>CM045453.1:7498840-8098840 GCA_024666655.1 Dascyllus trimaculatus
TTTTAGGTTTTCCTGAAGAAAGTGAAGGTAATCCTCCTTCATTATTCCATTTACTTTGTGTAAAGCTTCAGTTCCACTGGGAGCAAAACAGCCACAGTGTTACGAACGGTGCAGAGACTCAGGCGCAGGCAAAGAAACACGGCACACAGATATACAAATTACAATGTTTATTTAACAACAACGGAAAACAGAAAATCACTGCACAGCAGGAAACCAAACTAATAAACCAAAACCGAAACTAAAAGCGAGCAAATGCTGAAAACTAACTAAAAGTAACAACATAAAGCGAGCTGCAAAAGGCGAGCTGAGAAACAAATAGGTAACAGAAAGCGAGCTACAAAAACCAACGAGCTGATATAACAAAAAGCGAGCTACGAAAACCTATGAGCTGATAGCAACCAAGACACTGGGAAACTGAGCCAGACGGGCTAACGCTAATGCTAATGCTAATGCTACTGAACCTGAACGGAGAGGGGGGCACGGCGGAGCAGGTGAGCGGAGCAGGTGGGAGCGAGGGCAGGCAGGCAGGCAGGCAGGCTGGGTGGTGAGCTGAGGTCCGGGAGTGGGGGTGGCGATCCACGACTGGAATCCTGGCGGTGGCTGGGTTACTGGCGGAGTGGAGGCAGTGGCTGAGCTGAACCGGAGGAGGCACACGTGGATGGCAGACGGGGAACCAACTGGAAGCGGAGAGGGAATAGCGTTAGCAATAGCGAGGGTGCAGAGCAAACGGAGCAAACAGAACGAGAGCAGAGGTTGGCAACTGACTGAGGCAAAACGACGGTCTGGCATCGAGGAGCATGTGGAGCGTGGTTATAACCGGGAGAGTGAGAGCTGATCATCCAATCCCACGCGTGCCTCCTCCACTGATTAGAATTGGCTGCACCTGCCGTGCTCCTCGCTGCCCACACCTTGCTCACGCCCACCTGCAAGAGAGAGAGGGAAAGGGGAAGAGGGAAAAGGGGAAAGGAGACTGCCACTCAGGCAGCAGAGGTGGAGGGCGTGACAGTACCCCCCCCTCTACGTGCACCTCCAGGTGCACGAATCCTCCGGTCAGGTCTCCTCTGGTTGAATTCCCGGATTAGGGCAGGGTCCAGGATCTGGCGTCTGGGTACCCAGGAGCGTTCCTCTGGACCGTATCCCTCCCAGTCCACAAGGTATTGGAGACCACGTCCCCGACGACGAACATCCAGCAGGCGGCGCACGGTGTACGCTGGGGCATTGTCCACCATCCTGGGTGGTGGAGGGGGACGGACAGGGGGGGCCAGAGCGCTCTCCTTCACTGGTTTAATTTGGGAGACATGAAACGTGGGGTGGATCCTCATGGAGGAGGGCAACTTCAGGCGGACCGCACTGGGATTAATGATGCGCTCAATAACAAAAGGCCCCACGAACCGGGGCGCCATCTTCTTCGACTCCACCCGGAGAGGTAGGTCCTTAGCCCGGAGCCAAACCCTTTGGCCCGGGGAGTAGACAGGGGCAGGAGAACGGTGACGGTTGGCTTGCCCCTCCATTCTCTCCGAAGCCCTTAACAGGGAGGCCCTCGAGCGCCTCCAGACCCGTTCACACCTCCTGAGAAAGGCCTGGAGAGACGGGGTGGAGATCTCCCGTTCTTGGGAGGGGAACATGGGCGGCTGATATCCCAAGGAACACTGAAACGGAGACAGCCCGGTAGAAGCATTAGATAAGGAATTGTGCGCATACTCGACCCATGGGAGGAGGCTGCTCCAGGCGGAAGGGTTCTCCGAGGTCATACATCGCAGGAAGGTCTCCAGAGATTGGTTGGTTCGCTCCGTCTGACCATTGGACTGCGGGTGAAAACCAGAGGTTAAACTGACTGTGGCCCCCAACGCAGAGCAGAAATTTTTCCACACCTCCGACGTGAATTGTGGCCCCCGGTCGGACACTATGTCGGCAGGTATCCCATGGAGTCGGAAAACGTGGTTCACCAGATGATCGGCCGTCTCCCTGGCAGAGGGCAACTTTTCTAAGGGGACAAAATGGGCGGCTTTGGAGAACCGGTCGACAATGGTTAGGATGGCAGTTTTACCTTGGGATGGGGGAAGCCCAGTGACAAAATCCACTGCGATGTGGGACCAGGGTCGATGAGGGATAGGCAGCGGTTGAAGGAGCCCCGAACTCGGCCGATTGGAGGTCTTGTTGGCGGCACAGATGGAACATGCGGCCACGAACTCCTTAGCATCCCTCTCCAGAGTAGGCCACCAGAATTTCTGCCGCAGGACCTCCACGGTGCGTGCAGTCCCAGGATGGCAGGTCAACCGTGAAGAGTGCGCCCAGCTCAGGACCTGAGAGCGAACCGGATCAGGAACAAACAAGCGGTTAGTAGGACCGTTACCTGGGTCAGGGTGCTGTTCCTGGGCCCGGCGAACCACAGACTCGATCTCCCAGGTGAAGGAAGCCACCACACAAGTTCCAGGCAGAATGGGTTCAGGTTCGCCGGGGGTCTCCTGGGAGGAAAACTGGCGGGACAAAGTGTCTGGCTTGACGTTTCTGGACCCAGGCCGATATGTGATGGTGAAACTGAAGCGGCCGAAGAAAAGCGTCCAGCGGGCCTGCCGGGCGTTCAGTCGTTTAGCCGATCGGATGTACTCCAGGTTCCGGTGGTCGGTCCAAACGATGAACGGCTGCTCCGCCCCCTCCAGCCAGTGACACCATTCCTCCAGAGCTAGCTTCACCGCTAGCAGTTCTCGATTGCCTACGTCATAATTCCTCTCGGCAGGGGACAGCCGCCGAGAGAAAAAGGCACAGGGGTGCAACTTGTTGTCGGCGGGTGAACGTTGAGACAGCACCGCCCCCACCCCAATGTCCGAAGCATCCACCTCCACTACGAACTGCAAGTGGGGATCAGGTTGCGTCAGGATGGGTGCGGAGGTGAAGCGTTGTTTCAGGGAGTGGAAGGCCTGGTCTGCCTCAGGAGTCCAGGAGAAAGTCCGCTTGACCGAAGTGAGGGAGGTGAGCGGGGCTGCCACCTTGCTGTAGTCCCGGATGAAACGACGGTAGAAGTTGGCGAAGCCAAGGAAACGCTGCAGCTGCTTCCGATTCTCCGGAATGGGCCAGTCCCTGACAGCAGACAGCTTCAGAGGGTCCATTCTCACCTCCCCTGCTGAGATTATGTAACCCAAGAAGGAAACGGTAGGTACTCCGAACTCACATTTCTCGGCCTTCACGAAGAGTCGGTTCTGCAGCAGCCTCTCGAGGACCTGGCGGACATGGCGGGTGTGTTCCTGGGCGTCTCTCGAGTAGATGAGGATGTCATCTAGGTAAACGAATACGAACCGGTTGATCATGTCCCGGAGCACATCGTTGATGAGGTTTTGGAAGACGGCGGGTGCATTCGTGAGTCCAAAGGGCATGACCAGGTACTCGAAGTGCCCCAGCGGCGTGTTGAATGCCGTCTTCCACTCGTCCCCCTCGCGGATGCGGATGAGGTGGTAGGCGTTGCGGAGGTCCAGCTTGGTGAAAACGGATGCTCCGTGCAGGGAGGTGAAGGCGGAGTTGATGAGTGGCAAGGGGTAAGTGTTTTTGATGGTGATGTCGTTGAGACCACGGAAGTCGATGCACGGCCGAAGGGTCTTGTCCTTCTTGTCCACGAAGAAGAATCCTGCCCCCACAGGCGACGAAGACGGGCGGATGATGCCAGCAGCGAGGGAGTCCCGGATGTAGGTCTCCATGGCCGCTTGTTCCGGTTTGGAGAGGTTATACAACCGACTGGTAGGTAAGGTGGCTCCGGGAACGAGCTCAATAGCACAGTCGTAGGGACGATGAGGGGGCAAAGACAAGGCTTTCTCCTTGCTGAACACCGGAGCGAGGTCATGGTACTCGGGAGGGACGGAGTCCAACTTCACCGGGGCGTCCGGAACAGGGCTGGTGGCGTCAGCAGGGGTCAGGGCTGAGTGCAGACAGGTCTCATGGCACCGGGGATCCCAGGATATCACTTCCTCTTTCCTCCAGTCGATGTGGGGGTTGTGCGCCCGAAGCCAGGAATAACCCAGGACCATGGGGGGACTGGAGTGATCTATAACGAAAAAGGTCGTCTTCTCCCGATGATTGCCGGCCAAAAACAACGTGACAGGAACAGTTCTCTGCTGTACCTTGGCTAGGTGGAGTCCATTCAAGGCTCGGACCTCCAGGGGAGGCTCCAGGGACTCCAAAGGAATGCACATCTGACGGGCGAGCTGAAGGTCCAGGAAGTTTTCCTCGGCACCAGAGTCGATGAAGGCTTGTACAGGAACAGACTGGGATTGCCAGCAGAGGGAGGCGGCTAGCTGCAGCCGATTTGGGGAAGACGACGATAGATGGCTCACCTGTATCTCCCCAGTTACTGGTGAGCCCGTCCTTTTACTGTGCGCTGGGGGCAAGCAGAGAGGTAGTGACCAGCCTTCCCGCAGTATAAACAGGTGTCGGCGTCCCGCCTATGTTGTCTCTCTTGGGCGGACAGCTGGTTGCGTCCAAGTTGCATGGGCTCAAGATCAGGAACGGCTCGGAAAGGAGGTGGAGAACTCTGTCGAGTCGGAGGAAGGGCCCGTGGAGACTCCGAGCGGAGGGTCTTTTCCCTCCGTCGCTCACGGATCCGGTTGTCGATCCGGATGGCTAGATCGATGAGTTGATCCAGGTCGCTCACGTCGTCACGGGTAGCCAATTCATCCTTCAGGCCGTCCTGCAGTGCTGCGTAGAAGGCCCCTCGCAGAGCGGCGTCGTTCCATCCACTCCCTGCCGCGGTAGTACGAAACTCGATGGAGAAGTCCGCCACGCTCCGGTTCCCTTGACGCATGGACAGAAGACGGTGACTGGCATCCCTTCCCTGCACCGGGTGGTTGAACACTTTCTTCATCTCGGTGGTGAAGGCGATGTAGGAACCGCAGATCGCCTCCTGGCGTTCCCACACCGCAGTACCCCACTCTCTCGCTCGGCCCGACAAAAGGCTAACCAGGAAAGCTACCCTGGCCCTATCTGAGGCGTAAGAGTGAGGCTGTAAGTCGAAGACTAATGAAACCTGAGTCAAAAACGACTGGCAGGAACCGATGTCACCGTTATAGCGTTCGGGGACGGGCACATGCGGTTCACGAGCTGGCTGGCTGACAGCAAGACTAGCGTTAGCCGAATTGCTGCTAACGGGTGCAGCCACAGACGTAGCTGCAATAGGTGCCGAGTGGGCAGCTAGCGTGCTAATTCTCCCCGTGAGCTGGGAGACCTGACTTATCAGCGCGTGGTTGCTCTCTACAAGACTCTGTAGCAAAGAGTCATGCTGCCCTATCACCGCGCCCTGATGAGCTATGGCTTGCTGCAGGTCTATTTCACTAAGGGCAGGCCTAGTGCCGGTCTCGTTGCCTGCTGAGCTCATGGTGGCCAGACCGTACTGTTACGAACGGTGCAGAGACTCAGGCGCAGGCAAAGAAACACGGCACACAGATATACAAATTACAATGTTTATTTAACAACAACGGAAAACAGAAAATCACTGCACAGCAGGAAACCAAACTAATAAACCAAAACCGAAACTAAAAGCGAGCAAATGCTGAAAACTAACTAAAAGTAACAACATAAAGCGAGCTGCAAAAGGCGAGCTGAGAAACAAATAGGTAACAGAAAGCGAGCTACAAAAACCAACGAGCTGATATAACAAAAAGCGAGCTACGAAAACCTATGAGCTGATAGCAACCAAGACACTGGGAAACTGAGCCAGACGGGCTAACGCTAATGCTAATGCTAATGCTACTGAACCTGAACGGAGAGGGGGGCACGGCGGAGCAGGTGAGCGGAGCAGGTGGGAGCGAGGGCAGGCAGGCAGGCAGGCAGGCTGGGTGGTGAGCTGAGGTCCGGGAGTGGGGGTGGCGATCCACGACTGGAATCCTGGCGGTGGCTGGGTTACTGGCGGAGTGGAGGCAGTGGCTGAGCTGAACCGGAGGAGGCACACGTGGATGGCAGACGGGGAACCAACTGGAAGCGGAGAGGGAATAGCGTTAGCAATAGCGAGGGTGCAGAGCAAACGGAGCAGACAGAACGAGAGCAGAGGTTGGCAACTGACTGAGGCAAAACGACGGTCTGGCATCGAGGAGCATGTGGAGCGTGGTTATAACCGGGAGAGTGAGAGCTGATCATCCAATCCCACGCGTGCCTCCTCCACTGATTAGAATTGGCTGCACCTGCCGTGCTCCTCGCTGCCCACACCTTGCTCACGCCCACCTGCAAGAGAGAGAGGGAAAGGGGAAGAGGGAAAAGGGGAAAGGAGACTGCCACTCAGGCAGCAGAGGTGGAGGGCGTGACACACAGAGCATGATACTACCACCTCCATGCTTGGTGTTCTTGGGGTGAAAGGCCTCACATTCTCTCCTTCAAACATATTTCTGCTCATTGTGGCCAAATAGTTCAGTTTTTTGTTCCAGCTGACCTCAGAATTTTCCTTTTCTTTGCCCATGTGATCAGCAGACTGGACAAAACACCAAATGAATCCAAATTTCAGCTCTGCACAATGTACAAAATATCTAAACTGTGATTATAATGTTTGCTTAAAAGGGATATCTTACCACACCAATGATAAAAACATCATTTCCTTGCCTTGTATTCAGCAGCAGGTTCTTTGGAAGCTTACATACACTGGTTAACTGTAACTGAGCACATAATCAAATACTAGACTAACTTCCTGAATAGTTTCCTCATGTTAATGATATTATCAGTCAAACATCAAACTGAGCAGCAACAGAGTGGATGTGGGAGGTTATAATTACGTCTAATCTATTAATGTATTGACTATTTCACTAATTAATCATTGATTATTTTCCTCCAAAAAAAAGCAAAATGACCATTTCCTTTAAGTCCATTTTGTTCTGACAAAGTGCATGTCAGTGTGTAATGCAGCACAAATGGAAACAACGGTTTTAAATATTAAAAACTGTACAGTTCATCTGCCAACACGACATGCATGCATTTTTTAGAAAAGGGGTTCATATTTAAGTGCAACTCTATTTTTTAGCCCTAACAATGTGGTTTTTGTTGTTGTTGTTGTTTTTAAATAACAGCAAATCTCTGGAAAATAATGCTTGCTGAAAAAGAAACTGTAGTTTTCCTTTTACTCTGCTAATATTGCTGACCAAAACAAATCAAGCACAGATTCTCTGATTAGTGGAAGCTTTGCTAACTTGCTAACAGGTTTATTGTATCAGTTTTCTGCTGCTCCAAAGAGCCTAAAAAATCAGTTACGGCAGATTTTCACAAATAAAGCAAACCTTCTTGAATAAAACTCTTCGTCTGGCTCAGGACAAGATGCTTTCTTCCAGACACCATTAATGATTTCTGGATGTTTATTCTCCGTCACTCTCCGTCTTCATTCCTTTGTCTTCACTGTTTATTTATCACATTTCCTCTCTGACCTCTGACCTCACATCCTGTTTGTGTGTTGGATTATTAAGAAATAGCACAGCAGAGCATCTGGAGCCGACAGCAGCAGAAGAAGACAGATAGAAGGAATTTAGAAAAGGTTTCAGTTTGATACCCGAACGCAGACACACTGTAATAAAGAATAAAGCTTTAAAACACATCACCAGTTATCTTTGTGTTGATCAGGTTGTTTCCATGTTAAAATGGATCTTGTATTAGGGCTGAGACACCACAGTGTTATTGATTAATGACCTGACTAATGTAAAATTATAGCAAAAACCATACAAAGCTTAACCTGCACTGCAAAAGAAGCCTATAAAGAAAAAAACAGTAAAACTTCATCAAATCAAATCTGTCAAAAAGCACAATTAAAAATAATGATAAGCTTCAACATTCACAAACGGTAACAAACTAAAAAAATAAATTAAATAGTGAATTCAATGGCAAATATCTGCAGAATATTCATATTTTTTTAGTAATTTTTCAGAATGTAGAAAGTTGTATTTTGAGTTTTACAATCATACATTGTAAATTAAATACTATTTAGAAAATCATAGATTTTTGATGTGGATGTTTTTAGTTTTTGGGATTTTTTTAAGTTATTGTCTGTTTTGATTTAACAAAACTTTCTAAAATAATAGTTTAAATGTGTTTGATTCTTAATTAGATAATTTTTCTTTCAAATAAACTCAATATCTATAAAATAATGATTTTTTGCTGATTTAAATATCATAAAAATAGTGTCATTTTACAGTCCAGCAAAAGAACAAATTACTATTTTCAAAAACACAGATTTTTTAAAAATGTGGATATTATTATTTTTTGTAATTTTACTAATTATTATCTGTAATTTAACAAAACTTTGTAAAACAACAGTTTAAAGTTTTTTCTGTTCTTAATATACATGGTTTTTGTTAAAATACCTTAAATATCTGCAAAATGATGATTTTTTGTGATTCTAGTAATTCTTATCTGTAATTTAAAAAACAAGGAAAATCTGTAAAATAAAGGAGAAAAATATTTACCATTTTAAAATTCTTAATATACATGATTTATTTTTCAAATAACAGCATCTGTAAAGTTATATTTTAGGGGGGTTTAAATGCAATAAAAACTGTGTGATTTTATGGTCAGTTATTGTAAAATAATAAATAATCATTTGTAAAAATGTAGATTTTTGATGTGGACAATATTTACAGTTTTGATCTGAATGTTTTTGCTATGTAAATACGATGTGTGATTTTGCAGATAAGGCAGAGAATATCTGTAAAATACCAGTAAATTATTTTTTAAAAATTGCAGTTAAAATCAGTTTTTAATTTTTTTTACAGTGTAATTACTCAGATATTTACACTGTGACCCTACAGCTGTAATAATTATGGAGAATAACCAAACAAAAACCAACAAAACATACGCATGAAATCTAAACAAATCCAAGGATTCCCTGAATCTCCTGAGTGAATAGTTTTAATGCTATTTTTATTATTCTGTTTACTTTTAAAAATGTTATTATTATGTTATAATACAATATATGCAGAATATCACCTGTAACAAAGATGGTGGCAGCTGCAGCTTCAAAATGAAACTAACCCTTGAGTTGCGTTTTTAGAGTTTGAGTAACCTCCCCCTTCACTTACTGTAACACATTCTTTAAATAAATGTGTTTCTCAACTCAGTTTGGCAACACTGCAAAGGACATATCGGTTAACATCTGCTGTGGGGGCGGGAGATATTGATAACATTAAAATTGTGGCGGAAATTTACCCAGAACTCATTTCAAATTTGTCTTACTTCACCTTATCGACCAGACTGGATCTGTTATTAGGACACAGTCTGTTCCAGAAAGCTGCAGAGGTTCACATGATTGATGCAGTCAAACTAAATGTGTTGTCTTTCTGACTCAGACTTGTTTCTTCATCAGTCCACAGGTTCTTGATGGTTTAAGTCAGGACTTTAGAGAGACCAGTCTGAAACCTTCATTCTTGTCTGATTGAACCATTTCTGTACCACTGTTGATGTGTTTGGGCTCAGTGTCTTGTTGAAACATCCAACTGTGTCCAAGATCAACCTACTGTTGATGGTTTTAGGTTTTCCTGAAGAATGTGGAGGTTATCCTCCTTTTTCATTGTAACATTTACTTTGTGTAAAGCAGCAAAACATCCCCATAGGATAATACTGCCACCTCCATGCTTGATGGTAGGTTTGGTGGTCTTGTGGTTAAAGGCCTCACCTTCTCTCCTCCAAACATGTTTCTGATCAGTTTTTGTTCCATCAGACCAAAGAACTTTCCTCCAGAAGGCCTTTTCTTTGTTCATGTGATCAGCAGCAAACTTCAGTGCAGCTTTAAGGTTCTGTTTCTGGAGGAAGAACAACTTCTTCATGGAGCCTCTCAGCTCATGTTGATGTAAACACTGTGGACACTGACAGCTGTGTTCCAGCAGCTTCTGATTCATTCAGACCTGATTTTTGCTGATTCTTGGTCGACTCTTGATCACCCTGACCAATTGTCAGGATGGTCAAGAGTCGACCACCAGTTGTTCAAGTCAATAATTTGCATTTTCAGATCTTTGCTGAGCTCCTCAGACTTTCTTTCTATAGTGGTCGAGTCTGGGTCTGGTGAGTATATTAAGAAGATCCTGTTTAAATTGGCTCAGAGGAGTCAGCAACTGTAGTCAATTGTGATCACTCATGAGGAGTTAAGAGGCCACTAGGAAAATTGGATAACCACAACTTTCTACATCATCAATACTGATCATTCAAGCTGTGTATGTGTGTTTTTGACCCAGCAGATTTTGTCATATTCCAGAAAACCTTTAATAAATCTATGAAACAACCAAAACACGTAGTTGTTTTTCATGTGTTTCAGTGATTCCACCATAGAAATTCAGAGTTATAGGAGTCATTGGAAACTCAAGACTTCATGATATACACAGACTTTACAAGAGGATGGATACTTTAGTTGTGTATATGAAGTCAGGGAACAGAAGACATTCTGAAGTGTTTGGTAATAACATTGTGCCCTGATGTTCTTACAAGAAATGTTGCACTGACAACATTTTATAGGCTCTGTAAAAGAGTTTCCTCAACAACATCCACGAAACATCCTTATAATAATCTTTATTAAACAATCACATTACAGGAAGGTTTTATAAAAAATCATGCGAGGCCTTGATAACATCTGGAAAACATTTTCTGAATGTTTCTTTGCTCTTTCTTTGTTATTCTGCAGCGTAATGTGACAGCATCCTCCAAACACCCTGTGAATGATGCAGCTAAAAGCCCGCAGAGCAACTCTAATAGCAGTGATAAACATCCTGTGAACATTCAATGAAGACATTAGTAGAGGTTGTGAGTAATGTTTGGTAATGTTGAGGGCATTCCCAGGACCAACTGAGCTTAAACATGGCCGTAAATCCTTCATTAATAGTCTTTTTTGCAGCTTTCTACATGTCTAAATTCTTTATTTTCCTCCCTGAAATGTTCACTGAACCTGGTGAATCATTTTACTGTAGGAAGCGTAAAACTCTCCACTGACATGATGAAAAGTTTATCTGGTAGCATGAAGTTAGAATCTGCTGTGAAGCTGCAGATAACTGAGGATGTTTTGGCTGCTGCTCCACGCTCAGGTTTCATCTCAGATTTATAGAGTGCTGATGTCTTTACCATGTGTGCTTCCTGTTATGTCTGCAACACACACATACACACACACACACACACACACACACACACACTTTTTTAGTAATTTTAGTCATAATATCAGTCAATTTGGACTGTTTCGCTTCAATTTGGACAATTTAAGCCTCAATGTGGGCAGTTTTTGAATCATTCTAGATATGTTTTCAGTCACTTTGGAATCGTTTTGAGTAAATTTAGACTAATTTCGAGACAACTTTGACAATTTTTGCATCAATTTTGAGCAAGTTATTAATTTTATACATATTTTTAGTCACTTTGACAATTGTTGAGTGAATTTATGAGTCAGTATAAACATCTCCTCAGTCAGTTTGGACCATTTCTGAGTCAGTTTGGACAACGTTTGGACAATCTGAACATGTTTGGTCATTAAAGATAGTTTTTGACATTTTCTGACTTTGTGATACTGTCAGAGTAGTTCATCCATCATCGAAAAATATCAGAATATTCACTCTATAGCTGATTAAATACAATGGAAAACTATGGTAGAGCCACAGATGACTGACAGTGCAGGACTCCTGTGTTTCAGTCATTTTAGACTATTTTTGGGGCATTTTGAACATTTTTTGAGTCAATTAGGACAATTTTGGAATAACTTTGGATAGCGTTTCATTTAATGGAATCATTTGGAACATTTTTGAGTCAGTTTGGACAAAAATGTTAGTCAATTAGGACACATTTCAGTCAGTTTGGACCACTTATTACTCATTTTGGACAAATTTTGAACCGTTTTGGATGTTTTTTCTTTCATTTTGCACACGTCTTGTGTCAGTTTTGGCCTTTTCTGAGTCATTTGGGACCATTTTTGGTCATTCTGAGCAACTTTGAGAAACTTCTGGTAATCTTTAAGTCAAGTTGGGCGATGTTTGTATCATTTTGGTTGATTCCTCTGTATTTCTGGCCAAGTTTTGTCATTTTGAAAAAAAAATCTGCAAATTTGGACCAGTTGTGACCAGGTTTCTTGTAATTTTGGACCAGGTTTTGAGTTGTTTGGACAATTTATGAGTCATTTTGGACACAATTTCAGTCTATTTGGACCTTTTTTGACATTTTGGACAAATTTAGAGTTGTTTTGGATCAATTCTGTCAACTTGAACAAGTCTGACTCATTTTGACAGGTTTGTGTTGTTTGAAGTTTTGCTCCATTTTTGGTCAATTTTTTACATCATTTTGGTCCATTTTGGAGTCATTTTGGACAAATTTTGTTTCGATTTCAGACACTTCTGAATCATTTATGTGTATTTTTTGTTATTTTGAGCTTTTTTGAGACATTTTGCCACCATCCTTATAACAGTCCATGAGTTGATCCATTTAGATGGTTTTCTGCTCAGAAGTGTAGCTTCAATCTTTACTTAAATAGCAGAAAACTACTGCAGATCCACAGATGACTGACTCGTGTTTGGGAGGCCTTTACTGTGAGATGAAGGTCGGTGTGTTTTATAGCGACTCAGGAGGAGGTGATGATTGGACATGGTCACGCTGCTCAGCTTCCTCTGCCGGAAGAGCGACTCACCTGTTTCACCCGTTTCACCTGTCCATCAAACCGGCAGCAGCTTGTAAAACCACCAAGAACACGAAGAATAAAAACCAGAATCCACATCCACAGGAAGGTGGCAGGTCACGGTCCGATCATGACAGACCTCCTGCTTAGTCTGCAGAATAAGAGCCCTGAAAATAAAAAATACAGCCTGATGACGCGGTGAAGGTTAGTGGAAATTAACTGAAAGGTCTGAGATGATGAAGTAAGACCTAGAAGCAACACATTAATCCCAAACCTTTGCAGCTCAGACATGATTGTACAACTCTGGAAACTTGCTGAGGTTCTCTGGAAATGAGAAACTGAAAAAGTGTAGTGTTGATGTTGTAAACTAATGCAGCAGGAATGTGTGTGTTTGCATGTGTTGATCGGCTGCTGTGATGACAGATTGCTGCATTAAAGCAAGAGTTGAGCAATGTCCAGCATCTGCAGCAGACTCTGTAAGAAACTGTAAATCTGTGTTCCTGACTCAGCTGAGACCGTTACATAACAGAGATGTATTCAGTTTTGGCACTTTTTGAACTTTTTTCAGACATACGCAGCATGGCTCGAAAACGGCAAACAGAGGAGCAAGTAGTTGGAAGATACTATTCAGCATGGTGAGACATCTTTCTACAGCTGATGTACTGAGTCGAGAGAAAAAGTTTCTAGAAGTTGGACAAAAAGATCCCCAAAATTATCAAATTGTCATTTTAAGCACATTTTCAGTCATTTTGAACTAATTTTAAATTATTTTTTGACATATTTAAACTTGTTTTAAGCAATTCTTAGTGGGTCTGGACAAATTTGGAGTCTTTTTGATATTTTTCTTTGTTACTTTGATCCAAATTTGAGACAATTTGGACAGTTTACGTTATTTAGGACAAGCTTTAAGTCATCTTGGATAATTCTTGACTTATTTGGGACCATTGAGAGTAAAGTGCAGCATGGCTCAAAAAGTCCAAATCAGTCTGAAAATGTTTGTTTATGTCTTTCAACGCCTGAAGGAAGAACTAGACTAAAAATACAGTAGTGAGGATAAGGAATGGAGGAGTAAAGGAGGTACTGAGACAGATTTATTTCCTGAGAACCGACCAATCAGCATCCAGTAAACAGAGAAAGCAGGAAACAAGGAGAGAAGCTTAATGAGCTGAGCAAACAAAGATAAATCCAGAACAAGAACTTTCCTGTTGTTTCCTCCTTTTATAAACGCTCTCACTCGTCGCGTTTCTATAAAAAGGGGAAAACCTCCATTTCCGTCGGCTCATTTCCTCTTCCTGTTGGTGAAAGGTTACTTCCTGCTGAGCTGAACCAAACTCTGCTGCTGCTGCGTCTTAACTTTAACTCTGATTAGCTCAGGAACTACTTTCTGTCAGTGAGTGATGGGGCTCTAAGGTGAAGGTTTGATTCAGGTATCAGGACATTGAGTTTATATGCAATCAGAGGCCTGTTACATGGAGTAAATTTACCAAATAATCTAGGCTTATTTCAACTATAGTCTGACTTACTTTCAAGTTTTTCCAGTTCCATTAATTAAATCCAACATAGTTTACTCTGGAAAATGGATGGGAAACTTAAAAGATCTGGCTAACTGTCAAGCTAAAAGTCTTGCTAAGTGTCTGGCTAAGTGTCGCGCTAACTGGCAGACAAACTTTCAGACTAACTTTCAGGCTAACTGTCATGCTAACTGATTAACTTCAACACTAGCCATCAGGCCAACTACCAGACCAACTGTCCGGCTAGCTGTCAGGCTAATTTTCATAGTAGCCAAGTTTCAGAGTAGCTAGTCAAGCTATCTTTAAGATTAACTCTTAGGCTTACAGTCAGACTAACAAGCTGAGATAGAGCTGAACAATACAGCTGTAAAAAAATCACAATCAGATTTTTCCATTCAGTTGCTATCAATAATTACCCATCATTTTAATTAAAAACATTTAAAATTAATTTATTAATTCTCTTAATAGTAGGAAATAAGTGCCTGAAAAACTGGAACCTCAGTTTACTAGCGTAATATTTAGAGGCCTGAAAAGTTGGTGAAATGTCAACCAAAGCCTGGATTTTTAGGAGGAAATATCAATCCATTCATATATATACACTTACAGGAACTTTCTGGAGACACAATACCATCCTGGTTTGGAAATTCTGCTTTTTTTCTATTTAAAAAATAAATTCTATTTTTTTTTTACATTTAGCAAAAAACTAGAACCTTGTCTTGCCATACTTGACCATTTAGACCATGTTAGAGCCTCAAAAGTTGGGAAATGTCGGCCAAAGACTGTATTTTTAGTAGGAAATATGGATCCATCCATATATATATATATATATACACTTATAGGAACCTTCTGTGGACACAGTATCACCCTGGTGAGACAATTTTTTGCACTTTCTTCCATTTTCAAGTGCCAGTAATTGAAAATTAACCTCTGCTTGATCCATTCAATCATTCTGATCTGCTGGAAACTATACTGTCTGTGTCCTCACCAAATTTCACAGCAGTGGGAGTTTTACTTCTGGAGATATTGAACCTTTAAAATGGCTTCTGTCTTTTTTCATATGGAAATACAAAAAAAAAATGTAGGTCTAAAAACATGACAATTAAAAATTTAGGGAAAATATTGAACAGAACTTATTTTTGAGTCCCAAATAACAAATTAGTGAAGTCTGAGATGTTGCAGTTCAGCCTGCAGGTGAGTAAAAATCTATTGTTTCTCAGTTTGGATGTGACCCAGATAAAGCTGCAGGTCTCATCACGCCTCAGCAGCTCACAGCTATGTGGACCAGCCGGCCTCCACCTGAGTCCTGCTGCAGCTCAAACACTTATCAGAATGACTGCAGAGCATTTAAAGTCCTGAAACAGACTCAAGTTTAATCCCAGAGAGTGTTCTGAAACACTCGGGTATTTATCCTGCTAACAAAGAGGCCCAAAAACTGCTGAATATTTGGAGCATAGATACGTATTTCCCATTCATGCATAAACTGTCGGTATGTTTTTCTGCCACATAGACACATGCGTTTACATGTATTAGTAGTAGTTTACCTGTAGATGAACTAAATGTTCCTCCTGCAGCCTTATTAGCCTAAATGAATGCACATAAACAGCTCATACCAACAGCATGCTAAATCACTGTAACCTGGTTATTTTCTACTGAAATGATCAGATCAGACTGGGAGCAGAGCAGCTGCACCTGTTCATATGATTTCTGAAACTACAGTTAATCAGCTGGTGATTTGGGATATTTCGTGTCATTGTGGCATTTTTAAGTATCTGCAGTGGTTCTTATGTCTTTTTTGGAGTTTTTGCATTGTTTTGAGTTGATTTCGTGTTGACTGGCCATCTTTTTGCCGTGATTTCTCATGTTTCTGTTTTAATTTCACATCTTTGTGGTGACTGTGAAATCGTTTTGTGGTATTTTTGCATCTTTTCGTGTTGATCTCACATTTTTGTGTTGATTTTACATCTTTTTTGTGCATTTTTTAGTCTTATTGTGTTGATTGGGTGTCTTTTTGTGAGGATTTTCTTGTTTCTATGGTAATTTCATGTCTTTTGTTGTGATTTTGTGTCTTTCTGTGGCGTTTTTGCATCTTTTTGTGTTGAATTCAAATGTTTTTGTGGCATTTTCACACTGCTGAGTGGTGACTTTGTGTCTTTTTTATGGTGATCTAAACTGAAATGATCAGAACAATCTGGGGGCAGAGCAGCTGCACAGATTGACATGTTTTCTGAAAACATATCAGCTGGTGATCCAGAAACAGAACTATTGAGGACTAAAACACAGACGAGCTAGCTGCTGTTTTTAGATGATCTTCAGGTTGGTTGTTGAGCTGTGATACACAGACTGCTGTTTGTCAAGTTTAAACTCCACTTTTTGAGCAAAATGCAGAAACACTGACGACTGCTTTGACATCAGTTAGTTTGGAGTCGACTGATTCAGTCTCTCTGTGTCTCTTTGTCACCATTTTGTGGCCCTTGTTGTTTGTTTTGAGTAATTTTGTGTGTTCTGTCTCTGCATTGGGTTTTTGCAAGCTGTTCTTAGAGGTGGTTTTATATCTCTTTGTATTAATTTTGCTTCTCTTTCTGGACTTCTTCTATCTCTTGATGCTTGCTTTAAGTATTTTTGTGTCTCCTGGTGGTCAGTTAGCTTGATTTGGTCTGCAGTTTGCAAAATTTACACTCAGTTTTTTTGTTTGTCTTTGTGGTCATTTTGTTCCTCTTTCTAGTCATTTGTTTGCCTTTTGGCCACTTTGCATGAATTTCTGTTCATTTTGTGTCCATTCCTCATTGATTTGTGTCTCTCTGAAGCCATTTTGCATCTTGTTGTCCTTCTGTGTCTCTAAAAGGTGGTTTTATTGGTCATTTAACAGAATTAGCATCTACAGTTAGGTCCATAAGTATTTGGACACTGACACAATTTCCAGCATTCCAGCTCTGTACAACACCACAGTGGATTTGAAATGAAACAATCAAGATGTGCTTTAAGTGCAGACTTTGAGCTTTAATTTGAGGGCATTTACATCCAAATCAGATGAACGGTGTAGGAATTACAATACATTTTATATGTGCCTCCACCTTTTTAAGGGACCAAAAGTATTTGGACAATTGGCTACTCAGCTGTTCCATGGCCAGGTGTGTGTTATTCCCTCATTATTTCATTTACAAGGAGCAGATAAAAGGCCTGCAGTTCATTTCAAGTGTGGTATATTCATTTGGAATCTGGTGAGGTCATCTCTCAATATGAAGTCCAAAGAGCTGTCACTATCAGTGAAGCAAGCCATCATTAGGCTGAAAAATCAAAATAAACCCATCAGAGAGATAGCAAAAACATTAGGTGTGGCCAAATCAACTGTTTGGTACATTCTTAAAAAGAGAGAACGCACTGGTGAGCTCAGCAACGCCAAAAGACCTGGAAGACCACGGAAAACAAGTGTAGTGGATGACAGACGAATCCTTTCCCTCATTAAGAAAAACCCCTTCACAACAGTTGGCCACATCAAGAAAACTCTCCAGGAGGTAGGTGTATCTGTGTCCAAGTCAACAATTAAGAGAAGACTTCACCAGAGGAAATACAGAGGTTTCACCACAAGGTGTAAACCATTGGTGAGCCTCAAAAACAGGAAGGCCAGATTAGAGTTTGCCAAGAAACATCTAAAAGAGCCTGTGCAGTTCTGGAACAACATCTTATGGACAGATGAGACAAAGATCAACTTGTACCAGAATGATGGAAAGAGAAGAGTATGGAGAAGGGAAGGAACTGCTCAAGATCTAAAGCATAGCACCTCATCAGTGAAGCATGGTGGTGGTAGTGTAATGGTGTGGGCATGTATGGCTGCCAGTGGAACTGGATCTCTTATATTTATTGATGATGTGACTGCTGACAAGAGCAGCAGAATGAATTCTGAAGTGTTTCGGGCAATATTATCTGCTCAGATTCAACCAAATGCTTCAAAACTCATTGGACGGCGCTTCACAATGCAGATGGACAATGACCCGAAGCATACTGCGAAAGCAACCAAAGAGTTTTTAAAGGCAAAGAAGTGGAATGTTCTGCAATGGCCAAGTCAGTCACCTGACCTGAATCCAATTGAGCATGCATTTCACTTGCTGAAGACAAAACTGAAGGGAAAATGCCCAAAGAACAAGCAGGAACTGAAGACAGCTGCAGCAGAGGCCTGGCAGAGCATCACCAGGGACCAAACCCAGCGTCTGGTGATGTCCATGAGTTCCAGACTACAGGCTGTCATTGACTGCAAAGGATTTACAACAAAGTATTAAAAAGTGACAATTTGATTTATGATTATGTTAGTTTGTCCAAATACTTTTGGTCCCTTAAAAAGGTGGAGGCACATATAAAATGTATTGTAATTCCTACACCGTTCATCTGATTTGGATGTAAATACCCTCAAATTAAAGCTCAAAGTCTGCACTTAAAGCACATCTTGATTGTTTCATTTCAAATCCATTGTGGTGTTGTACAGAGCTGGAATGCTGAAAATTGTGTCAATGTCCAAATACTTATGGACCTAACTGTATTTGTGGTCATTTTGCGTCTCTTTGTATTTGCTTCTGTCTCTTTGTACTCGATTTGTGTCTCTTTGTGGTCTTTTTGAGTGTCTTTAAAGTTGTTTGCCTCTTTCTGTTGCCGTTTTGTGGCCCTTGGTATTTGTTTCGAGTGATGTGTGTGTCTATGATTGTTTTGTGTCTTTTTGCTGTTATTTTATCTGTTTGCATTGGTTTTGTGTCTGTTTTAGTCAGTTTTGATCTTCTCTAGTCATGTGTGTCTTTGCAGCCACTTTGCATCTTTTCTAACAAGTTCTGTTTGTGTGTGAGCAGAATGAGCATCTCTTTGTGTTCATTCTGCATCTCATTGTGTTTGGTTCTGCCTCTCTCTGGTCGATTTGTGTCTCTTTCTGGTTTCTTTCTGCTGATGTAGATGATTCTGGAGTCAAATTCCAACTTGAACTGTTTCTGCCTGCTTATGCTAAGCTAGGCTAACAGTGTTCATCACATGCTCATGGGTTTATCATCCACTCAGCTGTCAGTGAGCTGTAATCTACCATATTTAACTCTGTGCTAGGATAAATCTGTTCTCTCTGTGAGGCCTTCAGGTTTCCTCTCATCAGAAATCCTGCTGCAGAGTTTAAATGGAACTGAGTTTAAACTCTCTGACATGAGTTTGACCTCCGTCTGTTCGCCGCCTGCTGAGCGGCTGCAGCTTCGCCCTCAGTGGCGACATTCCTCAGCGTTAGTCGGCGTCTTCATTGTCATTCTGTGATGCAAAGTGACGCCTCCATCAGTGTCGATGAGCTTCTGTCTGAGCTGAGTCCAGAAGACAGTCTGCACCAGTTTAACAGGAAGGAAACGCTGCAGATTTAACTGCTGGATCAAAGAAGAAGCTCCGTGACTTCAGAGACTTTAAGCTGAAGACACTGCTGATGTTGATCCGTTCAGTAAACAAGCTGCTCATGAACCCAAACAAAACTCATCTCAGAATTATCATCAACCTAAAAGCAACAAATCTGCAAATCAAAACCACACTGTAAAAAGTATGTTTTTTAAACTGTGTGTTTTTATTTGACCCCATTTAGTTAAATTACTGATAATAACAAGTAAGATCACAGACAAATATACTAATTTACATGTTGACTGTAATAAAAAACAGACCAAACCATAAATAATGCTGACACTAAAAGATCTTTATTTTTACAAAAGTTATTTTGTTCCTTTACAACATTTTCTGTAAAATTCACGATTTTGTTGAATTTTATTTTAATTGAATTTTAATTAAAATCAGAAATTAACATTGTTTTAGAGACATTCGCTGTTATTTTTAAAGAATAATTATGTATAACAAGGATGGGAAAATGATACACAAATGGTTATTTTTACATTTTTTTCCTGTTTTGTTAAATTACAAAATAGTATGTCATAAAATCACAGAAAAATACAGTAATTTACATGTTGACTCTAATAAAATAAAAAAATCTAAACTATCAATAATGTCAATTTAAAAAATCTGTAGTTTTTACAACTGACCATTTGTTCTTTTACATTTTACTGTAAAAAATTCGCTTTTATTGTATTTAAATCAGAAATAAACATTTTTTACAGACATTTGCTGTTTTTAAAGAACAATTGTGTATAATAAGGATGTAAAAATTATTTACATTTTTTAACTGTTATTTTTACAGATGTTTCCTGTTTTGTTAAATTATAGATAATATCAAATAAAATTGCAGAATTAAGGTATTACTTTACATGTTAACTGTTAAAATAAAAACAATAAAAACAGGCCAAAATGGAAAATAATGTCATTAAGGAAAAAAATAAAACAAAGAAAATGACATGGTTTTACTAACACACTTAAAATACAATTTTTTTCACAGTGCATAGAACAATTTTATTTTAGAAAATTTTAACTTTTTTACTATCAGAATCAACAACAACAAAAAAGAGTTTTTACTCTAAATACATGCAGATAAAATGTTTAATTATTGTCAGTAAATGGACCCCCAACACCTAAACTCAACTAGTGGGTTTAAAATTTATGTTATCTTTAAAGAAATCAAATTATTTATCAAAGCAGATAAGTAATTTGCAAAAACAGACAAAAATGGTTGGATTATCAATTTTCAGACAGTCCCTTGAAAGTTGCATGTGGGACATACAGCTCTGAAAGGTTAATAATCCAAATGAAAGCATAAAATCGTGATATTTTGCCACAATAACTTTATTCTATATGTCTCACTTACAAACTCTCCCAATGTAAAGTTTTAACTGAACAGATTCTGTGAGAAATATGAAAGGACAACATAAAATAAGTACAATAAAAGCAATTAAAAGAAGATTTGTAGTGACATTTTTAAAGAGGACACTGATGTTGTCAGTCTGAGATCCTCTGAGAGACATTCTAAATAACAACTAGAAAAGCACTCAGAGCGCGTATACCTCCGCCAAGGAGCTTCAGTCCACCCCCAACACAATCTCCCAATTCACATATTTTGTATGGAACATTACAGATACAAATGTAATTACATACAGTTCAAATGTCCTACTGACAATGCAGCCTTCACCCCATCCGACCTAATGAACAGGCGCGGCCTCTAGCACAGCAGCTCCTAACAGCCTCCCAGCTTCTTAGACAACTGGAGATAAGAATGCCGGCCCAACCGTGCGTATGTCGCTCAGGAAGGAAAGACACTCTGTCATTGTCGCTGTTTGTTGCATGGAGACCCAAAATGTCATGTGGTCAGAGGGGGTTACCCCAAAAACAAGTGTCCTCTAGTGGCTTTTAGAGTAAAACGCATTTAATTGTCCACCCGGTTACACTTAAAATAAAAAAAATTCCTGAATGGAGACGGTGATCTGGAGCAGTCCCAAAATGTCATCATTTGTTCCATGTCCCATTTCACACATTTCCTGAAAATTTCATCCAAATCCACCCACGGCTTTTCAAGTTATTTTGAACACAAACAAACAAACCAACGCCGGTCATCACATAGCCTCCTTGGTGGAGGTAAAAACCTAATCTGCTCTGATTACAAGAACAGATTCAGGAAACTTCTTTCAGCTTTTAGTGACGCCACACATTAAATTCTACTGATGTTAGAGCCTCATGCGTTGGTGAAATGTATGAGGCCAAAGGCTGTATTTTAGTCGGAAATATGGATCCATCTCCCCTTGCTTGGACATTTTGTACTTTTTTCCATTTTCAAGGGTCAAAAATTATTACATTTTGACACAACTCATTTTGGTGAATGTGAATTTTTTGGAAAGTTAATTTTGGACATTTTTCATGTAATTTTTGACAAATATTGAGTCATTTTGCACTCTCTCTCTCTTATTTATTTACTTTTACTAATTTCTGACAGATTTCAAGTCAAAATAAAAAAAATGGATGCCTGTCTTGCCATACTTGAAAATGTTGCACTTGTTTCAGAATGCCAGTCTGACATCCTCTGAGGGAGGGCTCTGATTACAAAGAGACATTCAGGAAGCTTCTGTCAGCGTCTACTGGTCCATTCGTTGCAGGCAGAAGCTCACCTGGATTCACTCACCCTGTTCTTTTGGTCACACTCTGCCAGATCATATCATCAACTAATGATTTGATTTATGTGTGTGGACTGTAGCCTGTAGTTTTGATTATTATGTTTGTATGTTTAGAGCCCCTTTGTTAATTTGTCATATTTATTGTTCTGTGCAGTTAGTCTTTCGAGTGTTTCGAGTTTTGTGTTAGTCTCATTTTGTGGTGTTCTTTGATTTTTTTCCCCCTGTTGTGGCCAGTCTAGAGTTTAGTTGGGTTTTGTTGTTCATTAGTTTTGTATTTAACTTGCTTCAGTTTCCTTCTCCAGAGTTCAGTCCTTAATTCTGTATGGCTTTCAGTTGAGTCTGGCTTGTGTGTTCCTGTTTTGTTAGTCCAGTTTTAGTTTAAAATCGAGTTCTCCATGCATTCCCCTTCTGTTGTTAGTTTTGACTTATGTAAGGGTTTTGTATGTTTTTTGTATTTGGTTTGTTTTTAGTTGTCCCTAGGGTTAGTCTTGGTTCTATTTTGTTTTCAGTTCTGTTCAGTATTAAAGTAAATCTGTAATAGAACATTCTGCAAGTCTTTCAGTTCTGTGTCTGCGCCTGGGTTCTCTGACCTCCCCACGTAACAGTTATGCAGTAGTGACTGTGGTGTCTTTCATGTGACTCAGTAAATAAAGTGTGTTTCAGTCCATTAGTGAGTTTAATATGTAACTGAAATAGAATCCGCAGCAGTGATAATATACTTTCACTTTCAGTCTGCTGCTGCAGCTGGTGTTCCTGCATTCCTGTTTTTACTGCCACTGGTGAAATGAGGAAGCAGTTAGTTCAGTGCAGTTATTGGAAGTTTAGTCAGTAAAAGTGTTGTTGACTCAGGTGTGCTGCTCTCACCTGTCAGGTATGAGCTCAGAAACCGCCGCAGGTCGTTAAACCTGAAATGTGGGTGAAGTTTAACCACCGTTGTCTAAACACTGACATGAAGCTTTGATCAAAAGTCTTAAATCTGATTAAATGAATAAACTGAAAGTAGACTGAGGTCACAGTGTTCAAATAAAGGTACAATTACAGTGACTTCTGCCTGCAGGCTGTTGTTTCAGCCCTTCATGCGTGTGACAGATTTTAAATTTATTGGTTAGTTTTTCTTGTAAACAAATCCTGTGTTCACACCCAAACCACTCTGAATGTATCCTGCTGACACATTCTGATATGTTTTCTTCAGTGAATGAAGAGGCCCAGATTCCATTTAAAATCAACCAAATCAGAAAAAACTTCAGAATCAGCCGATTCTTTACCTACAGAAACTTGTGTATATGTAATGAGTCCATGCAAAGTTTTACCTCATACGATGAATATTTTTAGAGTTAAGGCCCTTGAAGCACACAGAGGTGATGCCAAGATGGCAGCGGACACAGCTGCAGCGGCCCAGGTCCTCCAGTTTGAGCAGCTTTTTTCATGTTTGCACTAAAGGCCGTTTTTATGTAAATAACTGTCAACAACATGATTGCCATCTGTAGTGTGTACATATCCATCCCAATGCTTACTTAATTTTTAAAAATTATATTTTTCGACCATTTCTATGTATATATTTTTTTCTTTTAATATGTCATATGTTGTCCATGTTGTGTGTCTTATGCTGCTAATTTCAACAAAGGGCTGCTAAACTGCCTTTTATTAATGGCAGTGACAATAAAGATCTATCTATCTATCTATCCAGGTGGGTCCAAATTTCACAATCCTTAATGGACTTTTACCAACCTAATCAATTTTACATCCACTCCAGGTGTCACAATCTGAACACTAAATCTGTGTTTCTTCATTTTCTTCATAAGCAATTTTGAGCATCAATATTATGGGATGTATCATAGTTTAAACAGTAAAACTAATGTCTATGACATAGAGTCATAGAAACAATCACTAGTACTCTTCTTTTACCCTCTACCTTTACAAGCTTATTAGGGCCTACTGCTGAGAAGCATCCCCACATCGTGATGCTCCCACCACTGTGCTTCACATCATGATGCTGCCACCACCGTGCTTCACATCATGATGCTGCCACCACCGTGCTTCACAGTACGGTTATTCAATTTTTACGTCCACTGCAGGTGTCACAATCTAAAGACTAAATCTGTTAATACTGACAATGCATTTTCATGGTCAATCTCGACGTTGCATCCAAATTCATTAAAGAAAAATCTGGATAGCTCAGGACGTATGTTGCTGCACCTTCTCAGATTTTGTCCGGAATTTATGTATTTGTTATTTGGGACCCAAAACTAAGCCCCAGAAAGTTCCTGTAAGTGTATATTTAAGGATGGATCCACATTTCCGCCTAAAAATACAGTCTTTGGTCGACATTTCACCAACTTTTTTGATTGTAACATCAGTAGAATTTGTTATGAATGTGAATGTTTGCTTATTTTGGACAAATGTTAAGTATTTTTGGACAATTTCTGGACAGGCTTGAAGCAATTTTCAGCTAATTATCAGTCATTTTGGACAAGTTTTGTCAAAACTGGAACCTTGTCTTCATATTTGCCACACATCAATTTCTACTGATGTCAGAGCCTCAAAGGTTGTTAAAATATTGACCATAGAATGTGTTTTTAAAGAAAGATTTGAAAGATTTTGCACTTTTTTTCCATTTTCCGTGACCTTTAATCATTCATTTTTGTCATTTGGGAAAATTTGTACTGATTTTGGACACGTTTCAAGTCACTTACGACGCATTTTCAACAATTTTTGCTAATTTTAGTTGAATTTCAAGTAATTTTGGACAAACCTGAATAGTTTTAGACGAGTTTTAAGTCGTGGAGGTTTTGACTCATTTTGGATACATTTCAAGTCAAAATATCTGTTTATCTTTTTACTCTTTTTTGACAGGTTTCAAGTCATTTTAGACTATTTTCGTTTACTAAGTCCAATACTTTTAAATGTGCCCTGTTAGAGCCATTTAATCAGTGGGATCTACACATATAACCATATATTTCTTGTATAACTGTGTCCAGGTATAAAACCTCAGTGTCCTTGACTGTAACTGCGGCTGTGTAATAAAAACTCCTGACATTAGCGTTGGAATTACCCTCCTTTGTGATAACTTCACATACTGAGAGTAAACTCTGTCTTGTTTCTTTACTGTTCGGCTGGAAACAACCTGAACATGAGGCCAAAAGGCTTCCTGAGGACTTGAACGGAAACACGCTCTGACAAAATACTTCCTCTTAAACCGCTGATCATAAACACTGAAAGAAAGAAAGCTGAAACTGAACACCAAGATTATAGAAAGAAAGGAATAAACTGGAAAGCCTTCATTTGAATTGTTTTACAATAATGATTGCTACAGGCTTTATATAAAACCTTAAAATCCACTTTTAGCTGCTGCTAGATCTTGAAAAGAATTCCAAAATGGATCCTTGATGCTACTTCACCTCTGCTGTACATTTTAAATAATGCACTGCACAGTAAAAAATAAATGTAGTAAATAAATAAATAAAAATCCTGTAAAAAAAAAAAAAGAGAGAAAATCTGGATGCAAACTTGCAGGAAAAAAAAATGTGAAACACTGTAAAACTGTGAAAAGAAGATTTTTCATGAGGACATTACTTATAAGTTTGGCTGTTTTTATGCAGTCAACAAGTAAACGAATACCTTTTTCTGTGATTTTACTACATGACTACACAAACTGAGAAAATAGTAGTTAAAAAACCTATGTACTATTTTTCAAAACTTGACATACGCATTGTTTCTTTCCAATAACAGCAAATTGTGCAAAATATTTTTTCCAATTCAAATGCAGTAAAAAAAAAAAATAGTGTAATTTTATGGTCAAACATTGTAAAATCACAGATTACAATTAAATCTAGATTTTTATGTGGACATTTTTTTTTACAGTTTAGAGATCTTTTTATTTTTTACAGTTAGTAAATAAATGATTAAGACTTTCTGTGATTTCACTGGGTCTTACCTGTAATGAAACAAAACAGGAAGAATCTGTAAAATAAGAGTTACAAAATATTTGCCATTTTAAATCTTTAATATGCATATTTTTTTCTTTCAAATAATTCAAATATCTGTACAATTATATTTTTTGAAGATTTAAATACAGTGATAAATATTGTAATTTTTACAGCCATAGTAAAGAAATAAAAACAGGCTAATTCTGCTAAAATCAGAAGCTACGTAGCTTTAAGCAAAAAATAATTTATCTGATGTTACCTTTTCCCCCATTATGATTATAGAATTGCCTATTTTCATATTTATGTGGTGAAACTGATTTGATTCTTCAAGTTTTGGAGCATCAACATTTATATTGCAAATGTGAGAAAACAGTAAAAAGGGGATTCATTAGGTTTAGTTGATGCTAATAGCTAGCTGTAGCTTAGCATTCGCTGCCATTTTACTTTGTTTTAAATCTTTTGTGAAATCTTTATGCTGTTTTTATCCACAGAGTGCTCTGTGTTAGGGTGCTTGTTGTTCTTATGGTTAGATAAGAGGTCAGAAAGTCAGAAAAGGGAAGGGTAATTTTTTGCTTTTTTAGTTTCAGTTTATTGCTCGGATGATTTTCCAGTGAAGTAATTGAATATTTCTACTCATCAGGACCAGTTTTGTTGTTGTGCTTTGTTAGATGTCCCTGTTTACTGTGGCAGCAGAGTTCAGACGACACACGTGTTTGGGTTTTTACCAAACTTTCTGAGGCATTTTGAACACATCACACCTCAGTGGAATTTATCTGTTCGCTCATGATGACTTTGACATTTCAGATGTTTGGTTTTCACCTGCTGTCAGCTGGAACTTCCACTGAGCTGCTCACATGTCACCTGTTCAGGTGTAAACCAGAATATCTGAGAGGTTGGAAGGAGTCACGTGTCTTTCTGAGTATTTTTCTAGCTGTTGCTTGGATTTTCCCAAATAACTCAAAGAGAGACAAAAAGTTACTGGGCTACCAAACCCTCACTCATAATGAAATACAGATTCTAATGTGAACAATTTTGGCCTGTTTTTTTGTTTTTAAATTAACAAGTAAATAAATGTAAACTATTTCTATTATTTTATCAGATGTTATGTGAACATTCAGTACTGAAAAACTTTTATTTTAAATGCTTAGCATTTTATTTGTATAAATGGTATTTTGTTCTGTTATGGTTGAACACCTTCACCCCTTACCGTGAAGGTTACCTTCACTGGCTTCCTGTTCCGTATCTATTTAAGTCAAAATCCTCCTACTCACCCATAAAGCGCTCCATAACCAGGCCCCCTCTTACCTTAAGGACTTGCTCCACCCCTACACCCCTTCCTGCACCCTCTGTTCCTCTGATGCAAACCTCCTGATTGTCCCCAGGACCAGGCATCAAACCTGGGGGGACAGAGCTTTCTCTGTTGCTGCCCCTCCCTTTGGAACTCACTCCCACAACATATCCGTGATACCGTTGACCCTGCCACCTTCAAGACTAAATTAAAAACATTCTTCTTTTGTTCCAATTTCAACTTGCAATATCCTTAAATTTATATACAGTATACACAATACATTATTTACATAGAGTTCTACCATGAATTTTTATTTTCTACATACACTTTGAGCTGTATCTGTTTGGTTCTCTTTTTGATTTTTTGATTTGGACATCTGTATTTGTGTTTGTTTTTAACCTGTAAAGCGTCTTTGAGTTTTTGAAAAGTGCTCTATAAATGCAATATATTATTATTTTATATTATTATTTATTATTATAAATTGCACTGTTTGACTGTATAGCAAAATGACTGTGTTTGACATCTAAGTGCATGTTAGGAAATGGAAAAATGGTAAATCATTTTTTAAACTTTTTTTTTTAAATTACGCGTTGACTGTTAAAAGAAAAAAGAAAAACAATCCACAATGGAAAATATTATATTGTACACATGAAAAAAATGACTAATATGTGATCACACTGTAAAAATGAAAACTTGAAATTTCTCACCTTACAATGATTCTGAAGTAGGTTAAACAAAAAAATATTAAACTGTAGTGCAAACAATGGAATATTAATTATTTCAACTAACATTATCAAGTGTGTTGTGAAAGGTTGGCCTTATTACATATTATGTGGTGGCAAAACTCAAAATGCCTTGTTGGACCAGAGCCAACACTTACTGAGGCCTGGGTCAAATATGTGCGCAAAACTGCACATGCTTCTCTGAAAGTACGGGGTCTCCTGAACAACTTTGCAGGGGACTGAAGCCACCATTTTCAGTCATTACATGAGAGCCTTCTTTCCCGGTCTTCCTTGGTTGGCCATGCAGTTCTTTGGTGAAATTTAAGTTGTACAGGTGAGTGATTTGTTTAAATTATGTAGGGATCACAGAGCCCATCGCAAAGACTGAACTGTGTGTTGCAGTGCATAAAGTCACACTATTTTACTGTATTTAAATTAGCTTAAAAACGACAACAACAAATCTGTATTTTACAATAAAAGTATTATTTTCACAGTTTCATTTTACAGCATCTCATAGTTATTAATTTTTTAACTTATTTTTTGGTACCCTTGCAACGAAATTTTTACAGTTTTTTTACAGGATTTTTTTTTACAGTGTATAGTACTGTTTCTGATATGTATTTACCGGAGTGATAGACGCAGTAATGATCCAAACATGGCAAAAAATAAACAAATGTTATCAATCTGCAGAAAACAATGTGATCCATCTTCACTGCACATAAATGAACGTCTAATTCCTGTTTGTAATGATAACAGCAGCACATGTAATAATGATGGTTGTGGATTTTGACCACTTCTCTGTAGGAAGCCAAAAAGAGGATCCAACACACCAGAACACTCACAACCAGAGTTTGATGTACTTCAGCAGCTCATTATATATTTCGGTTCCTATTCTGTTTATCAGTATTTAGAAACTTTCATGTTTATTTGTAGGGTGTAAAAAAAAGCAGCTGGCAGAGTTGATTAAAAATGAATAATGAATCTTGTGTTCATGTTTGTAGGAAGTGCTGCAAACTTCTTCATCTTCTTCATCTTCTGCGGTTCACCTCCAAACAGTAGCTCTGTTTGGGGTTTTCTGATGATTTCTTAAACCTCCACATTACCAGCCAAACCTCCTTCAGCAGAAACTGCAAACGGCTGCTGACAGATGGCAAAAAAGAGGAAACAACTCGGAAGTTCCAAGAAAACGCTGAGGATGGAGTCAGTTAACCGTCGCAGCAGCACAATTCTGGTTTCTGGGAGGTAAGAGGAAAATTACTGCATCAGTTTCAGCAAAAGAGACAGAAATCTTGAGAAACCAAAGATAAAAAGTCAGTTGAAACAAAAACTGAGCTATTTGGCCACAATGAGCAGAAACATGTTTGGAGGAGAGAAGGTGAGGCCTTTAACCCCAAGACCACCAAACCTATCATCAAGCATGGAGGTGGCAGTATTATGCTCTGGGGCTGTTTTGCTGCTTTAAACAAAGTAAACAGAATAATGAAGAAGGAGGATTACCTCCACATTCTTCAGGAAAACCTGAAACCATCATCAGAAGGTTGATCTTGGACACAGTTGGACGTTTCAACAAGACACTGAGCCCAGATACATTAAAAGTGGTACAGAAATGGTTCTGTCAGACTACAATGAAGGTTTCAGACTGGTCTCTCTAAAGTCCTGACTTAAACCATCAAGAACCTGTGGACTGATGAAGAAAAAAGTCTGAGTCAGAAAGACAACACATTTAGTTTGACTGCATCAATTCTGTCCAGAGAAGTCAAAGATAAACCAGAAGCTTGTGGACAGAAACCAAAAGAACCTCACTGAGGTAAAAATGGACAAAAGACATTTAACCAAATATTAACATTTCTGTATGTACATTCTTTATTATTCTCTTAGTAGTTATTTTGTGTCTCTTTGTGGACATTTTGTATCTCTGTTGTAGTTTTGAGAGTCTTTGTGGTGTTTTTGTATCTATTTCTGGTTATTTACAGTCTCTTTGTGGATGCTCTGTCTAGGTGCTGTATTGGCGTTTTATCTTTGTGGTCCACCACTGCTGTAGTAGTGTATGTTGTTTTGGTCATTCTGTGGACATTCTGCATTTCACCTTTTACTTTTGGAGCCTCCAGGAACTGGAGTTTTTGCGATATTTGTGTATTAGCTTAATTTTTCATCCCCAGAAGTTGCTGGTTTAATCAAACCTATAAAGTGATAATGGTGACATGATGATGATGATGATGATGTTGATAATAATGTTGATGATGATGATGATGATGATGATATAAAAAGCATGAAGTCAGATTCTGTTTTGTCAAAGCTGGACAAATGGACAAACTTTACAGCTCGACCCAAAACATAGCAAAACAAAACTTAGAGCATAGATTCCTAATGAAACCATCCCAGGTTGTAACTCTTCATGTATTTGCTGCTGTAGTGAATCACTTTCGCTGCTTTATAGCACAATAGAAGGAAACTAGAAAAGCACTCAGAGAGCTCATACGTCCACCAAGGAGCTTCAGTCCACCCCCAACACAATCTTCCAATTCACATATTTTGTATGGAACGTTACAGATACAAATGTAATTACATACAGTTCAAATGTCCTACCGACAATGCGGCCTTCACCCTGTCCAACCTAATGAACAGGTGCGGCCTCTAGCCCGGCAGCTCCTAACAGCCTCCCAGCTTCTTAGACAACCGGAGATAAGAATGCCGGCCCAACCGTGTGTATGTCGCTTAGGAAGGAAAGAGAACTCCATCATTGTCACTGTTTGTCACGTGGAGACCCAAAATGTCATGTGGTCACAGGGGTTACCCCAAAAACAAGAGTGCCCTCTGGTGGCTTTAAGAGTAAACCGCATTTAATTGTCCATCTGGTTACACTTATATTAAAAAAAATTCCTGGATGCAGACAGTGATCCAGATCAGTCCCAAAATTTCCTCATTTGTTCCTTGTCCCATTTCATACGTTTCCTGAAAATTTCATCCAAATCCGTCCATGAGTTTTCGAGTTATTTTGCACACAAACAAACAAACAAACAAACAAACCAATGCCAGCCATCACATCACCGCCTTGGCGGAGGTTAAAATACAGACTGGACTCTGACCTCAGCTTGCATTCTAACAATGTTTGGATTAGACTTTAAAGAAAGTGTTGCTCGGATTCAAATTGAAACAATAATTTCCACTTTTATTGCAATGAACCACAGACATCTCCGTTAGATTTATAGGAATCGAGGGATTTGATTCTACAAGGAGCTTAACACAGTTAACTGCAGTAAATACTGCAAATATTACTGCGAATATTCAGGATTTAAAGATGGTAGATAATGTTTTCTGTGTTTAAAAAAAATAAAATTATGCAAAAAATTAATAAATTACATGTTACATTTTTTCCATTTCTGTCCTCTACTGTTTTACTGTATTAAAATCTTCTAAAAAGTAAAATTTATTTTATAGAAATTATCTGTTTAACAGTATTCCACTACTGCTTAATTTTTTTCTAGCACCCTTATAGCCAAATTTTCATCATTTTATATGCAATTTCCTTTCTTTCTTTTGCAGTGTAGGTCTGTCATTTAAAGGTGGTTACTCTTGTATAAATGACATTTTAATGTTTTACATGTAATTTTTAATATAATACAATAAATTTATCAAAAGAAACAGATACATCCTGTATTTGAGGAACATAAAGTAACTTTTCTTTAACGTTGACTGGAAATTTCACTTGTTTTTCTCCATCAATCCATCATCAGAGAGTCATGAGTCTGTGTCGGAGCAGCTGATATAGAAGAAAGGGAGGAAATCTAAATCTGGACATCAGGGCAGCGACGCTTTACAAAGCATTTAACTTGCTTACAGTAAATCAGATGTTTAAGAGCCGACAAAGAAAATCGAAAACTAGTCCAGGGTTCAACTGGAAACTCCCGAGATGGTGGGGGAGGTGGGACAGGAAGGCCTCAGGGTTTTCAGCCAGGAAAGTAAGGAGATCAGAATTAAGACAAGTTAGTAAAGAGATTAATATCAGCCTTATCTGTGCTGAATAGTCCAAAAAATGCAGGAGAACCACTGCAGCAGGAAACGTGACTGTAGCCGGAATTTTGGCTCATTTAAAGTTTGCAGAGAATCGAAACTGTAAAGTGAAAGATGAATGTTCTGGTAAAAAATAACCTACAAAGAACAGCTCTGCAGGTTCTTTTTAGCCTCTTTTAGCTCCTAGTTTTGGTTTGATGGGCCTTTTTTAGAGATTGAACAGCAGTCCCTCAGGGTTCTGTTCTCAGGCCACATCTGTTAGTTCACAAGGAAATCATTTTTCTTAAATGGTTCGTCAGAAGGCTCTTTGCTTCCTCAAAGCACCATCACCAATTGAAGAACCTCTTTATTTGGGCAGTGGTTCTTCACAGACTTTGCATGGTTTAAAGTACTATGGATTCTGCATTTTTATATCATAGCCAGATTTCCAGAAGACCTATAATAAATCTATGAAAAACCAAAATTCATAATTTGTTTATGTGTTTCAACGATTCCATCGTAGAAAATAAAAAGAGATACAGGAGTCAATGGAAACTCAAGACTGACATGATATACATGGACTTTACAAGCAGATAGAAACTTTTGTTCAGGACTGTATTTGGTATGATGCCAAGTAATAGCATCAAACAAGAGCTGCAAAGTATTATTATTTTCATTATCGATTAATCATTCTGTCTATGAATCACGGAAAAATGACTATCACAATTTCTTAAACTTCAGACTGGCGTCTTGTCACACATTGTTCTGTCTGACCAACAGTCCAGAATCCAAAATATGAAATGTATCTCTCAGTTTTAATGACAGATACCCAGACAGGCTACAAATTCAGAACAGTTATCAGTTCCTGTTTCAAAACAGATCCACAAATTTTGAAAACGGTCCCTTAAACAACCTATTCCTGTCCTCTGGAGCACTTCTTATGGTGGCTAAAGCAATGCGTTTTTGACGGATCTTTGTGGCTCTTTTGGAGGTTCTCCAGAGAACCTGTTGCCAAAGGGTGTTTTTTGCAGAACAGTAAGTTGTTCTTGTACGGCATCGTTGTGAAGAACCATTTTTGGTTCCAGCTGGCACCTTTATTTTTCTGATATTTTAAGGGTTGACTAATATGATATGTTTTTTCTTCAGAGCCAATACCAACAACCAGGTTTATGAGTTTTTAGGACTGCTTTTGGACTGGTTTCAGGCTGTATTATGGACTAGTATTGGACTTTTTAGGACTGGGTGAGGTTTGGTTTTGGTCATGGTTTTGGGCTGCTTTCAGGCCTGGTTTTGGATGTGATTTAAAGGATTTTTTTTTACACTGGGTTTGGTTCTGGCTTTGGACTGGTTTCAGACTTATTTATAACTGGTTATAGACTTTTTCCAGGACTGGTTTCACGCCTGATTCTGGACTACTTTCAGACAGCATTTGGACTGCTTTTGGACATTCTTTATGACTGGTTTAGGACTGGTTCCAGACTGTCTTTTGGACTAGTTTTGGGCCTAGTCTAGAACTGGTTTCGATCCTGGTTTCAGATGGTTTTGGACTTCTTTTTATGGCATCACTGCAAAGAACCATCTTTGGTTCCAGCTAGCACCTTTATTTTTCTGAGTGTATGATAAGGACTGACAAAAGATTGGACTGAAATGTTGCATTTCCACTAAGTCTAGTCAGTTTCATTCAGATTCAGGAATCACAGCCTCAGTCTTTAGATCCTCAGACTTTATGTTTGCTGGAACTCAGTCACCTTTATTGGTGACATTTGTAATTCCGAAACTCAGCCTGCTTCCTTGGAATTTCTACATCAATCAGTGTTACCAGAAACACGCTGCTGTTACGTCATCGGCAGGTGTGTTTGTTTGTTTGTTTGTGCTTGGCTGACATGGGGAAAACCTGATGCTTTACCAGGACCAGAGGGAAAAGCTGAATCTGACTCACAGACTTCATTGTTGTGTTTTGTTGACATTAAATCAATCATTTCATTGCAGCAGCTTCCTGTACAGCTCCAAACACACCTCAGATACCGTGGAAATCCCAAACTGGGCCAGATAACGTTTCGCTTCCAACACGTGTGAACTGCATCCAGTCTGATTATATTAAATACCTCTGGTACCCTCATAGTGTGCATGGACAAATGAGTTAAATTGACCAAAACTGTAAATACATTTATTTCTGCTGTAAAGTTGAACATTTTGTGTCTGTTTTTTGGTTATTTTGAGTCTCCTTTCGAGTGTTTTTATGTCTTTGATTTTGAGTCAAAAACACTGACATTATGCATCTCTATGAAAGTTTGAGAGATTCCGGTGGATTTGTGTCTATTCTGGTGATGTCATGACTCTTTGTGAACATTTTATGTCTTTATGGTCATTTTGCATCTCTTTGTGTCTGTTTTTGGTTGTTTTTAGTCACCTTGCAGTGGTTTTGTGTCTCTTTGTGGTCATTTGAATGCCTTTGTGGACATTTTGTGTCTCTGTGGTGGTTTTGAGAGTCTATGGTTTGTGTCTGTTTTTGGTCCTCTTGCATCTATTTTGGTCATTTTGAGTGTCTTTGTGGTCATTTTAAGTCTCATTGTGCTGGTTTTGGGAACCTCTGTGGTAGTTTTGCATGTGTTAATGGTCATTTTGTGTCTCACTGTGGTGATTTTGCCTCTGTTTGTGGTCATTTTGCATGTATTTGATGATTTTGAGAGTCTTTGTGGTGGGTTTGTGCCCATTTTTTGGTCACGTTATTTCTCTTTGTGGACATTTTATGTCCCTGTGGTGGTTTGAGAGTCTTCTTTGAGTCTTCTTGTGGTAGCTTTGTGTCTATAGTTGGTCATTTTTGTGTTTCTTTGGTATTTTTAGAGTCTTTGTGGTGGCTTTGCATCTGTGGTCATTTTGTGATGGTTTTATGTCTCTTTGTGGTTGTTTTTAAATCTATGTGATTACATTGTGTTTTGTTGCTGTAACCAGCCTGAAGAGAAATGTTGTTTTTGGCACTTTGGCACTGAACATGAGACTATAATCATGTTTATTTCTGCTGTAAAGTTGGACATTTTAACATGGAGGTATGATCTCTGTAGGTGAATCACTGTAAAAAAAAAAAAGAAAAAAAAAAGAAACCTTCATCCAGGCTGTGGCTCATCTCCTGGGTCGGGCAGGAATTTTGGGCCTCATTACCAGCCGTCCTGGACTCAGTGGGATGTTCCTCCAGCTCTCCTGGTAGAAGCTCCACCGCCAGACGTCACCTCTCATTTGTCTCTGAAAACAATGGCACAGTTATATAATCACATTCTTCACATACTCTCACAAAAAATAGGTTTTAACGAGACACATTTTCAGCCTTTTCAGGTATTTTGTTCTACAAAGTCACAATGGGAGTCAACCAGTACACCCATCTGAAGACCCAACATAAGCTTTCCACAGTAAACAAGGTTTAAACGTGTTTCTTTGGGGGTTTGATCACAGTAGATCATCAGCAGTAACAGACTGTACAACCAGCATTATCAAAATGTTTAACCATATCTCCCATATCATGAAGTTAATGCACAACTAAGTGTGGGAGTGTTTTTAGACTGGTTTTAGTTCTGGTTTAACACTGGTTTAGGACTGATTTTAGTTTCAGTTTAGAACTGGTTTAGGACTGTTTATAGGAATCATTCTGATTAACCCTAACCCCAACCCTGATCTTGGTTTTGGACTGGTTTCTGTCTTATTTAGGACTGGTTTCAGATTGTGTTAAGGACTGGTTTCAGTTCTGTGTTTGGACTGATTTGAACTGGATTTAGGACTAGTTTTGGACTGGTTTCTAACTTTTAAAAAACAGGTTAAGGACTGACTTTAGGCTGGATTTTGGGCAGCTTCTGACTGGTTTTGGACAGGTTTACGACTGTTTTCAGTCTGTATTCAGAAGTGGTTTTGGACTGGTTTCTGACTTTTTTTAAAAGACTGGTACAGCCCTGGTTTTGCATAGTTTTAGGACTGGTTTCAGACTGTTTCTTCAGCTGGCTTCCTGCCAAGTTTGTGTTTAGAGGACTGGTTAAGAACTAGTTTCAGTCCTAGTTTTACACAGGTTTAGGACCAAGTTGTGGATGTGGTTTAAGATTGCTGTCAGATTTATGCTAGGACTGGTTTTGGCCCTGGTTTTTGGTTGATTTTGGTCTGGTTTCTGACTTTTTTAGGGACTGGTTGAGGATTCATTTAAGACTGGGTTCAGACTTGTTTTATCACTAGTTTCAGTCCTGGTTTTGGACTGGTTTCAGACTGTTTCAAGGACTGGTTCCTGTTCTGTTTTGAACAGATTTAGAGCCAATTTCAGACTGGATTTAAGATTCAGTCCTGGTTACAGACCAGGTTCAAGACTGATTTACAGAGTCTAAAAACAGATTTCAGGACTTGTGTGTCAGTGTGTACTAAGACTGGTTTCAGATCTATCACACCTCCAAAGTTTCTGTTCTTAGCTTCTGTATCAATACTAACGTGAATTAATCTTTTCTGTTCACTTCATGAATCAGAGCCGAGAGTTAAAGGAGGTCAGAGTTCATTCAGCCAGGAAGGCTTCATTCATTTCCTACTGGAGCTCAGCCAAAACGCGCACACACACAAACACACACACAAACACACACACACACACACACACACACACACACGCACGCATGCACGCACACACACACACGCACGCGCACACACATGGACACGCACATGCTTTCGGTTTCATTGGTTGTGACAGTCGGGACAAAAGCCCAGCAAAGCCAAACAGCAGAGCAGGGCTGGAGCTAAATCAGCCTGAGATTCATCAATACCTGTCAGTCAATCATCTGTCAATCAATCCACCTGTCAATCAATCACCTGTCAATCAATTTACCTGTCAATTAGTCCACCTGTCAATCCACCATTCCACTTCAGATTTCAGTAGTAGTTTTGCACATGTTTATGCCATTCGTGTGTGTCTTTGTGGTGATTTTGTTTCTGTTTGGTCATTCTGCATCTCTATGGTGGTTTAGAAAGTTATGTGTGGGCTTGTCTCTGTTTTCCGTCACGGGTCATTTTGTGTCACTTTGTGGCCATAATGTGTTTTTTTTTATGTACTGTGGTGTGTTTTGGTGTTTCTGTGTCTCTGTGGTGATTTTAAGAGTCTTTGTGATGGATTTCTGTTGGTTTTTGGTCATTTTAAGTCTCTTTGTTGCCACTTTGTGTCTCTTTGTGGATATTTTGTGTCTCTTTGTAGTGATTCTGTCTCTCTTTTGGGTCATTTTGTGTCTCCCTGTAGTTATTTTGAGTCTCTTTGTGGTAGTTTTGCATCTGTGGTCATTTTGTGTCTCTGTTACGGTTTTATGTCTTGTTGTGGTAGTTTTGTGTCATTGTGAACATTTTGAGTCTTGGTGCACATGTTTGTGTTTTACATCTGCTTTCATTTGTCAGTTTTCATCTGTGTGTTGTGGTTTTATGTCTCTTTATGATCATTTTGTGTCCCCCAGTGGTAGGCTTGCATCTCTGTCTTGTGTCTCGGTCATGCTTTGTTTTTCTATTTAAGCAAAATTCTGTAGTTTGAAGCCGAACTCTGCAGCATCCAGTGCAGTGTTGAGATGAAAGGAGGTTGTCTGACTGCCGTCCAAAGCTTCCAGCCACATCACATAAACTCTGTCAGTCCTCTGCACACAGTATTTTATTGAAATGCCACAGCATATGAATTTAATATGGGCAGGAACCTGTGCTCTGTTCAGGTTCCTGCCCATAGAGGCTCATAAACTGACAAATCTTAAATTTCCAGAGGGAAATTACTAATGTGGAGGAATCTAAATATTTGTACGGAAGCAGAGTCCTGAACTTTATGCAGCTTTTTGTGGCTGCTGCACCTCATGGCTCATTATTTAATTTGTCATCTGTGTAGCTGCACACGTGTCGCCGCATACTGAACATACTTGCACTTTCATTTCCAGGTGGCACTGATCGCGAAAAGGTGTGTGATGCTTGGAAACAGACGAACAGCAGAACGGCCAAGATGATACATTTCTAGTAAAAATACAGAAATGCAGAATGTGTTGCTATTTCGGTTCATGTTTTTTTTCCTCACTTTTGGTCTTAGAAAATGTCACACTGCAAAGACGTAGAAAAGATGTTTAACATGGAAACGCTTGGAACGGAGATGAAACCTGAATTACTGTAAATGAGAAAGTCCCTTCAAATCTCGCTTATAACTACCTGGGAGATAAAGATGTGGCCTTAAAGGAAATGATTTCTGGCTACTTGTTTGAAGCTGGAGGGAGTTTTGGGACTTCAGGTTGTTTTTGTCATGTAATTCTGGGTGTGGGCCACTGATGATAATGAATGTTGTGTTTGGGACAAGCAGCAAAATTTCAACAAAGGGAAACAAAAAGACCAAAACAAATGCAAAAACCTCGACAAAGAGACACAAATGTTCACAGAGATAAACAAAATGTCCATGACTAGACACAAAATGACCAGAAACAGACATAAGATGTCCACAAAGAGACACAAAATAACCACAAAGAGACTTAAAATTAATATAAACAAACACAAAACCACCACATGGAGACACAAAATGGCCACAAGGTCTTAAAATGACCGAACCCGGCCACAAAACCACCACAAAGATGCACAAAATGTCCACAAAAGACACAAAATGACCACAAAGAGATCTAAAATAACCACAAAACAGATGCAAAATGAACACAAAAGTCCACAAAGAAGAACAAAATGACCACAAAATCTTTAAATAACCAAAAACAGAACCGATGAAAACCCCCTTAAAGAGATAACATATTATAAAAACACCACAAAAATTGCAAAATCACCAAAAACAGATGCAAAACGACCACAGAGACACAAATTGGGCAAATGCAAACAATGCAGAACCACCAAGAGAAGATGCGGAATGTTTACAAAGAGACTTAACCCCTTAACGCCGGTTGTCGCAAATTTGCTGAGATAGCGTATGCATTCCCCCAATGCTGGTTCATGCATATTCAATACATACATAGGAACCTTTTGCAAGCACTGGTTTCTCTTAGGACCGATTTGAATGGCATTTGTGGCATCAATAAAAAAATTTACCATTAATGCCTGTTGCATTACACCATATCTACTATATGTGCTATAGACAAATTAACAACCTCCACTTAATTTAACATCAACTTGAAATCAAAAACACATAAAATTATTGTTTTTATATAATTGTAAATAAATTCAGACATCAAGGGGCTATAATGGCCCAAAAGTAGATACTGCAGCTTTGCATATTTGCTTTGTGGTATTTTGGGCCAGTGTACAGCGTACATGTGATGAACTCATGATATCAGCAGCCTGGTATTGTGGTGTTTAATCAGTAGTAGTTCTCCCTGTGGTCTGACCCAGCTCAGTTTTATCCAAACAGTGTAGATGGCAGGTTGGCAGACTTTACATTCTTCTGTGATAACAGTTGATTATCAGCTCAGTGCATCTGTCAAAGAGCTGCTGCTTTCATTCTGCTGTATGTTAATGTGTGAACATTAAACACCTGAAACTGACACATTTCTGCCACAACAACTTACTTTTAGAGCCCTTTGTTTGTCCACTCCAGCTTCTCATCTCCATTTGACTGTATTTTTTTTGTAATTTATGTTGGGCTAATGGTCAAGAATATTCCAAACACATTAGAATTGGAATTCTTAGCCTGATTTCCAGTTTGTACTACTTTAACAAATTATTCCATTTAAAAGTGTCTCAGCTGTAGGTATCTGAAAAAGACTGGTGCGGCTTGAAGAACTTAAAAAAAACACTTTGTATTTGCAACAGTGTGTCATTTATTTATAACCTCCTATAAGAAAGCCTCTTCATTATTACCAGCAACAAATTATTTTATTGAGTGTCAGCAGCTGAAACCACATTAATATTGCACATATTTACAGTATATAATAAAATTTACAATAGTAATATTAATATAACTTTATAGTAGTAATATAATCAGTAGTGATATATTGGTTGCACATATTTACAACCTCTTTATAAAACATGCACGTCCTTAAGATGTAAAACTGCCTGTAAATGTGTATAAAACTCACACAGACAAACCTGAAGAATACAAAAAATGTTATTTAAAGTCTGCTTTTCAGATTTCTCCTGGAGCTTTCGGTCACATCCAAGGATCAGAGGATGAAGTTTTATGTGCTGCTGTGTTAGGTGGATAATGAAATAATAATAAATACTATAAAACAAACTAGAGTTAACATGCCAACAAACTAAAACATAAAAGATGCCAGATGTTTAACAAAAGGATTTACAGCTGTTGCCAACGAATTAAAAAAATACGCTTGAAAACATCTGCATGCAGCTGCATGATAGCGTGACATCAGAATGTATATAAATGACAAGTTATCATGCATGACTAAAAACTGCTGACACAAAACTTAACCCTGCAGAATAAAGACCAACATGTCCTCGCTTTACTGTTTTTGCAGGTTTTCTGAGGACACCAGTCAGTTTGTGTTTATGTGGAAATGGCTCCATCTAGTGTCCGTGAATGGACTCAAACCCAAAATACTGCAAATATGGTTCCTTTTACCATGACTGTGTAACTCCTGGTTTTAGGGCTGTTCTGTACATTCTGTTTGGCTCTAAAAACCAGTGAGCTGCTGCTGCCCCTTCAGGAAGAAAACTCTCCCTGCATCTGTGATTGACAGTGCAGCAACCAGGACTTTTCATCTCATCTCTACGTCAACTTTCTCTCTGAACAACAGTTTATGTGGAAATATTTGTGAATTCTCAGCACAGTTGTTGTTTTTAACGCCTGTGTTTGAAGAGTTTTTCAGACGACATTATAAAATCCGTGTTTTAGCTGCAGCTTGGGAATGAAGTGACTGCTGGTTAACACATAGTAAAACTAAAAGTTATCCTGAGTGATCAGGCTCTTAGATGCTAGTGACTCTTTGTGGTGAACAGTTTTTGCCCCTTTTGCGTCTCTTTGCGGTAGTTTTACATCTGTTTTTTGAAACATTTTTGTCTTTGTGGTCATGTTACATCTCTTTGTGATGGTTTTGTAGCAGTTTATGGTCATTTTTGTGTCTCTTTGTAGCACTTTTTCCTCTTTGGATTTTTTTGCCTCTGTTTGCGGTCATTTTTGTCTTTCTGTGTTAAATTTTTTGTCCTTTTGTGGTAATTTTTTGTGTCTTTGTGGTCATTGTACATCCCCTTGTGGTGGTTTTGCATCAGTTTGTGATCATTTTTGTGTCTCTTTGTGGTCGCTTTGTGTGTTTGTGTTCAATTTGGGTTTCTTTGTAGTGGTTTTGCAACAGTTTTTGTACATTTTAGGCCTCTTTGTGGTCATTTATTTCTGTTTGCTGAGGTTTTGCATCTCTTTTGGTAGGTTTGTGTTTCTTCATGGTGTTTTGTTGTCTGTTTTTAGTATTTTGCTTCTCTTTGTGGACATTTAGCATCTCTATGGTGCTCTTGAGACTCAAAATACCGATCGGATGAGTCTATAATTATTACATTTTCTTTCATACATCCAAATGTGGCAATAGTTTCATCTTTTTAAAACCTAGAGAAACAGTGCATGTGTTTGTGGCTGGATTCAACCCATTCAGGTCAGTGGGTCCCGCTTGGGGAGCTGTGATTGGCTGAGCTGCATGTCTGTAATATCTGTGGTGGGACTGAACAGACGCCTCATCCAGACTGAAAGATCGAGTCAAACTGCAGCTAAAAGAAGCGCAAACGTGAGCAGGATGGGCTCCAGCAGCTCCAACTTGAACCACATCCCAAACGCCAAGGAACTCATGCAGGAAACTGGCTGTGAGTGGAGATTTATTTGGCTTTGGTCGCTTGATGTTTCCTCTTTTTTTTTGAAAATCTGAAGACAAGGAGGAGTTTGTAGAAAACTAGGTGTGGAAAAAGGAGAAAAGATAACTGGTAAATAACTGAGTCTGTATCAGCAGAAACAGCTGCTTTATCTTAACATTACAGCTACTCCACAACTGTTGTTGTTGGGCAATCTTTTTAGAGTTACTGTTCATTCACATTCAAAAAAGTTATATATTCTGCAAATGTGGTCAAAGTGTTTTAATACTTGCCTTTTAAGAAATAAATAAGAGTTAAAAATACATATGAACTTATTGCTATGACAAAACTGTCACAAAGACTAACGGTACACAATGCTATGTAGAGCTGCACCAATGAATCAGTTAGTTGTCAACTATTAGATTAGTCAACTACTTTAAAAATCAATTAAAGAGTTTTTCTAAATTCTCTGATTACAGCTTCTTCAATGTGAATATTTTAGTTTTTTCATCCTCTATGACAGTAAACTGAGTATCTTTGGGTTGTTGACAAAATTGTCATGTGTCATTATGCTGATCAATATTTTTCACCATTTTCTGAGAAAATAATTGACAGATTAATGAGCAATGGAAATAATTATTGGTTGCAGCACTGATGTTGTGGTTCTTTCATAGTAGGAGATGTATAAATAAATACTAAGAATATCCTTGTATTTGTTTACAACATCTATTCACTGTTTTATGCCAAGTTAAATATGGAGTTTAAATGAAAAATCTACCAGGAGAATATGTGAATAGAAAACCTTACACTCTTGTCATCCTGTGTGAAATCTGTTTCATTTAATTTTTAATATTTCTCAAGGGGGACCCATGGTTGGGTTTGGACTCCAAATTCTTAATTAAGTACTGCAATACTAACTTTAAAGCCATGCCTTTGTGCAGCACTGTGGTGCTAAGTATGTTTAAAGTTGCACTGCAGCAAATATTAAAACATAAAAATAAAGTAATTGTATAAATCTAGCTCACATACTTTAAAATGTTCTAGTGTTCATTTATTATAGATAACAAAAATAGAATAAAATGCTGTGAATAAATCTACAGCTTCATTAAAACTAAGCATGTTGATGTAGACCAGCATGACGGAGTCAAAAGCTCTGGGTGATGGTTTGGAATGTTAACCTTGAGTGGAGGTTATTTAGTCTGGTGACCAGAAAACAGACAAATTACCCCATAATTCACCTTGTTTAATGTGTGTGTGTGTGCTTGTATTACTGATTATGTGGGGACATTATTGTGTCACATTGCAGGGACTTCACCTCCTTATGGGAACAAATATAGTAAATTATTAAACATTAATATGAAGGCTGCAGACTAAGTTTCCATGAGATGAATTCAAATCAATGTCATGTAATGTTGTGTGTGTGTGTATGTGTGAGTGTACTTATATTACTGATACTGTGGGGACTTACATATCGTCACATTGTTGAGACAATATGTCCTTATGGCGACAAATTTGAGTGCCTGTCAGACAAATTTGAGTATAAAAGCTGTGTTTAAGGTAAAAGTCAGTCTTCTAGAAATGAATTAAAGTCAAAGCAATGCCCCTTTTGTGTGTCTGCACTTTTATTACTTATGTTGTGGGGACATTATTGTGAATACACAGTGAAATTATGGGGACTTGACTTGAATGAAGACTTGTTTTATGGTTCAAAACAGTCTTGAGCAAATATGTTGTGCTCTGAAGTGTGTGTGTGTGTGTGTGTGTGTGTGTGTGTGTGTGTGTGTGTGTGTGTGTGTGTGTGATATCTCCAGTGTGGCTTCAGCTCATCATCTGTTGTTTATCTTTGTCGACACGCTGAACCGTCCTCGCTGATACTGACATTGTGGACGTTGTTAAACAGAAAACTGTTTACTGTACAACAGCTGCTTCTGTTTGCCTTCAGTGCAGCAGAAAATGTGTTTTACTATCAGTTTAAGCCTTCAAGTCTGTCACATATCTTAAGTAATTACAATTAAATGACTATACCATTGGTTTTGCATGTTTTAGCCCATTATCCTATAACTACTGATTTTCTACATCCAATAAAAATACTCTGAACAATGCTGCATACATGTACTAACATGTACGGTGTCTATATGACTGCTACTTTCAAACTATTGTAAATGCAAAGCTACCCCTAGAACTTTCAACACTATCCTGTTACCTTCTTCATTGGCCAAAATCTCCTGGAACAGTTTTAAATAAGGATATCTGTGTTGACTGAGTATCTGCTGATGATTGTTAGTCATGTTGAGCAGACACTCTAGAACAGGGGTCTCAAACTCCGGTCCTCGAGGGCCACTATCCTGCATGTTTTAGATGTTGACGATGAGCTGATCATTTGAATCAGGTGTGTTGGAAGAGTGAAACATGTAAAACATGCTGGATAGTGGCCCTCAAAGACCGGAGCTTGAGACCCCTGTTCTAGAAGGATTAAACTGGATTTTACTGTCATTACAACAAGTATAGTAAGGAATTTGCCAGCTAAGAATTGACAAATTTCAATGCAACAAATGTGCATATAGATGTATAAAAACATACTTACATCATACAAAGTATAAACAACACACAAGCTACAATAAATTTAACAGATAAAATAAAACAAATTCTAGGTCCTCAGTGCAAGACACCTGATATTCAGAGGTTAAATAGCAAAATACATTAAAAATATGCAAACCAACTCATACGCCTTTGCTGCTACAGACTTTTGGCCTCTTTCTGCAGCTTCCAACCAAAGTTAATATCTTAGTACAGAGTGCATTTTAGATATTTAGATTTTACAGTATTTTAAAATTGAGTATTTTAAAAATATCTGGCACCTCTGAATATTACAATATGTTGCTGTTAAAGACAGTAATACTTCTTCCCTCAGACTGACATGGAGAACTGTCCTCAGTATAGATCTTACACAGAATGACTGATCTAGATTCGATGGAGACTAATGTGGTTTTACTTTATTGACACAATGAGCTGTTGATTCTGTCTTTAATCAGTCCCTGTTGGTTTTTCAGTCTCTGCTGCCCACCTCATCCGTCTGTATGAGAGGTTTGAGTTTCTGGACAAAGACAACAGAGGAGAGCTCAGGTTGGTGCATGCATATATCAGAAAATTGTGTCAATAATAGTTTAGACAGTTTGAAACACCACAGTAAACCTTTTTGGAAGTGATTTTTGAGACATCTGTTCATTTAAACATGATCTACATGACTAAAAGTAAAGGCCTACATTGAGCTGCATGTAGCTGTAAAATAAAAGTTTGCATTTTCCTTTTTGCAAGAGATTTATTTCTTCTCTTAGAACATTTAAGAGCTATGAGAAATCTTTACAGCACTGTGCCAAAGTTTTGTTTGCCAGCATCTGTAGAGTTGAATCATCTCAGACTCATCTTGCATCACTTTGCGTCTAAACATCCAGTCAGAGTCATAAACACCTATGTTCAGCCACGAAAAGAACTAGGGGTCCAAATCCAAGTCCAAAATCTGCTCAAAGCCAAGCCCAAACCCATTACTGAATCAGTCCAAAAAACAGAATAAAGTCAAAAACCAAATCAAAACCAACTTTAAACTTGTCCAAAAAACTACTAAAACCTGTCCAGAGCAAGCCCAAAACTTGTCTGAACCCAGTCTGAAACAATTTATAAAACCAAGTCTGAAATCAGTCAAAACCAAGTCCAAAATTTGTTTAAAACAAGGTCCAAACCAAGTCTGAAACCAGTTTGAATCCATCCCAAACAAAGTCCAAAATAAGGTCAAACCGAAGCCCAAAAGACATTGTTTTCCAAAATGATGAAACCAGTCAGAAACCAGTCCCAAACCAAGTGTGAACCAGACCAAAAACCAATCTGCAACCCATTTTTTAAAGAACTGTGGAGAGTTCTCCATGATACTCCAAAATCAGTCCAAAACCATGTTTAAAACTCGTCACATAGAAGTCTGCAACCAAATCCAACAAGATCTGCCAACAACATCTTGATAGACTGTTAATAACCGACAACATTGTATGTTATTGAAGAGAACTTTGTTTAGATGTTAATTACTATAGTTTCAGATTAGCATCCTAAAAGCTGTTTTTCTCTCTGTGTGTCTCAGGCTGGAAGATTTTGAAGCAGTTTCAGAGTTGGCCATGAACCCAATTGGAGACAGAATCATCGGAGCCTTTTTCTCTCCAGGGTACAACAGAACGCAGATCAGCTTTCAAAGGACCATAATGCTGTTTTTGTGTTTCCTTTTTCATCTGGGCAGCTTCTGGTTTCAGTAGCTGATTAGAGACAATGTACAACATTTTTTCAAGGGCTTTAGGAACAGCATTAAATCTTTCAGACATCCTGTAGTTTGACTTACGAGGGTTTGGACTTGACAACAGCAGTATTTCAGAACCTGTTTGTTTGTCAGGAAACATGAATCACTTCCCCTTCCTCTCGCTCTCTCTCCAGACAAGAAACGGTAGACTTTCCCTCCTTCGTCCGGATTCTGGCTCATTTCCGTCCAACCGACACAAACCGAACCAAAAATGGAAGAAATGGAGCACCGCCAGAACCGGCCAACAGCAGGAACAACAGACTCAAATGTCAGTCTACTTTGGTTTGTTTTGCACCTGTGGTTCTGACACGTTTACCTCTGATCTACCAATGAAAATCATTTGTGTGTTCAGTTGCCTTCCAGCTCTACGATCAGGACCGAGATGGAAAGATTTCCAGAGAGGAGCTTCTTCAGGTCTGTAACTTTTAAACTGTCTGCACTCATAAACCTTGTCATGATTAATTTCTTAATCTACATCTTTGTATCAGTTTATACATTCTCCGCACTTAGTTTTACTTTGGATACTTTCAGAAACTGATATCTCTCTCTGTTGAACAAAAAATGTCCACACAACCGTAATTTTTTAAAATATCTAGATACGTACAAAAACATAAACACTACTAGAATGAGAATCTGTCACTTTGGTATTTTTACAGACTTTAAACCACAGATGCTGTGGACCAAGTAAAACTGGGCACAGTAAGTCTGTCATTGCTAGTGCTAACAGAACGTTTAAAAAAACAGTATGTATATTCGCCATTGTTGTTGTTGTTTCAGGTGCCAACTCTTTACACAAAGTAGCTACCGGCATGTCCTAAGATGAAAACATCATTGCTTCCTAAACTCTACAAGTCCAAACCAAATCTTAAACCAATCCAAAACAAGGCCAAAACCAGCCTGACACCAGTCTGAAACAAGCCCAAGACCAGTCCAAAAACGATATTCGAAACTAGACTAAAACCAAGCCCAAAATTAAGTCCAATACCAATCTAAAACAAGACCAAAACTATGTACAATACTAAGTCCAAAAGCAATTTGAAACTAAATCGAAAACTTCTCAAAAACTGTGTTGAAGACCAAGTCCATAACAAGTCCAAAACTTGACCACAACCAAGTCTAAAACCAAGTCCAATATTACTTCAAAACCACATACAGATCCAAATCCAAAAGATGTCTAAAAGTCCAAAGCCGAAGCCAGACCAAAAGTCCTAGACCAGTTCCAAAAGCAGTTTAAAACCATGTCCAAAACCAATCCACAACCACTGTAAAACAATGTTCAAACCAAGTGCAAACTCAATCCAAAACTTTTCCAAAACTAGACCAAAAGTACATACAGAACCAAGTCCAAAAGTAGTTCAAAGTAAGTTCCAAACTGGTCCAAAACCATGTCTAAAACTAGTCTACAACCCCTCTAAAACTAGTCTGAAACAAGACTCAAAATAAGTTTGAGACCAATCTCAAACTAGTTCAAAACCAAATACAAAACCAGTTCTGTGTGATCAGTATTTTACAAAACAGACTTTGAATAGAATAAAATACACTATAAAAATTGCACACACATTTCCTCTATTAATCTGGAGAAACTCTGTTTTTGGAAATCTGTTTTAATACACTCAAAACAATCCTAAAGGTTCTGGTTTCTGTCAGAATTACAGGGTAATATGATTGGGCATCATCTGCATAGAAATGAAACACACACAAATGGGGATGGTAGCACAGAATGGTACACCTCAAGTGTAGTTCTGCACTAAAATGACCATCAGACAGGACTTAAAACCAACATTATTTCAGGATTAGTGATTGGCCTTTTGCTGACAGGTGCTGAGGGCGATGCTGGAGATGGAGGTGACAGAGGAGCAGCTACAGAGCATCGCAGAACGAGCTATTCAGGAGGCCGACCTGGACAGAGACGACGCCATCTCATTTGATGAGTTCAAAAAGGTGAGATGGTTGACAACCACAAACTCTCAGAGGCTGCCAGAAACTGTTTCCTACTTACAATAGATCCCACTGAGTCAGAGTAAACAGTTTTATTGTTTTAGTGCTGTCTTACACAAACAATTGATTTATGTACATGAAATAGTGTCCAACAATGAACGTCTTGGAAGGTCTGCAAACAACATAGAGTGAAAAAAAAGTTTTCAGAAAATTAAGATTACAGACCAAATATTTACATGCCTAAATGAGGTTCTGATTCAGCACTAAACAAGAAAGTTAAGGTAAACTGAGAGATGCTGAGATCAAAAAATGGTTTATCGTATGCCGCTACTGGTGTGGTGACACTTGCTGATCTACAGTGGCATGTGTCGCTGCTCTCAGGTGGGAGGCTGCTTAAATCTTATTGACCAACTTTATATATATTTTGCTTCCGTAACTAGTAGTGGTTAGAAAACATCCCAAATACACATTTAGGTGTTTATTTTACTGCACTTTGTCAGTTCCAAAACTAATCCAAAACTGCAAACAAACTCAAGTTAAAAAGCAGTTTGAAACTAAGTCCAAAACTAGTTTAAACCCAAGTCCCCAACTAGTCCAAAATTAGGCCCAAGACCAAGTCAAATACCAGTCCAAAACCCAAAACCACATATGAAACCAAGTCCAGAAGCTACTTGAAACCAAATCAAAATCAAGTCCAAAGCCAAGTCAAAAACTAGAGTCCAAGTCCACAATTTATTCATAATCATGTCCAAAAGACTTCCAAAACCATGTCTAAAAACCAAGTGCAAGACCAGTCCTAAACCATGCAGGAAACCAAGTCTAAAAGCAGCTCGAAACAAAGTCCAAAACCAAGTTCAAAACTGGTCTTGGGTGGCACGACCTACTTTACTTCAATAGCATGTTTTGTAGTGAAGAGAAAACCTCCAAAATACACATTCAGGTGATAATTTTACCAGGAGGTTGCCAGGAGGAACTAAGAAATAGACTAGCACATCTTTAGAGACTCACCAAGTTAGTTTTTTCCTTCCTACTCTGAGCCTAAAATATCTGCTTTAGCAGCAAATCAACACTCCAGTGTTTCCAGTTTTAATCCTGTACTGGTTTAAATATCCGACCTTTGTAGAAATTTCAGAAATTTAAGATTACAGATCTACATAAGGGTCTGAAAGTTGGTGAACACATCAAAAATGTGTCATATTTTCTTGTAAACCTGGAAATAATCTTCCAAATCTTGAAAAAACCTGGAACACTCAAATTTACTTGTTAAATAGAAGAATTTACTTTTTCTTTTGCAGCATCAACATCCATTGTCTGAAAAACTCTTCTTGTTTTGTTTTCAGTCATTGGAAAAGGTGAACATCGAGCATAAAATGAGTATTCGCTTCCTGGAATAAAGATGCAGAGCTGCTGAGATGGTGAAGAAGAGGTTAAGTCTGAAATGTGAAGATGAAACAGGATTTAAAAAAGCCATAAAATCCTGGTTTGCAAGACTGGAAGTGAAAATAGACCACCTAAGACAGAAGGGATGAGTTGAGGTACTGCTCCAGACTTTACAATGGAGCCCACACACTGTGAATAAAGATGGCTGACAGACAAACGTGAAACCAAATCATCACGATCGCCCCCTGGTGGCTGGTTGCAGTATAAGCCCTGCCCCCTCCATTTTAACAGATAAGACATCCGCCAAACTAAAAAAAACCTAATAAATCTTCACTTATTGTGTCTTCATGCCATTTTGGGTGTCACATTTCCATTTGTACAAGTGTTATTTTTAAAATCTGTTGGTTTTAATTAGTTTGATGCTATAGAAAGGTTGTGAGGCGTTATCATTGACCGCTAAAGACTATGGAGAGCTGCTGTGCAGTTTACTGGTGCTCCCTCCCACTGGATGATGGATGTGATTACCCAGAGACAGCTGACTTATTTCTACATATTAGATTAGTATTCTGTCTACAAAGTTAGACAAAAAGTCAGAGCTGCTTATGATTCCTGGGTAACTGGATCTCGGTTGCATCTTGATGATCCATGACTGGCTGGATGAACAACCTTAAAGATGCAGTTTTGAAGGGAATCTGTCCAAGACAGACTCAAGCATGTTAATTCAAAGAGTCTTATGTGCTTTTACAGGCACATTATCCTCACATTACATCAAGGGGATTTGACTTATTGATAACAAGTCAAATCCTAATCAAATTCATAATTTTACTTTAGTATCAGAGAGAAGCATCTCTCCACCATAACGGCACATCACTTATTCTTCAAGACAACTGAGATTATAAATGTAGAACCCCATAGGTCGACTGTTTGTGTCAGTCTGTCCTGAAGAGCTTTGTTAGCTTCAGGAAGAAAACCAATCCAAACACGTCCAAAACCAGTCTGAAATCAACCACAAACCAGTCCCAAACCATACATGAAAGCAGTCCACACTCAGTCAAAAGCAATTCTAAACACTTTTTAAAAACTATATATATATATGTCCTTATTCTGCTGCCTTTTAATATTTATTGGTATAAACTGTCACTCAGGTTGATTGTGTGTTTTTGTTTTCAACATACCTGCCTCAGAAATGCATTTGATCTGTTATGTGAATATATATATACATATATATATACATAAAGCCTTTATAAACACTCTCCATGTTTGGATTCGGTGCCAGAAGCCTTAGAAGGCACAGAATGTTTGCGTGACATTGTAGGGTTTGAAATAAATTTTTTTTTTAATGAAAATTTCACAAAAATACAACACTGCAGAGCAACACTACATGCAGTGATCAGATGTTGATGTGAAATGGACAAGGTGAGATGCTGAACGCATGCTATACACGGGAGATGGAGGAGACTGATGCTACGGTCGCTGAGCCAATCAGTGCCCAGGATGCTCTGGTTGGTCGCCTCTCATCCATCAGCCAATAGCGTGCCGTGTACCATCTCACGTGGGCAAACTGGCTCAAGCGGAAGCAGCCATAGCTGCGTTTTCCATAAGTGCGAGTCTTTGTCTACTCATCTACAGTATATTTTCTATATAATTTAAAAATCTGCGCTACAGTGAGACCACAAAAAGTGAACCGCGATATGGCGAGGGATTTCTGTATTTTATTTTATCGTCATATTTTTATCTATTACGTTGTTTTGGAGTGTGGTATAATTGTGTACCTCTGCTGACTGTAGGATAATAAAGATTACCTTCAACCTTGAACCCTTAATATTGCTGTAGGGTCTTTGTCTTATTATTTAATTTAGTCAGGAAATTTGTAATTTACATATTTTTGTAGGGTTTTAATGGTAATGTTGAAATTACTCAGGCAAGTTCACATCATAAATCAAACTGCAACGTCTTAACCTAATATTTAAACTCAATATTTAACTTGTTAGGTTAATTTGGAACATTGATCTTACTTCACTAATGGAAAACACTGCTGCTCAATGATTGTTGCCTTAAATAACAGTGACTTGAATTAACAGAGATAAGAATTATGTTTTAGAAATACATATATAAAACAATAGACAATAACAATGAAGGTAACATTATGTATGTTTTGGTTTTGTGTTTTTTATTTTCTCTTTTTTGCCTTCATGATACTGTGGCATGTCTGAAATCAATCTAATTAATTAATTAAAAAATAAATACTAATAATCCACATCCATACTGCAGCTTTACTTCCTGATCACTACTCCACAGACTCTGGATTCAGAAGACCTTAAAAATAATCACTGTAAGTAACTCAGTAAGTCTCATGCTAATTCTCTTTTAGTCACAAACATGTTTACCCTTTTAACCTGCAGTGTCTCCTTTTAACACCGAAACAACCTGGAGGTCAGTAAACGTTAACAGATTTACCCAAACGTGTGCTCATTGTGTGGCTTTAACTTACCCTTTAATGTCAGGTCTACAACACAAAGAGACAGAAACGCAGCACTTTGAAGTGCCTCAGCAGCATCTGGAGCAGGGGGGCTCAATCCTGGTCCTCGAGAGCCCCTATCCAGCATGTTTTAGATGTTTCCCTCTTCCTACACACCTGATTCAAATGATTAGCTCACCGTGAAGGTCTGCAGAAGCCTGATAACGATCCTGATCATTTAATCAGGTGTGTTGGAAGAGGGAGACATCTAAAACATGCTGGATAGGGGCTCTCGGGGACCAGGATTGGACACCCCTGATCTGGAGGATCACTGAACACCTGAAGGACTGATGAGCAGAGAGAAACCAGCAGAATGAATGAAAAATTCTGTAATTATACGAGATGTCTCTCATTTAACAAACAAATCTGTGTAGAATTACAGAACCAACATGTGTTTTTTGGTTGTTTAACTTATTTTCAGTTTTAAACTTGATTTTAACGCTTTCATTTGTGAACCCCAATTCTTTTGTTGGAAGCCCAAGAACAAACCAGAGAAATGTTCAGTTCACAGATGTAGAATTTATTTAGGTCAGAGGTAAAGTACGGCAGCGCTGGTCTCAAAATGACAAAGCTCTCGCAGGAACTTCATCAGAGTGAGCCCCGATTTCCCGATGTGGTTCAACATTTATGTTCTTAGGCTGGGCCTGCCCCGTACACAGGTTGGACTTAGACGCAACCGAGTCTCATCAGCCGGTTATCTCTGACGTGAACACTCCAACCACTGTTCACGTGGATTTACTGAAATGAGCTAAAACAAGTGTGTGTGTGTGTGTTGTCATTAAGACGTGCATCTATTTTGCCACTGTCACGCAAAACTAGGTAACAAAAAACTGCTGAGTACAGATAAGACCCGACAGTGGCACTCTGCTACTTTTTATTCAGTTTATTCATAACAATGATGAACAGTCCATGGGAACTGGATAGGACAGGGACTGGGAGTGTAGGTATTCCTGTTTCCATAGCAACAAAGATAATGAGTGCAGACTGTCTCTGACCCCAAGGCCACATAAGATTAGACGAATGATGAACAGAGTAAATAGAATAACAGATCCAATCATGGTAGAATCAAGGAAGAATGTAACAAATCATAAAATAATCTAACACATTTATTAAATAAACATAAAAATGTCTTTCTGTGCCAAGAAATGCCTTTTTCTGGTTATTCATGGTTACAATGGTTTTAATATTATTTTACATTAGACATATAAGAAATATGAAAGAATCTGCTCTCCTTTTGGATACAGAAAAAATAAATTTAACAACAAAAACAACCTTTTAAAGCATTTCAGTATTTGCATTTTAATTCAGTAAAGTCAGACTGTTAACTGCTGCTCTGTGTCAGCTGATTCCTCTGATGATTCATATAAAGAAATTAAGCTTAATACGTTCGAGATGTCGAGTAGTCCCAAACACTAACATAGTTTTAGTCTGTCAGAGTTTACATTAATATTTTAAAGGTCAGCTTCAGTGTCGTCCTTAGTCCTGGCAGAAGTAAAAACTTAAACACAACATTAAAGACTAACAACCAGAGACCAGAGAAGAAATGTGAAGCCTGGTTCACACTGAACCTCTGAAAAATTCACGATGATTTTCTGTTCAATAAAATACAAAAAAAATGCACTCATTTCATCTTTTTAGGTTCAATCTAACTGTGTTCATTTGACCACTCCCAGCACCCCATATTTATCACATTCTTTAGCTCAATATTTAGTAAAACTGTTCAATTTGGCTTTAATACATGATAATGATATATTAATTAGTACAGGAGATGTTCTGCCTTCAGGTAAACATCTGGGTGACATGCTCCAGATGTTTCTGAATCTAGACATTGTTTATCTCAAATGTTTCAGTTTATATCAGGAATTTTCTTTGAATAATCGATGTGAAAATTTGTAATAAATTCAGGGGCAACATCATAAAGCTCTGCTCTAAATATGCTTTTAGTTCAGAGTTTTTTTAAAGTTTGGCCCGCTGAGCTCAATTTGATCGCTTATTTTTCACTGGATTGGGTTGACATTTGCACAGAACAGTCATGAATGATTCGGTGTGGTGTTACTTTAATTCTATCTAATGTACAGGTTATTTGGTTCTGCATAAAAACTGACTGTCACAGATCCAGTAAATGTAGCTTCAGAGCTGAAAAACACACTTTTGAAGGTACTCTGATTGAATATTGTGGGTTTTTCAACTTTTTTCTGGTTGTGTGAAGCTTAGTTGTAAAGTACTGGATGTATTTTCAATATGATGCCACTATGTGGAGACACAGCTTCAGTTTTTCCTCCTGATCTGACAGCTGAAGGAGCAACAGCTGCAGAAAATCAGGAACTTTCAGATGCCAAACAGTTATCTTGGAGCCACGTCGGTCTGCAGCTGTCTTTAATGTGAAGCTGCTCTTTGCTTTTCTGTCTCCGGCTCTCCGTGGAAACTCAACACTAAACTCTCCTCTTTGTTTGACATCCAGGGATTTATTTGAGTACTTCAAGATGAATGAAATCATGAAGAACCTTTGTTCCTGAAGCCACAAGAAGCAACTAGAATTATATCTAAACACAGGAGTGAAGGTTTTGGGTAGTTTAACACAAGGTTAGTGTCAAAATGTTCCTTCTGTTCCAGAGTTATGGTGTCAAAGGATGAACAGAAAAATGTTTATGCACAGTAGGGTTTTCTTTTCCTCCATGTAATCGCCTCATTTTGTCCTAGTAGACATTCATGTGAAATTTGATCAGAATTACTGTGTAAATCCTAAAATATCCCCAGAAACGTTTGAGCTTTGACCCCTGAAATCTAAACCATGACACATTTAAAGAGTGTTTCAGAGATATCCCCTTTACCATCAACCCAGAAGCATAGCTGATCAGTGAAGCCATATTTGATTGCTTTCTTGACCCCTGTTAAAGACTTGTTATATATATATATATGTATACAGTTGTGTGCGAAAGTCAGGGCACCCCTTTAAAAACAGCATATTTTATATATTAAAAAATTAATATCCATATTTATAGTCTCTCTGGGATATGGGAAAAAAAGACAATATTATCAGGAAACATTAATGCATAGTTACATTTTATTTTATAACTTGAACAAAATTACAAAAACAAAAAACATCATTTTGGCCTGTTCAAAAGTCGGGGCACCCTACAGCGTCAGTACCTTCAGTACTTAGTAAGACCCCCTCTGGCAGATATCACAGCTTCTAAACGCTTTTTATAGCCAACAAAAAGTCTCTGGATTCTATCATTTGGGATTTTCCCCCATTCTTCCTTGCAAAAGGCTTCCAGTTCTGCAATATTCTTGGGTCGTCTTGCATGCACAGCTCTTTTAAGATCTACCCACAGATTTTCAATTATGTTTAAGTCTGGAGACTGTGAAGGCCATTCCAAAACCTTCAGCTTGCGTTTCTTGAGGTAGTCCATGGTGGATTTTGAAGTATGTTTTGGATCATTATCCTGTTGTAGAAGCCATCCTCTTTTCAGCTTCAGCTTTTTTACAGATGCTGTGATATTTGCCTCCAGAATTTGCTGGTATTTAATGGAATCCATTCTTCCCTCCACCCGAGCAATGCTTCCTGTCCCACTGGCTGCAACACAACCCCAAAGCATGATGGATCCACCCCCATATTTAACAGTTGGCAAGGTGTTCTTTTCATGAAATGCTGCTCCTTTTTTTCTCCAAACATACCTTTGCTTATTGTGGCCAAAGAGTTCTATTTTAACTTCATCAGTCCACAGCACTTGTTTCCAAAAGTCATCAGGCTTCTGTACATGTTCTGTTGCATATTTTTGACTTTGTATTTTATGATGAAGACGGAGGTAAGGTTTTCTTCTGCAGACTCTTCCATGAAGGTCTTGTTTGTGCAAGTATCGCCGCACAGTGGACGGGTGCACTACCACTCCTGAGTCTGCTAAATCTTCCTGCAGGTCTTTTGACGTCAAATGTGGGTTTTGATTTACCTTTCTGACCAGCCTACGAGCTGTTCTGTCCGAGAGTTTCCTTGGTCTTCCAGATCTCATCTTGACCTCCACAGTTCCCCTCACCTGCCATCTCTTAATTATACCTCGCACTGTGGAAACTGCAAGCTGAAAACGTTTTGCTATCTTCTTGTAGCCCTCCCCGGCATTGTGGGCATCAATAACTTTCATTTTTTCTGTCTTACTTAGCTTCTTAGAGGAACCCATGATTGCTGTTGTTTGCACAGGTTTGTGGAGTCGCCATATTTAAGAAACCCTGAAATACACACCAGCTGGCGCTCCCTAATGACAATTGTTGACACATGCTTCAGGACTAATGAGCTGGTAAAGGTCTGAATTTGTTAAAAGAATCTGACACATTGAAACTCTCAGGGTGCCCCGACTTTTGCACAGGTCAAAATGATGTTTTTTATTTTTGTAATTTTGTTCAAGTTATAAAATAAAATGTAACTATGCATTAATGTTTCCTGATAATATTGTCTTTTTTTCCCATATCCCAGAGAGACTATAAATATGGATATTAATTTTTTAATATATAAAATATGCTGTTTTTAAAGGGGTGCCCTGACTTTCGCACACAACTGTATATATATATATATATGTGTGTGTGTGTGTGTGTGTGTGAGTGTGTGTGTGTGTGTGTGTGTGTGTGTGTGTGTGTGTGTGTGTATGAATGAATTAAATAATATGTGAATCCATGAAATCTGAGAGATAAAAATTCCGTGGCATAGATCCTGCTTTCCAGCAAACTGTAAAAGAAGAAGAGGTTGTGATCACAGACAATGCAGAAAATTTTAAAAATAATCTTAATTTCACCAAATAAAACTATGTTGCTTTTCTTTTTTACTTAACCGAAAAAACAGAAAAGTGAAAAAGGGAGGAAATGTTGTCTGAAAATTTAGATATTAGGCTTATTAATAGTGGAGGAGCTGTATTTAAATTGACTGTATATTCAAGCTAGATGCAGCCTCCATACCTGAAAAGTAAAAGTTTAAACCTGCATTCCTTCTAACGGCCAGCAGAAAAATGAAGCTGAGTCCTAAAAGCTGCAGTTCCTTGAGTGTACACTTGAGGCTGCCATGCAAAACACATCAGTCCCCAGAGACCTCCATGTTAAAAAGTCCAACTTTCCAGCAGAAATAAACATGTTTACTGCCTGGTACAAAACACGTTTTCAGTCTCTAGGGATAATTCACCCATTTGCTGGGGTTACTTCATCCTCCATATGTTCTGCTTATCCAGTGTTGGGTTATCCAGAAGTCCGGCTCTCCAGCAACATTTTCTGGTTTCTCCTGGTTGATCATGAGGTGCTCCAAGGCCAGATGAGATACATAGTGTTTTACAGCTACCTGAACCAATGGACATGTTCCAACTGTAGGAACCGACCCAGTAGCACCTCTGTCAGGGCTGTTGTTTGGGCATCAGCAATGTAAAATTCACCATATAGTCAAACCTTCATAGTTTCATTACTGCATAGAACTGGAGTTCAGTCCAGTAACTCATAATTTACATGCTCCCTCTGGGTCAAATCATCCGCCACCATGGACTTAATTTTCACTGCTACGCTGACGATACCCAACTTTACATCTCCTCCAAATCCATCACCCCCGTCATTCTTTCCACCATAACCAACTGCTTATCTGAAATGAAAACCTGGATGGACAAAAACTTTCTAAAACTTAACACCAACAAAACAGAACTTCTGATCATCGGACCTAAATCTCTTCTCCCCTCAGTTCAGAATCTTACGCTCCTAATCAACGATCATCATGTCACCCCCTCCCCCTCTGTGCGCAACCTTGGCGTCATCATGGACCCAACCCTCTCCTTCCAATCACACATCAAGCACGTCACCAAAACATCTTTCTTTCACCTCCGCAACATTGCACGCCTCCGCCCTTCACTTTCCTCCGCCACTGCTGAAATACTCATCCACGCCTTCATTACCTCCAGACTCGACTACTGCAATAGCCTTCTCTTCGGTCTTCCCTCCACCCAATTACAAAAACTACAATATATTCAGAATTCTGCTGCTCGCCTTCTCTCTCACACCCGCTCCAGGGAGCACATCACCCCCGTCCTCAAAAAGCTCCACTGGCTCCCGGTTCAATACCGTATCCATTTCAAACTCCTTCTCCTCACCTACAAGTCCCTCCATCACCTGGCCCCTCCTTACCTCTCTGACCTCCTCCAAAGACACCGACCCTCCCGTCACCTTCGCTCCGCACACATAAACCTCCTGACGCCCATCATCCACACCAAGCACCGGACTTTGGGGGACCGAGCCTTCGCAGCCGCTGCCCCCCAACTTTGGAACTCACTCCCATCATCCATCAGGAACTGTGACTCACTTTCAACTTTCAAAACCCTTCTCAAAACCCATCTGTTTGACCTGGCATTTGCTTAACCCCCCCCCCCCCTTTTTTTGTTTGTTTGTTTGTTTATCTTGTCCATTCTGTAAAGCGTCTTTGAGTGACCAAAAAAGCGCTATATAAAATTGTTGAATTATTATTATTATTTATTATTAGTAACTACCATTTGTTTTGTTGCACTCTGCGTTAAAGTCGTGGTTAAAGCTGTTGGATTCTAGATCACAATGGAAACAGAATGTCTGAAAGGACCAACAAATCCTGTAAACACCATCTGATATCTATGAGGGCAGGAGTTCTGCAGCTGTTCGATTATATTATTCAGATGTTAAATAAATACCATATTAATGACTGGAAAATTTGGTTAGCCTAAAATGTAGGTTTTCACACAGAAATTGTTCATCAAGGAGAACCAGATCTAGGATGCGTTTTGTCTTGAACTTATGAACATGCTTATCATCTTTATTTATGTTTCCTAATGTGGAAGCCAGACCCAAATATCCATCATCACTACTATCAGCCAACAATCCTCTGATGTGAGTGAGCGATACTGTGGAAAACAGAAGGACCCGTTTTCCTCAGAACTAGAGGATTAAATTTCATTCCTCAGAAACCACAGAGAGAAACATGAAAACTCTGGATGAGTTTAATATTTTACAGTTTTTTTTACATCTCTGCCATGAAACAAGGACAGATGCTGATGAAATTAAGCAGAATCGCACACAAAAATAAACATTAGTGTTAGACTGAGCTCTCCAGGCAATAGACCGAGCCCAGGCCTCTTCTTCGCCTCTACGGTTTCTTCTGAGGCATTGAGGCGACGAGCAGCCAGTACAGAGAATAGCAGGTTCCTGCAGAGAAAACACAACAATGTCCTTTATTTTTTAACATTCCTCTTTATTTAGTTGTTAGGCAATACAACAGAAGTGAGTACACTCCTGTGCAACATCACTGAAAATGTCAAATTATTATACTTATACATCTCAATCACTTTCAGGTTGAACAGTCAAGTATTTCCTCTTCTGAAATGTTTTATAAAAATCATCTGGAAAATTTAGGAACCAAAATAAACACTCAGTGCAACAAAAGGAAATCCAGCTGTGATTAGTGAAAATAAACTGAGTCCACCTGTGATTTTTAATCAGTCTAACTGCATGAACATGGTTCTAAAATGAGCTGAACAGCAGGACTTTCTCTGCTGTTCAGATTGTGTCCATTTTCAGGTCTGCATCATGGCTCCACATGGAAAAAAATGAACAGAGGAGATGAGAAATCTGACTGGGAGACTTCACAAAAATGGCAAAGGATCCAGGAAGATCAATTAAAATTCATTGAACCACAGTCCCAGCAGTAATCAGGAGGTATAGAAGGAGCCACAGTACCACTAATCAGAGCTGCAGTGGTCGTCCTTCTAAAAAGGACTCCACAGACAGTGAACTACTTTCACAATCTAGCTGTGAAAAACAGACAGCAGCTTCTTCAGACTTGGTACAGGGGTTATCAGTGGAAATCAGAGTTTCGGTGAAGCTGAGACAGTGTGAAGGACACTTCAGAACATCAACTTCTACGGACAGAGAACAAGAAAAAACCTTACTTGCCCTTTGACACAAAACTTTCAGATGAAAGTTTGCTAAAAAAAAAAAAAAAAAAACACATGAAAAGGAGCCTGATGAATGTTGGAGAGCATTCTTTGGTCAGATGAAAGTAAATTAGTTGGACTCAGATGGAGTCCAGCATGTTTAGTGTGAACCTGACCAGGACTACCACAGTGAATGCATAGTCCTGACAGTGAAGCATGGAGGTGGGAGGGTGATGATATGGGGCTCCTTGAGAGAAAAAGGTGTTGCGGAGATGACATTTATGAATTTCTGTGGATAAACCAAAGAAAAAAGTTGCTAAAAAAGAAAATTACAACCTGGAAAAGTATGTATTTTAAAGAGAAAGTTAGAACAACCCAACCCCTACAGCAAAGAGCAGCTGCAAAAATAGTCTCTGAAGAATGACAGAACAATTCTGTGTGTGTGGACTGAGTGTTGACGAAATCAAAGATTAAAATCTCCCCAAAGGTGGACTGACTTTTGCTCCATTGAATTCCTACTGTGGGGCCTGTAAATTGGTAGACGAAATTACTGTTCAACTAATTACTGTGAAGTTATACAATTTTGAATCACTGACATTAAGGTGATATTCACAGGAGTGTATTCACATCTGTTGTATACTGTCCTTAAAGCCAGAACTGTATGGAGCCAAAACGGAGATAGGTCGCTACACGTTTCTGTTGTCGTCAGCTAAAGAGGTCATGTCAGGCTTTTTTGTGATTTTCTGTCAGTATACTGTTAATTCCAAAACTTGACATTAAATTCACACCAATTCACAGTTTGGTTTGGACATCAATTTTGGGGTTTTGACATATTTTAAGGACAGCTATGTGTTTTGTGTCTTTGTACGTTAACAAACTTAACAGTATTTCTAAAGACATTACCTCCAATGGTTAGCGTCATAGTCGCCCTGTAGAGAAGGACGTCACTGGTTCCTCCCTTGATGTGGACCGGCAGCCCGTTGTCTGCCTGTAACCATGGAAACAACATGGTCAAAATGATGGAGTGTGCAAATGCGTTTGCAATGCGAGGCTGTTTTTCCTCTGCAGTCACATATACTCCCCTCAAGAAGTATTGGAACAGTGAGGCCAATTTATTCTTGCTGTTGATTGAAAACATTTGGGTTTGACATCAAAAGATGAGTATGAGACAAGAGATCAGCATTTCAGCTTTTATTGCCACGTATTTACATCTGGATCTGATACACAACTTAGAAGTTTAAACAAAGACACATTTTTCATGTAAGCAAAAGTACTGGAAAATGTGATTGACAAGTGTGTTTTGTTGCCCTGGTGTGTCCTATTACATTGATTATTCAAAAAATAAATAGCGCTGAACGTCTACGTTCAGTTTCAGATTTTTTGTTTTTTAGCTAGAGGTGTAACCAACATGAAAACCAGAGAGCTGTCTATGGATGAAAAATAAGCAATTGTGAAGCTGAGAGTGGATGGAAAATCAATCAGAGCCATTGCACAGACATTGACCACAGCCAGTACAAGCATTTGGAATGTCCTGAAGAAGAAAGAAACCACTGGTGTACTAAGTAACAGATACCAAACAGGTAGACCAAGGAAAACAGCAGCAAGTGATGATAGAAACATTGTGAGAGCTGTAAAGAAAGACCCTAAAACAACTGGTAGGGACATCAGCAACAACCTCCAGAGGACAGGAGTGAAGGTATCACAATCTACTGTTAGCAGAAGACTTCATGAACAAAAGTACAGAGGCTACATCAGAAGATGCAAACCACTCATTAGCAAGAAGAACAGGACGGCCAGGCTGGAATTTACCAAAACGAAAAGCCTCAGGAAGTTTGATGGACTGATGAGACAAAGATGAACCTTTACCAAAGTGATGGAAAGGCTGAAGTCTGGAGGAAGAAAGGATCATGATCCCAAACACACAGGCTCATCTGTGAAACACAGTGGAGGTGATGTCATGGCTTGGGCTTGCATGGCTTCTCCTGGGACAGGCTCATTAATCTTCATGGATGATGTAAAACATGATGGCAGCAGCAAAATGAACTCAGAAGTCTACAGAAACATTTCATCTGCCAGTTTAAAGAAGGATGAAATCAAACTGACTGGGAGATCCTTCATGGGGCAGCAAGATAATGACCCAAAACACTGTCAGAACAACAAAGGAGTTCATCAGGGGCAGGAAGTGGAAGGTTTTAGACTGGCCAAGTCCACCTCCAGACTTAAACCCTATAGAGCATGCATTTACTGAGACTGAAGGGAGAGTAGCCCCAAAACAAACAACTGAAAGAGGCTGCGGTGAAAGCCTGGAAAAGCATCACAAAAGAAGAATACCAGGGTTTGGTGACGTCAGTGGGTCACAGGATTGATGCAGGTATTGCAAGCAAAGGATTTGCAATTAAATCTTAAGTCTTATTCACTTAAATCTATTTTAACTTTTAACTGTTCCAGTACTTTTGCTCTTCTAAAAATCTGGTGTTCCGTTACAAATAATGCTATCTTCTAAGTTGTGTATCAGATCCAGATGTAAATACCTGGAAATAAAAGCTGAAATGTTGATCTCTTGTCTAAAAACAAAGGTACTGGCCTCACTGTTCCAGCACTCCTGGAGGGGAGTGTATGTTACATAAGGTTCTTTCAGACATGCTTTCCTCTCTAGTTATTACTTGTAATAAATCATCTCGGACATGGAGGCAGGATCCGTGTTGGTAAAGATCCAACAGCAAGTCCCAGTTTAGTGTGTTGCTTCCAGCTGTTTTGGACTATTTCCTCTGAGTTTATTAAATACCTACAGCATCAGACAGCATCCCTATGGATCCATCTGAGCATCTCTAAACAGAGGTATGTGTGTTAATTTGCACAAATAGCAGTAACTTTTTAAATTAGTGATAATTCTAAACGATCCCTGACATGGAGACAGGATGGATCAGAATCTAACAGCAGCTCACACTGTTCTTTACTGTTTGTAAAGTGCTACTAAGATTACCTTTATACAGGGACAGAATGTTTGGTGTTTAGGAAATCCTTAAAAAAGGGGCTGTTATGTTCATAACAACTGTTAGCTATTCGGACACTTTGAAAAGCTGTGGTTAGTTTGGATTTAGCTTTTTGTTTGTTATTGAACTGTGATGTGTAATCTCATGTGAATGATCAATATTTACGCAGATATACAGACTGATGAAGCAGTAATGTTTCTCATGTCTAAAAAGGGCTAAAGATTTAAAGTTGAGGGATGTAACAGATCAATACAAAATTATCAAAATACAGTTATTAACAAAACCAACTGTACTGTATTTCCAGATCTACAGACTACAAATCACCACAGAAGCTCATTATACAAGCCACACAAATACACATAATATTAACAAAAATATGGACTAAATAAGACGACACTGTGCAGCCATATTAGACATACCAGACAATAAAACACAACTATAAGACCATGTATGTGTGCTATTATTCAAGTTCAGTTTCATTTGGTTTTGATGGCTGCTGTTGTTGGATTGGATTTGAACTCGGCATTCAGGTCACGGCATTCTGACATGTGTCTTTGTGTTTTCTGTTCTGACTTCCAACCGTTTTTGGAGCCGTTTTTTCATACTACCGGCCAAACTCCACAAAGTTCTCAGGTTGAGGGACGAGGAGAATATTTTGATCTGTAAAAGCTGCATGAACCCGTTCATTCTTCCTGATGGTGAAAGTTCAGCAATTGCAGACATCTGGTTCACGATATTTTACATATGTGACCAAGTGTGTGCAATTTTGTCTGCAGTAACTTTAGTATATTTAGTGAAGCAAAGTTTTACCTTTATACTCTGTTACAGACCTTTGACGTACATAGAGGTGGGTCCAAATTTCACACTTTTTAATGGACTTTTTCCATCATTTTTGAGCCTCATAACTTCATCAGTACAGCAGATAGACACATAACACTTTCAGTGCTGAAACACCCATGTGAGTTCTGATAAAAACTGCAACTAAATCAGTTTTACATCCACTCCAGGTGTCACGATCTAAACACTAAATCTGTTTTCGGTTCGTTTTCTCTATAACCAACTTTGTGCATCAAAATTATGGGATGTATCGTAGTTTGAACAGTAAAACCAAAGTAGTTTAATGCCTCTGACATTGAGTCATAGAACCAATCACTGGTACCCTGGATATGTTTCTGTTTTCTGATAATTCACCAGAGAAAACTTTAAAAAGGGCATTCTGGGTAAAGTTTCAAGGCTCATATCAGCATGTGTGGTAGGTGGTTGGTGAGAACAAGTTACAGCTAATGAAAGCATCGTTTTTACACACATGTGATAGCAGGATTATCCTTTAGACTAATTCACTCTGCGGCAAAATAACCTGACGTCTGTAACTCGGAAAATCTTCAAAGTATGAAAGTAAGTTTGCTGGAAGTGTCAACAGTAGCAGGTCACGTCTGCTCAACAAACTGTTACCTGGAAGAGTTTCTGGGCGTCAGGGACTTTGTTCCTCAGCTGTCTGGCAGAGCTGCTGAAGGCTCGGCTGGCCAGAAGTGGAACTTTCTGGAAACAAACACAACATAGAAATTTTGTGCCTTCTGTCATTTTTTGTCTTGTTTGAGTAGTTTTGTCTCATGTTTTGCCATTTTCTGACTTGTACGCTCTGACTGGTATCCATTAACTGTTACATATGCCTCTGTCATGGTACCTGTTGCTGGCTAAACCAGGTACTACAGATAATCTACAACACATTTTCTTACATGCATGTAGAGAATACAGGTTTTCACCATCTTTTACAGCTTGTGGAGCTACAGTAGATCGTACCCTCCAACACTACATTTCACACAGTGTCCTACTGCAGCTTTACAACAAGGTTCCTCCTACAGAACATTAAGGAACAGACTGGAAGCAGAGATGCAGTTTTTTTCCTTCATGCAGTCACTTTTCAAGCAGACACTCTGGATTGCACTAGATAAAACCTTTGAATCTTAATAATTCAAACACATGCAGAAGTAATCAAACACTAATAAAAGTAAAAAGATAGAAATACTTCTTCAACCATTTCATGCACTTGGATCGATTTTTACTTTATTTTCTGACTGCTTTTTGCATCAAGTAGGAACTAAATATTCATGACTTCAGGCCGTTGTTTCAGGAGATGTAATGGAGTTTGTCATTTCACTGGACGAAAATGTAATTTGTAATGAGTGACTGAGTATTAATTCTTCAAACTGTGGTGCTACGACAGTTTAAAAATGTAAAAACAGCTGTGTATGGCCTCTGAGTTGTGATGTTTTGATATTAGAATCTGAGAAAGAGGAAGAGAAACGACTCTCAGACTTGTATCGTTTCTGGTTCCAGCTGTGGTATCACTGGTACAGATCTTAATGCTGTGATTTGAAAGTGACCCGTTCCCTCTTTTTTTCCCCCATCATCAGGTGTCAAGCTGAGATTAGTCTCCATTAATGTGAGAACAGTATCATTATAAAGATTACAGCACATGAAAAAGCAAGTATAACCAGGTTTCCTGTGGGATTAACGCAGGTTTTCAGGAGTCTGGCAGCATAATTCCTTCTTTATGACATTTAAATGCTTGACAGCTGTTAACACAATCCAGTCACTGTTTCAGATCCAGGTCGGTGCGAGGAAACGGTGCATTAAGTTGCCTGAATCTTTCCCCAGCAGGTTTAAAAGGGATGTCAAACCGTCATGAACAAGAGACGTTCGCATTTAGGAAAATGTTGCACGTGTTGATTCTATTTAAAGAAAGTCAACATCTTTTTTTATGATTTGTGTCAATCTGTGACATTCTGGACAAATGTTAAATCACTACAGAGAGGTTTTGATTTGTGTTGGACAAATCTTGTGTCTTTTCTGTCCTTTTTCACACATTGAGTGATTCTGGACATATTTTGAGTCCTTGACATATTTTGAGCATTTTTGTCCTGAAAATTTGAGTCATTACAGACAGGTTTTGAGTTGCATTGGAGTCTTTTGTCATGTTGAGTCGTTTTGGACCCATTTCAAGTCATTTTGGGCAAATTTTAAGCGATCCAAGTCCGATGTTTTATCAAATAAATTATCAGTCCGAGGATACGGTACATAAATCTGCCAGAATGTTTCCCGGCAGGTTTAAGAGTGATGCGAAAATTGTAAATTAGTTCAGTCGAAAGACTTACGTTATTGAAAACAAGAGTTTTAGAAAAATGTTGCTTCCAGTTGAAGAAGTGCAACCTTTTTCTTTTTATGATCTGAGTCATTTCTTGTTTAGTTATGATTTATGGTCTAGATTTTGTGGTTTAAAGTAATTTTTCACATTTTGGGGATATTTTATTTATTTTTACTAGTTTCAAGTAATTTTGGACAAACTTAAAATAATCTTGGACACATTTGGAAACGTTTTGAACAAACGAGTCATTTTGGACAAGTGCTGAGATGTTTCGGACATGTTGAAAGTAATTTTGGGAAAACGTCCAAGTAAATTATCAAAGAAATGATTAGGGTCATTTTAACTGTCAGTAAACATTTCTAGCTTAGTTTATTACCTTTTTCTGCAGTTTTTATAGCATTAATTTTGTGGTTTTGGACACAAAACTTTTTTTAAAAAAATAGTTTTGTCATTTTGGACAAAAGTTGAGTCCTATTAAACAATTTTCAAGTAATTTTGGGCAAATTTTGAGCCATTGAGTCCAGCACTTTGTTAAATCACCAAATAAATAGTTCTTTTTTATGCGACTTGTGTCATTTTAACTGTATCATACTGACAGAAGACATTTCTGAGTTCTCTCTCCTTCATGGTTGTTCTGTTTCCATAGAGGTGCAGGACTTTAGATTGCACTGAGAAATAAATTAGACAGGAACAAATAGTAAACTGCTGCTTGGAGTTCAGAGGGTTAATTCATTGTAAGAAGTGTTTCAGATCAACAAAGCAGTTTAAAGTGATTATTTGTAATGAGCTGCATCATCGTTATAATAAGTTTTCTTCATAAACATATCGAGCTCACAGCAAACATCCACCACAGCTGGTTGTTTGGCGACTCTGCTCCACAGATGTTTTTTTTTTAAGCTGATGGCTTGAAGTTAGCGCGAGCTCCCGTGGAATAATTTTTAAACATTTGCTTTTAGCTTGACTAGAAGATGAGACAGAAATTAAGGATTTAAGTACAGTGATATTTGACCTGTTCACCTCAGTATTGATCTGCTGTTTTCTTGAAAGAAACATCCAACAAATGGAGCAAAAGATTAGTTTGTAACGCTTAGAACGCAGGACTTCTATCTGTAATGATTAACTGTACAGGTTTTTCTTTAAGACTGTGTGTTTGACTTTTTCTGTAAATGAAGGTTCCTCCATGTTCTCCAGAAAAACTCCAGTTTCTGTTTTCTGTAAGCAAAACTGATCATTTCACAGTGAAACATCCACTGAATCCACTGACTGTGACCTTTCAGCAGCAGCGAAGTGTCGCTTTAAGAAAAGCTGCATGACTTTTTAACGCGTACCAAGGTCACATAGGGTGGCTAGGGACGGACCGACACCACTGAGAGCCAATCACAGCCTCCGAGCCTGACAATGGAGCCAATCAGGAGGCAGAGAGAGAGGAGGAACTGCTCCTGGTGTCTGGTGGATGAGGTAAACCGAGTCCAACCGCCTGCTGCTGTGAAACATAAACTCCATTCGTTATGTTTGTGTGGAGCGTAAAGTCCAGACTATGACAGAGTTACACAATATTGGAAACTGCATTAAAGTCTCAGCATGAATTTGAGTAAATTTGCATCAGTGCAGAAAGAACTTTGTGGGAGATAAAACCATTTACACACAAAAAGTTGAGATCAAAAGTGTGTGGACAGACATGACTTTAGGAGCCAAATCTTCATAGTTAACTAGAAACTTTAAGACAGAGTGTAGAACTTTCTTCCCAGTGAATATTGTTGTAAATGTAAACATTAGATCGTGTTTCTGAGAGTTGAAACGTGATACTGAGGATTTGTGTTTGTAAGAAACAACAACTACCAGCACATTTTCATGGAAAAAGATGTTAAATTGTTAATTTAGTAGGAATTTAAAGGCTGCTGTGGCTGTAAACACACTGCGTACCGTATTAAATTGCCATTTCCAAGTATATCATATAATTCATGTGTCATATGTATTCTATTTTGTATACGTTACATGTAAATTCCTCTAAATTGTTCGCTTTTTACTACAGTACAGAAGAAAAGTCATAAACCTGCTGCAGAAAGTGCCTCAGTGGACTTTGTTTTGTCAACATGTGATGATTAACAAAGGCGGAAGAAGTGAAAGCAGCAGTAAAACAGTGAAAATACTCCATTACAAGTGAAAAATCCTGCAAAAAGTACTCCACAGAAGTACTGTGTAGTATAAGTCAGTGTAAGCAGCAGCAGCATGCCTGTCAATGAGGCACAGAGGTCAGGCCTGGTCAGCTTCTATCTTTGTCTTCCTGCTATCATCTGATCTGTCCTCACTTTAAACTGAATACAAAGTTCAGAAACACAAAAATTAAGAGAGAAGGAGGTAAATAAAGAGAAACTACAGCTGTATTTACCAGTAGGTGGTTCATGTCGATCAGCTCGATTCACCCTCACAAGGACACACACTCAGACTCAGCGTTCAGACGCTATCAGAGTTTCTGAATCAAAGCCAAACTACGATCTGCTGCACAGACCAAACTGCCTGAGAGTTGGCAGGAAACACAAACACATAATCACTACTGCTGCTGCTATAAAACTATGATTATATATATATATAAAACATTATATGTGTATTAGATATATTCTAAACGTATCACAGATGTACTTTCTGCATTATATATAATGTATGTGATAGATGTTTTATTTGTGTGAGGTGTATTACATATAGGTTACATATGTGCATTAAATGTGTACTATATTTGTATTAGATGCATTATTTATGATGTATCATATGTGTTGTGCGTTAAAACTAATATCAATGTACTATGTATTATATACATATTATAAATGTAATATGCATGATATATGCATTGTATATGCACTTTATATGTACTATAAATGTGTTAGTTTTATTCATATTACATATATTTTAGATGCATTAAATGTGTACTTTTGAAATAGTACATACATTTTATAAAACAATTAGAGCCGTTATCTATCTATAGATATATATGCCACAACATGACAAAAACATCAAACACTCTGGAACATGTTGAGGAACATAAGCAGCCAATATGTTGATTTGACCTCCAAACTTCCTACAGCCCATTCTCATCAAGCATCAACAGGATGCAGTGGAACAAGTTTGACTGTCAGAGGCTCCACTGCACAAGCCAGAGTACCCAAAGGATCCACTGCCAACGTGCTGGTGCCAGACCCAATAGGACATTAATTATAAATGTGTTATGCGTTTATATATAATGATATATCTACTAGATTTATTGTATACGTGTTAGATATATTGGGGTTGTGATACCAAAGGACTGGTCATCCTGGTAATGATGTTTACTGAAGAGTCTTATCGCAGCTGTATTCACACGTTAATGCAGTGAAGAGTCAGCTTGTATAAACTCATGTTTAAACTTAACATGTTTGTCTCAGCAGCAGCAGCTTTAATACTGAAGCAGAACAGAACCAACAGGACTGTTTATACATCCCAGTGGAACAAGGTTTTCAGTGAAAGCAGAAGTCCTGTTCAACACCTGCCAGATTGAGGGAAGTAAAAACTACAGGCCGCTTCCTCCAAACTCACATGTTGCATATAAACTATAGAATAAAAACGACTTTCAGTTCATGTTTTTCTGCTCTGAATCAGAGCAAAGCTTCAGCAGCAGCTCAGTGCAGCAGCTGCAACCGTCTGGTAAGTTTTATTTATGTTTGATCTAAAGTCAGAACATGCAAAGTGTTTGATATAAACGGAAACACCCAAACAGACTGACTGAGGAGGTTTTATAACGTTTATAATGACAGAGTTTAAGGAAATACATTTTACTCTGAAAACCTTTGGTATAAACAGCTCATCAATCAAATAACACCTAAAATATTGCAATTTATTTCATATATTGTCAGTTTCAGTTGCACCATGTATGAAGAAATACTGTAATAACAGTCTTTTATAGCACTTATTTCACTCCAGTTTCATTACCATTGTATGTATTTTATATAGAAGTCAAATTATTATAAATAATTTGTTAGCATTATTGTGCTATAAAGTATCAGAAATGTATATTATTAAATCTCCAGCAGTTTTGCGTAAATTAAAGCAAAAAAATCTTTTAATGTTTTATTATCCTTTAATATTTTTCTATTTCTAATGTTTTCGTGTATTTTTAAAAAAATGTATTGCCTTTTATTTTTTCAATTTTATTGTTTTGCGTTTTATGTTATATTGTCCATTTTTAATGTTTGTTTCAATGCTTTTTTTTTAAAAAAAAAAGCCTTTGTTTATTTTTGTCTTTTTAATGTTTTTTTTTTTTAATGCTTCATTGTCTTAATGTTTTTCTGTTTATTCTTTTTTTAACAGTGTTTTATCAACGTTTTTTTTTGTAACTCTTAAATGTTTTTCTTGTCCTGTTTAAGTGTTTGGGGTTTTTTGTTTTATTGCATTTTCTTTTGTTATTATTTTCGATTTTTAATGTTTTCATTATGTTTTATTATCTATTTTAATGTATTTTTCAAAATTTTTTTTTACAGTTTTTTAATGTTTTATTCCTTTTTTAAATGTTTTACGGTCTTAATTCATGTTTTGTCGAATTGCTTTATTGTCTTTTTGGATTTTTAAAAAACAAAATAGTTTTATGGTTTTTTTTTATTTTTGGTAAAGCACCTTGTAACTGCAGTTTTACAAGTTGCAAATTTAATCATTCTGATTATTTTTATTATTAAGCTCCTGAGTTCAGTCATTGTGTTTACTCAAGTAAATGTACACAAATTAAAAGTAAATGTTGTGCATTTAAAAAAAAATCCCACTTTAGTCAAAGGACACAAATTCAGCTTCATGTAACTGAAGTCTCAATATTTACCTGATCAATAATCAGTCTGATTGATCACTGCAGGTGGAGATGTGCTGCTCGGTGCTGCCCCTGCTGGTCACTCTCAGTCCTGCGGTGCTACTTCTGCTGCAGCTGTCCGAAGTCGCAGACGGACACTGGGAAGACTACAAATATGGCCGCCAAGACTCTGAACTGCCTGACAAAGAGCATCACTGCACCTGGAAGTGTGTCCTGTTTACTCTGCAGTGGCCTGGAGGTTTCTGTCAGGTGATCATCATTTATAATGGGGGTGTGTTCAGTTTAGCTTCCTTACTGCCTCCTACAAGGAAGGAAACAAGGACAAAGGGAAGGAAATGAGGAAGTAGGAAAAGAGACAAGGTTTGAAATGTACTGGAGAAGTTGTAGATAAAAAGAAGCAGTGAAGGAAACAAGGCGTCAGGAAAGATAGGATGTAGGAAAGGAAAAAGAGAGAAGAAAGGAAATGAGAAGCATGAAAGGAAGCATATTAGGATTACGGAAGGAAATTAACAGAGGAAGTGAGCAAAGAAAACAAGGCAAAAAAGGAAAGGAAGGAATGAAGGATGTACAGTGCCATGAGAAAGTATTTGCCCCTACAGAAATCCATTTTTGTATATTCGTCACACGTAAATGTTTCAGATCAAAGTAATTTTAATGTAAGACAACGATAACCCAAGAAAGCATTAAATGCAATTTTTAGATTATTTTATTTAAGGGAAAAATGCTGTCCAGCCCATCTTGCCCTATGTGAAAAAGAAAATTACCTCCTTTGCTACCAGTCTACCAAAAGACATAATTCATTGGCAATTAGGTCCAATCTCACCAACAACACCCACATATGATCACTGCCAGGCGTGTTGAATCTAAACATCACTAAATAGAACCTGTCTGGTATTGTGAAGTAGATAAAGGGTCTCAAAAAGCAGCTCATGATGCCACGTTCTGCCAGATTCAAGAACAGATGAGAAACAAAGTCACTGACATTTATCAGTCTGGAGGGTTACAAAGACATTGCTAAGACTCTGGGACTCCAGAGAACCACAGTGAGAGACATTATCCACAAATGGAGAAACATGGAACAGATGTGAACCTTGGTGGCCGGCCTACCAACATTTCTCCAAGAGCGCGTCGACATCCAATCCAGGAGTCACAAAAGAACCCAGACAACATCAAAAGATCTGCAGACCTCACTGACTTCAGTTAAGGTCCGTCTACATGATTCCACAATGAGGAAGACACTGGGTGAAAATGGCATCATGGGAGAGTTGCAAGGTGCAAACAACTACTGAACAAAAAAAACATAAAGGCTTGTCCAGCATTTACAAAAAAATATCTGGATGAGGTCCAAGACTTTTGGAATAACATCCAGTGGACTGATGAGTCAAAGGTAGAACTTTCTGGAAGACATGGGTCCCGTTACATCTGGTATAAAGCTAAATACTGTATTCCACAAGAAGAACATCATAACATCAATGAAACGTGGTGGTGGTAGTGTGATGGCTGCAAACCAAGTAAACTTCAGAAGCCTTTGAGCCAGGTCCTGGACGACTTGTCATAATTGATGGAGCCATGAATTCTGCCCACTTTTAGAAAATCCTCTTGGAGAACTTCCACCCATAAGTTCATGACCTAAAGCTCAACACTAATGGGCTCTGCAGCAAGACAAAGACCCAAAGCACACAAGCAAGTCCACCTCTGAGTGGCTCAAAGAGAACTAAATGAAGATTTGAGTGGTCGAGTCAAAGTCTGGACTTCAATCTAGTTCACACGCTGTGTCAAGACCTTAAAAGGGCAGCTGATGCTCAAAAACCATCTAATGTGACTGAATTAAAAATATTCTGCAGATAAGAGTGGGCCAACATTCTTTCATGACGATGTAGAAGACAGACCCCAATCTATGACAAATTTAACTGCAGTTGTTACTGCCAAGTTAAAAACTGCATTTTGTGGACTATCTCTGTCACAACGGGGTGGGGGTTTGAACCCAAGTGCAGACTCAGAACCGGCTGAAGCAGGCAGAGTTTTCAAAAGGGATTTATTAAATCAAAACCATGCAAGAACCAACATTATATGGGGCAAAACTACAAAACCAAGAATCACTCAAATAATAACAGAAGGGATCCAAGGAAGAACTCAAACACTAAACTAACAAGACAGGGAAACAGAAACAGGAATAAAACCTTTGCAGAATAAAGAACTGAACCCAGGAACAAGCTGAACCAAACCTTCTACCAAAACTAGAGAATCAACCAACTAAAACTCTAATCACCAACAGCAAGAAAACCTAAGAAAACCACAGATGATTTAACTAAACAAAACTAACAGACTATAGACAAAAACCGTTACAGAGAAATAAAGCTAAACTAAAGAGGGAGAACAGATTGAGGAAAACCAGACTTGACACAGAAAAGAGCAGAAGCTACAAAAACCCCAGAAATAACTCAAACTAACAAACAGAATACGGACAACAGAAAACAGGAAAGAACAAACTAAAGCAGCATGACAAACAAAACAGGTTTACTCACAAAACCTAAAGCTAACTAAAGGGATGGGCAGGATCCGGGGAATGCAGGCTGGGAGTTTGGGTGATGGAAGTCCAGGTGAGGCAGGCAGAAGTACAGGCAAGTAGACAGGGAACAGGTGGGAAACAGAGCAGGGTCCAGCAGTAAATGGGGAATTTGTCCTATGGTCTGGCAGAGGTTGGGTGAGTTGCCTAAGTATTTAAGGGAGCTGATCAAGTCCAGGTGGGCTGCTCTCTGCAGCTGCCTCCAATCCTGTAATTAAAGAGCCAGCAGGCAGGGCTGGGCCGACAGAGAGCGTGTGAGGGAGAGTAGCTGTCAGTGGTGGCTGGTGCAGTTTTCTCCAGGGGGGGCTACAACTCCAAAACAGACATATACCAAAAACCGGGTTTCTGCAGGTTTAAACAAATTTAAGACTTTTTAAAGACCTTTTTACGACCATTTTGAATTAAATTTAAGATCTACACAAAGTCAGAAAAAGTAAGGAAAATTGCACTCACAGAATTGCTTTCAAAGTAACCAAATTTATTTCCACAGAACCCATAAACCAACCTCAACCTCCTCATTGTGCTACAGATCTCCATCCTGTTGTCTTCATCAAGCTGACATTAAATGTTTATTCTTCCTAACATGGCTGGTCATGGATCCTAGTTTGTTCAAGCTTCTTTGCCTTTTCTGAACTGCTTTAATCAGTCCTACCTGTCCTGATCCATGCTAGGTCAGATCCTGATGTTTGAAAAAGGAGGCAGGGAAAGCAGAATAAAGCACAGCCTCGCTACATCAGTTAGCCTAGCCTTACTGCTAAACCAGGTCCTGTATTGTCCCCTCTGTCTCTGGACTGCTGATTAATTATGATGATCGGCTGATCAGGTCTGAGCTCTTTCACCTGCAGCTTCTCCTGATCTGTTCTCCCCTCCAAAGGTTTTGATTAAAGTGACTTCACTGAATTATTTAAAGTCTCTTTCTCCATTTTGCGTCTCTGTCCATCGTCTCCAACTCCCGTTACTCGACCTGTCAATCGGCCGCACTTCATGACAGACGGCTGTGACTCGGGCCGACGTCCCGACGTCAGCCCCACCCATGGCGGGAGGGTGTTGGTCTGTAGATAATCCAGCTACGTCAGCTGTGGGCGCAGGGAAGCTGCGCCCCAACTTGGCCCTATCTCTTGTATTGAAGAGGAGTTACTGCGCATGTACAACTTTTAACGAGAGTCTATGGGCAAAGATTTTTGCGCCCCAGGGCGGAAATACGTCACCAATCGGACAACGCCGATGAACGAAACAATTTTACTCACCATCATTACCTATAGAATATTTATTTTTCTCATCTTAAAATAGATATACATTTATTTAGAAATATTTGTATTTTGTTATTTCATTTTTATTATTATTTTTATATCTCATTTAAGCTAAAGTGGTGAGTGATGAATGGTGGGGCGGCGCCCTAGCGCCCTTTATTGGCCAGCCGCCACTGGTAGCTGTGTCCCAATTCAGGGGCTGCATCCTTCAAAGGACCCAGCCTACCCGTCCTTCGAAGGCTGGGCTGCATGAGAAGGCTGCATGAGCATTTGTTAAATGAGACGGTGAAGCCTACGACGAACCTCCTGCTTGCGTCATGATGTCCTGAAGAGCAGCTCCCACTGTCTCCGGCGCGCAATGAAAATTGGGATATTCGGGGCTACGAAGGATACACCGATGCATCCTTCATATCCATGGAAAAGAAGGACGCATTCGTCGGCCGCATTTGAAGGAGTCTTCGAGTTTTAATAAAATGGGACAGCCTAGTCACACCGCTGTGACGTATGCGGCCGACGAATGCAGCCTTCGAAGGATGCAGGCCCTGAATTGGGACACAGCTAGTGAGGAGGGAGCAGGGGCTGGAGCAGGGATCCTAACAATCTCTGTCTAACATTCAATAAATATAAATATCAGTCTGATGATCTGGAACATTTCAGTGTGAGAAATATGCAACAATAGAAGATTTCTGTAGGAAAATACTTTTCACAGCACTGTAAGGAAGGAACAGAGGAAGCACTAAATTAAAAGAGAAGCAAAGGAAGGAAATGAGGATGTAGAAAAGGAAGGGAGACAGTAATTAAGGACATGAGGAAGTGTGAAGTAAAGGAGATGTAAAGAAGCAAACAAGGAGGTTGATCAGGAAACCTAGAGTGCTGTTGTTGATCTGCAGAGTACAAATGTGTAGTCGTATTCACACAGAATAACTGTCATGATCCTCACTTCAGCCCCTGCCTGTATCCCTCTTTCTTTCTTTCCTTCTCCCTCTTTTCCTTTCTTTCTCTCACTCCCTCTCTTCTTCCCTCTCTGTCTCCCTCTTGCTCAGCCCTGCTTCCTTCACCCTCTCCCTCTCTCTCACTCTGTCTGCCTTCAGCCTGATTGGAGGCAGCTGCGAGGAACTGCTCACCTGCCACTAATCATCCTCCCTCAATAAAAGCCTCGGTTCATTCAGTCAGTCTCCGCCAGACCATAGGCAATACTACCCCGTTTCTCTGCCATTCCTACTCTGCTACCAGCCTGTCCGTCTTTCAATCATCAACTGCTGCCAAGACCCCCCTGGACCCTGCCCCTCCAGCCAGCCTCTATCTGCTTCTGCTTTCATCTGCCTCCTGTCTGCCTTCCCCAAGCCCGCCTGTCCCTCTAGTTTAGTTTTCTATCCTGAGTATGCCCGTTTGGTTTGTTTTGCTTTAGTTCATTCATATGAGTTTTCCTTTATCCTGTTTTGTTTAAGTTCGTGTAGGCCTTGGTCTTTGCTCATTTCTTGTATGAAGTCTGGTTTCTCCATTCTGTTTTCCTCCTCAGTTTAGTTTCCTCTTTTGGTGTAGGTTCCAGTTGTAGTCAGTTCTCTTTGTCCCTGTTGTTAGTTAGTTTTTGTGTTCATTATCTGTTTTTGTTAGACTTCCCCTGGGTTGATAGTTTTGATTTATTTATTTAAGAGAAGGGGGGAAACAATGCATATTAATGAACATTTAAACAAATGCAAATATGCCAGATTATAGCCCAGGGCTAATTTCCATCTGTAGACTCCCTGACAGGTTGATGTTGTAAAACACAGAAAACATAAAAACACATACCATACAAAGACACGAGGTACACAGACTATACACTGCTTTCCAAATTATTATGTAAATGATATTTTTGTCTGATTTTCCTAAATAATTGATGCAAATGGCAATCAGCATAATTTTCTAGTCATTAGCTGTCAAAATATAATTCAAATCTTATTGAAAAAAACTCCCAATGAAAACGGTATTTTTTTTCAACAATAAAAACTAGAAATGCACTGTTCTAAGTTATTATGCACGACAGAGTTTCAAGACATTTTCTAGTTTGCCAAGAACTCAAAATGGTCATTTATTAAATTTACAACAATAGGAGGTCATATTTAGTGAAATCAAAAGCTATTTAAATCAAAAACATCATTACAAGTCAAGTTACATTTTAACATAGGACCCCTTATTTGAAGGCAGCTTCACAATTCTTGCATCCATTGAACTTGTGAGGTTTTGGAGAGTTTGTGCTTGAATTTCTTTGCAGGATGTCTGAACAGCCTCCCAGAGCCGCTGTTTGGATGTGAACTGCCTCCCACCCTCATAGATCTTTTGCTTGAGGATGCTCCAAAGATTCTCGATAGGATTGAGATCAGGGGAGGATGGGGGCCAGACCATGAGTTTCTCTCCTTTTATGCCCATAGCAGCCAATGAAGCAGAGGTATTCCTTGCAGCATGAGATGGTGCATTGTCATGCATGAAGATGATTTTGTTTCGGAAAGCACGGTTCTTCTTTTTGTACCATGGAAGAAAGTGGTCAGTCAGAAACTCAACATACTTTGCAGAAGTCATTTTCACACCTTCAGGGACCTTGAAGGGGCCAACCAGCTCTCTCCCCATGATTCCAGCCCAAAACATGACTCCGCCACCTCCTTGCTGACGTCGCAGCCTTGTTGGAACATGGTGGCCATGCACCAACCATCCACTACTCCATCCATCTGGACCATCCAGGGTTGCACGGCACTCATCAGTGAATAAGACTGTTTGGAAATTGGTCTTCATGTATGTCTGGGCCCACTGCAGCCGTTTCTGCTTGTGAGCATTGGTTAGGGGTGGTCGAATAGAAGGTTTACGCATAACTGCAAGCCTCTGGAGGATCCTACACCTTGATGTTTGCGGCACTTCAGAGACACCAGCAGCTTCAAATACCTGTTTGCTGCTTTGTAATGGCATTTTAGCAGCTGCTCTCTTAATCCGATGTATTTGTCTGGCAGAAACCTTCATCATTTTGCCTTTATCTGCACGAATTCTTGTGTGCCCTGAATCAGCCACAAATCTCTTAATGGTACGATGATCACGCTTAAGTTTTCGTGAAATATCTAAGGTTTTCATACCTTGTCCAAGGCATTCAACTATTTCACGCTTTTCGGCAGCAGAGAGATCCTTTTTCTTTCCCATATTGCTTGAAAATGGTGGTCTGCTTAATAATGTGGAAGTCCTTCTTATGTACTTTTTCCTTTAATTGGGCTCACCTGGCCAACTAATTATCACAGGTGTTTGAGATTGATTTCAGTGATACAAAGAGCCCTGAGACACAATACCATCCATGATTTTAACTGAAAAATACAAAATGTAATCTTTATGACACTTAAATACAGTTTGCATAATAATTTGGAAGGCAGTGTATACAGAGAACAACACAGGCAGCAGAGACATACAAATGCAGAGACAGTTAAGCACAGACCAGAAACATGTAAAGCAGAAAAGGGACAGTGAATAAAAACCCACTGCACACACCCTACATTTTATGATGTAGATGCACATGACCTCTATTGCACTGATTTCTATTGCGCAAAGCTCTATTAAATCCCATTTCTAAAGCACTGAGCTCTAAATATTTCTTTGGTTTAGTAGTTTGCCCCTTTTTATATTCAGTTTGATTAGCTCCTGTTGTCTCTTCCTCATTTTTTCCCATTCTTGCTTGGTTTGAGTTCCATCCTGCAATAATAAATCATCTTTGAAAATCCAGCTTGCCTCTGCCTGCTCTTGTGTCTGCGCCTGGGTTCTCAGCCACCTCCCATAGCAATAACGTTGTGGTCTGTTTGGTGATTTCTAACCTGCCGTCTGTTCATTTGTCCTTCAGTCTCTGAACAACGAGAGTCTCTGCAAGATTCCTCAGACCGTCAACAACTGGACCATCCACGGCCTGTGGTAACACAACACCACATATTCACAGTCCATAAACTCTAAAATATATCTAATTATTACTATACCTATAGGTCTTAAGGCTAATGTTACTGTAAAAAATAGTTTACCTGCATCTTTTGAAGCCCCAGATCTTGCAGGATGAACCAAAACTGCAAGTTACTATTGTTTTTGTTCATCTATGCTCATTTTAACCATTAAAACTAAAGTGTTTTGTTAGTGGCATTTGATGGAAGATCAGTAATGATATCATATTTTTAAGAAAACTACATGGAAAGTCATAGAAAGAAGGTAACTATGCAGCTGAAGTCATGACAGAAGCTAACTGCAGCGCTGATGTCATAAAAAGAAGATAATTACCCAGCTAAAGCCATAAATAGAAATTAACTATTCAGCTAAACTGATGAAAGAAGCTAACTATGTAGCTAAAATCATAAAAAAGATGCCAACTACACACTGAAATCATGGAAATTAGTTTAATGTCTGTGATTAAATTTTTTTAGGTTCTGTACTGCGTTTTGTTTTCCACACACTTTAATACAGCACGTATCCTACCATGCAAAGTAAAACAAAAACATTTAGAGATGAGTGAAGACAAGAATCTGCCATTTTGACATTAAACTTTATAGTTTACTTTTTTCTAAAGGAAAATCTTTAAAAAAGAAATGCTGGTAAAGATCAAACTGCAGTGACAGCAGCAGAGCCTCAGGTCAAACTCATGACATTTAAGGAATAAGGCCTTAAACTTCAGTCATCAGCTCAAAGGCTTCTAAAGTTTCTGATTGTTTCCAAATTAACATGGAAATGTGAGATTTCTGATGTTATCTTGGACTTTTGGAGTTCACTGTGTGTACATTTCCAACTCAAATACTAACTAAAAAGTTGTCAGATTTTCAAATCAAACAGTGTGAAGAGTCAAACCTCTGCAGGAGCTCACTCTTATTAAGAACAGCTCTCTGTTCAGATTCATCCTGATGTTTACTGGCTGCTGCTGTATCCCTGCAGGCCTCTCAGGTCTCTGGGCTGCTGTGACTGCTGGCCGATGTTCCACTCAGACGTCCAGGTGAGTCAGGATCATCACCTGGTTACCTGAGACACGTTAGTAAACACTGACAAGTGTTCTCTGTTCCAGGAGCTGGATGCCGAGCTGACTGAACACTGGCCATCCTTACTGAAAACCAAATCCTGCTTCCAGTTCTGGTACAGTGTCAAATACAGACCTATCAGCCGATCAGTGACAGCAGCTATCTTAGCAACAGTGCTTGTGTAACAGTTTGTCTACCAGAGAATTTTACTCTGGAAAACATCCACCTCACAACATTCTGAGTATTGGTCGCTAATCTTTATTAACATTTAGAAGATTCTTAGGAGAAAAAAACTGATTGCACTCTGCCATGGAAAGCTAGCCCACTTCAAGAAAGAATTGGTTAACCAAACAGCTAAATTCACAAAAACAAGCTAATTACACTGCTGAAGTCATAGGATGAAGCTAACTAAGCAGCTGATATCAGAGAAAAATTGGCAATACATAGCTAAAGTATCAGAACGAAGCTAACTACATAGCTGAAGTTGTACAAAGAAGCTAACCACAAAGCTAAAGTCATAGAACGAAGCCAACTACACAGTTAAAGTCACAGAGAAAAGCTAACTGCACAGCTAATGTCATAGAATGACACCAACTACATAGCTAAAGTCATAAAAAGAGGAAACTACGCATTCAAAGTCATTAAAAGAAGCTAATTACACACCTAAAGTCACAGAGCAAAGGTAACTTCACAGTTAATGCCATAGAAAAAAGCACAATTATGCAGCTAAAATCATAGAACGACAGCTAACCACACAGCTAAAGTCACAGATATAAACTACACAGTTATATCACAGAACAACGGCTAACTACGAAGTCACACACAGAAAGACCGCTAACCCCTGCTGCGTAGCTAGGGTAGCATATTTCAGCAGCTGCCATTTTTAAAACTAATATATTTCCTTTGATTTGATGGTTATCCTGAATTTCAATCATAATTAATTTTATTAAATTCTAAACAACAATATTATACATATAATTATATTGATTGCAGCATTATTAATAGAACTGGGACAAATAGAAACCTAGCATCCCATAAAAACGGTTGCTTCACCATCCACTTCCATTATCAGCTAAAGGAAATATGAAAAATGAAAACAATAGAAACTGATCTATTGATAGTTTAAAAAAAAAAAAAACTTTAAAATATGCCAGCATTTTATCAAAATCCAGAGTCTTTCAGGCTCTAATGTTAAAATATGAGAATGTATTATTATTCATAAAGCATGCAAAGGTCCATGTTTTATGTTTGCATGTTATCAGGAAAGAGGAATGGAGGAAACATGGAGCGTGTGCAGCCTGTGTGGAAGGATTCAACTCTCCACTGAGATATTTCCAGATCTGCCTCAAACTGAGACACCAGTTTGACATCCACCAGTAAGCTAAATCCTGTTTCGTGGTGACGAGACATTACATAGACTTAGTCATTTAAGAACTCTCAAGTTGGCTTGAAATGATGACTGACACTGTAAGGAGTGAGTGGAATGAAAACGCTGCATGGAAAAAGACAAGAATTATTTAAGCTGAATTTGTGTTTGTGCTGCAGGTTGCTAGATGATGCTGGGATCATTCCATCCTGTGATCGACCCTACAAGGTACCAACCTCTGCTCATTAATACTGTAAAATGTGCTAAAATACCTATGTTCACCTGTTAACTATGTAAGTAAACATAGCAGATCACCAAAACCACAAATTTAATTGAATCTCATTGATCTTAAGGATATTTTAATGTTTATGAGTAGGTTGAGATAGGAATTTTTAAAAATACATACAGTGGTTTTAAATATACAATATAATATGATATATAATTTTCCCTCAAGGGCCAAGGTTTATATTATTTAAAAGTGAAAATTCTTCAAGTCATACAAAGAAGCTAACTATGCAGCTAAAGACACAGAAAGATGCTAACGGCGCAACTAATGTTATAGGAAGAGGCTAGGTTCATAGCTAAGGTCATTGAAAGTACACTTCTGAGGTCATTGAGAGAAGCCTAACTAACCACTTGGTTAACATCTTTAAATAATAAAAAATATAATAAATAAAAAATATGCTAAACTGAACCTTTATTCACCTTTTCACCCTGTTGTGGAAATTTACTTTGCAACTGAACATAACAGACCACCTTGCAGAGATCTTACTGCAAACCACTGGCTCAACTGAACTGAAGTTTTCTGTTGACACATCCAGCTTTTCATGTGTTATAGGGATGTGCTTTTCTTCTTTTCAAATACCCGTGTTTTAAATGTGCCAGTGTCAACATGTAAACATTCTGTACTTTAGTTACATTTTTCATGCCACTTTTAAAAAATGTATTTATTTTTGCCACTTTGCCTAACCTCATATTATTGTGAGAAGTATTTATGGTTTATTCAGCAAATATAGATGCACTTTATGTGCAGCTGGAAATTATGTTTATCAGTAGTCAATGTGGTGATTATTTTCTCAATTATTTAATTATTTTGTGGATAAAATGGCAACAGGCTCGCATAAGTGCTTAAAATGTCTTCTTCTTTTCAGTCAGTCTGAAAAGAATGCTATTATCAGGTACCGTAAAGAAATGCATCACATTCTCTCTTGAGAGAAGTGGGAACCAGCAAATATTTGGCATTTTTACTTAAAAATGGCTAAATTTGATTAAAAATAATAATTTTCAGTGAGTTTCCTAATCACCGCAGTTCTAATATGACGAGCTCCAGTATGAGTTTGCCTCTCTTGAGTCATCTGAAGTCCAAATGAAGCTTTCCTGATGGGGAAATGTTTCTCTTTGTCATGTGTAACCTGAAGATTCTGTGCTTTCAGAGCTCCATCTGATCTGAGCATCACCTGGTAGATTTTGTTTTTGACTACATGAACATAACTTTGGCGTTTTCGTGTTCAGGTTGAGGAAGTTCACAGCGTTCTGGCTCCACATCTGGGTGATAAACTGGAGATCCAGTGTGTAACCGATGACAAGGTCTGATCCTCTGCCGTCTTTGTACCAAAGATTTTAAAAATGTACTTAAAACAGTTTCTGTGAAGTAATTAATGGAGCAGATGTGCTGCACATCCTCTGGTTTTTCCTCTCAAACATGCAGATATGTTTTTCTGTCTTTGTGAACTGACTATGTTCAGGTTCTGGACTTCTGGTTAAACCCTCTGTCTCCATTCTGCTTCAGTTGTTGAATATTCACATTTCCTATTTTGTCTTAATCCCCAAAACATACAGTTTGATTTCATAGATGAGAAAAAAAACATTGAAAAGAAGAGTAGTCCCTGAGAATAAAAAGCTAAATGATATATACTTCAATATTAAGATTAAAGTAGTAATTTATAAGAAAAAAACTGAGTATTCTCTTAAATTTAAATGGTAAATTTACACAAGTTTACAAGAAAAAATCTGACATTGTCAGAGATTAAAATGGAAAATTGCAAGAAAAACTTTAATCTTTTCTAGGATGAGGCGGTAAATTTACTAAAAAAAAATGTGAAAAATTTAGAGATATGAAAACTAAGATTATCGGGGATTGAAGTAGTTCATCTGCAAAAAAGATACTTGAAAGTTAAAGGTTTAATTTTTTGAGAAAAAAAATCACAAATTTATGAGAAAAAACTTGAATGTTCTGAGATTAAAATGATAAATTTAAAATTAAAATAGTTATTTATTCTTGAAGAATAAATTTGATGAAATTAAAATTTGAATATTTTATGAGATTAACGATTTACATTTAGAAATTCACACAACACATTGCTGTAATCTGCAACCATTAAGAAGAGAACACCTTTCTGATTTGGAGGATTTTGGAGAACAGATGAAAGGATCTTGCTGTTACATCTGCATTTCAGTGAATTTCTGAGGTTTTTCCCTTACAAATGTAAGATTTTACACTTTTTCTCACCAGTTTGTGACTTTATTCTTGGGAATTACGTGTTTTTTCTTGAAATATTACGCAGATCACATGTCCTTTAATCTTTTCTTCTAAGCCAAAACTCTGATTGATGTTCGTATTCATCTTTCCTTGCTCCCAATGGTAGATTAGCGCCTTGCATGGCAGCTCTGTCGCCATTGGTGTGTGAATGTGTGTGTGAATGGGTGAATGTGAAACACATTGTAAAGCGCTTTGGATACTACTAAGGTCGAGAAAAGCGCTATATAAGTGCAGACCATTTACCATTTACCATTTCCTGGTCATATGCTGCCACCAAAACATGAAGAAAAGAAAATAGGCTGTGTGCTTGGATCAGATCTGAGCGTGAGAAAAGCTTTAAACCAACCAAACGCTTCACTCTGGGGGGTTTCAGTTACACTTTGTGAGCTCTGAATCAGTACCTTACCCCATAGATGTCAGAGTTGAACCCTAAGATAGCAGCATCAGACTTCTCAGCGGAGTTATCATAATTTTACTGACATCTCAACCTCAACATTTTGTTTTTCTTTCCACCAAATCCGAATCCCACAACAGCGTCTTTGTTCTGGATGAATGACAGCAGCTTCCTGGCTTCATTAGAAACAAATGAACAAAGCTGTAAATGTATTTATAGTTCCTGAAGAGAGATGTAATAACATTTAAATACTTCCCTTATGGCATTTATTTTTGCTGGAAAACATTCATAGTGTCACCTCATAAATGCCTCTTTAAGAAGCATGAACATAATAGGAAGTGAAGTTTATCATCACAAAATAGGCCTGTCTTCCACTGCATTATTGAATATACAGTTAGGTCCATAAGTATTTGGACATTGACACAATTTCCAGCATTCCAGCTCTGTGCAACACCACAATGGATTTGAAATGAAACAATCAAGATGTGCTTTAAGTGCAGACTTTGAGCTTTAATTTGAGGGCATTTACATCCAAATCAGATGAACGGTGTAGGAATTACAATACATTTTATATGTGCCTCCACCTTTTTAAGGGACCAAAAGTAATTGGACAATTGGCTACTCAGCTGTTCCATGGCCAGGTGTGTGTTATTCCCTCATTATTTCATTTACAAGGAGCAGATAAAAGGCCTGCAGTTCATTTCAAGTGTGGTATATTCATTTGGAATCTGGTGAGGTCATCTCTCAATATGAAGTCCAAAGAGCTTCACTATCAGTGAAGCAAGCCATCATTAGGCTGAAAAATCAAAATAAACCCATCAGAGAGAAGCAAAAACATTAGGTGTGGCCAAATCAACTGTTTGGTACATTCTTAAAAAGAGAGAACGCACTGGTGAGCTCAGCAACGCCAAAAGACCTGGAAGACCACAGAAAACAAGTGTAGTGGATGACAGACGAATCCTTTCCCTCATTAAGAAAACCCCTTCATAACAGTTGGCCACATCAAGAAAACTCTCCAGGAGGTAGGTGTATCTGTGTCCAAGTCAACAATTAAGAGAAGACTTCACCAGAGGAAATACAGAGGTTTCACCACAAGGTGTAAACCATTGGTGAGCCTCAAAAACAGGAAGGCCAGATTAGAGTTTGCCAAGAAACATCTAAAAGAGCCTGTGCAGTTCTGGAACAACATCTTATGGACAGATGAGACAAAGATCAACTTGTACCAGAATGATGGAAAGAGAAGAGTATGGAGAAGGGAAGGAACTGCTCAAGATCCAAAGCATAGCACCTCATCAGTGAAGCATGGTGGTGGTAGTGGAATGGCGTGGGCATGTATGGCTGCCAGTGGAACTGGATCTCTTATATTTATTGATGATGTGACTGCTGACAAGAGCAGCAGAATGAATTCTGAAGTGTTTCGGGCAATATTATCTGCTCAGATTCAACCAAATGCTTCAAAACTCATTGGACGGCGCTTCACAATGCAGATGGACAATGACCCGAAGCATACTGCGAAAGCAACCAAAGAGTTTTTAAAGGCAAAGAAGTGGAATGTTCTGCAATGGCCAAGTCAGTCACCTGACCTGAATCCAATTGATCATGCATTTCACTTGCTGAAGACAAAACTGAAGGGAAAATGCCCAAAGAACAAGCAGGAACTGAAGACAGCTGCAGCAGAGGCCTGGCAGAGCATCACCAGGGACGAAACCCAGCATCTGGTGATGTTGATGAGTTCCAGACTACAGGCTGTCATTGACTGCAAAGGATTTGCAACAAAGTATTAAAAAGTGACAATTTGATTTATGATTATGTTAGTTTGTCCAAATACTTTTGGTCCCTTAAAAAGGTGGAGGCACATATAAAATGTATTGTAATTCCTACACCGTTCATCTGATTTGGATGTAAATGCCCTCAAATTAAAGCTCAAAGTCTGCACTTAAAGCGCATCTTGATTTTTTCATTTCAAATCCACTGTGGTGTTGTACAGAGCTGGAATGCTGAAAATTGTGTCAATGTCCAAATACTTATGGACCTAACTGTAAGATTGTTTTCCTGGACTAAAATCTCAAAACACATGTTTTCAATGGATAGAAAAGTAATACTTTATTTATGCCAGGTCTGGGAAATTATCGTGGCTGCTCTTAACGGTCTTAGTATTCTAGTATTTTATATATGATGGCAGTACGCACAAGTGGGCTAACCCACTAATTTTTGCTGCCTACTCCCTGGTTTTAGTGCATCGGCATTTCTACTGCATCATCCTGTCAGGCCAACACACTCCTAACACACCATGCTACACTAGAAGCATTCTGAACCTGACAAATTTAATGGTAACACAAAGATCCATTTTACACTGTCATTACAAAACAGCAACATGTGGGTTAACCCACTTGTGCACACTGCCATCCAAATCATTGTTTAAGAAATTGATCTTACAAGCTGTGATGCGTGTAGCCTTTTACATTTATTTTCATTGATTTTAGACATTTTCTTCCTGTAGTTTTGCCTGAGTTATAACCTGGGAAACACTGAGCATCCCTAGCTGTGTTAAAATGAACTTTTTAAGTAAACATGATCTGATTTATTAGGGACTCCTTTATAATCTAAAACCTGCTGCATTTTCAGTTTGACTTTATGTTTATTGTTGAGATCATAATGGTTGGTGAAGCTGCTGGTTTGCTTTACATTTAAAAGTGTTCCTAATATTTTTGCCTCACAAACAACCCTTGACATGTGGTGGACCAGATATTAAAAGGTTTGAGTGAGTGTCAGAACTGCATTTTAAGTAGCTGAGAAGTGGCACTGTTGGCCATCTTCTCTTAGTGCACAATAAAGCTGCAACGACTAATTTATTAGTTGTCAACTACTGAATTACTCAGCAGCTATGTTTCACTATAACAATCACCACAAACCACACTTTACACTGACACTACACATTTTTTTATTTATGCGTATCTTCTATATATCTGTACTCTGTTTTCTGCAGCTTAAATTCCTAAGACTTGAAAGGGAGTAACTGCAATAGAAGCAGTTTCCCCTCGGGGATCAATAAATTATTTCTGACTCTGAAAACAGAAGTACTAGTAGTAATCAACAGATGCATCTTACCACTGTTAGCAGCTGTGCTCCATGTCTTTCTTTTCTCTTCCCTCAGGACCAACAGGTGTGGTTTCAGGTGAAGATCAGTCTGTCTCGCAACCTTACTGTCGGCTGCGATCACCACGGCGACGCCAAGGATGATTTTGCAGCTGGGTCTGGCCCAGGATCGTACCCCTCTCCTGGACATCCCTGTCCTCCCGGTATCCCCTTCTACTACCTGCCCATAGACCACCAGCAGCCACTGAGGCCTTGTGGCTAACACAACCCACAACTCGACATCAACCCGGCAGAATAAGTCGTGAGATTCCTACAACACCACTTATCAGGCACTTACAAAGCAGTCGTACGACCTCTACCACTTTCCAGACATTTAATCAGAATCACTTTACTGATCCTCGAGGGGAAATTGCTTCTGCGGTACCAATTACAATACAGTCCTGAGATTTCTACAATAGCACCAGAGCTTTTCAATAGTCCTGAGATATCTATGATGCCACTTACCAAACATTTACACTAGAGTCCTGAGATATCTAGGGTACCACTTACTAGACCTCAACAGTGACATCACCTAAAATGCCAAAACAAACAGACACAAGCATCTACTGATTCACAGTTTATTGACATGTTACACATGGTTTTTTTTAATCTTCCTGCACCCAGAAAAGTACTGACAAAACATTGAAAAGCACTAAAATCAGATTCAGACCACTAGAAGAAAAAAGCTAACAAAAAATATAAAATAAATGAAGACAGACATCCACACAAAGAGTCAGCGAGATAGACTGTGGTGTTCCTCCTACGCCTGCTATGATAAATAGAATTAATGTGTGGGTGTTTGTATGTGGGTGGTTTTATGGTTTTGGCTCCTAAAGTAATAAAAACAAGATTAACAAAATCTGTCTTCATCTTTGTGTGTTCTCACGAGTCTTCAGTGTGTGGTTCTCACTGCATATGCTCAGTGCGTCCCTCAGTGCTCGAGGCGTCCCAGGAACCTCAGGTTGAGGATCTTCAGCTGGTCGTCCAGCTCCATGCGGACGATGCCGTCGTCGCCGTCGATGCTCAGCAGGATCCCGGTGGCCTCGCGGTCTTCTCCCAGAATCACCTTCACCTGGACGCATGAACTCAACATTAGCAAAAAAGATTCCATTTTCGCAAATGAATATGTTTTCATTGTTTTCATTGTCTTCGCCTCTGAACAGCTCAAAATAACCAATGACACTTTCAATATCAGCAAACATGAAAGAATAATTGGGTCAGTCTGTTTTAGTTTAGATAAAATTCAGTAAAAATGTTTTTGCAATGTCTCACAATTAGCTCAGAATGTTGTCTGGGACCCAAAACTAAGTTCTTTAAAACATTTTGGCTGAATTTTGGAGATCTAATATGTTTTCGGAGCTGGGAAGATTAGTATTTTTACCCTAGAAAAGACCCAGGAAGCCATTTTCAGGGTTCCACATCTCCATGAAAAATAACACAGAATAGTTTCCAGCAGATTGAAATGATTGAATGAATCCAACACAGGACGTATATTTAATTACTGGCCTTTGAAAAAGGAAAAAAGTGAACGATTGTGTACAACTGTGCAATCACGGCTGGCATTGTGTCTCCAGAAAGTTCCTGTAAGTGTTTACATATGGATGAATCTATATTTCCTACTAAAATAACAGACTCTGACTGACATTTTGACAAGACATGGTTCCAGTTTTTAAATATTTTGGTCATGTGGACTCATCATAAAAACTGGTGTTCATAGCAGGTCTATACGTTGTAATTATACATCCAAAGGTACAAGCTGCTCCCATGCTGTCTTCATGTTGCAATTTAACAACAAATAAGGCTTATTTTTCTATATAGGTCTATAGATATTTACACTTAGAGGAACTTCCTAGGCCCCCTATACCATCTTGTCTTGAAATATTTGCACTTTTTTTCCAATTTCAAGGGCCTGTAATCAAAAAACTGTCTTTCTGTAGTGTAGTTTTTGCTTTTCTGTAGGTGTTTTGCGTCTCTTTGTAATGTCTTGATTCTGGTAAGTTCTTCTCGAATCTCTTTTGTGGTCATTTCTGTGCCTGTATTATATCAACTATTCCTTTAGCCACAGGTAGCTAGCTAAACCAGACAGCAGCCAGATATATTTTTACAACTTAATCTTGCAGAGTTCCTCAACACGACACCACGGTTAGCAGTCAGACAGCAGGGAGGAGCGCTCAGACCCTTACAGGCGGTCAGCAAACACACCTGTAACTCCATCTCTTTAAGCAGCAAGAGGCTCCGCCTGGTTGAACCAGGTACTGCAGCATGACTTTAGCATCATTGGTTCATGTTTCAAATCATTTTGAACAATTTTAGACTATTACAGTATTATGAACACCTGTGGACACTTGGAAAAAAAAAAGTTAGACATGCTGATCCCAGTGGCTTTAGTATTTCCGAAAACACAAATGTCTTGTTTTGTCCACAACCCAAAGATTTTCAGTTTATTGTCACGGAGAAGGAAAGAAAGCAGAAAATAATCACGTTTACAGAGCTGGAATCAGAGAATTTAGACCGTTTTTTAAAATTACACTAAAGTTAATTCAATAGTCTAAAACCAATCGTTAATTGTTGCAGCTCTATTAAGCACATATGGCAAACATTTGGTTTCAGGATCTCAAATGTCTAAATTGCAGCTTTTATATAGTGATATTCTGAATATGTGGGATTATGTCCAACAAAAAGAAGACATTAAATGATGTTACTTTGTGCTCTAAGATACTGTGATGGACGTTTTCACAATCTTGTATTGATTTACAAACCAAATAAGTGATTAGTTAAGAAATTAATAACAGATCAGTTGATGACGGAGATCATCTTTTGTAGAAAGTGGGGGGATCTTAAAGATAGTAACTTTGATCAGTAATAAATCATTATATTTACTGTAATGAAATGACTAAAGTTCAACATTTTACAGATGTTTTTCCAGACTACTGTAGACTGTAGTCGCCACGTTTGTGGAGGTGAAGTGTTGATGTTACCTTGTTGTTCTTGGTGGGTGTGACGGGCTCCAGGTGATCACTGCTGATACTGACCACCTTCTCGGACTCCTGCATGAACACCGAACACATCCCTCCCTACAGAAACACACAGAATTAAAATGATTTAACAATCTGAGGATATATTCCGAAAAACACTTGATCAGGAAATCTGGTTACGTCCAAAAGAGCAGCATTTATTTTATTTCCAGACAGGTCGTTTCTCACCGTGACGCTCCGGATGACGCCCGTCTGGCCCATCAGGTCCATGAAGGAGTCCTTGACCCGGACCAGGATGTCGGTGGTGACCCAGTCGCTGCTGCCCTGCTCGATGTTGGAACCTGGGGTGTGGGGGTTGTAGCCTCCAGGAGAGGGCGCTCCGGGCGTCATGGGGCTGTAGCCAACAGGACTTGGACTGGGACTGGCCTGAAGAGACAAACAACATCAATTCATACAATCAGGTTGAACTGCAGGCAGTGTTTTCACAGAGCAGAGAGGAGACAACAAGAAAAACTGAGAGGAAAATCAAATCTACTGGAACAATAAAATAAATGCAGCATGGCTCAAAAACAGTAAACAGCGGAGCAAGTTGTTGAAGATACATTCAGCATTGGGAAACATTTTTCTACAGCTAAAGAGCAGAGACTCAAAACAGGACTAAAACGTGTCCAAAATGACTTAAATTTGTATTTTTAAACAAATTTTCAGTTATTTTGAACTAGTTTCAAGTAATTTTAGCAGAAGAATTTTAGTCTTTGAGGTGTTTTTCAGTCCATTTGGAGTGTTTTGTTGGAGTTGTTATCACCATGCTGAATCCAGCATGGTGATAAAAATAACTGCTTTTGGCTCTGATGTGACCACTGTGAGCAACAAACCGAGACATGCCTTAAGTAAAAAACAGTCAATTCTAACATCAGTACCATTGTTATACTTTTAACAATGCTACAATGGTAGATTTTTCAAGTTTTTATTGACAGAATGAAAGGGTGGAGAGAGAAGAGAGACATGCAGCAAAGGGTCCTGAGGGGGACTCGAACTCACAACCGCTGCTGGCAACCTGCCTCCATGTGGTAACGCCTTAACTCAGTGAGCTATACCGCGGCCTTTGAAGTCTAAGTTTTTAAGTGGATGGAGTGTTTTGGAGTTTTTCCAGTAAAACCTAAACTTGTTCGTGCTCTCTCAATCAAACGTGGTTTTACCTCAGCCACACCTCCTACCTGATAAGCCATGGGAGAGGGTGTTGGGTGGTAGCTGGCAGGTGAGTGTGTGTTCTGGTAGCCAACAGGTGACGGCGCCACCTGGTGGTAGCTCTGAGGACTGGGACTGGGCTGGTAGGAGCCCTGAGGAGACGGAGCCGCATATGGAGAATACTGCTCCGTGTTGTACCTGGAAACACAAAGATACCACAGACACAGCTTAAACAATGTCTGAATTCACCTCAGAAGTCACATTCAGCTTTAGCTGTGAACACTTCCAACTGCACTTTTAAGAGAATTTATTGGACGTCTCCTCTGCATTTGTGTGCAATTTTGTCTCTTCAAGAGCTTTAGCTGAATGAAAATCATTATATTAGGTAATTAGCTACCTGATCAAAGAACAGAAATTCAATCTGTCCTCTTGTGCATCAGCAACCAGCCGATGCACAAGAGGACAGATTAGAAAGCCAAGTTTCCTTTAATAATCTCAATGCTACAGTGAGCCTCTGATTGTGTTTTTTGTGGGTTTATACTCACATTGCAGGCGTTCCGGGTGTCTGAGGGTTGTACTGGGGGTTGACCTGTGGAGACGGGACTTCTGGGTAACCAGGTGTTTGTGGGTTCGGCGTGCCTCCGTATCCCTGCGGCGACGGCGAAGGTTCGTCGTCGTACGGGAAGTCGTATTCTTCCTCATTCCTGGAGAAAACATTTATCAGATGAATGGTCAGATAAAGACAGAAAGAACCTTCGGAACCAACCTGCAGAACCCGATGAACTCGTACCTGGAAGGTGTGTTGGGGTTACTGGGGTCCCAGGCTCCGCTCTGACCCGGCGTCCGGCTCCCATCATGCAACGGGGTCTGAGAGCCGTAATGAGGCGTTCGGCTTCCTGTCAGAGAAAAACATCCAGTGATGAGTGTTTCGGTCCCACACAACAACAGAGGATTGTGGATGATTATTTAGGCTCCAGCTGTTGTGTTTTTTTCTAACTGTTGATTTTCAACAATTTACTGAAACAAACATGCTAAACGAACCTGGAAATAAATAAATAAATACCTGCAGAACCACAAAAATAAATATATATCTGTAAAAATTAAAAAAAATAACTAAATACAGATAGAAAAAAAAAATAATTAAAATAAATAAATAATTTTAGAATGAAAAAAGAAATGCCCATATGAATAAATAAATAAATAAATGAATAAATGAATGAATGAATAAATGAATTAATGAATATCTTTGGAAATTAAAATACCCTTTTAGATATGCAAACAACAACAAAAAAGCCTGTACTATGAATAAAATGAATAATAAAATGAATTGTAGAAATAAAAAAAATTATGCAAAGACAAAAAACTAATGCCTGTTGAAATAAAATAAATTTAGCAATTAAAAATAACCAAATAACTTTAAAAAATATGTTGATAGAAAAAAAAATAAAAAGTATACCTATACAAATATAAGAATAAAAAATACATGTTGAAATAAAATCAATAAATACCTGTAGAAATCAACTACAAATGCAGAAATAAAAAATAACTACCAGTACAAATAAAAAAGAAAATGCCTATAGTCAGAAAATAAATGAAGAAATACAAAAAACAGAAAAAAAATAAATCAAAAGTAGAAATGTTACAAGAAAAGAATATAAAATTAAAAACTGTTCAAAGAAATGCCTGTAGAATTGAAAAAAGCATTTTTTCAATCATTTTATTTATCAATGTATCTATTTTTCCCATCCTACATATAGATCAGGTTTTAATTGAAATGTTTTATAGATGAAAATATTTTCAAATTATCTGCTTTGTCCAACTTTTAAAGTTCAAAGTGCAATGAAACTGCAATGAATTAAAAATTGGTGATTTGCAAAAAACAGAATGTGAAATTGACGGACGGATGATTCCTGCTGTTTTTGGGGAACCAGTCAGTAACACCAACAAAAGAAAACAGCTGTAAACAGAAACGGAGAAATGTTGAATCCCAGCAGAAACAAAGACGTCAGACGGCGTCTCACCGTCGTGGAGCGGCGTCTGGGATCCGTACATCGGCGTTCTGGATCCGGTGCCGTACATCGGAGTCTGAGACGAGTAGATGGGAGTCCGACCGTGAGTGGACGTCATCCCGCTGTGTCTCTTAGCTCCCCTGCAGGCAAACAGGAGGTTAAACATGAGAAACTCACCATAAACAGGAAATAACAGGAGGTCAGCATGAAGGAAACCAACATCTGAAAGCAGACTTTACAGATTCAAACGTGTTCACAACGGAAAATAAAACAATCCAGCATTTGTCTGCTCACTTGATCTAATCAGAGTCAGCTCTAAACATCTGCAAAGAATCAGAGTTCTAAAATCTCACTGATGTGTGATAAACTGCTGGATTTTAACTTGCAGATGTTTTCAGGCTCATTTCTTGAAACGTTTGAGTGATTTGAAGCCTCGGCCGAGTTTTACATGATGGCAACCAGAAGATGTGTGGAATTCTGACTAATGATGTGACAAAACAAGACCGTGAACGATGCATGTGGTGATCCAGTCAACACATTGCTCATGGTTTTTTTTTTAATCTTTTATGGGCGAAATGACTCATTATAACCCTGAAATATGTGGACTGTGGAGCTGTTTCTGCTCAGGGCACTGCTGCTAGAGAGGAGGGAGGTTTTGAGTGTAAACATATCAGAAGGACATAACTTTTTCCTTTACTTCATTAATCTGAAAACCTTTTACAAGTTTAGAAATTTGTACTGAAATGGTTATTTTACGAATACAGCTAAAATTATTAGTCTAATAACAGAAAAGTGACGAGTCTGAGAGAACTGTGAAGACATTTTTGCCTACTTTCAGAATTTTTACAAACCAAATAATCAATGGGTGTTATTATTATTCTTATCATTATTCTTATCATCATTATTTTTTTCATTATCGCATAAAATATAAATATTTATAAAGGTATTTGTGAAAACTTAGCTTTACATATTAAACACTTTTATATAATAAAATAATAAAACTTTATTAAATACGCCCATTGACCCACTTTCCGCACTACTTTAATGAATAACTGCAGAACGTTTTATCTTGGGAAGTATTAATAAAGTAGTATAGTATACATCAGAGATGGTTGAGCAGAAGGCGAGTGATGATTTGAGATGGAATAACCCAGAATGACAGAGTAATAATAATCTAATGATATAATACATAACAGTATGTTTATCACAGGGACGTTTTTCTGTGTTTTCGCTTTCTGTTTCACCCTTAACTTCATTTGGAAAGGGGTTTTCTTCTGTTTCTTCCTCATGAGCGTGTTTGGGGTTTTAAATAGAGCTTTACTGTCCTTTAGCATCTTGTTTGGCTCGACTAGCTAAAGAAATCACAGGAATTGTGGGAAACTGGTGCAGGATGTGTGGAGCAGGGGTCTACAGCACTGTTCTGACATATATGCTGGAGTGCACAGACCCAGGTTCATTTCAATCATTGTCATTTTGCAGCAGCTTTAGCTATCGTTCATAAGCTACAGGTCCAGACTGAAACAGAGCGGAGCAGCAGAATGTGTTTTCTTGACAAAGGAATTTATTTGTCAAATGAATGTAAAACTTTCCAACAAACTCCTGCACACTGTCCAGCTGCAAAAATAGATTCTTCCACAGCATTTCAACGCTGGAGTCTTCATCTGGGGAGCGGTTTTTAGAAGATCTCACACTGAACAAGTATCTTCTTTGCCAGTTGGACAACGTGCAGGAGTGTTTTTGAAATCTTCCACTCATTCCCAACTCCCTAAATTCATATCATTAAGCGAATTATACAAAATTAATAAATGAAAGTAACTTTTCTTTGTTTGTGTTGTGATACGTCGCTCTGCTTCCATTAAACACATTAATACAAATTATTTTTAAGTTTAATATTTTCGCACCATTAACTCAAGGATGCATCTCATATCTGTTTCAGTTTTGACAAGCTACACATCTAGAAACTTTATATTCTGTACAAAATACATCTTAACCCTATAAAATACGTCTTCCTCATTAGTCTCTATAATTCTCGGTACGTACATGGTGGTGAGTCTCTGTCGGTCCACTGAGATGGTCTGACAGGTGGAGTGAAGCTCGACTCTGGCCGTCGACTCCGTGGCGTCCTTCACCACCCCGATGTATCCTGGGAAACGGAGGCAGGTTCACCAGTGCTGCTTTGTAAATACGGTAAATAAAACCAGGTGATCTGTTTCCCCAGTTTCTGACCTTTGTAGGGACCCTGAGAGATGCGAACCGTCTGACCAATCAGCTCATTGTCTCGCCGTCCTCGGCCCCGCCCCATGCCTCCGCCGCCACCACCTCTCTGCTGAGCACCTGAAGGATGACACGTCCAAGTTATCGAACCACAAACCTGAAACTGAGGATTACTGAGCAGAAACAGATTCATCTAAACTAATCTGAAGCAGTTTCCCTGTGAAGCTGGAAATAGAAGATACAAGATCAATTAGTCCAAGCTACCATGGCTGTGTTTGTGTTAAACATGAACCTGAAATCAACTTTTAATTGTGGATGCTTAAAGTTTACATAAAAATGAAAGAAAAATAACAGAACAGAGTTTTTGTCACATTTTCTGGAAGCTGTAAGACTAAAAGCATCTTTCTACGAATCACTGGGATTCCTTCTCTTATCTGCTTCAAACTTTCAAGCAGATAATACATTAAAAAAATCCAGTTATAGGACACATTTTTACAATCATTCAGATCAACTTGTCAAACCTGCTCAATCACTTTTGGAAGTAGAATAAATTAACTTTTTTAATTTTTTTGCCCAAGTATTTCATATTAAAAGTATTGTACATGTTTAGTTTTGTGTTGTTGTGACATGAGGCTACTTATGGTTCAGAAAATATCACTAGTTGACTTCTGTTTTATCAGTTTTTTTTTTATTAATATGAGCTCAAAGTTCTCATGACGGCTTCAATCATTTTTTCATGTTTCAACTCATCACCTGATCTACGTGTCCAGTATTACAGATTCTGAATCAGTGACATGAAGAGAAATAACAGTGAAACGTTTTATCTTTCATAATTTCTGATACTGTTGTTCAAACAGACTCAAATTTCAATGCGAGAAAAAACAGCTAAAAGTGGGCTGACTGACTTTTTATTCATTTACATGACTGTTTTATTTCTACATTTATCTTATGACTAAAGGTATGCCTTTTTATCTTTCTTTTTAGTTTTTAGAGGTATTTAACATTTTATTATTGCATTTAATTTTTATTTCTGCAAGAATTTTATTTATTATTTTATTTCTACATGTATGTATTATTATTATACAAGTACAGGTATGTATTTTCATATATTTAAATTATTTATGTCGGCAAAATAGTTTTTAAAGGTATATCCACTACAGTGATCCCTCATCTATCGTGGGGGTTAGGTTCCAGAACCCCCTGTGATAGATGAAACCCACGAAGCAGTGACCTTATATTTATTTTATTATTTATGTATATTTTAAGGCTTTATAAACCCTCCCCATTAACTTTTTCCAAACTCTCATAAACACTGGCTTTGATCACCGCCAATCAATCAGAGACCGACTAGCTCCAGCAGAAACGGCCGTAGCTGCATTTTCCATACGTACGTCTACTTATCTGCTGTACGCTACGGATTTTATATCCAATTTAAAAATCTGAGATACAGTGAAACTGTGAAAAGTGAACCGTGATATGGCGAGGGACGATTTTATTTTTTTTAGATAGGTATTAATTTCTGTTTAATTATATCCACTTTTGTTACTTATTTGTACAGGAATTTCTTTGCCCTTTTTTTACTTCTCTTTTTTTACACATTTATATTACTTTATTATTTTATTACTAAAAGTTATTTACTTTTTTCAAACAGGTACTTATTATCTTATTTCTGCATTTATTTTTTATTTCTACAAGTATTTTCTGTCAATCTCTACACCATTTTTGTCATCTCTACAGGTAAATGTTTATCATTTTATTTCTCCATGTATTTTTGTTATTTTAAGTCAACAATTGTTTTAAAAGGTATTTACTAAATCTTTTATTACTACATTTATATTTTTTCTACAGGTATTATTTCTGTTTAATTATTTCTATTTTTATTTCTACAGGCATTTCTTTCCCCTTGTTTTTACATTTACATAACGTTTTTATTTCTAAGTTTATTCTACTACTACAGGTATTTCCTTTTTTTGTTTTTCTTTTTTGAGGTATTTAACATTTTATTATTGCACTTATTTGTTATTTCTACAAGATTCTTTTTAATCTCTACACTATTTTTTTGGTATTTCTACACATACAGGTATTTATTTATTATCCATTTCTATTTACTTTTATATTTTCCATGTTTTTTGCTTAAATTTGTACTGCTACATTTATTATTATTTCTATAAGCTTTTTAATCCATTATTATTTATTTATTTCCACATGTATTTTCTTTCCTACAGGTATTCATTTATTTTTTATGGGTATTTCTTTCATTCTATATTTATGCATTTGTTTTTAATTTCTAAAGGTAAAGGTTTGATAAACTGAACCACAAAAACAAAAACACTGGTACGACAGAGTGGTCTGGATTCCTGATATATTAATCTAAAGTTTTACAAATATATTTATGGATACTGGAGCGTATTTTGGATGTTGGCGTCTACAAATCTATCTTCTGTGATTTATTTGATGCTCACCTCCTCCTCCATGGTGCATCGGGCTGCTGATCCGAGGACTCATCGGAGCGAATCCTCCCACTGTGAAGTTGGTCACGTCTCTGGGCTGGAAGAAGCAAACGGATGTGAATTCTTCAGAATATTTAAGAAGCGATAGCACATATGAAGCAACACGAGCACTTGGATTCAGCCTTATAGCCAACAGTTCAAACATTTGCTTATATACAGAATGTGAAGTGCTGATCTTACAGATGCAACATATGAAGCAGAAGAAATGCTAACAAATGCTGCTGGTTTACGTTTCTGTGCTGCAGCTGCGCAGAGTTTCACATATCAGTAAACTTGGACTGATTGAACCCTTGTTTTTCTGATATTACACAACACTGACATTAAGAACAATCTGCAGGTCTGTGGTGAACTCTTCTACAAATGAAGCAAAGACCACAAAACTACAATAATATGCATGTAAATAACGTGCTAATGTGGACTCTGTTCCGTGACTCAAGAGAAAAAGTTTACTTGGAAAACTGGATGTTTGCGTCTTGTTGGGGAAAGTTCAAACTGCATTCAAGCAGCAGATTTTCCTGCTACGTTTGCCTTCAGTTGCATGTGTGACGGCCCCAGGGTTGGCCCTTGCTTGTGTGTGGTTGATTGTTTTCCCCTTTTGTTTCAGGAGGCTGATGGGTGGAGATGAGGTAGTAATGGTGATGCTGCACACCAAGTAGGAGGGACTCAGAGGCTATAAATTAGACCTGCAGGAGCTTCTCTCCCTCTCTCCTCTGGCCTGCTGACTGATGTCGCCATTTAGTTTGTTTTTGGTTTTTTTTACATTTACACACACCTTCCACGCACACAGACACTGCAGACACAGTGATTGACTGATAACACATGTCTATTGTATTTTCCTGCATTAAAAATGGGTTAATTTGCAGTCTATGTGTGGTCTTCCTCTCTGTCACACACTTTGAGCCAGGCTGTGACACGCTGAACATGTGAGACCTATGAGGCTATTTTTAGGGTCATTTCACAAATATTACTTTTAAGGAATCGCGTCTAGAAGATGATCCTATTGTATCTTTAGACTGTGATATGTGGAGTGGATGTAAAACTGATTTGGTTGCAGTTTTTTAACAGAACTCAAATGTGTTTTTCAGCCCCGAAAACGTCACGTGTCTATCTGCTGTACCGATGAAATTATGAGGCTCAGAAATGATGGAAAAAGTCCATTAAATGATGTGAAATTTGGACCCACCTCTATGTATATCAAAGGTCTGTAGCTTTGAAAATATTCATAGTATGAAGGTAAAACTTAGCTTCACTAAATATACTGAAGTTACTGTAGATAAAGAATCTGAGGAGGTCAGGGGGAAACTTTGTTCAGTCTTGGTTTGAGTGTGTACTGAATGACCCATTATTCTAACTGAACCACTTCAGAGCACAGAACAGAACCAGACTGCTGACCTTGGATCCTCCAGCCAACACCAGGTGTCTGGTCTTGCAGACGAACATGCCTCCGTTCTCCACCAGCTTCTTGCAGTGGAGGAAAGCGAAACCCCGGAACAGGTGACGGATTTCACCTTCACGGCCCTGCAGGAGCAAAACCACAGTGACACCTCACCCTGAGAAAGCACGTGAACAATAATAGTGCTAGTAGTGTTCAGAGTTTACTCATTTGTTATTTAGGATCCTAAACTGGCTAATGTTTGAGATTTTAATCTGCTTTCAGACTTGTGAATTTTTTGTATTTTCACCCTCAAAAAAACCCCCGTGAAGCCATTATAAAGGTTCAACATATCTCTAGAATTGAAACTCCCACTGACATGAAATGTGGTGAAGACACAGACAAATAACAGTTTCCTGCAGATCAGAATGATTGAATGGACCTTTTAATTATTGGTCCTTAAAAGTGAAAAATGTGTACAATTTTCTAATTAAGGTGGTATTGTGTCTCCAGAAAGTTCCTCCTCCTAAAAATACAGATTTTGGTTGACATTTCACCAACTTTTGACAACATGGAAGCAGCTTGTAACTTTGCACATATATGAACAACATACAGACCCTATGAACACCAGCTTTTGCTTCCTGCCAATGAGTCCACATTTTGTCAAAATATCTAAAAACCGGAATCTTGTCTTCATATTTGCCACACAACAAATTCTACTGGTGTTAGAGCCTCAAAAGTTGTTTAAATGTCAACCAAAGACTATTTTTTAAAGAATGTTCTAAAAGATTCTACACTTTTTCCCTTTGTCAGTGGCCAGTGATCTTTCACTTTTTCATTTGTGAAGATTTGCACAGATTTTGGACACATTTCAAGTGATTTCTGAAAAATTATGACTCATTTACAACAACTTTTTTACATATTATAGATGAATTTGAAATCATTTTGAACAGATTTTGAATAATTTTAGACACGTTTTAAGTCATTTGGGCAATTTTAACAAACATCAAATTCTACTCATGTAAGAGCCTCAGAAGTTGGTGAGATGTTGACCAAAAACTATATTTTTAGTAGGAAATATGGATCCATCTACACATATATATATATATATACACTGATCAGGCACAACATCATGACCACCTGTCTAATATTGTGTTGGTCCCCTTATGTGGTCAAAAATGCTCTGAACCATTGGACATGGACCAGAGGACCTCTCAGGGTGTCCTATGGGGTCTGGAACCAGGACGTTGGCACTGGATCCTTTGGGTACTCTGGCTTGTGCAGTGGGGCCTCTGTCAATCAAACTTGTTCCACTGCATCCTGTTGATGCTTGATCAGAATGGGGTGTAGGAAGTTTGGAGGTCAAATCAACATGTTGGGCCATTGTCATGTTCCTCAACATGTTCCTGATTGGTTGATGTTGTTTCCATGTGGTGGGGTGCATTTTCCTGTGGGGGTAGGCCAGTGACATTTGGGATTTCCATTTGCATGAGGGAGTGTACTTGTTCTGTGACAGTGTTTATTTGGGTGTCTAAGTCTCATCAACATGGATGTTAAAATCCAAGGTTTTCCATCAGAACACCACATAGTACCAATATGATCAATGTTATTAACGTCACCTGTCAGTGGTCACAGTGGTGTGGCTGGTCAGTTGATACACTTACAGGAACTTTCTGGGGAAATTCTGCACTTTTTTCCATTTTCAAGGGCCAATAACTAAAAATGTGGGCTCTGTTGGAGCCATTTGATCATTTAGATCTACTAGAAACTATTCTGTCTGTGTCACATATCATAGTTGTGGGAGTTTTATTTCTGGAGATACTGAACTTTTAAAATGGATTTCCATTTTTTCCAGGGTAAAAATACAGAAATTCCCAGGTGTGGAAACATCTGAAGTTTTCTAATATCAGCTAAAACATTGCAGTTTTGGTTCCCAAATAACAAAAAACTCCAAAAACCTGCAGCATTTTCAAAGACACTATTTCCAGAGTAAAAGGACAAAGTGAGCAGATTAACGTGAGAAAGTTTATGGATGTTTTTGGTCTGAATCAGCAGTGAGCTCACTCCCCTTTCTGTGTTTTTCCACATTAATCTCTGAATTGAATTCTACTGTTCATTAGAAATAAAAGACACCAGCAAGTCACTGGTGATTCATTCTGTAAAAATGCTTGTCTGTAAACATGCATCCAGACGGAACTGACTCTTAACTTCCAGAATAAACCATCCTGAGGTCCTGGAGGACAAAGGAGTATTTTATCAGCTGCATCGTGTCACAGCAGCAGGAAACCCTCAATGCACAGATAAATATTTATGTGCAGATGCGCTGATGTTCTTACAGAGTGCGGTCCATCGATCACTTTAACAATGTCTTTGACGTGGATGTTGTTCTGCTCAGAGTCCAGCGCCACGGCGAACCGGTTGTCCTTCCGACGGTTCACCGCCTGGTGCCGAACCGTCAGAACTTTCCCATGCATGTTCAACACCTGTGACACACAGTAGTCAGTCACTGAATTCTTCCAAGGCTTCAAATAAACTCATCCCGAAGCGGTGTATTACCTGGAATGTCTCTCTCTCCAGGCGAACAATGACCCCGACAGTCTGAGGGTCCAGCTGAACTAACTCCCCCCACTCATGTTGACCTCCAGCGTCAACACCGGACGCCGTCTCAGAGCAAAGCTGCAGATCTCTGGGCAAAACCTTCAGCTGTGAACACAAAGTGAGACAGAACAACAGGAGACTTTTAATCAGACGATTTCTGCTCAGTGTGTTTCTGAGACAGTGTCCTGCTTCTGGCAGATTTCTACCAATAAAATAGTAAATGGTCTGCACTTATATAGCGCTTTTCTCTACCTTAGTGGTATCCAAAGTGCTTTACAATGTGTTTCTCATTCACCCATTCACACTCCAATGGTGACAGATCTTCCATGCAATGTGCTGCCTGCCATTGAGAGCAACTTGGGGTTCAGTGTCTTGCCCAAGGACACTTCGGCAGGCTGAGGGGCCGGGGATCGAACCGCCAACCTTGCGATCAGTGGACAACCCGCTCTACCACCTGAGCCACAGCTGCCCGTAATAAAAGTTAATTTTACAATTTATGCGTTATACTTAAAATCAACAGAGGTACAAGTGTGGCCTGTCGTAACATATGAAGCAGAATCAGACACTATCCATTTCATTGCAGTGCTTGTTTCTTAGTGTCTTTGTATTTTTTGTTTTTCTACTGTGCCTTACATGTTTGCACCAGGGTCTAAGAGAAACAACCTATATTATGTGACTGTGGGGGTTTAGCTAGCAACGGGCCATCATGACAAAGACTGCTCACATGTGTTAAATCAAGCCGTGATCAACAAGGACACTGTTCTTAAATCCAAGTGGCATATGTGACAACCATCACTGTGGCTTTTATCATGTGTCCCTGACTTGAAATAACATCAACACAGGACAAATATCCAGTATTCTCAATTTATAATACAGATTAATCAATTACTGACTGATGCTGCTGCATTTAGTATTCAGATTGTTGTCAACTAGAATTGCTTTCCTGTATTCCAGTGGCATACATCACTTTAACCAACCTTGTGACCTGCATCATGTGTCTGTAGCTTAAAAGAACAACAATATTCCCCCAGGAAAAAATGTTCAGTGTGCTCACACAATGTAGAAACTGGTGATGATGACGATGCATTTTTAAAGAGTAATTGTAGATTTATAGGGGCGGCTGTGGCTCAGGTGGTAGAGCGGGTTGTCCACTGATCGCAAGGTTGGCGGTTCGATCCCCGGCCCCTCCGCATGCCGAAGTGTCCTTGGGCAAGACACTGAACCCCAAGTTGCTCCCAATGGTACATTAGCGCCTTGCATGGCAGCTCTGTCGCCATTGGTGTGTGAATGTGTGTGTGAATGGGTGAATGAGAAACACATTGTAAAGCGCTTTGGATACCACTGAGGTAGAGAAAAGTGCTATATAAGTGCAGACCATTTACCATTTACAACATCTGTGCGACAGTGGATGCAAACAAAATATTAGGTGAAATTTAAAGTCGATACCGATCAGTTTAAGTCAGTCGACACTTGTGGGAAACTGTGTTGAAGTTTATCCTGAATTCAATTTTTTTTTAAAGAATACAGTCACATACACAACTGCAGCTCTTGTGCAATGCACACTACTTTCGCAATCTGGTTACTCCTCTTTATGACTTTTTCTTCTGTCACTGCCTGAATCAGTTTGTGGTGCCAGTATGTTTTATAACAGGCCTCCAGAGTTCAGCAAAGACCCTGCAGCAGTGGATTTTACTGCTGACAAACTGCGCATGCTCATTTCTAGTTTGGATTTCACTATTCAGATGAGCTGTGACTTGGAGCTGATGGTTGTTTGGTTTCCATGTAAGCCAAACCTCACTGGACTGAAGGAGGACAAAAAACTGAATAGTTATTGATAGTAATTTTTGTTTCTTTTCTTTCTTTTCTACAGATGTTCCCTGTTTTGTTCAACTACAGCTAAAAACAAGGAAAGTCACAGATAAAAAAAGACCCACTGACATAAAATCTGTATTTTCATATCCTAATTGGTTCTTTTACAGCATTTGACTGTAAAATTACACAATTTTCCCTGTATTTAAATCTAATAACAGATATTTGCTGTCATTTAAAAAGTATATTTAAAGATTGAAAAATGGAAAATATTGTTGAAACCATGATTTTACAGATTTTGTTTGAATTAAAGAAAATATCTACTAAAATCAAAGATGAAAGTATTCATTTACATGTTAACTTTAAAAAGGCCAATATCATGTAAACAATATTTACATCAAAAATCTGTATTTTTTACAAATAATAATTTGTTCTTTTACAATGTCTGATGGTAAAATTACACTGTTTTCCTTTTGACTGTAATTAAATCGTCAAAAACTATCATTTAGGATAATTTTTGTTATTTAAAGGAAAAGACTGAAAAATTGTAAATAATTTGTGTAACTGTTATTTTGCAGATCTTCCCAGTTTTGTTAAATTACAGATAATATCTTGTAAAATCACAGAAAAAGTCATTCATTTCCCAATTAAATGAAAAAATAAAGCAGGCCAAAATTGTCAATAATGTTTACATCAAAAATCTAGATTTTTATAAACAGTAGTGTTTTTTTCTTTTACAACATTTAACTGTAAAATTACAGTGTTTCTTCATTAACAACTAAAAAAACACATTTAGTGAATTTTGCTGTTATTTTGAAACAATAGTTATGTATGTTAAGGACTGAAAAATGATACAGAATTTATTGTTATTTGTTTAGTCGAATAAAAGATAATGTCTACTAAAATCACAGAAACCATGTGTTAACTTACATGTTAACTCAGGAAAAAAACAGCCCAAAACTGGAATATCCACATAAAAATGTGCATTTTTACAAATAATTTGTTCGTTTACAACACTTGACTGTAAAGTTATACTATTTTCTTTTTTGACTGTATTTAATGAGCATAAACTCATTATTTTTGAAGACACTTGCCGTTATTTAAAAGACAAATTATGTAGGCTATACTTACATTTTACCTACAAAATTCTAATCCTATTAATAAAGAAATCTGTGTCTTACACATATCAATGTGTTCTTTTATGACACTTGACTTTTTTCATTTACATTAATTACAATTATTTTTTACTGTATTTCAATTGGCAAAGAATATCCTTTTTTTATAGATATTTGCTGTAGTTTGATAGATGATGTATATTACATGTATATTAAGGATTAAAAACAGGCATTTTACAGATTTACAGATGTTTTGTTATATTAAAGATGATACATGGTAAAATCTCAGTAGAGGCCAAGACTGTGCACAATGGCACATTAAACATCAGTATTTTTACAAATAATAAGTTGTTCTTCTACAAAAATGTGACCATAAAGTTGCTCTATTTTTACTGTATTTAAATCAGCTTAAATATTATCGTGCACATATCTGTTATTGTCATTGCAATATTCCACCATTCTTAGATGTTTAGTTTCTGGCAGATTTTCACACTTATTTACAGTCCTGTTCTTTCAGTGTACCTCATGCATGGTGAGGTCGGAGAACAGGATGACAAAGTTCTCCTCGACTCTGACGATCAGTCCGGTGTCGCCTTCGTATCGGCCGGCGATCACCTTCACGTGGTCGCCCATCCGGAAGTATTTTCTCAACTCGTGAGCCGGGAACTCGAGAGGGTCCTGCATTGAAAAACACAATCACGTGAAATTTTAATTTTATTTTCACCGTTGTTTACCTCATGTGTGGACACTGTGCTGTGTGTTTTACAGTTTACGCGCCACATGTACCTTGAGGTCTTCGTGTTTGGGCATGATGGTGATCTTGTTGCCATCAACACTCAGGATTTTTCCCTGCAGGTTGATCAACTCGCCTTCACACACCTCCACGTTGTCACCCGCCTGCAGGTTGTGTTCACGCTCTTTACCTGCAAACACACGTTGGCCTCCGTCACAAAACTGTGTAATTCATAGATATGCAAGTAAAGAAGCAGTTAAATGTATAAAAAGATGCTCATGGTGCATTGAAGGCCAGACAACAAAAATCAACTACAATGAAAAAATGTAAAAAGATAAAACTTCATTAATCCTGAAAGAAATTCTTGTGCCAGATGTTGCTCAAAAAAAGTTACAAAACATGAGAACAAATGCAATTAGTGATAGAAAAGTAATAGGACATAAGTACGATACATTACTGGAAATAAATATAATGATAAAATGAGGCTAGAATAGAGAAACGAGAGGTAATACTGGCAGTGGTTCTACGTAATAAATATCCCACATGATAACAAAATACAGCTCATTAGTATTTCATTAACATGTGGGATATGATTTTGATATAACATTAAAAAAATCTGTGTTTTTATAAATGATATATATAAGATGTGTATTAAAGATTGTTGATTATCATGTGTGATAATAATGATAATGAAATATTGCACATGAAATTTAGTTTTACACTTAAATAAATCAATGCAAACATAGAAAAAGATGCAGCACATTAACTCACTGTTCAACTGTAGCAGGGATGAATGCACCGTGTTATAGAAGTCAGTGATCTGTAAGATCTTCTTTTCAGAGGAATCAATCATTGCGGTCATTGAATAAATAGGGGAAAAAAAGTTTCTGCTGCACCTCAACTAAACTAAATTCTCACTGGCTGTAACACAATAAGGATGTAGCTTGTTGGACGCCTCTTGGAGGTGTAGTGTGAACAGAAAACAGAGTGACAGACCCCGAAACTGAGAATTCTTACTATCAGAGACTGAATGTAGACAATTACTGTTAACTTGTGTGAGTTAATTATGTTTTAATCCCTTAATTGGCTCATTAGGCAGCAAAATGTCAGAAGCTACATTTTTTCCTCCATTCATCTTTAAACAGTAAACTAATGCGGCTTCATGTTCTGTGGAGTTAATCCTGGTGCTGCTGCAGTGTGTGAGGTTAGTGGAGGCTGCACGTGGGAAAGCTTTACTACCTTCTGGCAGCTCCTATCCAGATTTATGATGTTTGTCCATAAATGTGTGAGTTTAACAGGATTCAGCTCTCATGTTCTGGTGTTTCAATGTCAGAAATCCACACTTCCGAACATCTGAGCAGAAAACAACCAGCCGGAATCATCTGTAGAGATCTATAGTGAGGATCCAGCCGCTCTTATCAACGGACACTTCAGTGCCAAAACAGCAGAGAAGCGAATCAGAATTTCAGATTTGTGAGTTCAGATTTGACTTGAAGGCTTTGTATTCAGGCCAAACTAATCATCTGACCAACGTTAGCATCTTTAACGTAAACTCTGAGTGACATTAAATTGGTTGGCTGATAGAATCATTATTAGTTACATTTTACTACATGTTTGTATTTTATATTTGCACATTTCTTATGGTACTTTTAAAATGTCTGATTGTATAACTGCTGCAAAATGTTGTTGTACACTGTTCTATTCTATTTTATTCTTCTCAGATCTTCCAGCTCCACCATGTCAGTGAGAAAAATAATGTAATCAGTTAAAAAGTTAATGTTTGCAGGAATTTAACTGTTGAAAAAAACAGCTGCAAGCATGAAAGTGAAAGTAAATGAAGAAGCCTGAATGTGACTTTAGGATGAACCCGAGTAGGAGTAAAACCCCAACGCTAAACAACCTCCACAAAGAGGAGTTTTAACCCAGAGAACAAGGGATCACATTCTCTACAGATGATAACAACTCATTTGTACAGCCTAAACTCAACCTTCATCTAACACTTAAACAACGTACCGGACTCTGTGACCACCTCCAGGTCGATTCCTTCTGGCTGATCCTCAAACTTCTCCAGTTCTGACAGAGTCGGCTTCACTCCGTCGGTGATCTGTTGAAGAAAAACAACAGCAATAATAATTTATGTAGCAGCTCAGTCCACACTTGGAGCCCCTGAGATGCTTCACCCAGACGATCGTTGCTGCTTCCTGCTTCCTCACAACAAGACTTCCTTTATGAACGTTCGGTCCATTTGTTTTCTGTCGTGTTTCATCACAATTAAGCTCCAACATGTTCCATAAAAAATAAAAACAGCAACTATGGCAGCAACCTGCAGCCTCAGTGCTCAAAAACTGTTCACGCCATCGGCTCCAACTTTATATTAATAGCTCCATTAAACAAAATGACGAATCGGAGTCTTTCTGGTCTCCACCGTTATTATTACTACAAATAATTTGAATAAATTATTTTAATATTTGCGCTTTATTTATATTTTACATTGTATTCTTTCCTTCTTAGATTGTTCTTTTGTGTGCTCTGAGGGATTGTTTGTACTGCACATGTACAGAAGTTCACTTTGATAAAATTAATTTTAAGCACTTATTATTATAACCAAAGAAAAGAGTCAAATTAGAAAAACAACAACATCACAAACAGTCAACAAAAACAAGATCAAACGTTTCCATCGATTTTACGTCATTATTGTGGATAATATCACTTATTACCTCAGTATAATTGCCAGCTTTACTTTTTACTGTCCTATTTTAATTTTATTTCAGTTTACTTATTCTATTTTTCAGTGTTGGATCCTACTATCATCTCATTGCTTTTCTACATTTTTTCGGCTCTGTATTTCTTCAACTATGCCATTTTGTGTTTCTGAGCAATATCTGGCACAAGACTTTCCTCCTGGATTAATAGTTTTACATTATCTGATCTTAATACAGCAGATCTCAGACAACAGCTGCTGCACCATCAAGTAAAAAGAATTATTAGTAATTACAGAAGTAACATAACAAGACGAAACATTGCAGTTTTGACCCTGTAGGAGTTGTGACGAGTTCACGTGGCAACAGGAGTTAAATCTGTGCATGAGCACATAAAATACTTTGAAAAAATACTCTCAGTTTAAAGCTAAAAATGAATGTTCAGGACTTTTGAGAAGTTCACATATGTATAACACTACTTGTCTGCAATACATGTTGAAGTGAGAAAATAACAACTTGTTCTACAGAAATTTAGCTTTTTATCTCTCAGTTTAAACCATAAAGTTCAGGCTCAGGAGTCCTGGTAGGTTCATGTGACAAGAGACATTAAATCTATGCATGAACGTATAAAATATTACTTTACTTGACTACAATACATGTTAAGATGAGAAAACAGGAACGTTTTCCACAGAGATCTGTTTTTTAACTTCCAGTTTAAACCTTAAAATTAGAATTCAGGAGTTGTGATGAGTTTACGTGACAGCAGGAGTTAAATCTGTGCAGGGTTATTGTGTATTTCTAAAATTAAAACCCACCACAGCAGACATGGCGAAGCTCTTAAACAGGAATCCTTTGCGGCTGTATCGGTTCCCCTCAAAGATCATGAAGTCTCCATCATGGCTGACTTCTCCTCCCAGAGACCTGAACAACAAAACATCACACCAACACACACATTTGATTTATTTCCACTTCTAAACAGTAGAAAACCTCACAAACAGGTGTACATACCTGATCTTCTCAGCATCAAACAGCCTCTGTGCAGGTCTCTTGAACTTCTTCCTCTTGGCGAACCAGTCTTTCTGCAAATGGAAGAGGATATTAACCATCAACGTGGTGTTTTCAGTAGATATAAAACATGTTCACACTCATAATGTCCTACCAGACTCATCTTGGCCTTGATGCGATCCAAGTCTATCCGAGGAATCATCTTCAGAGAGATGGTGTTCTGACTCGGCTCCACATAATCCACCTGATGTGAACAAGACAACAGGCATGAAAACACAGCCAACATCTTCCCTGCTGAAACACTAAAACAGCTTTTCATGATAAAAATACAAAATTGAAACCACCGCAAAATGATGCTAAACCAAAGAAAGGTGTGAAAATACCAGGAAAAGGTGTAAAATCAACACAAAAGACCAAATATCATCACAAACAGATGTAAAATCACCATGATAAGACATGAAACAACCAGTGGATGTAGTTCATTTTAACAAATCATGAATTTGTGCAGCTGCTCTGCTCCCAGTCTGTTCTTGTTATTTCAGTAGAAAATGACAGTTAGGAATAAAGGTTAAGATGATCTAATATGTTGCTAATACAAGATTTTTGTTGGATTTATGATTCATTTCAGCTAATAAGGCTGCAGGTGGAACATTTAGTTAAACTACAGGCAGCATGCCGATGGTTTTTCCTGCAACTAATGGACTGATTGGGGAGTTCCTACGAATGTAGTCCACTAAGACTTCTTAGATTTATAAAGACACAATGATCTGAATATTTTTGATGCAGTAAAGTCTTAATAACACTGTCTCACATATGAACATTTCACATCTGCTAATCATCAGGAGACTTGTGTGATTCCTGGCAGGTTTTGGGTGACAACAATCTGCATAAAATCATCAGACAGTATACCAAAGCTCTCCTAATTCTATACCAACCCAAGGATCTTGGATTTGTCCTTCTACAGAATAAAAGAAGACAGAGTTTTGCCGGCGTGTTTGGTACCTGAGCGATGTCATCCTTGTACAGGCCTCTCTTCAGCCTCACCCAGGACTTGGGCTTCAGGTTGGTGACCTCCTTCACCACCTTCAGGACGTCTGTCATCTCCTTGATGGGAACCATCTGCTGGTTCCAGAAGCCCATCCTCAGGTTGCCGATGCCCTCGATGGCGGCCTTGACGTGGGTTTGCTTGTACGACTCCACGTAGATGTAACCTTTCACGTGATCCGGAGCCACGACCGACTTGATCTGGAGAGGCTGCAGATGACAGAAACACAACATCATCACCTCTAAGCTTCACACAATTAAGTTTTATTATATTCTGAACAAAGCCTTGTTAGTACCATCAGATATGAAACTGAAATTAACTTCAATTGTCGTGAAGTGTTCTGAATATTCTGCAAGTTACAAGGATTCTTATTTAAGACACTGAAAGCATATCTGAGGAAATGAATGTAGTACCACTGGTGTAGTTATCATTTATCAGTGTCTTTTTCACTATGACAGCTGCTGAAATGGTTCTACGTTAATATTTTACTATAGCAGTTAAATGAAAACACAGAAGATATCAAGGCCACAGAGCAGAAGTTACATTAGTTAGCTTGGTTACAGTTTGGTGGGAAGCTACTATATTTGAGTACATGCACTATGGAAGCTGAAACACTTCAAATTAGGGATGAGGAAAGTTTCTGACTAATTGGTATCAACAGCAAATACCTAAGCGTGATCCTTTATTTTAGTCTGCTGTTACACAGGTGTCATAAATATGAAATGTTCCTACTCAGTGCAGCATTGTTAATCAGTAACTGATTCATTTGTAATATAAATTGAGTATACTGGATGTTCATGCTGCTATTTTAAATTCCAGACACATGACACACGCTACAAAAACGCTGTGCTAGTTGATCCTGGCTCGATTTAATACATATGCACTTGTTGGAGGTCATTCAGCATCATAGAAGACTTTGTCATTGTGCCCCTTTACTAGCTTACCAGTCACTAGGATACAGGAAACCAGTTGTTTTTGATCCCAACTTGTTTCAAAACAATTGTGCAGGCTGGAGGTCATTAACTGTTTCAAAAGTCTTTGCCTTGGTGCCTCTTTAGGAGCGAAACCCCAAAATGCTCTTTTTTGCCCAACATGCTACTATTGTAAGCCACGGTCACGTTATACAGGCCGCAGTGTCAAGTGTCAAATGTATCACTGCAATATAATGATTCTGACTTGCTTTAACATGTAAAGTGATGGTGGACGTCATTAAGCGCTTCAGAAGACTACGTCAAGGTGCCCCTTTACTAGCTAAACCCCCACAATTCTCTCTGCTTGCTACTATCAAACTACCAACCTCCTAGTGTCCCTACAGTATCAAATAGTAAGAAGTTCCACCTGTTAGCACAACCAGGCACTACAGCTAATCTACAATACTTTAAGTGTGCATCTTTGAAGGAAAATGGCATCAGATTTGGAAGGCAGCATTGGCAGATACTAAATATTAAATGACTCAGATGAAGACAAAAAATGATCGGGACATCTATAAAATATATATGTTTGTTTCTCTTAGGTCTTCTTCTTTACACCAAGGCAAAGGAATATTCCTTTCTTACTTTGCAATAACCCTGATTCAAATATTATGGCAGCCCACACATGCACCTCTATTGACCGTTAAATACAACTTAGAACTTATTGGATTTGGGCTCCGTATCGGCAAATACTACATATTAAATGACTTAGACTGGATTGTGCACAAAACTTTAAAACTTTACCTAGATTTATCATTATCTCTTGTTCTTTACAACACCACACCAAACTATTTGGCAACCACCTGCTTTACAGGTGACCATAAACCTTGAGGACACTTGGCTGTAATCAGCCCTGAGAGATAATAGGGAGCATTTGATGCACACAATACTGTGCTTTTGGCAAAAATAACTTTACAAGTGTTGACGAAAATGACTTCAAAGCCACCGTTTCTAGTATTCCAGCAGCATGAAACAAAAAATGATTTTCGTAAGAAGTTCATTTTGCCTTCCATTTGAAAATTAGCTTTGTTTCATTCATATAACCAGGCAAAGAGGAATTCAAGTTATTAAATACCTGACGTTCTGAAGAAGACGAAAGTGATTCGTCGCAACTGCTTTAATTCCTCTTTGCCTGGTTATATGAATGAAACAAAGCTAAAAATGATTTTAAAAGGAGATCTCCAGTCATCACAAACACTACATCACATTTATTTGGCATCCATCTTAGAAGAAAGTTCACTTTCAGGCTGCTTCGGTTGAAGGATTTTGCCATTTGAATGCAGTGATAGTTGGAGAGGAGCCTGTTTTCCATCTCTAAACCTGGTTAGCCAAAGTTGAGGTCCTGATATGAAGTTCCTTCCAGCTGCTGATTGCACTAATGAGCTGAACAAACAGTAGTGGAAAGATGGAAAATATGCAGCACTGTGGACCAAGTGGTCTAAAAGCTCTGACTGTATAACAAGCTGTAGTGTCAGACGAGGTAATGCTTCCCTAAAACAAGAAATGCACAAAAACATTCTTGATTCAAGTCAAAAGATCTGGGCGACTCCTTGAATTAACATCTGTTTAACTAAGAAACTGTGAAATCTACCTCAGTTTTTTTTCTCACAAATAATTGCGGCTGGATGGGACATGCATCTGGATTTTTTCATCAGCACATAAAAAAAGATTCAAAATCAGCAGAAAAACATGCAAAACTATCACAAAAAGAAGCAAAATCGTAGCAAAGAATGTGAATTCACCACAAAAATGCATAAAATCATGACATCAGCACATAAAAAAAGATTCAGAATTAACACAAAAATATACAAAACCTCCACAAAAAGACGCAAAATCACAAAAAAGATTCAAAATCCCCACAAAATAATGTGAAATTATCATAAAAAGAATCAAAACCCTCATGAAGACAGAATCCCAACAAAAACCTAAAATCACAACAGATCAGGTACAGATCAATACCAAAACATGCAAAACAACCACAAAAAGACACAAATCAGAGAGAGATGCAAAATCACAGCAAAAGACCAAATCAATAAATACAGCTGTAGTTTCACACAACATAAAGATCTGAAGGTTATATTTTCCCCTGACATTACAATATGCAGCTTCATTATCATTTGGGTATTTTAATGAGAAGTTGATTTCATTTTTTTTATATCTTCATGAGACATGAGCATTTACTATCCAACAGGACGTTCTCACAAACAGTGTCCAAGGTTTTTCTGCATAAAGGAACTTTTATCGTCCTCCACAGAGCGTTTTGGCCAAAAGTAAAATGATAAGAAGGGAGTGTAAACATATTTTATTTGGTTTTCAGTCATACTAGACAGGTTTGTTTTTTAAAATGTCATAAGTCACAGAAAAATGGAGAGCTTAAAGTTGTGCAGTTTCACTCCTGAAAGGTCCAACTTGAGCAAGACGAACCCTGTAAAAATCGTCGTTTCCACATCTGGTGGTCGTTAGTTTTATGCGCATTAAGAAAAAAAAGCATGGTTACTGTGTCCAGAGAGCTGTTTCCTGTAAACACTTTGACCCTTATTTTAATTGATTCTCGCTGTTGTTCTGTCCGTGGGTTTTGTCATTTCTAATGCACTGTGGTTTGTTTAGCACAGTGATTCAGTTTATTGTGTTTGTATGTCGATTTTATCTGCTCTTTGCATGCTTTGGACTTTGCAGTTTCTAATCTGAATGTGACTTGTTCTGTTTTTATTCCATTTAACTGCTTTATGTTTTGCTTTATATGATCTTTGCTTGCCACGTGAAACAAGATTTATATTGAAGATTTTTTGGCATTTTCTCGTCTTTAATTGGATAATTACAGTGAAGAGAAACAGGTCAACTGTGGACAGAGAGCAGTAAAGTCTGGGTCAGCTGGGAATCGAACCAGGAACTCGTAGCTTGAAGACATGGGACTTTGTATAATGCACCCAAACTACTTGACCCCAAAGATATTAATAATGTTATTATTTTGGTGATATAAGGGTGTTAAAATTAACAGGAGAGAAGATGGTTTCATGTTAAAAATTGCAGCTTTCATGTTAAAAATCACTAAATATCAGAAATTAGCAGAGTGATGTTCAATATGAACAGAGTGACCTTCTCTGTTCATATTGATATGAAACGAAGCGACCAATCAGAGCACAGCGTTCATGTCATCTGACCAAAATGGGAAGTGGTTTCTTACTGTGTCTGTGAACTGGTAGGCGATGAACTTCCTCATCAGTGCAATGGCTGTTGCTCGTTCCTCTCCAATCTGCAGACACAACAACAACACACAAGTGTGTTTTGAAAAGTGTGTTATTATGTCTGTTAACGTGTGTGTCGGTGTGTGGCAACGCATGTGTTTTTACTCACTTTGCACTTAACCGTCCACAGATTTGGATCCCTGATGATGAATAAAAAAACATTAGAACAACTGAATGACATCATCGCTACGTCTGGATGCTGATTGGAGGATGAGTGTTTACGTACTTGACACCAGGAAGTAGCTGCTGCTGGGTGATGTCATCAGAAAGCTCCTCGGACCCTCCGGAGTAACTGAACACCACCGAAGAAGAAAAAGATGTTAGCTGTTTGACGTAGCATCTGGATGATCTGTTCCATTTTTCTCCTGATTTCTTGCTTTTAGAATTTTTTATAATATCTTGTAAAATCACTGCTGCACACGTATTCGAAAAGCCAAAGTTGTTCTAAAAAAAATAAAAAATTAATTTCTTTTTTTTGCACCTTACAGTGCTGAATTAATACACACAATTAGACACAACTTTGGGGACAATTATTAGATCACCTGTTTCCTTTAAAAAAACGTCACACAACAGGCCTTCAGTAAGGATAATTTAGACAGAATTTCATCATAAGGGTTAAATAATTACAGTTTATTGGGAAAGATATGAAAAATTAAAAAGAATTATATTTAAAAATGCAGTATAACTACTTGAAGAACCACAAAGGCAGAAAATAGAGCTTCCAGTGGTCAAATAATTATTTCTAAAGCTGTATATTTAGAGATTTGAGGCTCCAGTAGCCGTAAATAAAGTCTCAGAGCTCAGTAGGTAAAACTCCGACCACTCTGAGTTTCGTTTCGCAACACAAACGTCTCATTAATTATTTCCAGTCGCATGTAATTTAGAAAAAATAGACCAGAAAAAGACGTCACTGTGACCCTTTTATTGTGAAACACCTGCAGAAAACTTGACCGAATGAATAAATTCAATTGAAAACAAAGAAATAAATGAAAACACAAATGAAATGGGGGAGAGTTCTTTGAATCTCAAAATCTGAACAAAAAGGACAAAAATCTGCTTCTACATGTGGAAAATCTGTTCAAAATAAAAGTCTGTGTTTCTAGAAATATGTAAGAATTGATGCTGTCTTTAGTGTGTACCAACAGTAACTTGTTGAGTCATACCTGGATGTGTTTTGTTTGCTCTGTTGTGTTGTGTAACTTTCTGCTTTCAGACTCTATAAAGCAGCTGAATGGACCTTTAGAGGCCACAGAAGTTGTTTTGTGCAGAAATATGTCACACAGAGTTACTTACTGCTCCCCTCCTGAGGATTTGGCATACTTCCTCATGTAGTATTCACCCAGCGCCTCTTCTCTGGAGTCTCTGCAACACAACAACACAACACACAGTCAGCCGAGACAACACACAACAAACTGGGTCTGAAAACCAAAATAAAGCTGCCTCTGTTCGACTCTACAACCTGCTAATGTCTTCCAAATGACGCTAATTATGTGTTTTTCCTCAGACTGCTGAAGTGACTCAGGGGTCCATCCAGATTAAGGAGAAGCTTTAATTAAAACTCCTCAAAATCTGCCAAAAAATGTGAATGAACTCTTGTTTCCATCCAATAATGAGTGAATATGAGTTTACCAGGCGGTCACATAAACAGCAGGTGGAGCAGGAAAGTGTCATTTACAGACATTCATACCTGTATTATTACAATAAGTAGACACTAATCTGGTGTTTTGTGATTTTTTTCTGTTTACTGCTGCACATTTGTACATCTGACTGCACAGTTTATTGACTTGTTTTATCTATTCTGTGTGTATTTCTGTGTTAACATCTGGTGAGCATTTGGTTCAGAGATACTTGAGTGAAAATGACAAACAGACTGGATGAAGTGAAGGTTTAAAGATCAGCCAAAAGGGAAACTTGTCTGGATCAACTTTGACTTTCTATTCATATACTGAACTTCAGAAGTGTGCCATGTGTGCACCAAGCAGGGACGGTTCCTTCATTCTTTGGGGGAAAACAGGGGGTTTTGGACAATCAGGAGTTTAGTTTCATGTTTGATGTTCAATAGGTTTTTAACATAATGTAAATGAAGAACACCCAGAGAGGCATGTAGAAGCCAACGTCTGGGGTGCAGCTGTTTGGTTGTGTTTCTACATTAATGCTCTGATGATAACTTCTTCCTGTAAATGTCCAGGCTGTGTTTGTCGTGTAAAACAGAAGAAGCAGTATATAGGCTTCCTGGTTGTTCTTCCACTACAACAGCTGCAGATTAGTTGAGCTGTGTTTCTGCTGTATTAGACTCAGTGGAGCTGCAGCTGAAAAACAGCTAATATTTAGGATTTTTAAAGCTGTGTGTGTTGAAGAAAACTTGGTTTCGTTTTGGTTTGTATGCAACTCTTAAAGGCCAGAAAAACAGTAAAAAAAAAAATACCACAAATGTTCAATTTACAAGAAAGAAATGCATCAAATCTTCCAATCTGAGAAGCTTCAAACAGCTAAGATTAAGGATTTTTGCTTAAAAACACCTAAATGATCCCTTAAGGTTGTGTGCTGCAGTAATTTAGCACTAAAGGTTAGGTTAAAGCAAACTGCTCATATAATCACACACAGGGCTGATTTGCTGACTCTGTTCTATCTTTTATATAAAAAAGATAAAAATAAGATATATTTTTAATGTGTGTTTTTTTTTTACATAAATCAGCAAACATTCCATTAAAATTGAGCTTTTACTCCTACATAACTCCTATTTCTACGTCTTTGCTCTGGTTGAATCAAAAGGTTGATTAAAATCACCATTCAAGTGTTATATATATAAAAGACAGATGTCTTTGTGGTGATTTCACACCGTTTGTGGATGCTTTTGTTGTTTTGTTGTGATTTTATGTCTACATTTGGCATTTTTAAGTCATCTTGTGTTGATTATGTCTTCTTGTGGTGATTTTGCATCTTTTTGTGGAAATGTCACGTTGGTGTTGTGATTTTACATGACTTTTTGATGTTTCTGTCTTTTTTGTTGTGATTTTTACGTCGATATATTGCCTCTTTTTGTGGTGATTTCACATGTTTTTGTTGTCATTCTACATCTTTTCATGGTGATTTTGTCTTTTTTGTTGTGATTTTACATCTTTTTGTGGTAATTTCACGTTTTTGTGAAATTACCAAAAGCATGTCACTCTCTAATTTAGGTTCTGATGACAGTAAAATGTTGGTTTTTGCTGCAGATCTTCAGATCTTCACTGTTACCTGATGATGGACACTGACACTCAGTGTCTCTGATCTGTTTAACCAGATGTTGTTCATTTTACCCTCAGAGATGTTTCTGAGGATGTTCAATCTGGTGGAAATAACTGGTCTCAAGTTGATCTTTGATGAATATGCTCTTATCCGACCAAACTCTCAACGGCTGAACAACCTCCGGTGTAGCTTTAACCAGATTTCCAGGATGAATTGATCACTTTTGACAACTTTGAACAAACAAAACTTTGTTCATCTATGAGAGAAAAATGTAGAGAAGTTCTCAGGAATTGTTTTTGATGTTGATGTTGGGATGTTGTAATTATTCAGTCATGTTTTCATATACGAGACATTTTCTTTGCTGTCTGGAGACGAAGAAGCAAACATCTGATCAGTCATGGGACTTAAATGTCAGCTAGGTCAAAACCTGCTCAGACAAGATGTTTCTGTCTCTGATGAAGCTCAATAAATCTTTCTAGGAAAAGTAAAAACAGTTGATAGAGAGCAGAAAACTTTGCCTGGGAAAGTTTTGTTGAATTTTGGAGCTTTTAATGATGATTTCTAAACTATAGAAAAAAGAGATTAAACTAATTATTTAAACAAGGCTCATGTCAACAAAGTCGTCAGTGTTTCTGCAGTTTGTTCAAAACGTGGAGTTTTAACTTTACGGACAGCATTTTGTGTATCAAAGCTCAACAATCAGCATGAAGAGCATCTAAAAAAAGCAGCCAACTTGTCCGTGTTTAAGTCCTCAATAGTTCTGCTTCTGGATCACCAACTGAAACATTTCAGAAATTAGATGAAAATGTGCAGCTGCCCTGCTCCCACATTGTTCTTACTGCTTCAGTATAAAGTACAAAAAGATGCAAAACCACAACAAAAAACACAAAATCACCACAAAAAGACTCAAAAATGCTAAATAAAGGTGTAAAACCACGACAAAAAGACAACATCAACACGAAAAAGTTGTGAAATCAGTGCGAAAAGATGCAAAATCACCACCAAAAGATAAAAAAATGCCAAAAAAGATGGAAAAATCACAACAAAAAGACAAAATTGCCACAAAAAAGTAAAGTGTAAAATCACTACAAAAATATGTAAAATCAAAAAGATTCACAAACGCCAAAACAGATGCTAAAATACTAAATGGAGGTATAAAATCACAACAAAAGAACAAATTTCTCCACAAAAAGACATAAAATCACCACAAAAGCGAGAGACCACCATAAAAAGTTTCAAAAATACCAGATAAAGACAAAAATATCTAACAAATAGACAAAAATCGCTGCAAAAACATGTGAAAACAACACAACGAGACTCAGATATGCCCAATAAAGATGTAAAAACACAACAAGAAGACAAAATCACTACAACAACAGGTGAAACACAAAACAAGACACAAAATAAATGTGAAAAGACGCAAAATCATCAGGTATGTGTCAGAAACCCTGTCAATCTGTGCAGCTGCTCTGCTTTCAGTCTGTCCTCGTCATTTCAGTAGAAAACAGCCGGGTTACAATGATTTCATACGCTGCTAATGCCGGCTTTAGATGTTGATTTAGAAGATATTTAGGCTCACTGATGTGGTGTTTAGTTTATCTACAAATAACCCGCACACAGGTTTTCCTGCGACCAATCGATCCTCAATGAATGAATCTGCATGAGGAGGAAAGACATTTCATATTACTGACTTTCTGCTACGTTCTTGTCTTGAAAACCAGTCAGTTTATACACGATAAGGTTCAGTTTAACAGTATTTAGGTGTTTCTGTGAGTAAAAGCTGTGAACAAGTTCTATTTTAACAGTCGCTCCTGCAGTTTGGAGTTTTACTGAACTGCTCTGCGGCTGAACTGCTTGAATAAACAGACTCAATGAAGCTTCCGTTACCTCCAGAGGTTCTGCAGCCGCCTGGATCCAGAGTGATCTTCATCCAGAACCACGTGGTCGATGTTGGACACTGAGAGGAACGGAACAAGGTGGGAAATACACATTAATGTTAACGGTTTGTTCGGATTTGAATGAAAATGAACAGTTGTGACAGTACAAAGACGTCTTACCTTCAGCCTCCTCTGCTCAGGACAGGCCAGAGAGAGAAAAGAGGGAGAGGAGCAGCAGGGAAATAAGAAAAGGAGGAAGGATTCATAAAGGAGAGAGAGTTAGAAGGGCAGAAGAAGAGAGTAAAACAAGACAAAGGAAGGAAAGGGAAAGAGAGCGACAGGCAGGAGGTAACAGGAGGAATGAAAGGACGGAGAAGACGAAAAAGAGGATGAAGAGGAGGATGAGGAAGCCAAAAGACATTGTCATCAGGGCAGAGCACACAGGAGTCAGGCAGCAGCAACACAAAGCATGATGGGAGAAAAAAACAACAGGAAAACAAAGTGAGTAATGGTGACTTTACAGCACAGAGAAGCATGGAGGCAGTGAAGAGACGCTACAGCAGAAACAAAACTGAGCTCGCTGTCAAGATTCGCTCTGATTTGGACTCTTAAATGCTAAAAAACTACAAGAAAATCCACAGAGCTTCAGTTTACGGAGGCATTATACCAAGAAATGCATCAAATCTTCCCATCTGAGAAGCTGCAAGCAGCCATTATTTGAGATTTTTACTTTAAAAATACCCAAATCACCACTAACTCTCTGGGCTGCAGACTTTTGGTGTCATCTTTAATATGAAAGACCAAACTCTTTTCTATTCTTCACATTTCTTTAATGGTAAGTCAGCTACAAATAATTCAAAGCTCTGTTCTATGACTGCTGATCGAGAACAAAAATAAAGTACAAATGATTTGTAATTTATTGTTTTTACGCCGCACTGTATAAAAAATGTACCCTTTTAAAGATAAGATCAACTTCAGTGATGCCTCACCGGATTTTTTAAAATAACAACTTTTACAACTATTTTTAACAGTGTTTAACTGAAGGTTTTTTTATTATTATTTTAACAGTTTACTCTTATTTGACAGATGGTCCCCAGTTTTGGTAAATTACAGGTAATAACTGATAAAATCACAGAAAAAAGTACATGTTAATCACAAGAAAGCAGCCAAAACTGGGAAAATATATTTATATCTAAATTATTTAAGTCAGTAAAAAATATTACTTGACAGAAGAGTTGTGCATATTAAGAGTTTTAAAATGTATTTAGTAGTGCTGTCAAAAATATTGCATTATTAACGCGTCAACGCAAACCAATTTTAACGTGTCAATTTTTTTAAAGCGCAAGATTAATGCTCTTTTTGACCTAGTGAACTTGTAGCTGTTCACAAGCTGTGGCCACAGCTAGTAACGTTAGAGAAACTACAGGATCCGCATGTAGACCGGAAACAAAACAATAAACACGCCCCACGTAGGTTTGGTCTGGTCTACCTGCCAGCTGCTAAAGAGCAGACTACTGTCTTGTGTGGATGACGAGCACAAGACCCCGAAATGGATGCAAACAAGATTCTGAATGGAAAGTTTAGTTTCAAAAAGTTGCAAGATGGGTTAAATAACAAGACCCAAGTCATCTGTGTTGTCAGTGTGAACTGAGTTCTGATCGCAGCTCATCCAGTCTGAAACAGCACTTCAAGGCCAGACACTCAGCCACCGCCGCCTCCTCGTCAAAACCAGGCGACAATAGACGGCTGCTGACAGGCAGAATGTTACAGTGAAATTTAACTACACATTGTTGTTTTCAATTAGAAACATTTGCATAAAGCAAGTCTATCCACTTTCCCATGTTGATAGTAGAATTAAAATGATGATTCAAGGAACATTTAGAATGGATAAAAATGTGCAATTAATCACGAGTTAACTCTGACATTCATGCGATTAATCGCCATTAAATATTTTAATGGACTGACAGCACTAGTTTGTTTGCTTAACTACAGACACCATCTAGTAAAATCACAGAAAAATAACACTGTTTACATGTTAATATTAAGAAAAGAGGCCAAAACTGTTTTTAAAAGTCCAAAAAAGAATATTTTTACAAATGTTAATTTGTTCTTTCACAATAACAGACCATAAAATAGGACTATTTTTTTACAGTATTTAAATCAGAATAACTATTACTTTACAGAACAAAATAATTAAAAATGGTAAATACTTTTTTTAACCTGTCATTTTACAGATTTCCCTGTTATGTTTAATTACAGATAACGTCTAGTAGAATACCAAAAAGTAGTGGTTTACATGTTGACTGTAAGGAAAAAAACTGGCCAAAACTGTAAAAAATGTCCACATCAAAAATCCGCAGTTTTACAAATAGTTTGTTTTTTACAACACCTGACCATTACATTACTATTTTTATATATTTAATTGAGTAAAAACATTATTTGACAGATACTGCCCATTACTCGACTAAAGAAATTGTGTAAATTAGGATTAAAAATAGTTTTTTTAACCTGCTATTTTTCTGTTTTGTTCAATTAAAAATAACATCCAGTAAACTAATAGAAAAAAGTAATAGTTTACATGTTAATCTTAAAAAACTCAACAGGCCAACTGTAAATAAATCTGTATTTTCGTTTTACCGTATTTGAAACAGCTGAAAATGTCAATATTTTACAGACATTCGCTGTTATTTTTACTGTTTTTACAGTTCCTCAGTGTTCCACTATTCCATCGCTATTCAAGTGCTTGACACTCAACAGGACGAGGTTTGGAGAACAGTGGAACCACAACGTCCAGCCGTAGTATTTCCATTTTGTTTCCACTGTACATCCACCTCAGGTGTGTCTATGCATTGCACATAACAGCTCCATCCACATCTGTTAGTCTGAATATTGACACATGACAGCTGACTAGCAGGTAGCAGGTTCAGGCAAATGATCACACTGGTTCTCTGGAAGATTCCCTACAACTCAACATCTCACACATGTAGTGTTTCACTTAAGGATGTCTTTTACAGTATGACTGGATTTGCTTCAAAATAATGAAGGCGAATATCCACACTTTTTTAAATTTCTGGTTTTAGCTGTTAAAAAAGGCAGCAAAATCCGGATTTTAAGTGTCCAAACAGTTGCTAAAAGACGCTGTCTGCAGCGCAACTTACTTCAAATTCCAAAAGCAGAATCAGTTAAGGGTTTGATTTTTGTTCAAGAAGCCAATAATGGATTTGCCCTCAGTGCTTCCTCACATTACGTTCACAAATACAGCTTAGCGGAGATGAGGTGGGGTTAATATGTACATTCTGGGATATGGATGATATTCCATCTGTTTACATGGATATCAATGAAGACATCAGAGCAGGAGAGTATCTGAGCAGAATTACCGTTAACTGCAGAGGACATGCACGACAGAAGAACGCCGATAAGACAGAGAGAGTTCAGTCAGAACACAAACCTAACTGAAGATTCACAGTCAGAACACACATAGACAGCGGCTATATCAAGTGTTTACACCCCATTGGAGGTTTTACCCTTTTATTGCTTTTCAACACTGAATCATGGTCAATTCTAAATTTGGCTTTTTTGACAAAATGAAGTTTTGCAGACTGCATCAAGTTGTCCTCCAGGATTTCTCTATACTCTGCTGGATTCATTTCACCCTCTACCTTTACAAGCCTTCCAGGGCCTGCTGCTGAGAAGCATCCCTACATCATGATGCTGCCACCACCATGCTTCACAGTGGGGATGATGTGTTTGGGGTCCACCAAACACAGCGTCTAGTCTGATGACCAAAAAGCTCCGTTTTGTTCTCATCAGACCAAAGAACCTTCTTCCAGTTGACTTCAGAGTCTCCCTCATGTCTTCTGCTGAACTCTAGTCCAGATTTAAGATGGACTTTTTTCAACAGTGTCTCTCTGTTTGTCTCCATAAAGCTTTGACTGGTGAAGAACAGACAACAGTTGTATGAACAGTCTCTCCCATCTCAGCTGCTGAAGCTTGTAACTCCTTCAGAGGAGTCATAGGTGTCTTGGTGGCCTCCCTCACTGGTCTCTTTCTTTTGTGAATTCTTGTCAACAAAGCTAAATGAATGGGACCATGATTCAGTGTTGAAAAGCACCAAAAGGAGAAAACTTCTGAGGGGGGGTAAACACTTCTTATAGGCACTGTAACTGAGAATTTACAATCAGAACATACTAATTTACTGACTTCTAGGTGCTTTAAAGTACCTTCACACCAACAATATCCCACAGACATAGTGCCACATATTGAGTTTATCGTCACTGTACTGAGACAATCAGAACACATCTACTTCCATTTGGATCTGAGGGCTTTTCCTGCTCAGAGCGAGTCTGTTATTTGACAAAAGCCTGCATCTTCCTGTCATCTTTTACCATTTGATTCAAACAAATTTATTATGCTTGCGTAAATGTCAAAGTAAAACAATATAAAAATGTGTTCATGCAGGAAAAAACCTTGATCTGTAAGGGGAAAATCCAATCTGACAGCGGTTTAGTTTTTCCCACACTGAGGTTTTTCTTTTGACTTTCACGGTATTCTCAAGAACAATCCTGTCTTTCAGCCCGTCCAACCAAATCAAACCGTCTCTTTCATTATGACCAGCCAGTGGTTTGAACAACAGGAACAGATCTCATGGGGCATTTGAGGTTTACCTAATGGTTCGAGCTGCTACAACTGGCCTGTAAATTGAAGTTGCTGTGTTTGCTTTGCCTTCAATAAAAAAAGAGACAGTCTCTGTGTTGAAATGCAGAGGCTGCAATCAGAGAATTTAAACAGGTTTTTTCAAATAAAACAGTTACTCAGCGCAGTAAATAAGTTAACAGAACAGTTGGCGAAACAGTTCAAGAACTAATGAAGCTCTTCGTCTGTGTGTTTACATGTGACGCCTCGTCCAATCAGACTCCACCTTCAACTGCTATTTTTGCATGTTTCAGCTCATTAACTGCAAATCACTTAGCCCTCGTTTCACTGCAAAATTTCTGTCTGAAGATCTAATCTGTTGAATGTCTTCCTCCTTGTAGGGCAGCTTACTTCAGAGCAACACAGAAATCCCCATGCAGATACTGAAACACAGATAAAGATCTACAGTATGTGGAGGCAACTTTGTTCACCAGTATTTTCAACAGTTATGTGCTTGGAAAAATGATGTACATGCTTATTCCAAGTTGTTCCAATCTTTGTAAAATGAATAAGTCAAAAATCTACTTTTTAAATCATTTCTGTGATATTCTTGAGTTCTCTCTCCTTCTTCATGGTTGTTCTGTTTCCACTGAGGCGCAGGACTTTATGCCGCAGTGGAAAATAAGGGAAATGTGCAGAAATAATGCAAAAAAAAACAAAGACACTGGAGTTTTGAATATGTTTCTGAAAGTTGGTTTTAACGGGCTGAAACCAGGAGCTGCTCAGAAGACTTTGAATCAGAGCCACGCTGCTCTGGAAATCCACAATTTGAGAAAAATCTCTGATGTAAAATCGCTGCAACTTTCTATAAATGTAACTGCAGGTTTGTACAGGAGGTCTGGATAGTTGTGTCACTTTAAGAATACTAAAAGTTTAATGGGTTTTAAGGGATTTTGTTACAAATTAGAAGAAAACCGGGCAGCTGGGATTTAATGTGACCAGTCCGCCCTGGTGCCTCTCGTCTCTGTGTTTCTGTGTGACTTAGAATGTAGCTTTGTTCAGCGGTTTGCTAACTCTTGGAGAGGTATTTGTGTCTGGGTGAAGACTTTCGACCTCTGTTAGCAACTGCATAATTTGATTAATAGATAGTCTCCTGTGTGTTAAGATGGTAATGTCCTCTGTGTGTGTTCAGTAGCCACTAAGCAGTGGTGATTCGTGTCCTATGTCCCATTTGTAAGGTGTGTTTGGAGGCACCAGTTAGGTTTAGTTAGTTCTGTGCACTCGGCACTCATTTGTTATTTCTGTTTGGTGTGGTGTTGCTATTGTGTTAAGTTGGGCTAGGGAGTTTAGTTGTGTTTTGTGTTATTTAGCCTTGGCAAGTTTTTTGTAGCTCTGTTAGCCTTCATTTGGTTTTATTCAGTTCTTTGATTGTAGCAACACCCACCAACTCTGTTACTTTGTTTATCACCTGTTTTGTGTTAATTTTGTCACTAAGCAATAAATTACATTACCTCACCAATAACATCTGGTTTTGTTTTGTTGCACTCAGCTAGCCCTAGAGGCTGGTTCCTAACAAGTGGGAAGAGTAAAATGGCTTTTGAACAGTCTCACCTTTCTCCAGAATATCCTCGGCTCCTTCCTCCCACTGATCCTCCTCATCCTCATACTCATCGTCCACATCTGGACAGAGAAATAGACAAACAAATGAGCGTTAAATATTCTTTAATCTTTGAATAACTACAGAGAAAAACCTGATGAAGCGTCGTCTGTTCGCACCAGCTTCGTCCAGGATGAATCCGCCGTGTCTCGGTTTTTTCCTGGGACGGTCATCATCGTCTTCCTCCTCCTCTTCATCATACTCCTCCTCATCCTCCAGGTCCTCCCCCTCCTCGTCTGCTACCTTATCGCTGCCCACAGGACTGGCAGCCTCCTCCTGGTGATGGACAGTGACACAATAAACTAACAGCACACTGGAGTTTTCATTCACTCAGTACATTGAGGTATGAAGGCCTCATTTGCAGTCTTGCAGAGTAAGAAAGTAAAAAATGGAGGCAAATTTAAAATCAACTAAAACAAAAGCAGCTGGACTGTAGCAAGATGAAATCAGACCTCAGAGTTGCCCTCAGGATAAAAATGAGTCAAGCTTTAGACTGCTCTGCAGGTTATTCCTGGTTGCATGTGTGCAGTGAATAAAACTGGATTTTCCAAGTTCAGTAAAAACAACCAGCAGCTGCAACGTAATACAATCATCTCAATGTGTTCTATAACGGCCTGTAATCTGCATTGAGACATAAAATCGTGCTACTTTCACTTCATTCCACACATCTTATTTTACAAACTACCAAAAATAAGCCATTTCCTCAAACCAAATTTTGAACAAAACAAAAAAATCTGAACATCTTGACACAATTGTGAAGCCCTCAGTCACCCAGATGTGACTATCAGTTGCCACAAGAAATAAACTGAAATCTCACACCATTTGAATATTACATTATACTTTCATTTAAACCAACTCAAAAGCAAATCATGGCATCCACAACCTCGGTAAGATCAATAAAAACTTGCTAAGTTTATCTATATTCTCTGAGTGGGTGGAGCTGTTTATACGTGGAGTTACTGCGCAGCTTCACTTTGCTTGAATCACTTTAATGCACCTCTTCGGAGCTGCACTGATTCTCTGTTTACGGCCAGGAAGCACACCTGGCTAACGGTTAGCTTACCTCGTTCTCCTCCACCTCCTCGGCCTCTCCGTCGCTGCTGCGCTCGCTCTGGTTATCGGAGAAGTCGCTGTCCTCGCTGTCAGACATTTTACAAACCTGCACAGACCGCAAATATCACAAATCCACCTTCTAAAGTTTGAATCAAACTCGGGGTGCGGGGCAATGCTAACGGTCAAATAGCAGCCCCGGTCACAACAATCGGAGCGGCCTAGCACAGCATGCTAACGCAAGTAGCGAGAACACAACGATCCAGAAAACTCAAAAACAGCTGCAATCAAACGTTCGCTAAAGAGCTCTCCTGTTGTAACTCACCTGGTTTTAGGTCCCGAAGTGGATTTAATCCTCGTAGCTGATCGATAAATGTGAATATCAGCTCGTTTCGATACTCTGATGCCTCACGGATTTTGGGGGAACCGCGAGATTTCCGTAAGCTGTGCAGAAACTCTCGCGGGTTTTGGGTGGCGGGTAGGTTAAAATATGAAGAGGTCTCACTCCGTCCTGTTTTCTACAATTACAGCGGCTGTGGGGGCTTATAGTGATTTCTTTCACAGTCATGTTGGAAGGCAACTTATAAACACCTAAATAAATGTAATATATGTCAAAACTGAGAGTATATATATATATGACATACACACACACTTAAAATTAAATTGCCGTAAAAGGCAAACCAAAAAGGCTTAAAAAAATTAGGGAATTAACAATAATAAAAAGAAAATGACAATACAAAGTACAGAATGTAATCAGTTTTTGAAAACGACTTGTTTAATTAACTGACAACATTTCAAGAAAAACAAGTGAAATAACTACATACAAGAAAAAATAAATTTAAAACACTGTCAAATTATAAAACTTACACCATTTGTTGACATTTGTTACAACAATTTTAAAAAGGCTCCTAAAATGTCTTTTAAAATCCTAGTAGCGGTAAAGATTTAAGTAGGTCTGAGCAGAACGCCTGCATTTTACTGATAATGTTTAGTAATTTCCACACAAGGCAGGTCTAATAAAAATAGATTTTTAAAGCTTTTTCTCACTTTTAAGATGTTAAAAGACATTGTTGTAACAAATGTCAGTTATTGTGTAGCTATCTTAAAAATCTACATATAAATAGGCCCCACCAGTGTGTAAATTAATTCTAATGTAAAAATGCATATAAATTAAGCTCAAATAAGATGCAGGTGTTTACATTTGCTGAATCATTCTATGTTCACATCTGATGAACTTTATTTCAGCGGTTAAGTAAACAAGGCCCCAGACTATGATTGTGAGTGATTGCTCTATCACATCGCAATATCTCGGTTACGTCCTTATGCCACGACGTTGTCCGACGTCGCTCTAAAAGCAGCCAATCGCGCCACACTCTTCAAGGAAAGTCACGCAGTGCGCATGTCCACGCTGCTGTCGGTTTGAAAACAGCAGAATAAATCCTCCGTTCTTCGATCGTCCGTCGGTCCACGACTTCTTACCGGAGATGAACAGCGTTGGGGAGGCCTGTACCGAGCTGAAGCGGGAGTACGATCAGTGCTTCAACCGCTGGTTCGCCGAGAAGTTCCTGAAGGGGGACCGGAGCGGCGACCCGTGCACCGAGACTTTCCGCCGGTACCAGCGCTGCGTGCAGAAGGCCATCAAAGAGAAGGACATCCCGGTGGACGGAGTGGAGTTCATGGGCCCCAACAAGGACAAACCGGAGAGCTGATGGAGAGGGATCGATCGCTGATAATCAGATCGATAACCGCACTGACTGACCTACCGGGTTCCACGAGGCCCACTGAGCATGCGCAGAAGCGGATAAGCTGCAGTAACGGGAGGTAGCTGATTGAACTCGCAGAACTTTGAGCTTTTCTTTTAAAATCTTCTGTTTGTGACTTCAGTTCTTTAACGTGAAGAATGTGCAGGACTGGATGTAGCTCTTTTGGGGCCCCTGAAGCAGAAAGATGCTGTTTGGGCCTCAGAAACTGAAGTAAACTGCTCCAGGAACCAAACGTCAGAAAACCAGGAAGTAGTCAACTGCGTCATTTCCTACAGCCAAGGCCACAGAGAAAAAAAATGAACCAGAGGAAGAGGAAAATAACAATAACAAACTGTGCTCCAATTGTACACATTTAACAATAATTATGTCTCTACTAAAATGTACTTTTTGCATTTTACAAATATTAAATTAAAGGTGACCAAAGCTGGTCAGAACAGGACTCAGATGTTGTGTTTTTGTGCATGGAGCAGGTTCATTGTTCAGCTGTTTATCAGCTGTTACACTTTCTGGTTTTAATATGTAGTCTTAGTTAGTAAGTGCAATGAGAAGTAAATTAACTGAAACACATCGTGCTGCAACTTTAGTTTCGTTTAAAAGACACAGAGTTTGCTGACATGTGGACCCCACATGTGCAAAGCAAAGTTAAGGAGAAAACCAGACCATGTACACAAAAATCTGATGTTAGAAAACCTTTTTCCAAAACCATTACTCAAAATTGGTCAAAAATGACTCGAGACTTGTCCAACACAGCTCAAAAATTAACCAGAATTACTCAAACCTGTCTAAAATGAACTCAAACTTGTTCATCATGACGAAAAAATATTTTAAAATGACTTAAAAATGTAGCAGCTAAAGTTACCTTATGTTGGCTAAAGTAGATGCTAATGTTATCTCTGTTAGGCTAACATTGTTTTTTTTAAAGGTTTTGTCTGTGTCTCAAACTACACAAATCAAAAAGATTTAGGTGGAAAATGCTGTTTTTAATTCCAAGAAGAAAGGCTGCCTGTTAGCTTAGAGAGCAGAATTAGCTGTTAGCACTAGAAATCTGGATTTTATGAAAGACTTGAATGTTTTACACCAAAATTACAGGAATATTTGCCTGTTGTAAAGTCAGACAAATCACACTAATGAAGTAATTAATTTTGAGAAGGTGTTCTGTGATTAATTATTGTTGTCAACAGTCTTTTTGGCAGTAGATTTCGATATTAGCTTTTTTCTGTCTGGAAAATGTGTCGTGTTAGCCGCCAGAGGCTAATCCATATGTTTATGCTTTATGTAGACTCTTAAAATCTAATTAAGTGAACTATGTCGTCGCCAACAGCTAAATTATTAAAAAAGGATTTTTTTAAACACATAAAATTAACAGTTCTCCGGTTTTCTCTGACAGCTTTCTTTCTCCTATATAAACTGGTCCTTAAAACAGAACGTTGAACACAGTTTTCATGCACTCTAAAAAGACTTGTTGAAATGTAATTTTGTAAGCATGGAGCTCATTAATGTTTAATGACCTTAGTCAGAGTGCACTAAGCAAATTTATGACAGCATAGTTATGTAGACAAAAATCTGATGTTAGAAAACCTTTTTCCAAAACCATTACTCAAAATTGGTCAAAAATGACTCGAGACTTGTCCAACACAGCTCAAAAATTAACCAGAATTACTCAAACCTGTCTAAAATGAACTCAAACTTGTTCATCATGACGAAAAAATATTTTAAAATGACTTAAAAATGTAGCAGCTAAAGTTACCTTATGTTGGCTAAAGTAGATGCTAATGTTATCTCTGTTAGGCTAACATTGTTTTTTTTAAAGGTTTTGTCTGTGTCTCAAACTACACAAATCAAAAAGATTTAGGTGGAAAATGCTGTTTTTAATTCCAAGAAGAAAGGCTGCCTGTTAGCTTAGAGAGCAGAATTAGCTGTTAGCACTAGAAATCTGGATTTTATGAAAGACTTGAATGTTTTACACCAAAATTACAGGAATATTTGCCTGTTGTAAAGTCAGACAAATCACACTAATGAAGTAATTAATTTTGAGAAGGTGTTCTGTGATTAATTATTGTTGTCAACAGTCTTTTTGGCAGTAGATTTCGATATTAGCTTGTTTCTGTCTGGAAAATGTGTCGTGTTAGCCGCCAGAGGCTAATCCATATGTTTATGCTTTATGTAGACTCTTAAAATCTAATTAAGTGAACTATGTCGTCGCCAACAGCTAAATTATTAAAAAAGGATTTTTTTAAACACATAAAATTAACTATGGAGTTCTCCGGTTTTCTCTGACAGCTTTCTTTCTCCTATATAAACTGGTCCTTAAAACAGAACGTTGAACACAGCTGCTGTTTTCATGCACTCTAAAAAGTAATTTCCACCACTTGAAAAAATACATAATTGCAAGATAGGAAATGTAATTTACTGATTTACATAAGCCATTTAGGATGCAAACATTATTTTAATGAGTTGTGTTGACATAAGAATGTTGTATCAGCTTAATATTATGTGTAATTTAAACTCAAATTTCTATGTTACTTTGTTTAAAACTAAATTCAAGCTCAGATAACACAATAAAATTGACTTGATAAGTTAATTTTTCTTCTTGAGTTCAGAAGTGCACGTCTTAAGATGCCAGATGGCATCTTAAGATGACAGTTAAGACTAGCAATTAAAATTCCTTTAACTCAGTGGAGTTTTTGGTTGAACACACTTTCATTAGAAGTTGCTGTAACATTAAAAGGTTGGTGCAAACTGTGGGCATGTCAAACAGGAGATTCAATTTAGTTTCACTTTCAGTGTTTTTCTGCCTCCATAGCAACTCTGCACAGATTAGCTTATCTTTCCAGAGTCCAGAGATCAAACTGCCTCATATTCATTTCCAGAGTATAACAGTCCCACAGTTTGTCATGAAGTTTAATTACAACAGGTTACTGGAGTTCTTTAACTGCGATAAGTACAGTGTGTTTTACAAGACATCAGCATGTATGAACCTTCATCACCAAATAGGTGAAAAGTCATATGTTTAATTTTTTTATATTGTTGCATATTATGTGTTAAAGAACCTGCTGGCTGAACAAATATGAACCGAAAGACATTGCAAGGTGAAAATTAGTCAGCAATACAGCAACATGATCATTCATTCAGAGGCTTGTTTTTGACCACCTGATGAATCGTCACTCCCTTTTAGCTCTAATTTGGGTCTCCACCACCTTGATTATCTTCAACAGTTAGTCTTGAATGTGTTTGCTGCCTGCTGTGGTCAAAATCAATATTTCCCTTATTTACACTAACCTAAATGTGCACATTTCAGGGTTTTTGTGTTTGTCTTGATTCGTTCAGGCTGCTGTAAATCAAACATCTGGATCTAAACCTTTTGGAAAGAGTTTCTCGTTTGGGTTCTGATGATCTGGTTTATCGTCTGAAAGAAACCGAACAGCTAAACAGAACTTTGTGACAGCAGATCTTTGTTTATGCAGGAATTAAAAAGCTGAACTGCTGATAAATCCATCTGCTGGTGCTCTTCTCTTTTAGTTTATTAAGTCATTTTCAAAAGAATCATGCCACTTTAAAACAGTCAAAACATTTGTTTTGTCCTTTATCTGGATCTGCAGTCAAATACATCTAATAATAATGAGGCATTCAGGAACATAATTGTACACATAAGAGGCTTAAAGTGCAGAATGTGCGCTTTCATGTTTTATCATTAAAATAAAAACAGCAGCTTGAACACAAACAGAAGCAGAACTTATGTAACAAGCGTTCATTGCTCCTCTCAAAACCTCCAAACCTAATAACGATGCTACAAACTGCACTGATCATGAACCTCCACCAAAGTCCAAACACTTTGTTTATCACTTTGTGCTCAAAAAGCTGCCGATTATTCCACCGAGACAGTCGGATGTCCTGCTTGTTACACTTTATCTATTTTCAGCTGGTATAAAAAGTTATTTGAAGCTGAATAAGTGTCCTTTGAAAGCGCTTTGTGGAAGCAGTGGTGGGTCACGGACAGAACTGAGAGTTGATGTTCTTCAGAGTCATTGAAAGATTTCCGAGAAATGTTTCTGTATTTTCCTCTTTGAGAAGTTCACACTGACGACACACGGACTCCGTCTATAGAGGGGAAAAGACGAAGAAATAGAAAAATATAAGATGAGTCAATGCATTTAAACCAAAACCCCAAACCTGATTATTAATGGAGTCCCTCAGGGCTCGATGCTGGGTCCTCTAATGATTTGATGTTCAGATGATACAATATTATGTGGAGAGAACAAACAGCAAAGAAGCTTCTTTTAAACCCACAAATGCAGGAAAATATCACAAATTGTCTTTTGTAACTTGTGCTGTTGCTAAAAAGAATAAAAGAAATTAAACAAGAGGAACCCAACTGGACTGTCTAACTTTTGACTGTTTTCCTGCTACTGGGTCCGTGGCCATTCGTTTTCTTATTTTGAGATTTCAAAATAAAAGTAAAAAATAAACCGTTTCCCGTTTTTTTCCAGTGATAATACAAAATGAAGAACGGAAAACGGGCCGTAATTCATTATCCATTATTTAATTATCCGATTTAATTAGATGTGTTTGTAGATGGAAATTAAAATTAAAATACACCCGTGGAAAACTTATTTCTCCCCACCAGTGTGGGGTTTATTTGTCCCTTTGGAGGGACCTTGTGGTGCTGCTAGCTCCGCCGCTAGCGCTAAATCGCTAGCGTTCAGCTGCTTTTCGGGACGTTTTTGGGGAGGTTTGGAGGTTTTCTGTTACTTTAGCTGGTGAAAAATCCTCTGTAAAATAGTGAACAGTGTGTGCCAAGCAACATTTGGACCCCACAGTGGGTCTTCATCAGGCCACGGCACACAGCAAGGTCTGCTAACAGTGAGCTAACACTGGAGCTTTAGATACCAGATCCTTCCTCATCAAAAGTCAGACGGGTCACAGAGCCAAAACCAACAGGAAATAGAGAAATAAGTTTTCCACGGGTGTATTTTAATTTTAATTTCCATTTACAAACACATCTAATTAAATCGGATAATGGATAATGAATTACGGCCCGTTTTCCGTTTTGTATTATCACTGAAAAAACGGGAACGGTTTATCTTTCGTTTTTATTTTGAAATCTCAAAATAAGAAAACGAATGGCCGCGACGTACACGGACCATACGGCCTTCAGTTGTTATTGTGTGTAGCTTCCTGGCAAATAATGGAATCACAGGTCATGGCGCTTCGCACAGTTAATTCATTATGAAACAGCTTTTTGTTTCTGCTACACAGTCAAAAAAAAACAGGAGAATCTGTCTGCAAAGGTGCCACAAAAAAACATTAAACAACATTGGAATACTTTCCAAAACTGTAAAAATGTGAATAAAATGGCAAATATCTGTTAAAAAAATCTTATTTTACAGTCAAATGTAAAAGAATTAATTACTATTTGTGAAACAAAAACAACAGATTTTTGATCTGGACATTATTTACAGTCTGTATTCTGCTCATCAGCTGTAGGAAGATGTTTCTCCATGCTGAATGTATCTTCAACAACCTGCTCCTCTGTTCACTGTTTGAGAGCCATGCTGCATTTGTTTTATTGATCCAGTGTGTTGGCTGTTACTCTTAGTCCCTCTAAACCTGAAAACTCGGAATTTTTCTCTTTTGGTGGCTTTATGGCTTTATGCACCAAGACGCACCAAACTTGTGCTTAGACGCAAATCATTTATTTATAGTGAAGTTTTAAACGAGACATGGAGAATAAAGTAATGCCGACGTATAGTCTCAGTTTTGAGCTCAGTTTCTGAGGAAATATCACGATTCTAAGTTTAGATTTGGTCCATTTTCGTCATTGAACTGCACGACACGCATGATACGTTCAAAGACTGTTGGAAATCTGATGATTCTATCTCAAGCGTGTTTAGGTTAAAGATCCAAACATGTTTAAAGGAAAATGTGGACAAAACATAGATAAGAATCTGTACAGGCTGTTTGTAAGTTAATTTACTGAAGTAAAAACCCTTAAATCCCAACACACTTTGTAATATGAAAAAATATAAGAAAAAACCTGAAATTTGAGTTTTCATCTGTTCTATCTGAACTTTTAATCCCACACTGGTTGTTTATAGTGTCTGAAGCGTTCTCCGTCTGTACCTGGTTGAAAAACGAAGCCAGTTTTTGGATCCTGAGGCTGAGCACTGATCGGGGTTTGCGGTTGCCGTTCAGTTCCCACTCTTCAGCGAGGACGTTGAGTTCTTCTGCAAAACACCTGAGAGCAGCGCCGGGACAAATCTGCTGGAGACAGAAAAACATGAAACCATGAAGACGACGAGAAAACGGCAACTGAAGAGAAACTGTAAAATGTCGACCAGTTTAAAGACCCAAACACACCTGGACATCCGAGTTTTAAAATAAATAAAACGTTAAAACTCAAATTAAGTGTTTGTAATACGCACTTTTTGATTTGGACATTATTTACAGTTTTGACCTTTTTAGTAACATAAATTATGACAGTAATTATATAATCAGATTTTATTTTACTGTTTTTAAAAATACAGAATTTCAATGTGGGCAATGTTTACAGTTTTACACTTTTCAAACATCATTTCTGTTTCACATGCCAGGAAATATCTGCCTATCGGTTTTTCCCCAAAAATATCACAGATTTTTAAGTTCATATTTTTTCTGTGATTTACTAGATATTATGTGTAATTTAACAAAACATGGAACATCTATAAAGTCACAGTCTATTGTTTACAATTACAGTTAAAAGTGTTCATTTTCTTCAATGTTTGATGTTTCAGCAGCTGTGTTTTGTCTCAGTCACTCATACAGATGTTTAAACAGCTGCTGTTTACTAACTAATAATAATAAATGAGGGCCACCAGCACTCAGTAGAATGTGAGATCAGCCAACAAGTCACTGTGTTGGCCCTCTGAGGCTGCAGCTCTCTAGTTAAACCAAACGTTTCTATTCCAGCAGGTCAAAGGGAAGCTGCTGCATGTTTGTTGAAGCTGAAGACCTTTGAGCTGCTCACTGTGGACATGAAGCTGACATCAGATGCAAATCAGGTTCGTACCTCGAAGTCTCGCCTGGTCGGAGTGTAAAGACGGCATCTCAGCTGCAGAGAAACAGAAAGTCAGTTACAGTCAGCAGAAATATGAAACTTCTGGCAGCTAAAACAGTTTAACGCAATAAACACAACAAGTGTGACTGTTTATTCTATACCGGCACGTGATGAATGACTTAGTTTCACTATCAATTTCAAAATAGAAAATTTCCATTTTTACAACTGTTTTTTTTTTCTGTCAGCATGATGTCCAGACACCAGGATGGAGGAGGAAGACTGACAGTAGTTTTGACCTTTTGGGTCACTTTGGTCATGTTTTCCAAGCTGAATTTGAATTATTCATTTTTGTCGTGTTGGACAGATTTTATTTTTTACAAAGTTTTGGAGACACTCTTTTAAAACCTGTCATTTTGATTGTTGACAGGTTTTCAGTCATATTATAGAGGTTTTTGTCATTTTGGAGGAATACTTCTGGACAAATTTTTGATAAGTTTTGTACATGTTGTGGGTCATTTCAGAAGAGTCTTTGAAACTAAGTTTGAAATTGAGACGTAACAAACCACTTTGAGCAGGTTTGTTTTCATTTTGGAAACTTTTTGTGTTGTTTTAGAACATTTTTGTCAGTTTTGGAACTGTATTTAAAACCTTTTAAAACCTTTTATTTGTAATTCCGGACAAGTTGTGAGTCCCACTGTAAGCGTTTATGATCAATTCTGAACAGGTCTGGAGTCATTCCAGAAGAGTTTTTGAACCTGAGATTGAATCTGAGACGTCATAAATCACTTTGAACAAGTTTTTGTCATTTTGAACAAATGTTGAGTCAATCTGGAAATGTTTTTGAGTTGTTTTATACAAATTTATGTCAGCTTTGGAATTTCATGTCATTCATTTTTGGACACATTTTGTACAATACTTGGAAAAGTTTGGGATGTGTCCTTCTAGACAACGTTTGAGTGATGTTATGAAAGTTATTTCATTTTGGATGAAAGTTTTTGGGCAGGTTTTGGTCAGTTTCCAGCATGTTGTGGGTCATTTCAGAAGAGTTTTGACACTGAGATTGAACTTGAGACGTCACAAAGTATTTTGAGTAGGCTTTTTTTCATTTTGGATAAATGTTGAGTCAAGTTTGGACAAATCTTTGAGAACTTTTAAACAGATTTAAAGTCATCGTGGACAGAGTTTGACTACATTTTTAAACACTGTTCCTATTTTGGACACATGTTGAATCATTTTGTAAAATTTTTTTGCCATTTTGTAAAAGTTTATGAAAAGACAGGAGACGTCTTCAGTCGTTTTCTGTCATGTTGGACACATTTCGAGTCATGCTGGCAAAGGTTTTGTCACTTAGGACAGGTTTTTAAAAATTATTGGTCATGTTTTTACATTTTTAACATCTTCTGGACACATTTGGGGGCATTTTGAACAATTTTGTGTCATTTCAAATGTTGAGTCGCCTTGCACAAGTATTGGAAGACGTTTTGACACGTTTTGAGTTACATTGGAGATGATGTGTTTTACCTGATTGGGAGCTATTCTCAGCAGGTCCTGGACCTGCCGGACGAGGTCTCTAGTGCAGCGTCTGTCATGTTGCAGCGTCACGGCGAACAGACAAACAAACCACAGAAACATTCTGAGCAGAGCTGGAATCTCTCTCTGCATGGCATCATCTGCATGGTATCATCTGCGTCACATTATCCTCGGCTGCTTCTCACTTCAACATCCCAGCAGAGCTCAGATCAGCTGGAAGGTTTTAGAGGCTCCAGATGGGCGACTAGTGCAGGAGGTCAGTTTGGCTCAAGAGCAGCAAATGTTTCTTAAGCAGCTGGATAACAGAGAAATAACGTGGAGAAATGTAAAAGCTCCAGGCCTGCAGTTAAATATCCAACAGCTGGGAATAAGATGAAAAAATGGACATCTGAAAATGCACCGAAACCAGCTTCCATTAAAGGAACTTCTTGTCTTTCCACTGCAGAGCTCCTTCCCCTCCTTCTGGCTTCAGGTTTGCAGGACGAAAACAAAGTCTGAGAGCGCTAAACTCCAGTTTTCACTTTCTCACTCCTCCCCTTCCTCCTCCTCCTCAGCTTCCCTGCAGTAGATATTACTTCCATAAATCACTGGGCGTTCCTGCAGCTCTGCTCACTCAGACACATCCCATAGCTCTAATATAGACACATTCTAACAGACAAGATGGAAATGAGGAAAAGCAACCCCACAGCTGAAATCCTGACACTGACACGCCAGATGTTTAGATAAACAGCGACTCACTGAGGATATACGACTTAATGTCGTATGAAGACTAGAATTTCAGCCACAGAAGCCAAAAAGCCCGACGGCAAACACTTTCCAGTAAGAGTTTTCATTTTGGCTCCTAATCAAAGGAGACATTTGCATATTAGTGGTGTTTCTGTTGTGGAGCCAAACAAAACAAATCGTGACTCACATGTCAAGAGGAATTTCATTGAACATCTGCCATTGAGGTCTTTTCAGGATCCGAAACTTCATTTTCTGCACAGATCTCTTCCTTTTCTGAGCCAGTTTTCAGTACAAATGTCAGTTTAACTGAGCAAAACCTCACTTTAGAGTGGCTCAGTTTTTTAGACACGATGAACAGTGTTACGTAAGATTGAAGGCAATGAAGGGGGAATAAATAAAACCTTATAAGGAGCAAACTGAGTGAAGGCTTTTAGGATTCATTTTCAGCAACTTCCTTCATTCAAACAAGCCCTAATTAGAAGTCTGTGGAGGCAAAACTGCTGAAGTTAGAGTAGTGGAAATGCAGAACACGGGCTTTAATCAGTGGTTTTGGATGTGTTAGGTGCTCAGATTTAATTTATTATCTATTGTGCAAGAGATTAAATAGCATTTTGGTCCAAAATTGCAAAATATGTATTTATATTTTATCCTATTATACTTTCAAAATGTAGAAATATAACATCACCTTATGTTACAAATATTCACAATGAACTAGTTGCATATTAAATTAGATTCATGTACAACAACTTCTTTGGTATAAATGAGCATTATTTAGGAGGTTATGGAGGGAAAACTCTTAGATAAAGGCAGAGCAGGCTTTAGATATGCAGAAAGACATTAACAGGTGGTTTTGAGCAGGGCTGAAAGACAGTTTTAGCTTTAAAATTATGAAATTACACCATTTGTCAGCCAGAAATAGTAAAAACACAAGGAGTTGGCGGACTTCTAACGAACTGATCACGTGTGATGTATAGTGCTGTCAGGAAAATGAACCAAGTCTGAGCTCAGAGTTGAAATTTCTCCAAAATAATTTTGTTTTATGTGTTTCATTTAACGATTCACCAAAAATGAAGTGTTTCTATGAAACTGATTCTGTAAAAAAACAAAAAAAAGTTGAGCTCCTCAGCACAACTGGAGAGTCACAAGTCGACTCAGGAGACGACCAGAGAGAAAAGAAAACACTGGATCAATAAAATAAATGCAGCGCAGCTCAAAGCCAGTAAACAGAGGAGCACGCTGTTGGACGATACATTCAGCATGGTGAACATTTTTCTCTAAACTGAATTAAAACTTATCCAAAATGGCTCAAATTGTCCTTAATGACTCTCAAATGGTCATACTGAACCCATTTTGAGTCGTTTTGACCTACCAGTAGTTTCAACTATTTTTAGAGCATTATTAGTTGTGGTTTGAGGTTTTTCACAACTTTGAAAACATTTTGAGTCATTTTGAACAATCCAATGTTACTTTGGTCAAGATTCAAGTTATTCAAAACAAATTTTTGTTTCAAGTAATTTCTGCCAATTGTGGACTGAGAGGAAAAGCAAACCTACTGGATCAATAAAATAAACGCAACATGGCTCAAAGCCAGCAAACAGAGGAGCAAGATGTTGAAGGTACATTCAGCATGGTGAACATCTGGCCTTTTGTCCCAGTATTGGTAACACCTTTGTAAAATAAATAACCACTTTCATGCATTAAGCACCTCTTTACTAGCTGAACTCCCACAATGCTCTCTGTTTGCCAACATGAAGTGCCTGTAGTCTGAGTGACGCCTCCTCTGGTGAGTAGCATATCTGCAGCAGGGGGAGGCTGAATTTTCAGGACCACATTTCTAGGACAGCTGCCTTTTCCTACATTTTTAGTCCTCTTGATTACAAGAAAATTACTTGTAAAAGTTGACCTAAAATGCACTTTTTAAAGTTTGCTCTGGTGAATTTTTAGAAAACAGAAACACATCCAGGGTACTAATGATTGTTTCTATGACTCTACGTCATAGACATTAAACTGCTGCAGTTTTACTGTTCAAACTTTGATACATCCCACAATACTGTTCCTTAAAGTTGGTTATAGAGAAAATGAACAAAACACAGATGTAGTGTTTAGACTGTGACACCTGGAGCAGATGTAAAACTGATCTGGTTACAGTTTCTAACAGAACTCAAATGTATTTTTAGGCCTTGAAAATGTCATGTGTCTGTCTGCTGTACTGATGAAGTTATGAAGGCTTGCTTGCTTTGTGCGCCATCCATCCACCCTGACCTCCTCCTGCTGACCTGGATGCTGTTTATAAATGTACCATTAATGTTTCCACATAAACAGAACTGGGGATCTTATGTAATGATATTAGATGGTAATAAAAAGACAGAGCTGCCGGATTCTGCTCTCAGGTATTTGTTAAATGGAAAACACAGATTCTGGTTTTGTTACACCGTCTTTCTGCCATGACATGCAGTGAGATTCAGCTCTGTGGCTTTAACATGACTGGAAATAATATCACCACTCACTGATTAGCATGTCCCATACTGTTTGTTGCATAATAACACATTGAGGTTTATGGGGCACTTATGTAACTATTTCTTGGCCAGATGCAGTAAATTCCTGTGGCCTTGTCATAAATCTGGTGTTCGGCAGGTGAATCATGACGTTTCCAGGGTGTATTTATCCAGAGAAAAACGCAACGTGCAAAAAACAATTTCGTGTTTTGGTTTCTGCTCACATAAACTGTTAATTGCAATTTAATGGCTGCTATAGTTTGACATTATGTTTTCTTTCACAACATAAAAACATTTAAGCCTCATTATCTAAATTATTCCTTTAATGGTTGTCTGTCCCTACATATGTGACTTTAGGATCCGGAGAAAAATCAAGTTTTTGTCTTCCTGCCAGTGCTTTTAGTTGTTCCGCATCCACTTGTTGATCACTCATATCTCTACACAGGTAACACACTGCTTTATTTTATTTAAAGGGCCTGTATTCTGCACATTTACAGTAGAGCAGGTTTACTTTAATATTCAAAAACACATTCATTTTCTCAGACTGTACATTCCTGTTGCACCCTTTCTGTTTGAAACACGTTAGCATGCACAAAACAGCTAAATAACACAGAGCAGGAAAGGAGGAAGCAAATCAAAGAATAGGGGCTGTTTGATTTGTTTGCTGGGTCTCTAAGAGTCATGCTAACTTTGCAGTCTCCACCTCCAACATAAACTTGTCCAAAGTGACAAAATTTGTCCAAGTTCACTCAAAAAAATTGTCCAGAATGACCAAAAGAAATCCCAAAAATTGTCAAAAGTGACTAAATTGATCCAAATTGACTCAAACAGTTGTCCAGAATTATTCAAAAATTTCTAAGAATGACTAAAAAAATTACAAAATAACAAAAATGGTTGTAATGAGTGACTTAAATTCAAGTTTGCAGTTTGCACAAAAAGCAGCTATAAAACACACAGAAGGATATGAGGAACCATATACAAGAATATGGACTGTTTCACGTGTTAATTGCCTATAATGATTTAAAAACTCTCCTGAGTTACAAAAAAATCCAAAATGATTTTAAATCCAGAGGTCCAGAACTACTTCTAATCTGCCCTAAGTGACTAGAAATGTGTCCAAAATGACTTGTAACTTCTGCAAATTGAGTCAAAATTTGTTCAGAATGACTCCAACTCAAGGTAGCAGACCTTTTACATAAACAATAAAGCAACCATATAACACACTGAAGGAAAGAAGTTGTATGTTTATCCATCTGCATGTTGACTAATACGAAACCTGTGAGGTTTGTACATCTGCACACAGCAGCTTAGAACTGACAACCAGCATTAAATCTAAGAAATACAGATAGTGCAGCTCTTACCTGGAGAGAAGAGAGGACGATGAACTGCAGCTGAACAGGACAAATAACAGCATATAGGAGCTTAAAGTCAAAACCAAAACTGAAAGCGAGCTGCTGGTATCAGAAAGATCAAGTTCCTGGATTACTTTGCATAAGATTCTACTCAGTCAGGTATGTCTGTAAGTGCTGTCTGTCAGGTTGAGAAGAGAGAAAAGTCTTGTTCTAACTCCTGCAACGAAGACATGCAGCTCATAAAATGCATGACAAATCAAGAACACAGTAAATACAAAGCAGGAGTTTTGGTTTTGCACCACAAACTTTTATTTTCCAAACATCTCACTGACTCTCGGGGATGAACATTTCATTAAAATTTCCCTTTTTAAAAAAAAAAAAGTTTCCAGAAACCTCACATCTCATTTGACAGTTTGCAGAGTTAAATATCACATTGTTATGCTAGTTTTCAGTAATTCACACCATTTCCAAACACTGGGAAACTAAATTGGGGTAACATTTTGTGCAAACTGGTCTGTTTACACTCCAGTATCAGGCTTTATAATTAAGTGAGGGTACGATGTTTCTGAAGGTCACCAATGCCGGCAGAGACTATTGAGTCAAGAAACAAGCGTCAACATGGGAACAAAACCAGGACTAAAACACACACAGATGTCAGCTTGGTCTGAAGTTAAACAATAACTTAGCAGACACGTCATTTCAAACACAAACACACATTCACACACACTAATGCAAGAGCTAAAGATGCTGTGCAAAAACAACGACATACTTTAAGGATACTAAGTGCCGAAGATAAAAAAAAAAGAGACTAACTTCATAAATAAACAATAAAATAAGAAGGATAATTAAAAAAATGGTTAAAGATAGATTATTAATAACCACAGTTAAACACTGGCCTCAGGCCATCACACAACAGAAAAAAATATAGAAACAGTAATAATACATTAAGTAACTGTGACTGCAAACAGCACCGATTGAACACTGGACCTTCAACATTTCAGATTTAGGATGAACTCCAGCTATTTAAATGCTAAAAGTCTATTTAATAAATGTCTCAAATGAGAAAAGTCCAACCTTTACATTGTCACAACTCATTATTCCAGCTGTGGACATTCAGGGTTTAAGGTGTCTAATAACAAAATCACAGCTAAGTGATTCATTTACACATTTATTTTTGGAAGAAATCCCATTGACATCCATTTAAAAATACTAACACATGCAGGTGGAATTCTTAAAAGGCCTCCAGATTTATTGTGTAGTCTACAGGACATGTGACCCATCATGAAATAAGTGTCTTAAAATCAGTGTCACACTAGGTTGACAAAACTCTTTACAACCCTCAGATATGAGCTTATTCCCAAATCAATGAACATTATGATATTCCATTTTTCTCAACATGTCCATATAGATTCTCATGGTAATCCAAAAAGCTTCAGTAGAGGACAGCTAGAGTTCTCTTTTTGGTTCTTGAAGATGTTCTACTTTCATCCAAAAGGCTTCTTCAGTTCTAACTGACTGGTGTTGAGTTACTGGTGTTCATTCTCACCCCTAATTCACATGACCCAGGGCTAATTAACTTGTTAATTAGCCCTGGGTCTAATTAACAAACTCGTATGAATTCAGGCTGGTCAGCAACCCAAAACTTACATCAATCGAGTCCCATTAGTAGCCCAAGATTCATATAAATCTAGACTTCACAACAACCCAAAGCTCATAAATTTGGGCTCAGAGTAAACAAGAAGTAAATCACACCTTGAGTCATCCCTCCCCAGGCACAAGTCTTCATGCCTTGAGTCATGTAAATTTGAGGTCATTAACAAGTCACCCATCCACCCATTATCTATACACCACTGAATCCTCTGTGGAGTCACGAAGGGGCTGGAGCCTATCCCAGCCCAGTCAGGCCGAAGACTGGGCATGTTTTGGACTGTGAAGGAAGGAGGAGCGTTCAGTGAAAACCCACACTCCACAGGGAAAACATACAAACTCCACACAGAAAGATTCCAGGGGCACAAAGCAGGGATCTTCTAGCTGTGAGGGTGTGCAGACATTAACAAGTCTTGATTCATGTAAGTCTTAGGTCAATATTGAGCCATGATTTATGTGAGTTTTGAGTTATTAATGAGCTGTGAGCCAAGTGGGTCTTGAGTTGTCTTGGGTGGTAAAGGGGCCTTGATTCCTGCAAGTCTTGGTTCGTTAACAAGCCTTGAGTCATGTAAGTTGGGGGTTAGACTAAATCCCTGGAACTCCCCATTAGTCAGTCGCAGTGGAAGAAGCTTTTGAATAAAAGGGGAAATCTTTTTACTTAGCCTAAATCTTTAGGAACCATAAAACAAGTCCAGCTGCCTTCTACTGAAACACTTAAGACTTATGGTTCTCATCCAACGAGGGAATAAGTCCAAAAGGTCTGGACCACTGACCAGGACCCACTTCTGGGGCTTTCTTTGTTTCTCATTATTAAGGTGCCCACCTTTCCTTTTGTCCCTTCTTGTCCTATAAGGCCATGAATGAAGGCTCCTCTTTTTCCTTCATAGTCTGTTACAGTTCTGAGGAAGAGCAAGATGTGAAAGTCCATTGATGCTCACTCTCCTCGCCACCTGCCCCTGTCCTGGTCCTCCAGCTCCGGCTCCTCCCTGCAGGGTTTGGGTCAGGCTAACTTGGGCGGTGCTGAAGGAGGTTATTCGACCACTTCCAGCAATCTGTAGGTTCACTGTTGTGGCATAACTGGCCTTCTGATTCCCCTGTTTGGTAGGAGATGAATCGGAGAAGGTTAATGTTGATGGTGTTAAGGTAAACGTGGATGGGGCTGAGGATACAGGAGGTGTTGTGGTGATGATTTGGACCTGAGGCTGTTTGACTTGGGATTGGTGGTGCTGGTAGGTGGCAGGCAGAGGGGAGATAATTCCTGAGGATGGGAGGTTTTGTTCACGAGAGGGTCGAGCAATGTAGGCGCAGATCAGCTGACTGCGACAATGACCCTCCTCCGGCTCTGGGTCTCCCCATTCTGATGGACCAGGGGAAGTGAGGATAGTGTGGGTTAGGGGGGAGATCGGAGCAGGAGGAGAGGCAATGATGGTGGAAGTAGCACTTGTATCAGGGCTATCAGTTCCTTTGTATTTATTGGAAAGCTCACGTACATCTGGCCAGGGCACGCTGGTGAAATGCTGTCCACCAAGGTTGCCTTTACCAGTGGTGAACCGGCTAGGCGAGATGGGGGATTGAACCCCAGCTTGAGGGCTGAGGCAGGACGGTGAGCTACTGTAGGAGGACCACCCACTCCTCGGACTGATTGGACAGGACTCCTGCTGGTCAAGGAGGAACTTCGGCCAGTACAACCAAAGGACCTTCGGCTGCTCCTCTGCCCAAGACCGGCGCAGTCCACTCGCATTGGCCCGGGCCGGGCTTGAAGGACTGTCTGCCAATCCGGAGGAGAAGGACCTCCGGAGACTTTGGGATTCATTTACACATTTATTTTTGGAAGAAATCCCATTGACATCCATTTAAAAATACTAACACATGCAGGTGGAATTCTTAAAAGGCCTCCAGATTTATTGTGTAGTCTACAGGACATGTGACCCATCATGAAATAAGTGTCTTAAAATCAGTGTCACACTAGGTTGACAAAACTCTTTACAACCCTCAGATATGAGCTTATTCCCAAATCAATGAACATTATGATATTCCATTTTTCTCAACATGTCCATATAGATTCTCATGGTAATCCAAAAAGCTTCAGTAGAGGACAGCTAGAGTTCTCTTTTTGGTTCTTGAAGATGTTCTACTTTCATCCAAAAGGCTTCTTCAGTTCTAACTGACTGGTGTTGAGTTACTGGTGTTCATTCTCACCCCTAATTCACATGACCCAGGGCTAATTAACTTGTTAATTAGCCCTGGGTCTAATTAACAAACTCGTATGAATTCAGGCTGGTCAGCAACCCAAAACTTACATCAATCGAGTCCCATTAGTAGCCCAAGATTCATATAAATCTAGACTTCACAACAACCCAAAGCTCATAAATTTGGGCTCAGAGTAAACAAGAAGTAAATCACACCTTGAGTCATCCCTCCCCAGGCACAAGTCTTCATGCCTTGAGTCATGTAAATTTGAGGTCATTAACAAGTCACCCATCCACCCATTATCTATACACCACTGAATCCTCTGTGGAGTCACGAAGGGGCTGGAGCCTATCCCAGCCCAGTCAGGCCGAAGACTGGGCATGTTTTGGACTGTGAAGGAAGGAGGAGCGTTCAGTGAAAACCCACACTCCACAGGGAAAACATACAAACTCCACACAGAAAGATTCCAGGGGCACAAAGCAGGGATCTTCTAGCTGTGAGGGTGTGCAGACATTAACAAGTCTTGATTCATGTAAGTCTTAGGTCAATATTGAGCCATGATTTATGTGAGTTTTGAGTTATTAATGAGCTGTGAGCCAAGTGGGTCTTGAGTTGTCTTGGGTGGTAAAGGGGCCTTGATTCCTGCAAGTCTTGGTTCGTTAACAAGCCTTGAGTCATGTAAGTTGGGGGTTAGACTAAATCCCTGGAACTCCCCATTAGTCAGTCGCAGTGGAAGAAGCTTTTGAATAAAAGGGGAAATCTTTTTACTTAGCCTAAATCTTTAGGAACCATAAAACAAGTCCAGCTGCCTTCTACTGAAACACTTAAGACTTATGGTTCTCATCCAACGAGGGAATAAGTCCAAAAGGTCTGGACCACTGACCAGGACCCACTTCTGGGGCTTTCTTTGTTTCTCATTATTAAGGTGCCCACCTTTCCTTTTGTCCCTTCTTGTCCTATAAGGCCATGAATGAAGGCTCCTCTTTTTCCTTCATAGTCTGTTACAGTTCTGAGGAAGAGCAAGATGTGAAAGTCCATTGATGCTCACTCTCCTCGCCACCTGCCCCTGTCCTGGTCCTCCAGCTCCGGCTCCTCCCTGCAGGGTTTGGGTCAGGCTAACTTGGGCGGTGCTGAAGGAGGTTATTCGACCACTTCCAGCAATCTGTAGGTTCACTGTTGTGGCATAACTGGCCTTCTGATTCCCCTGTTTGGTAGGAGATGAATCGGAGAAGGTTAATGTTGATGGTGTTAAGGTAAACGTGGATGGGGCTGAGGATACAGGAGGTGTTGTGGTGATGATTTGGACCTGAGGCTGTTTGACTTGGGATTGGTGGTGCTGGTAGGTGGCAGGCAGAGGGGAGATAATTCCTGAGGATGGGAGGTTTTGTTCACGAGAGGGTCGAGCAATGTAGGCGCAGATCAGCTGACTGCGACAATGACCCTCCTCCGGCTCTGGGTCTCCCCATTCTGATGGACCAGGGGAAGTGAGGATAGTGTGGGTTAGGGGGGAGATCGGAGCAGGAGGAGAGGCAATGATGGTGGAAGTAGCACTTGTATCAGGGCTATCAGTTCCTTTGTATTTATTGGAAAGCTCACGTACATCTGGCCAGGGCACGCTGGTGAAATGCTGTCCACCAAGGTTGCCTTTACCAGTGGTGAACCGGCTAGGCGAGATGGGGGATTGAACCCCAGCTTGAGGGCTGAGGCAGGACGGTGAGCTACTGTAGGAGGACCACCCACTCCTCGGACTGATTGGACAGGACTCCTGCTGGTCAAAGGAACTTCGGCCAGTACAACCAAAGGACCTTCGGCTGCCCTCTGCCCAAGACCGGCGCAGTCCACTCGCATTGGCCCGGGCCGGGCTTGAAGGACTGTCTGCCAATCCGGAGGAGAAGGACCTCCGGAGACTTTGGGAGGAAGGAGGACATGATCCAGAAGGGGAGGATGCTCTGGAACTACTCCGAGGGACAAAAGAAGATGTGGCAGTGTCCAGTGTTGGTGAGCCTAGCACAGAGGAATAGGAAGGAGAGGGCGAGGAGGAAGCATATCGAGGATTTCTAGGCTGGGGTGCTGCAACGTTATTGGTCCAAATGTTCACTGACACACCAATAGGAGGTGGAGAGAGGATCCGAGGGCTCAGACATGATGAGGAGGGCCTGGGTAGCTCTAAAGTGAGGCCGAGTGGGTTATGGGAGCTTCCTACTCTTGAGCTCCTCGGGTGGGGTGGTTTGTTTGCCATGGGTGAGGAGTAATTATGTTGTGGAGGTGGAGAGCAGAGGCGAATAAACGAGGCCGGGGTTGGGGAGGGTGATGGAGACTGGACTCGGGAGCTGGGTTCGGATGCAGAAAAAGGCCGAGCTACACGGTTGTGAGATCCCAACCAGAGAGGATCCTGGGTTTGTGACATCTTCTGTGGACTTACTGACCAACCGCCATTACTGACAGCACCATTGATTGCTGTGCTTGAACTTGCTACACTGTTATTGTTGTTTGTATTATGATCAGTTTTGGAGTGAAGGAATGATGGACGGGGCGTGGAGGAAGAAGAATAGGGAGGCTGTTGATTGATTATAGATGGGGAAGGAGAACGTTGGGAAAGACACCTTGGATGTTGGTACCCATCTTTACTGCACCCTAACTGGGCATAAGCAGGTGTGGTGGAGCCTTGTTGACTGGGAGTGAGTTTTGGTGAGGGGGAGCGCTGTCGTAGATGATTTGTAGGTGTGGCTTGTTGGCGGGCTGTGGTGTTGTTCTTTGCCATGCTCTGACTGATGGATTGGCTGATGCAGGAGGCGGCTAAGGATCTGGTAAACGCCGAGGAAGAAGCGACAGGGGAGGAGCATGGAGGTGAGCGGAGGGAGGACAGTGTTGGGGAAGATGGAAGTCCAGTTCTGGATGATCTTGTGGAAGGTGTCGGAGACGAGGCAGGTGGAGCTCTTGTGGAAGAAACCCTGCCAGAAGAAGGAGTTGGAGATAAACAGGACAGAGCTTTGGAAATGGGGTAGCCTCCTTGAGACACAGGGGTGGGAGAGGACGCTGGGATAACCTTGAAGGGTGAGGAACAGGGAGGTGCTCGGACAGAAGAGGAAGGTGGATGAGGAGAGGAGGTGACTCTGATGGGAGATTGGGAATGTTGTTGGAGGCTCGGTTTGAAGGCTGAGGGGGCAATGGTGAAGTCTCTGTCAGGGGCAGCTGTGGCTGGTTTAGGTCTCTCCACCGGGACCAGATCTTCCGGTTTCCTGGTAAAGACAGAGAAGATATATTTAAATTTTACCATCTATTTTTGACAGACGATGTATGGTAAGCTCTGAATTGTTTGACAACATTTAGATATTACTCAAATCCCCACAATGGTCTCTGCTTGCCAACATGGAACTGCCCATAGTCTGACTGAGAGACAATCAAGAAATCATTAAAACCAAATCAAAAAACTAGAACTGTAGCCAACCAAAAAAAATCTTGGTGGACTGCAAACATAGCTGCTCTTTCCTGTGTCTCTTTAATATATGTATTGTACCTTTACTAACCTTGTCATATTTGGTTGGTTAACACTGCTCTCTCTCCTAGCACCATCAATAAAATAAGTCTAATTCTTTCCTAGCTTCTCCGTCTACAGTGTTATCCTAGTAAATTCTTAGCTCCTTGTGTCTCAGCTCCTTGTGTTTAGTGTTAGCCCTTTGTCTTCTGAGGGTTTAGTATGTATTGGTGTTTTGAGTTAAGCCTCTTTAGTTACCTGGTCTTGTCTGGCTGATTTGCTTAGTTACTTCCCCTAGCTTATGCCACTTGGTTACTTTGCGTTTCGATACCTGCACCCTTATTTCAGCTTGTATATTCATTTTTTGTAAGTAATCACTGTTTTCACTATTCCTCTGGTCTACTCATCTTCGTGATTCCTGTCTGCACTTTGGTTCTAACTCAAACTGTGACACTCTTAGTATTTGACTTGAGTTATTTTGTGTCTCTGTGTTGTTGTTTTGTGTCTGTTTACATTGGTTTTGCATCAGGTTGTGTTATTCTATATCTTCTTTAGTAAATTGCTATTGCTTTCTGGTAATTTTGCGTCTCTTTGCAGCCATTTTGCATTCAGTAGTCCTTTCTTGTGTCTACCAGGTGGTTTTAATTGTGTTTAAACTGAATTACCCTTTATTTGTTTTGTGGTCAATTTTCATCTCTTTATGTTTGTTTTGTGTATCTTCATCATTGTTTTGTCTCTTGGTGTTTACTTTTAGTAATTTTATGTCTTTTTTCTGTTTTTTTATGTGTCTCACATGGTGTAGGTTAGTTTAAAATTCCATTAAATGTTAAGTACTCAGTAAATCAGTCAGCGCTACCAGTCTCCATCAGGTTGCACCAGTTCAAAGTTGCAAAAACATGGGGACGTTCACAGGAAGTCTGTTCCACCTGCTGCCAAAAAGGCTGTTGATGTGGAACTTTTCTCTTGATTAAAGTAAATTAATGAGAACATATTGACCAACCAGTTGACCTTCTGATAACAACCCTAAATTTTACATGTGTGCAGCTGTTTATTCCTGACTTTGTGAGAGCATGAAGCAAAACCACTGGCTGACAAACTGGGATTTCTGATTAGTTGAGGATCTAAAAATGAAAGCCACTCCTGTTGTTTTGTGTTTTATATTTTGGCTAAGCTTGTGACTAAAACACAGATGAGTGATGCTGCTGAAGGCAGATTCTCTGCTGTTGATCAGCCGACATGAGAGTCAGGACAATATGTATACAGTTCAGAAGAACTCTGAGGTACAACCTGTAATCCTCTAAATTCTGAACAGTTTCTGGATGTTTTTTTCTTTCTGTCACATTTTTCCTCACTGTGGCTCATTTTTCACTGCAGTCTAAAGTCCTGCACCTCCATGAAAACAGAACAACCAGAGAGAAGGAGAAAGAACTCAGAAATGTCTTCTGTGTAGTATGACATAGTTAGAATGACACAAATCAGAATAAAAAAAAAATAATAATAAAACATGTCCAAAATGACTCAAAATTTGTTCAAATTTATTAAAACTAGAGTGAAAAATAAGACCAATCTAAAGTTACTTGAAACCTGAAATGACTAATGACAAATTAGTTCAAAATGACTCTGAATGTGTTCAAAATGAAACAACTTGTTTTAACAATATTTTTTTCTGTAAAATAAGTTGAAAATAAATTTAGAAAAATTACAGTTAAAAACTTTAAAAAAAAACCTTTTTTTTCAGTTTATTTGGCAGACATTAAACTGCTACAGGTTTGCTATTAAAACTAAGATATATCACATAATATTGATGATCAAGGTTAATTATAGGGAAAATTGTGCTAAACAAAAAACAGATTTAGAGTTTAATCGTGACACCTGGAGTGGATGTAAAACTGATTTGGTTGCAGTTTTTACCAGAACTCAAATGTGTTTTTCAGCCCTAAAAATGTTATGTGTCTATTTGCTGTACTGATGAAATGATAAGGCTCAGAAATGATGGAAAAGGTCCATTAAAAAGAGTGAAATTTGGACCCACCTCTCTGTACTTCAAAGGTCTGTAACATAGTATAAAGGTAAAACTTTGCATGGAGACATTAAATATACTAAAGTTACTGTAGATAAACAATCAGCTGATTCTGAGGAGGTCAGGTTGAAGGGTTTTACAGATTTGGATCAACTGTGTTACCTGCTGCAGACGTACCTGAATTCACAGTCGACACTCCAGGATTCACATGAAGCCCGTTTGCTCAGAGCAGCTGGCAGGTCTGTGGGTCTCTGGCTGGTGAATGTTGGGAGAGGCTCTACAGGCTGCACTGATGGAGGTTGAGGCAGGATGGAATGTGATTCTGGGGTTTGAACTTCTTTTGTTTTGGTGGTTTCTGCATCTTCCTGTGAGGCCTCAGAGCTCAGGGATGGTGCAATAACAAGGTCATCAGCTGTCTGCACCTTGTTGAACCTCAAAGAGTCATTCAAATCATTTAATGTGTGGCTCGGAGGCTCATCTGTCTTTGGCCTTCCAGGGACAGTGGCAGCTCCCTCTGCCCAGAGAGGTGCCTCATTCTGGTGCTGCACTCTGCTCAGCGCTGGGTAAGGTTTCATGGAGGTCTGGTCCTCGGTCTGGATCTGTGTCTCTCTTGCACAGACACTCAAATCTTTGGAAATCTTCTGCTCTTGTACATATTGTGCAGCTGCTCCTTCCTGCTTGTATCCGTCCTGCTCATCTTGTTTCCGCTGTGGATTCAAAGCTGAGAGATCTGGCTCTTTAATGACATTCACAGACATTGGATCTTCTCTGGCTGAGTAAACAGGACATATGGGACTCTGTTCCACCCTGCAAAAAGAACAAGAATAAATCAAAACTGACACTAATTACATGATTATATACATTATAGTGATAATATACAGTAGGTGCAAAGCAGAATCCAGGCTGCTGCTCCTCTATTCTCTATCCTCTGTTTGTTCAATGTACAATGATTTGGGTGATTTTGTAGGGGAGCTGTGTAGTCTGCCAGAAGCTTGGATTTCATGATTGATGACTAAGTAACCTTCAAGGCTCATGTGGCCTCTGTTGGGTCAATTCGCCCTGTGCAACATCAGGAAGATCAGACCCTTTCTGTCTGAAGATTCAGCACAACTCCTGATACAGGCTCTCGTAATATCATGCATCAGCTACTGCAACTCCTTACTGGCAGGCCTCCCCGCATGCACGGTCAAAACTCTGCAGATGATCCAGAATCTAGCAGCATGTCTAATTTTCAACCAGCCTAAAACAGCATACGTCACCCCGCTGTTCAGATCACTTCACTGGCTTCCAGTTGCTGCCCACATAAAACTCAAAATTTTGAAACTTGACTACAAAACTGCAATGAAAACAGCTCCCTCGTACCTGAACTCTCTCATTTGGGTCTACACTCCCTCCTACTCTCTACGCTCAGCCAACAAAAGGCGACTGATACAACCACAACAAAAAAGCTCAAAATGAACTAGATGTTTTAGAGAAAAATTAACTGTTAAAATTCCACTTCATGTCAACAGACTAAGAAATAGAATACTAGAAGATTTCTGAAGAAATGTTGAGGAGTAGCACCTCGAACATGACCAGAAATGCATTGGTTTAACAATAAAGTTGCTATATTTACTTTAAGTGTTGCTGGAGTTTTAACCTTTTTTTACTCTGAGGTTAATACCATCTACTCACCCCTCTGTTTTCGGTGTCACTTCAGTAACCGAATACACATTTTGATTTGACATCAGGAGGTTGTTACTGGCTGAAGAGCACAAACCGATGCTCCGATCTTTGTGTTCTGTTTGGATGGAATGAATGCATGCTGCAGAAGTCACGGATGTTTCAGTGGATAGATTTTCCCAGAGTGTTGTGGAAGTCTGGGAGGTTTCCACGATGGAGTCTCTGGTCAAGGCGGAGATGAAGTCTCTGGGCCTGGAGAGGCTGAGTCCGTCCTGTTGGTGACAGGTTGGCATTAGTTGTTCTTTGACAACCACATGACCAAACAGCAGAGGGTTGCAGGACAACATCGCTGACTCCTGGAAATCTAGAGGAGAACAACCAAATATTCATTATTTTGCACCATCAGTAAGACTCTAAGGGTGATAAAGACTTTGGACTTGAGGCTCCAGCTATCTCCAAGAAACCTCAAGTCATTGTATCTCAGAAGAAGTTCAACCTACCATATGTCAGGCTCTCAGCTTTCTTTATCATCCTCTCTTCCTGGATCCTTTGGCCTTCCCGACTTGTAGTTTGAGTTTGGCTGTAATTTCGGGTTTGGTTCTGGGCTTTACTTTGGATCCTCAATTTCTGCGTTGCAGTTTGACTCTGAACTTTGGTCTCAGAGAGGGTTTGGGTGCCACATTTTGTCTCTGACTGAGGGATTTGCGTTTGCTGCTGGTACTTAGTTTGACTCTGAGCTGACAGTCCGGACAGTCTGGTCGAAACCCACGACTGGTTCCATACGGTACTGGCCCGCTTCTGATGCAGTGGGACCTTCATAGTGCTGGCTTTGACACTATACATCCGAGCCATGGTTTGGACCTTGCTCAGAATGCGGTCTGAGTTTTCAATCAGCACGGGGTCCACTGCAGGGTTCGCCTCAAACAACCCGATACCGGCTACATCCGATCCCATGTTCTCAAACAAAGCCCGGTTAGCGGTGACGATCCTAGAGTGACGGGACCACCGGCCCACTTTTATCTGACTGGGAAGACCCTCGAGGTTCCCACTGGCCTTAGCCAGGTCTCTGTTTTTGGTTTTAGCCCAAGTGGACTGGGTTTTGGTGTCAGGTTTTTGGCGCTGTTCTGCAGTTTGCTTAGAAGGTTCTTTGTTTGTTCTGTTTGATTCTGCTGGGTTAGGTTCATACCCATTCACGACTGGTTGGGTTCCAGCACTAGTTTTGGTTACGTCATCTTTGCACTGTCTGGTTACAGATGGACACTCTTGTTCCTCAGAAACATTCGTTGTCCCCTCCGCTCTTTCCTTGAGTCCTTCCTCGGATGACCCTTTGTAGATGTTTCCATCCATAACCTGAATCTCTTCTACGATGGTTCTGTCTTGGTTTGACTTCTGAGCTGAACCCTCTTGGTGTTTGGTCTCCTCATCTTGTATCACAGTGGACTTGATTGGACCTTCTGCATCAAAATCCTGGCAGCTTATTGGATTATCAGTTGGTTCATCCCTTCCTAGATCCGCTGTGTTTGGTGTTGTAGGGGACGTGTGACCGGTTGAGGAATTGGGCTCCCTATCTGATGCTTCAGTGGCCTCATATGTGGACTGGCCACTTTCTGGCTCCCCCTGGTGTCCACCCACATCAAAGCGCGACACCGACTCCTTCACCCAACCAGAGGGGATCTGAGAGAAACTGTTCCTCCTTCTGGACACCATTCCTTCCTTCAGCTCGTCTTCCTCCTCGGCTTCCTCATCCTCTTCAGCTTCTGCTGCTGCCTCGTAGTAACTCCGGATCTTCTCGATGATTTTCTTGTCTCGCTTGGTGAGGTGGGAGCCTCTTGTAGGTGGTTGTCTGGTCTGGACGGGCTGATGAAGATGATCTGGATCTGGGGAGGAATCAGTGTACGACTCCTCCCTGGGTGTGCTGTTCTCTGTTGCCTCCTCTGCAGAGATGGAGGGATGAAGCTCTGATGTTGGGGGTTCATCTTCGTCACCACTTGCTTTCGTCTCTTGTTTATCTTCTTCTGCCACTTCTTCTTCTTTGTCTTGTGTCACCTCCACTTCCTTTTCAACTTGACTTGTTGTATACGGAATTTCTTGGATGTTATTTGCCTCATTTTCATACATTTGACTTTGGAGGGTTGTGTCAGCCTCCACCTCCACTTGTTCCTGCTCCTGTTGCATTGTGGGAGTTTGTTCTGGGCTGGAGGGGCAGGTAACTGGGGGCAGTGGGCAGGTGAAGTTGGTCTGGGTAGATGGAGACTGACTCTCTTTGGGCTCCTCCTGGAAAAAATGTATGACAACAGGGTTTAAAAAATGTTCACTTTACTATTAACACTAGCATGGACTTGTAAACTGAAGTATTTAAGTCTTCACAATGGTTGGTTAAACTTTGGAGGACATCCTTCAAAATGTCGGGGTAAGTTTGTGTCAGTTTAGACAGAATTTGTTATTTAAGGTTTAAAACTAAGTCTTGTCAATTATTGTAGCTGTTTCGCCCTCAAAAAAACATCTCATCTGCCATTTTAAAGGTTCAGTATCTCCAGAAATAAAATTCCCACAGCCATGAAATTTGGTTTCAATGACTGAATGACTCCAGCAGAGGACAGATTTTTATGTATCGGCCCTTGAAAATGGAAAAAGTGCAACATTTTCGAACTTTGGTGGTATTGTGTCCCCAGAAAGTTCCTATAAGTGCATATATATACACACACACACTGTCATGATCCCCGCTTTGGTCCTGTCTGTCTCCCTCTTTCTTTCTTTCTTACTCTTTTCTTCTCCCTCTCTTTCTCTTAGCTTTTCTTCTCCTCTTTTCTTCACTCTCCCTCTCCTTTTCACTCTCTCCCCCTCACTCACTCAAGCGCTGCCTGCAGCTTGATTGCTGCATTGGTAACAGCTGCAGGCAGCAGCTCACCTGCACTCCATAATCATCAGCTGCCATAAAAGCTCAAGGTTTTCAGTTACACACTGCCAGATCATCAACCATGCTTCCTAGTTCCCTGTTGATCCCTGCCTTGTTTCCTGCTTTCTGGTTTTCCCGTTGGTTCCAGCTCTGTCTCCAGCCTTGCTTTCTGTTGTCTTGGTAATATATCTTTAGTTATATTTTGTGGTTTTTGTTTAGATCTGTCTTCACTGTTCTTAGTTTAGTGTTTTGTGGGTTCTTGTAGGTTTTGCATATTGATTCTGTGTATTTAGTTTTTCTGTTAGTCTGCGTTTGCGATACCTTGAGTTCTGTAAGTTTTTCATGTTCACGTTGATTATAATTGTGGGTTTGTTTAGATTAGTTTCACTTGTTCTTAGTTTTGAGTCTAGTGGGGCTTTATTGGTTTTGATTGTTTGTATTAGGTTTGGTTTCAGGTTTCACTGGTGTTTGGGTTCTGTGCTGTAGTCTGGAGTTTTCCGTTCTTGTAATATATCTTCTACCGAACGCTCTGCTCGTCTGATCCTCTGTGCCTGCGTCTGGGTTCTCTGACGCCCCCCCCACCCTCCACGCATAACACACACACACACACACACACACACATATATAAATAGATGGATGGATCCATATTTCTACGAAAATACAGTCTTCGATTTACATTTCACCAACTTTTGAGGCCTCTAACATTAGTAGAAGGCAGATCATTGCAGTATGGATTGTGACATACTACGAAGTATATAAGAAAGTGCAACATTGCACTGCCTGAACATGTATCAGGTGGGATAAGCTCAGACTTGCTTTATTGTTTTGCCAATTACATTAATACTACATGTTGATGAACTTATAGAATGTGATCTCATCCAGATAAACGGAGCAATATGAATCATCTATTACACAATGACCAAAACCACTAAAGGCTGGAACTTGAATTGTTTATTTCCTGACCTAATGACAAAATAGCCCAACAGGTACCATCCAGACATATAAAACCTTGAAATCAACATAATCCAAATGTTTACCTGACAATTAAAGCCACTGAAAACCACAAAAAATGTCTCTTTTTCATAAAATGTTAAAGTAATGAAGGAGTATGTTAGGGTAAATTAATTTTAACCTCACTATTAATCAGTGAAGACCTCGAACAGGTAGAATCAATTCCGGAGGTGTGAAGTGAACATTTGACCCACTACAACTAGGACTTAAGGTGCCAGAGCTATCTTGGAAGAGTCACCCTGACATGACATCACAGGGATTAAGAAACACACAGGGTGGGGGGACAACTTCCTTCCACAGGTGCGTCGTTTGGTGATTGGTCAGGAGAAGACTCCGAAGATGCAAATGAATCGGATGGGCTGTTTCAGGAAGGGCGGATGCCTTAAGCAACCTCCCTTTCTGTCTTTACTATAAAAATTGTAATCACATTTCTATCATTGTCTTTACTGCGTGGGTTGTGCCATACAGTAAAGAACCTTGTACAAGCTTTTGAGACTCTGAAATTCAGATTAAATCAACTAAAAAAGAGAAGTTGTTTGTCTTCTATCCCAAATAAACCAACACGCATCTCTATAAGTAACGCAACATCTTTAACTTTTTAATATGTTTTCAATGGATATGAAGACTTTACCTTCAAAAAGTTTCAAGGAAATCAAAACAATCCTTCCTGAAAGAAAACACCATTATATGTCCTAAAAAGTGGATTTTCAGCTCCAAAGACAACTTTAGGAAGACCTGTGTAGCACCAAATGACATGTTGGCATGACAAAATTTGGTTGGAATTGAGTGAATTTTAGTGGAGATGAGAAATTTTGAAGAAGAAGAAGAGAATCGCTGAAGTTACCAAATTTAACACCGAGGCCTGATTTTCAAAAATTCATAACTCAAAAAGTGTTTGGAGTGGAGCTGTGGGATTTTGCAAGGTTCATGGTTACTGTTTCATGACATCAACTGGGAGGCCCTAGGTGAGTTGGCATGGAATGACTTAATCTAAGATCTTGGACACAGCCGGGTGTTTCAGCAAGACGATGAGGCCAAACACATCAAAAGTGGTGAAGAAATGGTTCCATCAGTCTCCAGGTCTCCATTAATGTACCAAACCCTGGCACCACAGTACACTACAGCAGACTGATGAAGCAGGTGAGTGTTTTCTCACCATGGTGTCGCTATGGATGGCGGTGAAACCTTCTCTGGCTCTGGTCTGGTTGATGAACTCCAGGATCTCCTCAGTGATGGACAGAGTGGGAGGAGGGCTGAGGGGGGTCAACTCCTCTTCCTCCTCTTCCTCCTCATTCAAACAAAACAGAAAAGATTTGATATGAATGCAATACAGGCTTCCTGCACATTTTACATTTAAAAATTGCAGACAGTAGATTTTCAGACTATATTGAACATCTGAGTACATGTGCGCATACAGTTCAGGCAGTCAAACACATTTTTGTCTTCTTGGAAAAATGTTGTCATTTTGGACAATACTGAGTCAGTTATTGATCAGATCTGCCCAAAATGGCATTTTTGGGCAGATCTGATCATTTTTGGACAGTTTTGAGTCATTTTGGGAAAATGTTGAGTTAATTTGGGCAATGTTTGAGTAATCTTGATCCTTTCTAGGTAGTTTTGAATAAACTATTGTCATTTTAGACAAACTTTGAATAATTCGTCAAAAATAATAATTGTCTTTTGGGAAAATGTTGTCATTTTGGACAACACTGAATCAATTTGGATCATTTCTAAGTAAGTCTTGACAAATTTCATGTTATTCTGGATAATTTTATCATCTCAGACAAACTCAGAGTCACTTTGGAGTAAATGTGAACAAATTATTGTCACTTTGGACAAATGTTTCAGTAATTTTGGAGAAAACTGAGTAATTTTATCAAAATTATTGTCATTTTGAACAAGCTTTGAATTTTGTTCATAGTCATTTTAGATACATTTTTGTTGTTTTGGGAAAATATTGAGTTAATTTGGTCAATTTTTTGAGTAATCTTGGACATTTTTGAGTAGGTTAAAGGAATTATTATCATTTTAAACAAACTTTGAGCCATTTTAGACAAATTTGGAATAATTTTAAACACATTTTTTTGTCTTTTTAGTCATTTTGGAAATTTTTGAGTCAGTATGGGCAATCTTTGAGAAATGTTTGACAACTATTATGTCATTGGGTCCCATTTTGGTCATTTTGTACACATTTCTGTGTAATTTGGGACAGATTTTGAGTAGTTTTGAACAAAGCGGGAGAAAGGACACAGGTAAACAAATTAAAAATGTAAAGAGTTAGGTATCTCCACTATGTAGAGCCTCCATTATTTTCAGTGTTGGTGACACCTGTGGACACTTGAAGAATAAATTACCTCGTCCTCTCTGTTTGTCCTCAGTTGTGGCATCGGCTCGTCCCGTTCAGTTTCCACCTCGATGACGGATGAAGCCAAAGTGCTGCTGCTGCCAGCTGAACCCAGACTGTCGGCGTGACACAACTCGCCTTCGCTGCCTGCCGGCTACAAGAAAATACTAGTGTTTCACCTCGCTGATTTATTTCTATGAAACGCTTCACGTCAGAGAAAATGCATTTATCTCCACAGACAGGTCGGTCCAGGTCATTACAGACGGCACAGTTCACTAATTTACTATTTGGGACCCAAAACTGGCTTAATTAAAATATTTTGGCTGAATTTGAAAACTTTTGACAACATGGAAGCAGCTTGTAACTCTGCACATATAATACCAACATACAGGTATTATGTTGTGTCAAGTGGAGCCAAGGTTTGAGATCCGAGAGCAGCCGTTTACGAGGCTAAGTAAAGAAAATGATATGATTGTGCTTAGGCTTAATGATGATTTAAAATTATTCTTATGCTAAGTAATGATTTGAAACAGTTTATAATTATTGGGAAGATTAAAAATGATTATTTGTAACCAGAATTCTGCAGGTTGAAAAGAGGAACTTAGCTGTGTGGCAGTTTAGAAACAGGACATGAAGTAAAATGTCTGTGCTCAAGTGTGTGTCCTTAAGTTTTCAATAACTTTTAATGATCAAGTGATTGGAAAGTTGTCTCAGTTGATTCAGATGGTGTGATGATTCTAAATATATAATATCAATGAGATTTGAAGTAATTCTAATATGTTTCTCTGAGCAGCTGACAGAAAAAGAGGAAGTCCAGTCCTCTTACTGTGTAGCAACCAGAAAGAGGAAGTTAAGGAAACCAGACTGCACTGGATTTCTTAAGATGAGACAATGTTTCAAGTTTTGGAAATTATGAATCATGCTACTGAGCTAACTGAGACAATGAGCTAAAGTTAAGAAAGTGTGTCTGGGAGGGGGGAAAATGTGCATGTGTCTCTGAAGAAAATAGGAGAGTATAAAAATAAGAGACAGACACAAATTAAACGGAGATTACACGGAGTTGTACGAGGACATCGCAGAAGATGGTTCGATCTGACTTTAGTCCAGGATGAGTGGAGTCTTACTCTACTACGAAAAAGAACAGTTTAGATCAGTCTGCAATTTTGTTGAAGATGGAACAGAGCAATATGTCCTTCCCTCTGCAAGAGATAGCAGAAGAAGCGGCCTGTTCAGGCCGTTCAGCCTGTGCTAGGAGAGTCCTTGACTTTCCTCAGCTCGTTTTGCCATTGTGTTGGATTTTTTAAACTTTTCCACAACGAACCCAAGGATATTAAAAGGATTTTTGCAAGACTAGATTGGGATCCGAACTGTTCACTCCCCCTGAGTTTTGGAGAATTTTTACGGGACAGCTATGACTCTGTACAGGGTTTGGTGTTTCTGTTAAGAGATTCTACCAGAATCAGGTTAGGACCGGGCGTGGCAGTTAAAGGCCGGCTGTCTGCCCTGTCCATTCTAAAACATAAAATTAGGAGATTTAATTAGGAAAGCTCAGTTCTGCAATATTAACCAAATTATTTGAACTTGTTCAAATTTTTAAATGTATTTTGTGTGTTTGATCAAGAGCTGCCGCTGCCCCTGCTATCATTAATCAATAAACTTTTATTATGCATTTAAAGAGAAGCATTATGGATTTTTAATTTGTTTCCCTGAGTTCATGGACTCCTCATGGATGTAAAAAGTTAAGCACTTGTGTGCATGAGATCTGAAGGTTCTGAAAGGTTGTTCTAGTTAATGAGTAAAATAGATTTTTAAACCGATCCCTGGGGTTTTGCTTTCCTAACCTCTAAATCTAAACCTAGCAATTCACCAAGAGCCATTGTCAACAGAGGAGGGAGCTGTCATTAACAGACGTGACTGATGTGAAGGCTAGGCTATGAGGCTACTTAGTTTAGTTTTCTGTCAGAGTAAGCGGGGTCGGCATCTGGATGGAGACAGTGAGAGCTAGGCGAGTCCCCTCACCACCAGCTTAAGCTGTTCTGCTGAACTTATTAGGTAATACCTATAAGCAGTTTTGAACCTAACCCTAGAAACGGAGAGCTGGTCCAGTTACCCTGTTAAGGGGAAACTGCGAGACAAAATAGTTGGAATGCTGGAGACTATGAACACCAGTTTTAGTCTCCTACCAGTGAGTCCACATCAACATTTAGTCAAAACATCTAAAAACCGGAGCCTTGTCTTGTCAAACTTCCCACACATCAAATTCTATTGATGTTAGAGCCTCAAAACCTGGTGAAATGTTGACCAAAGTTTGTATTTTTAGGAGGAAATATGGATCCATATGGTGTTTAAATTAACATCCATACATACACACTTACAGGTACTTTCTGGAGACATAATACCATCCTAGTTTGAACATTTTGCACTTTCTCCCATTTTCAGGGACCAATGATTACAAGCTTGTCCTCTGCTGGAGCCATTCAATCATTCTGATCTGCTCCAAACTATTCTGTGTGTCCTCACTAAATTTCATGGCTGTGGGAGTTTTATTTATGGAGATATTAAACCCTCAAAATGGCTCCCCAAGTTGTTTTAGGAAGAGAATGCAAGACATCACCCAAATTCTTCAAATTCAGTCAAAATATTCCACAGAATCTGAATCGGAATTATTGTGAGATGACACAAATTGACCCTTACGTTTTATATCCAATAGTTTTCCTTTAATACAGAGGTCTCAAACTCCGGTCCTCCAGGGCCACTATCCTGCATGTTTTAGATATTTCTCTCTATCCAACACACCTGATTCAAATGATCAGCTCATCATCAAGGGCTGCAGAAGCCTGATAACGATCCTGATCGTTTGAATCAGGTGTGTTGGAGAAGAAAAATATCTAAAACATGCAGGATAGGGGCCCTGGAGGACCAGAGTTTGAGACCCCTGCTTTAATAAATACAAAACTTCCACATACACTCTTGTTATTATGATGTAAATACAGAATTTTCACGTGATTTTTTTAATGTTTCAGTTCTGACTTTATCACCTTCATCATTAAACTTTTATTCCATGAGACTGTTTATGGGATTTAGTACCAAATTATGGCAAAAGAAATAACATTAAAATCATCATTTCTTCTGCTGAAAAACACATAAACTGTTGCTTTAATATTTATCTTTCATCTTATCTGTATTAAATATATCACTGAAACCTCATCAGTGTGACTGACAGCAGGGAAACACTGGCTTACCTTAAGAGCTGCAGGATTCCAGCAGAGAGAACCATGGAGGTGTTGGTGAGAACAGAGAGATAAACATGTTATCAGGATGTTTGAAAGGCACTTAACCTCATCACATAAAAACAGTAAAAATAAAATCCCCAGAGCTTTATTTCAACAGTGTTTAGCTGCTGTGGAGCCAAAAACTAAAAGCTGCTGCTGTCCGGCAGCCAGAAAGTCCAGACGTAAGTTATGCACGACCTCAGAAACTATGTAGAGAGTTAAGTCTGCACATTCCAGCTCTGCAACTGGGAATTTATATAATTACCTCAACAAAACTATTAAGAGGCAAAAGTCCTATTATGGTCCTTATTGCAGTGGAACTAGAGGACTCAAAACTCATCCAAAAATCCTACCTTCCCAATAAATGACAAAAAAATCAAAAATTACTTTAAAAAGTGACCAAATGATCGTGCTGTGCTCCTGCTGCCAGAAACATTAAATCAAGAACTGAACTTATGCAGGACCAAAACTATGTAACAACCCTAGAGACTGAATTTACACTAAAATTTAAAAAACAGCGTTAACTTAATGAAAGCAGCAGCGTAACACACTGTTTACGGCACTCTTACTGCAGAAAACCCCACATACAAATATTAAAATAACATTTCACCAGCAGGGTGTCGGTTCAACACATTTCATCGTTTAGCAGTAAGAACAGAAGCGGTTTCTAAATGTGTTTAAGGGTTAAACATCACTGATCAGACCAGAGATGCTGTGTGAGGATCAACAGCTCCACCTGGCTGTTAAAATAATCAGCAGCTTTAGATGAGAGCAAGTCCGATTCTCACCATTGGGATGAAAAGCTGCTTCGATGTCTTTAGCAGGAGCTGCAAGAGAAAAAACATCATTCATTATCATTTTTACTGAACAAATTTATTCATCGACAACTATGATGTAAAAATAAACTTTTTGAGATAAAACATAAACTTGTGAAACAAAGAGTCAAACTGTTGACTTAGTAGGTAAAGATAAATACGTACAGATAAAAATGATGAGAAAAAAGTCAAAGTTATCGGATAAACTCTCACAGTTTGGACGTGCAAAGTGAAAATGATGTCACTGAAATCTGAAATTATGACATACCATTTCAAAATTAAGAAACAAAATGGAACAATTTATCAGTAAAACTGGAGAGACAGAATTAATTGTCAGATTTTCAACTTTCCTCCAGCCCTTGAATGACTCATGTGTGAAGTGCAGTTTAATCAAGACAACGGACAAAGTCTGAGCTTCAGATCATATTTGATCTAAATCACGATATTCAATATGCTTTGTTTAAAATAATAACAATCCCCAGCAATATCCTGTTCATACTAAACAGATTCTGAAAAAAATGAACTCCTCTGCAAACCTGAAAAGCCCCGACTGATTTCTACGTAATTCTGGACAAATTTCACTTTGAACACATATTTTAGGTATTTTGAACACATTTGTGTCATTTTGTGGTAATTTTGGATACATCTCTGCCATTTTGGAAGCATTTTGAAACATTTTAGGCAAATTTTTTTGACAAGTTGGACAATCCATGAGTAGACCGGCACATTTTGAAAGTCATTCTGGACACATTTTTATCAATTTGGACAAATTTGAATAAATATGTGGAGCAGAGAGGAAACAAAATAAAAATGCCAATAGTTTAATGTTTCTATTACAAAGGGCCTGACTTTCTTCCTGTGTTGTAGCCCTAACCCAACACACTTCGGTAATATCTGGCTATGAAGCAGGACCAAACCAAAGTCTGAACTCTAAGTTGTGCAGCTGAGCATCCTTCTTCCTACCTGACTGCCTCCTGGTTCGTCTGTACGGCAGGTTTCCCTCCAGCAGCAGCGGTAAACTTTTCCTGGACTTCTCAGGTGTGAACATCAGCAGCTCTGGAGGTTCTGCAGACATGAACAGGAACCAGATCAAGCTTTATAACTTCTGCTTTAAAATCACAAGACAGCAGCTTCTATGTTCACTTTCAAGTGATCTGAGGAGTCAGACATTTAGAGATTTACAAGTTTCAAATCGAACCATTAATTCAAATTCAGACAGCAGCTGAACCCGATGGCATAAAGATTAATGAGGGGATTTAACAAAGAGTACATTTTGATTTTATAGACTCTAGGAACCAGACTGACCCTGACCTGACTGACGTCTGCCTCGGTGGAATCCATGAATGTCGTCAAGTCTTGGCGAGGCGCTCGACTTCTTCAGGTTTTCCTGATCGAACTGAGGACCTGAAACACAGAAACAGACGTCACATTATTTTAGATTTATTCATGAAGGTTCAGAGTGGAGAGGTATACAAATGTAGAAACTCACTTTGACAGAAGTTGTCTCCCAGAACTTGCCTCGCCTGGAAGAAGGAAACAAGGAGAGGAAAGATGATGTTAAATATGTCAGACTTCAGGAGGATTTATTCAGAGGCACAACATGGCCGTCAATGAGGTGACAATAACAGACAAGAAACTGACAGTCAGCATTTGGTTTACAGTTCAACTCACTCATAGTTTGTCTAAAATATCTCAGAAATGTGTCCAAAATGGTAAAGACACCAGACTTTTGAGCCAAATTGACTCAAAGTTGGTCCAAAATGACAAACATTTGTTCAAAGTATTCCCAAAATTTGTTAAGAATAACACAAAAGCTGTTCAAAATCACAAAGTTTGACCCAGACATTTGTCCAACATGACTCAAAATTGTCCAAAATTACTCATAGATTTGTTTCGAATTACTCAAAAACTGTCCGCAACCCAGAAAACCAGTCCGAAATGGCTTGAAGTTTGTCCACACCTCAGAGATTGTCCAACATGTCTTCAAAAATGATCCAAAATGACAAAAGCCTTTTCAAAATGACAAAAACCTGTTCAAAATAGCTCAACATTTCCCAAATACAACCACAACTTGTCCAAAATGACAGTGGTTTGTCTAAAATGCATCGTACAGATGCCTAAATTCACTCAAGGTTTGTCCACAATGACAAAAATTTGTCCAAATGACTCAAACATCTGATTTCTGGCTGATACATTTTGTCATTTTGGTGCTTCACTGAAGAAAACCAAATATCAGTTGGTGGTTTTACTGGTTGCAGCTGCCCTCTGACTCACATTTTAGAGATTCTCCAGAATGAACCCCATGAAATGCTGGTCTGTTTAAATGGTTTCTAGGTGTATTTTTCTCTTCACTGAACAGAACATACAACAGTGTTCAGACATTGTTTTTAGCATTGTAAAGCACTTTGCGTTGCATTTTAATGGTATGAAAAGTGCTATATAAATAAAGTTTGATTTGATTTGATTTAATGGTTTTCAAAGTGCAGCTTGTGTTGATGACCAGCAGGTGGCAGCAAACACCAACACAAAACCACTGCTACTACAACCACTACTACTGCTGGTACAACCACTACTACTGCTACTACAACCACTACTACTGCTACTACAACCACTACTACTGCTGGTACAACCACTACTACTGCTACTACAACCACTACTACTGCTACTACAACCACTACTACTGCTACTACAACCACTACTACTGCTGGTACAATCACTATTACTGCTACTACAACAGCTATTACTGCTACTACAACCATTACTACTGCTACTACAACCACTACTACTGCTACTACAACCACTACTACTGCTAACACAACTAATACTACTGCTACTACAACCAGTGCTGCTGCAAATACTACCAGTACTACAGCTGAAACATGCTGCAGTCAGTCCAGTAGTCCTGTCTGTGCTGCTGCAGCCACCAACACTGCCTCCTTGTGTTATTTAATCCTTCTACATGTTTGCGTCTCTTCCATGAACCCAGTCGAAGCTCCTTGAACTTTCTCACCTTCTGAGGCAGTGAAGCTGGATGGTTTTCTACGATGAGTCTCTTGAGGTAATGAACCCAAAGACGCTTCTCCTCCTGGTTCTTGGTCTGCAGTAATAAAACCACTATAAATGTTAACATTGAGGACGGTAAAATACTGATCTGTTTTATATAATATCAGTTCAGTCCAACCTGCACGATGTGCTGCTGTTTGGGAATCGTCTGGTCAGAAACTCGGAAACACAACGGATCCTTCAGAGTCTCCACCAGCAGCAGGTTGCAGCACTGAAGCACAAATATGAACACAAAAGGTAGAAAAATCAGGCATTTAATTATCTAGATCATAGATCTGCATCCAGGAAACGTTCTGTCTGACATATTTGGCGGTTTGTTTCCATGTGTGACACTCAGCAGACAAATGTGAAGCTGAATCATCCTGTGAAACATTATGAGGACAGTCACAGGTCAGTTCAGTTTGATGGTTGGTTGACCAAAAAATGCTGACCAGAGAATGCTTCAAGTGGACAAAAACTTGTTTAAAAAGACATAAACAGGCCCTAAATAACTCAGGATTGTTGAAATAGATTTTTGGAAAAATCATTTTCCAAAATGATTTGAAATTTGTCAAAAACGACTCAAATTTTGATCAAAATGACAAAAACCTTATTCAAAATGACAGAAACACATCCAGAAATACTCAAAAACTGTTTTAAAGAGGCCAAAACTGGTCTGAAATGAGAAACACTCGTCCAAAATTACTCAAATGTGTGTCTAAAATTATTTGATGTTTGTCCAAAATGATAAGTAAAACTGTCCAAAACATGTTTAATATGAGAAGAGCTTGAAAACTTGTCCAAAATAAGTTAAAATTTGTCCCAAATGAGTTTAAATTTGTCCAAAATTGCTCATAAAATGTCTGAGGGCCAATTTTTCCAACAAATGTAAAAAAAATATGTCCAAAATGACTCAGATTGTGTCCAAAGTAACAAAAACATGTCCAGAAGGGCTCTACATAATTACTCAAAACTGGTCCAAAACTTGAAATGTGTCCAGAAGGACAAAAGAAAAATCCCAACTAATTCAACATTTGTCTAAAACGATAAAACATTCCAAAATGAGCTGATGCAATAGTCCAAAAATTCAGAGAAATTTCCCAAACTGACTGGATTAAACGTACAGATTCACATGAATATTAAAGAGGCTAAAATAAATCAGATTCATCCCTGCAGGCTCTAACGTCAGATGGATTTAACTCACGAAGATGTGTGTGCTGTAGACAAACTGTTCCAGCCTCTTCTTGGCGATCAGCAGCATCTTGTCGAACAGGAAGAACGCTCGTTCCTTCTTCACTCTGTGGACCTTAAAGGAACCTTCTAGAACCAGCTCTCCGAAGCCGCTCAGGTCCGGACCGGTCCAGTTCACCAGCAGGGACTCGATCTCCTGCACAGGAGGAAGGAAACACCAGGTGGGCTCTAATAACGGAAGCTTCTATAGCGAACCAAAACCTTCTCCAGGGAACCTCTGCAGGACTGAAAACTGCAGCCAAACTCAAGAAAGCATTTTCAGCAGAGTGTCACACTTAAATGGTCGCACATGAACCAGAGGAGAAGTCAGAGAAACTACAGACCAGCAGCATCACTGTCAGGAATGTATGTTTTTTAACAGCTTTCACTGGAAGTTTTTGAACAATTTACTCTTTTTTTGTTTTTGTTTTTTACAGATCTTCGCTGTTATGTTACATTGCATATAATCACATTTTAAAAATGAAAAAAATATGAATTTAAATGCTGACTATAAAAACAAACAAACAAAAACTAGCCAAAACTGTGAAAAAATGTCCAAATCAAACATGTGTATTTTTTTTAAATGGTCATTTACTCTTTTACAATGTTCAACTGAGGAAGGTTATATTAAAGACTGAAAAACTGTAAATATTTTTAACTGTTATTTTGGAGTTATTCCCTGTTTTTAAAAAAGAAAAGAATTACATGCTGACTGTTTAAAAAACAGGCCAAAACTGTAAATAATATCCACATCAAAAACTGTTCTTTTACGATGTTTGAGTGAAGTTACAGTTTTTTCGGTATTTAAATCAGCCAAAATAGGCCTTTATTTGAAAGAAAAATTACGTATGTCAAGGATTTAAAAAAAGCAATTTCTTTCCTGTTACTTTACAGATTTTTCCTATTTTGTTTAAATTACAGATAATATCTGGTAAAACCACAGAAAAAAAACATGTTAATCACAAATAAACAGGTAAGAGCTCATGAAACATCTGTGGTTTTACAAAGTCTTACAGGCTCTTTTACAGTGTGTGACTAGAAAATGACACAGATTTTATACTGTATTTAAATCAGCAATAAATATCGCTCTTTCATAGCTGTTTATCTGAGTTAAACATTTTGCACATTAAGGATGGAAGAATGGTAAATTATGATGTTACTGTTACTTCACAGACTTTCCTTGTTTTAACAAATTACAGATATTATCTAGTAAAATCACAGAAAAGGCATCTATATATTTACATTATGACCCTACAGATCTGTAAATCATATCCACATCAAAAATTAGTATCTCTTACAAATGTTAATTTTTTATTTTGTTTTACAATGTATGACTCTAAAATAACACAGTTTATTGTTTTTAAATCATCAAAAAATCGAATTATTTTCCAGATTTTTTGCAGTTTTTGAATCTTTTAGTATTCCACCAGTCTATAAAATCTTTCTGGTACCTTTGCTGCTGGATTTTTAACGGTTTTTACACATTGTTTTTACAGTGTGCTTTTAATAAAGTAACAAGAGACATTAAGATCATTTAAATGAGCTGAAACTCCTCAAAGTGAAACACAGAAGGTGAAAAATGCTGTGAAACACTAAATTAAAGGCAGAGACTTCAGAGAAATGACAGAGGTGTTAAAACCCAGCTGGACCTGAGAACACGCTCCGCTCTGTGAGCTCCACGTGTGCTGGAACACACTAATAACACGCCTGTGTGTGTGAAATGACATGAACACGTGTCGGGGGAAGTTGTGGAATGCAGAGTTTGACACCTAAAGGTCGCCTGGTCTCTTTACAGGCCCGAGGACCAAAAGGTGGCTGGAGGCCCACAGAGGGGACGCTGCTGCTGCACAGTCGGTCCAGAAAAACCTCTCAGGAGGTCAGAAATGAGCCGTGTTTTAGCTTTAACGCTACAGACTTTGGTATGATGAGAATCTAATCTCCTGTTTTGATGTAAAAGGCTGTAAGTCACTAAATTCAGGCCTTCCAGTGAATCTGCTGGTGGTCACTTTGGAAATTACTGTGTTAAAGCTCACAGAAGGCTTTAATTTCTGCTGTGTGGATGTTGCAGTAGTGCAGTGTGGAGTGTAGCTGGGATTGTTTTCACCTTGTGAGCCTGTGTGAGCGTTTTATTATTACAAAATGTGGTCCTGGAGTCAACTACTGTAGCCTAGAACTACTACAAAGGTAGATTTGAGGTGGTAATAAATCTCTTTACATCCATGATATATTGCTTCTTCATCAATCTGGTAAAGTGACGACATCCTGTCTTTCAGACAGAGGTCACTTTCCATTAATGTTACTCATGATTTTATTCAGGTCACCATAGTGAGGATATTTTTCATCAATGTGAGATCAGACAACACACAAAGTGATGTAATGACACATAACAATATAATAATAAACAAAAAGTAAATCTAAACTACCAGGTAATGGATTTAGTACTAAATACTGCATAATGATGATCTAACTGCTACTATGTTTGACCTGCTGTTCGATCCTGATCCATCCAGTCTCCATGTCAGGGATCTTTTAGAATTGTATCTAATTAATTAAGTTATTGTTCTGTGTAAATGTCTGATGCTGCAAATATTTATCAACTCAGATGAAACAGTCCTTAACAGCTGGAGGCAACAAACTAAACTGGCTCTGTGATTTACTGTTAGATCCTGACACAGACTAATCCTGTCTCCATGTCAGGGATAATTCATAGTAACAACGAACTAATGAAGTCACTGGTGCTGCAGTTGCACTTATGTGGATCCTGCTGATGTTTGATGCTGCTATTTAACAAACTCTGAGGAAACAGTCCTAAACAACTGGAAGCAACAAACTAAACTGTGACTCTGTGACTTGCCGCTGGATCATGACATGGACTCATCCTGTCACACTGACAGACAGAAACACACAAACAACAGCACTTGGAATTGTGTGAAGTGATGTGAAGATTTTCTCCACATTGAAGCACCAGCATTCATTCAAAAACCCCAGTTTGCATGTCAAAACCGCAAACCACCTTTTTTCTTTATTTTGCTCTACAATTTCAAATCTATTCAAACATATTCAGAAAAATAAGATTTTACTGTGAAAAAACTAATAAATAAACGCCAGCAGCCTAGATCAATGACACTCGAGAATATTTCATGTAATCTGAGTTTATGTTTACCCCACAAACAGGAGTTTGTTGCTTCCAGCTGTCTAGGACTATTTCCTCTGAGTTTATTAAATACCTGCAGCATCACATAGATGCAGAATCCACATAAAGAGAGAGAGAGAGGAACATATTTACACACTCAGCAGTAACTTTATTAATTAGATATAATTATAAACGATCCCTAACATGGACACAGGATCAGTCCTGGTCAAGATCGAACAGCAAGTCACAAAGTCACAGTTTAGTTTCATTGCTTCCAGCTGTTCAAGATTATTTTCTCTGACATTATTTAAATACCTACAGCATCACACATTTACACACACACACCAGCAGTAACTTTAATAATTAGGTATAATTATAAATTATTCCTGACATGGAGATAGGATGATCAACAGCATGATTTTGTGTTTACCTGCAGCCGGACTGCGTGTTCCTGTTTCCTCTTCATGTCGTTGATGTACCAGGCAACCGCTGTCATGGTGATGATGGCGTCCTCCACCACCTCATATCCAGGGTTGCTCTTATCAAAGTGCTTCGACAGTTCCTGAAATGACAGGACCAACATGTAAAACTGCCACAGAATTACACAACAAGGTATGATTCAGGGACAGGCATTTTATAATATATGGTGCGATTAAAACGTTCAGAGGCTGCTGTGTTGTGCGGAGCGTGTCATGGTTATGTGCACATAACTTGTGCAAGCAGTAACCGTTGGAAATCAGGACATCAGGACCTGTGAGTACTGGCAGCTACACATTTGTGATTTCATTACGGAGCTCGAACTTTCATGGTGACCAGAGGAGGGTCTGCAGCTACCACCAAGAGAAGAAGCTACAGTTTTACAGCGGAAGACACACAAAATGACCACAAATAGAAACAAAACAATTACAAAGAAACACAAAATGATCATATAAAAGTAACAAAAAATGACCAAAAAGAGACACAAAACGGCCACGACAAGGAGACACAAAGTGACCACGAAGAGACTCAAAATCACCCATGAGAGACACAAAACAACCACAAAGATACAAAAAAAGGACCACAGAGAGACACAAAATGATCATAAAGAAATGCATAATGACACAAAACAACCACAGAAACACAAAAAACTCCAGAAAGACACAAAACATGACCACAAAGAGACACAAAATGACTACAAGGAGACAAAACACAACCATAAATACACACAAAACAAACACAAACTCCATTGTAGATTTCCACCCGCCCATTTAGCCAGATGTGGGAAAGTGAAATTCCACTTAAAGAGTGAAAGTTTTGACTCAGTTTAGTAGATTCAGCTCATCACAGCTTAGTCATTTGGGATGGGAATTGATAAGATTCTTATGATTCCAATTCCATTTTTGATTCTGCTTAACAATTTGGTTCTTTATCGATTCTCATTGATGTGCTATTGTTGCCACTGCTACTGGGCTGAGATTCCCTCTGGAGCAGATCGAAAACGCGACATTCATTGCAAGTATTGCAAGTTGGCCTGCTGTCATCCTTTCTTGTGAAATGTAACCAAACTTTCGAACGTTTGTGCTGCTTGGGCGCCATGTACCCTGCTGGCTGCACTGATGAATGACGTCGCCACGCACGTTGCGTAGCTTGCAGAAGCCAAGCAAAGTGTGTGGTGACGTCATTCGCGCCAAGTGGAATTGATAAGGGAATTGTTTGCAAAACTGGCAAACGATTCTAAGGAACTGAAACACTGGGAACCAGTTCTCAACAAGAACTGGTTTTCGATTTCCATCCCAATTAGTCATGTTTACAGAGCAGGACTTCCAGGAAGTGTAGTAGGTGTTACAGGAGCACTGGGAGCAGAGTATCACCGCAGAAGGAGAATACTAAATTAAATCAGGTTTTTGATTATTATAGGTAAACTTTGAACGTTTTGATCGCCTGAAGACTGAAAGATATCCTCCTGATCTGCATCAGTTTTTTAATCTTTCTGAACAGCACAAATGAAAGGATGAATAAATCCCCTAAAACTCTCCTTTAACATCCTTCTACATACATTTCACTCGTCAAGGTTGTTAAGATCATCATGTTGCAATGCCTTGTTAAAGATTTACAATGAGAGAAACTCAACTAATGAAACTTTTATGTTTGAATGTTCTGATGTTTTAACCTCAACCAGAGATGCAGCGTCACATTTCTGTGACGCTGCATCTCTGGTTGAGGTTAAAACATCAAAACATGCTCAGATTTTCGCATCATTTTTAAAAGAATTGAGAACAAAGAAGCAGAAAACAATCCGAGCAGCTGACACAGCAGTGATGACTGAAGCTGGACCAGCAGAGGATTATGGGAAAATCCCTGCACAGATCCAACGCAGTGTTTAAACTGGCCACCGTCGACAGCAGCGAATAAAACAGCAGAGAACAAAGAGTTTCTCTGCGTTTCATCATCTGCTCTGAGGTGGGCTTGGACTGGAACCAGTACACGAACTCAGCACGTTTACTGGGAAAACCTGCATCTGTTTTATGGACCAGACGCTCGGCTGGTGTTTGTAAATGCAGCGATGGATGATTCAAGTCAAGCTGGGATTTATTAGAGGGATACTGACTTTATAATCACAGACTGATTAGCAGCAGACGCTAAAGATAAAAGCAGGGAATCCCGCTCTCATTGTTTCCTCCTGATCACTGTGAAAAGTTCATTTTTCTAACTTGAAACACGTTTTAGCAGCGTGAAAACTCTCTCCTTGACAATACTCATGCTAGAAACTTGCTGTTTGCTTTTAATATGTGTTAAATTAAGTCCCTGCTTTTTTTTCTCTTACTAATAAAATCAATGTGCAGCAAAATGAAGATTAATATTAACTTCAGGCTCATTAACACTTCAAATTTAACAAAGTCACGTTTGTCTTTGGTACAAAGTGACTCCAGCAGCTGTTAGCTGTGCATGTTAAATGAAAAGACTCCTTAAACTGAGAAAATTTAAATGGAAAACAAACCTTAAGGTTAATGAACTTGCTCTGTTACCTCAGTTGGTTTTTGCAGTTTATAAATGCACTAAGTTCAACCAGAGTTCAGTTAATTCACATTTTAAATACCCAAAAACTGGTTTAAAAAGGCAAGATGTCTTCTTAAAAATGACAAAATGACACCATTTATCAAGCAGAAACTTTAAAAACAGAAAGAATTGTCAGATTTTTCACTTTCCGACTGCCTTTGAACTACTCGTCAGTGACGTGATGTGCAGTGCCATCTGGAAAATGAACCAGATTTAAGTTTATAATCATAGCCTTTCATCAAAATAACATCATTCTACACGCCTCTTTAAAAAAAAAACATAAATACTTCCTCTAACCAGATTTTGCAACCATGAAGCCAGGACTGGTTCAGCTGCCACCAACAATCACATGACAAAAATTCCGTTTTCAGCTGAAGTGCAGGCAGTGTTTAAACAGAGCAGGAAAGCCTGGAAGCAAATGAATAGTTTAGGTATTAAAATATCTACAGTATGTGGAGCCTCCATTTTTCCAGTGTTGATCATATCTGTGAACACTTGTACATGTTGATTCCAGTTTGTTTCCATCCATCCATCCATTATCTATACACCGCTTAATCCTCTGTAGGGGGCTGCAGCCTATTCCAGCCAACTTGGGCAAAGACACCCTGGACAGGTCTCCAGCCTATCACAGGGCCCAGTTTGTTTCAATTTTTGTAAAATAAATAGTCAAACCAGTGTCTCTTATTATCTGGTGTTTTTTGAGTTGTACAGCCTGTTAACACAACTACAACTAGTGTGCGTCTCTGTGGCCTTTTGTACAACTGACTGTAATTTCAACAGTGAAGTCTCACAACAAACAGCTAGGCTGGTCCATATTAGTCTCCCCATAAGGGAAAAGAAATTCAGAGTTTCCATTGGTCTGCACCCATATCATGTGACAGGTGAGTTTCTTTTTCTTTGCACATAAAAACAACAACAAAATCTGCAAAAGAAGGTTTCAATAAACTACAGGACTTTCACTAGCAGTCTGAGTCCTGTGTGGGAACTATTGTTATGTGTTATGTGGTATTTTCAGTCCTTGTTTGCTTTTATTTATGTTACGAACTTGGTTTGGCTAAACAACAGATCATGGTTTGGGGTAAAAATCATTCATGTAAACACTAACCACTGAGCTCCAGGTGCTCCCCTGGTTGCTAACATCCCACAAGAACAACCTCTTAAAAAGTAATCTTGCAATGTTACAACCTTTTCTGTTAAAATAATACGTTTTGCACTTTGGACCAAGAGAGCTGTTACACATTTCGGTGTGAGGCTGCACCTGGACCTGAAGGGAGTGTTTCTAACTCTACACACAGTCTCATATTACTGTTAATGAATAATAAACTATGTGTAGAAGTGTTTGTATGCAGAGTTTATGCTCAGAGCTGTGCTTATTGCTTCATTAATAAGGTTTACCTGCAGAATCTCAGGTTGAACCTCAGCCAGTGGTCTGCGTTCAGTCCCTGCTCACACAGCTTGTATTGGTTCATTGATAGTTTATCTGTGACCTGCTGACGTCTGGTCCTTGTTTTATTGTTCTAATGAGACTGAAATCCTTCACATCTGGGAGTCGCTCTTCATCTCTACAGTCAAACACACTGTGGTGTGTGTCCTCAGTCATCCGCCAACTCTTTTTAACTCAGAGAAGAAACTAGTTTATTACTGACAGACTTGAGCCAAACTCTGTGCTGATGCTGTGAAACAGAACCTGTTGCCTGGAGACCAAAGTTTTAGACCAGTCGGGTTCTCTGGGACAGAACCAGAAATATTTAACATCGTTCAGGTTCTTCTGCTGCTTCTGAGGGACTGTGTGAAGTATCTGAGGTGGTACCAGGTTGTATTTGAGGTCTTTTATGCAGTATTTCGTAGTATCTGAGGTGTTACCCGTAATACCAGGTAGTATTTGAGACCTTACATGCAGCATTTGGAAGTATTTGCAGTTTTACCTGTAGCGGGTGGTATCTGACACACTACGTGTAGTTTTGTAAGTATAACTGTACATAGCAGTTGGTTTTTAATGTCTTACATGCAGTAACTGGTAGCATTTAGAATGTTACCTGCAGTAGTAGGTAGTATTTGAGGTCCTATATGCAGTATTTGGTAGTATTTGACACACTAGGTGAAGTTTTTGAAGGACAAGGAAGTAGCAGGAGGTATGTAGGGTCCTACATGCAGTATATGGGATGTCAACTGTTGTAGCAGGTAGTATTTGAGCTCTTTAGTGCGGCATTTGGTAGTGTCATTTGTAGTAACATTTGGTGTTTAAAGTCCTTCATGCAGTAATTGGTAGTATTTGGGGTGTTACCTGCGGTAGTAGGTGGTATTTGTACTGAATGCACTATGTGGTAGTATTTGACATACTCAATGTTAGTTTTTGAAGGATAACCTGAAGTAGCAGGTGGTATTTAAGGTCCTACATGCAGTATTTGGGATGTTACCCATAGTAGCGGTGGTATTTAAGGTGATATTTGCAGTCTTGGGTAATATTTGCAGTGTTATCTGTAGTACCAGACGGTATTTGAGGTCCTGCATGCAGTATTTGGTAGCATTGTGGTATTTGTAACGGTATTTGAGGTGCTACATGGAGTATTTGGTATTACTTGTGGTGATACCTGCAATAGCAGGTGGTATTTAAGGTGATACTTGCAGTGTTTGGTAGTATTTAAGGTATTATCTGTAGTAACAGGTGATATTTGAGGTCATATATGTAGTATCTGGAAGTATTTGAGCTGTTACCTGTAGTAAAGGGTGGTATCTGAGGTGATATATACAGTTTTTGATGGTACTTGCTGTATTACCTGCAGTAATAGGTGGTATTTGAGGTGATATATGCAGTATTTGGCAATATTTGCAGTATTACCTGCAGTAACAAGTGGTATTTGAGAATCCTCTGCACCGGTTTCAGCAGGTAGGTTTCCAGAGGCAACGAATGGTTCAGAGTCGTCTGTCTCTCCTGGAAGAATCGAACCAGACTTTCGTTTTTCATGCATTCTCTCAGCACTGCCACTGAACTGTGGAGGAAGGAAAGAGACAATGTTAGAGCACAGAAAAATCTATAAAAAATACTTTCCAACTTTTAATATGAAGTCAAACGACAAAAAAGGTTGATAGATGTTTATGTACGATTGCAAAAGTTCATCCGTCAATGTGTCCGATGAACACGAAGGAGTGAAATTTAATAAGGAGGAGATGGTGAAGGAGGTGAGAAGGAAATACTCGACTCTGAAATCCTTCAACAAACATCCATCAGAGCAGGAGGCGAAGAAAGGATGGAGGGAAGGAGGAAAAGAAAAGACAGATGGAGGAGATTAGGAAGGAGGACTGCACAGCTGTTTGGAGCTCTGACAAACATCCATTACAAGTTTATGGAGGATGGAGAGAGACGACGGAACAATTATCACCAACATTCGTCACAATCTGAACAAAGAAACGACCAAAATGTTGAACAGAGACACAAAGAAGGTGAAGAAGAATTTAAGGAGAAAAGGGAAAAGACTTAAAAACGAAGACTTGTCCAGAGGATGGAGGGAGAAGGAGGGAAGATGGAGTTGCTGAGAGGAGATGATGAAGGAGATTCCTCAGCTGCTGGGTCCTCTGATAGACATTTATCACAGCTGGAAGCCAGAGAATGTTGGACACCAGCAGTGAGACTAGAAGGAGGATGAAGAAGGAGGTCAAGGTAGCGACGGGGATGAAGATGAAGAGAATCTATTCCTCCAGATAGACGTTAATCACATGATGGACTTCAGGAATTCAGTAATATTTTCTGCAGACAGAACTGAAGAAACAAACCCTGAAGTTGGTCTGCAGCTTTATGTAAAAACTACATCATGTTGCAACAGATTTCAATGAACAAACTGGGCCGTCTGCAAAATGCCAAACATAAATGTGCAAAAGGTTTAATTTCTTTAGCTGAATCATCCAACGCCTTCAGGACGATTGTCACAAATTCATCCTACAGCAAGACAAAAAGCCAAAACATCATAAAGAACCCTAAAAGCTTCAGTAAAAAGCATCTGGACTACTGTTTTTAGTTGCTGAAGATGCTTCAAGAGGCTTCAGTTCTTGAACTGAAAAACTCTTGGATGAAATTTATTCAACAGTAATGGCACAGTCAAGTTTCAGAGTCGATGTGGGAGAGATGAGCAGACTGTAAAGACCTGAGATACTCTGATGAAGGTATTCAAGGTGTTACCTGTAGTAGCAGGTCGTATTCGGGGTTGAACATGTAGTATTTGGTAGTATTTCGAGTGTTACCTGTAGTGGCAGGTGGTATTTGAGGTCATACATGCAATATTTAGTAGTATTTATGGTGTTACCTGTAGTAGCAAATGGTATTTAAGGTCTTAGATACAGTATTTGGGGTGGTACCTGTAGTAGCAGGTGATATTTGAGGTCTTACATGCAGTATTTGGTAGTATTTGAGGTTTTAACTTCAGTAGCAGATGGAATTGTCTGTGAGTCATCTGTTTTTAAGGCAGCTCTTCCCTTCTTACATGGAAATGTTCCACGAAAGCAATTCTCCCATCATGGTTTTGCAGGGACACCATTGCTGCGTCCTGGGCCTAGCACCCAAGATGATTATGATTAGCTTAAAAAATTACAAACAAACCACACACCCTACAGAAGAACGGCAATAAGGTGCAGCCAGACCATTCTATCTGAGACTAGGTTGGAACTGACAGAAGGGCTGCAGTAGTTCAGATAACCACTTTTTACAGAAAAGAGAAATCACCAGATGTTTGTTCTATCCACCGCTTTCCACAGTTTGACTGTAATGAACATTGCAGCCTCTAGGGGGCGCTGGCAGAACTTCAGTGCTTTGTGACTGTAAGTGTGACAATCATAAAAGTGGACAAACCTTTGCATTCATACTAAATGTCACCGACTTGAGGCCTGAATCCTCGGCAGGCATAAGGAAATAAAGCTGTAATGTGTCACCTCTGCAGCTTCAGACAAACACTCATCTCTGCATGAAGAATCTAAAGCATATGGCAGATATGAAGAATGACACCAGAGACATTCCTACAAACTGTGCTTGGAAACTTTCCCATCAAATCATCCTTCAGAAAACAGACTCAGACTTCCTGCAGCTGGAACTCACCTCAGCACTCTGTTTTCCAGCTGCATGAGAAGCTTGTTCATCTATTTTATATTCACCTCGGGTTGTTTATGTTCTCTAAACAGATATGTGTAAAGATGATGTGTGGTGCTGGTTTGTGTTCGTCATTACCACAGAGCAGACTGAAGCCAGGTTTCAACTCGGCCTTCATACTTTCACAGACTGCAGATATTGCAGCTGCTCCCAAGAGCCTGAATTCATCTCCACCAATCAGAGGTAACATAACGCCAGACTGCAGCCTGTTCAGCCACTCAGAGATGATTAACCTCCGAAACTCCACTCTCCATCTTCCATCCACCTTTAAATTCTGTTTGCATTTGCAGAAAGTGACTTCTCAAATTGCTTTTCCACTTTACGTCGGATAAGCCTTATATACACTGATGCTACTGTATTATGAGGACACAGAATGAAGGATTCATGTTCTTAGTGATGAATTACCTTTAAATGAGGTGCCGCTATAACCAGTAAACTACACCCCTCCCTGTCGAATGTATAAAACACATTGATAGTGCAACATGACAAAGTATGATTATCACTCTTTGTTTTACTTCCTTTGGTGGAAACTTCTGCTAAAAGCTTTGGGACTACACATATGCTCTACAAAACATTAAATACCATTTGAACTGTTTATGACACAGCCTTCTGATGTTTTTATGGAATTCAGGGTCAATTTACATTGAACAGGGTCAACATATCCAGGAATTGAATGACCCAACAAACCCAAAACTAGGCTATGAATGCACCAATATATCCTTAACCAGTGTAAATAACTTGGATAGTAATGCATCAACATGTAAAAAAAAACTGGATATTAAGACGCCACCTCGTCAATAACCTGCATATTAATGCAGCAAAATGTAAAAAACTTGGATGGTGACGCACTAAATTATCAAAAACCTGCATATCAATTCACCAGAACACCAATAACCTGAATATTAATGCACCAAATTATTAAAAACCTGGACACAATGCAACAAAACATCAGCAACCTGGATATTACCACATCAAAATGAGAAAAAACCTTAATATTAACAAACTAAAGTGCCATAACTTAACCTATAACCCACCCAAAACATCAAAAATACTTGATAATAATACACCAAAATGTCAAAAACCTGAATGTTAATGAACCAAATTATCAAAAACCTGGATATCAATGCACCAAAGCACCACTAACCTGGACATTAATGTACCAAACACCAAAAACCTGAATATTTATTCACTAAAACATGAATAACCTAGATGGTAATGTATGTAGGTAATATAGTGGAAAGAGTGTGTTATTTAAGGACAATGAGAGTCAAAGATCACCAGGTAGTCTGGATATTTTGGAGAGTTTGTGAATCAGGACCAAAGTAATAAACAGCTTGCACCACTAAACATGCCCACGTAGGTTCTACTCCAAACCCTACAACCTGCTCTGTTCCTCTCAGATAGACTTTCACGCGTTCTGAGTCTGATCTACTGGAACGTTTCCCTTCTCTGTTAAAACTTGGCTTCAGAGAAATTACCCCCTCCCAGCCTCCAAAGCCCCCCTGGATCCACAGCTCATCAATTTACTGCATTACAATCTGCACACGCATCCAAGTGGAGTTTAGCAGCATAAATTACCTCAGCATCTGCCTCCCTCTGGATCCCCCGACTGAGATTACATCCACATCTGTGAATGTCGTTTTAATGGCGGTCTGTTTCACGCTACATGCAAAGTGTTGTGATATTTGTTAAAGACAAACATCTCCTTTGGTTGTGCTGCAGGCGGCTTTTCAGATGGCAGAGAAGCTGCATTCCAGGGGCCGTTTTCTTATTTGGCAAGTTTCTCTTTTTACGCAGGATAACTAACCAAACAAAGACTCCCAGCTCGGGTTCCCGGCGGGGCGACACTCGAGTTCACAAACCTGCAATCCAGCAGATTTGCCTCCAAATCTGACCCAGCGGATCAGAGCGGAAAAATGCAGAGCAGAGAGGCTGACAGAGACCAAATGTCTGCTCCTCTGGTAATTACATTACTGTCTTATTGTGCTGAGCTAAAGCATCACACATGGCATCCTCTCAGTGTTCGGCATGAAGGCAGAAACTGACCAAACAGTGACTCACTCAGAACCAGTCTGGATCCAGATCTGTGGACGTGTGAGACGTTGTACTGTGAGGTGACCTTATCAGGAAAACAATGATGTGATTCACTGAAGTTGAACAGACACACTGACACATCAGATGAAGGTTGGTGTATTGTTTCACTTCAGTCTTGTTTGGACTTTTGCTGTTTTCACTCTGTTTCGATGTGTTTTCAGTTGCTGTTTGGTTAATTTTAGACATTAAACCTATTGGTTAAGGTTAGAGACCAAACTTACTTCATTACGTTCAGGCCTCAAAAGTACTTGGCTTAGTTGAGTCACCCAAACCTTGTGGTTAGGTTTAGACACCAAACATATTTGGTTAAGTTTCAGCACTAAAACTACTTGGTTACATGCAGGCATCAAAACAGTTTGGTTAAGTTAAGGCACTAAAGCTACTTGGCTAAGTTTAGGTGTCAAAACTACTTGGTTAACTTTAGTCAACAAAACAAATTTAGGTACTAATGAAAATTCTTCAGGAGTTGTAAACATGTAGAATTTTTTCTTAAATTCTTCAGTGTGAGTGGACAAATCCTATTCTATGAATCATAAATTAATAAAACTCCCACTGTGCTACAGATGCAGCAGTGAATATGGGGCAAAGCACTTTCTCAAACCAAAAAATGTGAAGCCTTGGACAAAATTTGCTCATCCGTTAATCTTTATGTAAATTCATTCAATGAGTGTTGCTCGCTTGTAGAATGTTTTCTTCCTCTAATTTTTTTCCTCTGCATTTTTCTAGGACACTAAGTAGGAAGTTTCCCTTTGGAGGTGTCCTGAACCAAAACACACTGGAGAGATTACGAACTGATGAGCCAGTACTTTAGAGTACCTGTCTAAATTATTGTGAAGCCTTTTACAAACCGGCTCCAACCCACCAAAGTTTGGACTTCACAGTCCTCCGCTGGTATCAGCCACTTAGATGTTAGCAGCAGATTCTTTAGGTCCTGGAAGTTGGAGTTGCATCAGCCTTGTTGCAGCACATCCTCACCCACAAGGTTTATCCATTTAGACAACCGGTCATCTGGACCAAAGGGTGGCTCAGATCTTTCTTCTCCAACCACCTTCCTGTTTAAAGGGCTGGTGGAATCTTTGAGTGTAAGGAAAGTGACCTCTGATTTATCATCACAACATTTTCAGAGCCTCTGGGACATCCAGTGAGGAGGTAGGTACTATTTAATTTAAGTAGAGCATACATTGAGTCCAAATGACAGAAGGCTGCAGGGTGTCAAGGGGGATGTACTGGAACAAGTCTGATCAAACTCCAACTTCCAGAAACTTAAAGGATCTGCTGTTGCAGTGGCTGATACCACAGGAGGTCTGAAAAGTCCAAACTTTAATGGGTCAGAGCTGTTCCGGCAGCATATAAAGGACTTAACAGCACATTAGGCAGGTGGTCGTAATTTGTTGTATATCGGTGAATAATCTCTCCAGTGTGTTCTGGGTCGATCCAGGAAAAACTGGAAAGAGAGGCCTGTTAATTAGGTGCTCAAATAACCTGAGCTGACTTGACTCTGAGCTTCTCCCCACTGTAAGGATAATCTCCGACACCCTGCACTGTAAAAATGACAATTTTTAAAAAGTTTTTAGCCAGGACTTTGGTGAAACCAGTCAAAAAACCTTAATTCTAGCTGGATTTAGCCATTTTCTTACCACTTTTGATATATGTTTGGACTCTCTAGTTGGAAAAGCCAACTGTGTCCAAGATCAACCTTCTGCTGATGATTTTAGGTTTTCTTGAAGAATGTGGAGGTTATCCTCCTCCTCCATTATTATATTTACTTTGTTTAAAGCAGCCAAACAGCCCCAGAGGGTAACACTGCCACCTCCATGCCTGATGGTAGGTTTGGGTTAAAGGCCTCACATTCTCTCCTCCAAACATGTTTCTGATCAGTTTTTGTTCCATCAGACCACAGAACTTTCCTCCAGAAGGTCTTTTCTTTGTCCATGTGATCAGCAGCAAACTTCAGTGCAGCTTTAAGGTTCTGTTTCTAGAGGAAGAACTTCTTCTTCATGGAGCCTCTCAGCTCATGTTGATGTAAACACTGTGGACACTGACAGCTGTGTTCCAGCAGCTTCTGATTCATTCAGACCTGATTTTTAGTGATTCTTAGTTGACTCTTGATCATCCTGACCAATTGTTTCTCAGCAGCAGGCGATAGTTCGTATTTTGTACCTAATCATGGCAGTAATGCAACTGTACCACAAACTTTATACTTACAAACAATTCTGTGATCTGCAGCTTTGAAATGTCTTGAAGTGACTTTCTTGACTTGTTCAAGTCAAAGATTTGTTTTTCACATCTTTGTTGTGCTCCTCAGACTTTCCCACTGGAGTGTTTATGGCTAAGTCTAATGAGTGGATCAAATGGGTCCTATTTAAATTGGCTCAGAGGAGTCAGCAGCTGTAGTCAATCATAATCACTCTACAGTTCTACAATTTCACTTAGCAGATGTTTTCATCCAAAGCGACGTACATCTGAGAGTAGATACAACACAAGCAAGGATCTAGTCAGCAGAAAACATCCTGGATAAGTGCAATAAAACAAGTTCAAGTGTGACAAGACCTTGTGCCTACAGGCAGTGCAGGAGGTTATAGGAATTTTTATTTATTTATTTTTTTGCAGCCTGTCAAGTGCAAAATCACTCATGAGAAGTTAAGTTAGTTACCATTTTTTAACTTTTCCTGGCACACTTGCTGCAAGATTTTCCTAGTTCTTTTTTTCCCCAAATTTTCTTTTATAGAGTACCAATGAAACTCCTTTATCCTTGTAATACAGCTTGACTAGTAAACCAAGAGCTTCATCCTCGGACTCAATCCAATATCCACATCCCTGCTGTCCGTCAACCTCACACTGGTGTACAAGATCCAGTAAATCCCCACCTCTGACCTCCACCCACCTACAAGACTGAGATACACTTTAAACCCTGCAGAGCTTCTAAAATATCTACAGCTAGAACAGAAAAATAATCAAGAAGCGTGAATAAATTAACCCTGTTCCAACTACTTCTACTGATATCAGTTATTTCTGAGGCAGTTCATGTTGGCAAGCAGACAGCATTGTGGGGGTTTAGCTAATGAAGGGACACCATGACAAAGACTTCTGTGACAGTTACTGGAGTCAAGCCAGCATTCACATATTCTGTGCTACTTTAGCACAATGGTGTCTGCAAATAAGGTGTTTTATTGGCTCATGCACAAGGTCAAAAGTAATTGTATCAGGATGTCTAATGTAGTCAATTTATGCTATCAGTTAATCAATTGTTGATTGCTGACGCTGCTGACTATTGATTAAAGACTTTGTTGTATCATTGAGATCACACATGTTGGATCTGTACATCCCTTTTCCTGAATTGCTTGCTTTCTGTTTTTTTCGATAGAACTTTGCAACTTTTTAAAGAAAACTTACACAAAGTTTATAGTGTATGTTGGTGATGATTCCTCTCTAACCGTCCTGCAGCAGATCGTTTTGGGCCTGAGAGGATCTGGCAGTAGAAGAAGCAACACTAAAATCTGGAAACAGGCTGACAGAGAGGCAGCTTCTTGGTTTGCTCTCTGAAAGCATTTGACCTACTTATTTTTATTGGCGTTTAATGGAGCTTTAAGGAGGCGACAGGCAGCAAGCGGCGAGCTGATCGAGGTGAAGGAAGGGTCGACTTCCCCTCTGAAGCTGACAGGCTCGGTGCACCTACAGGGTTTAAACACATGCAGGCACGTATGGACGGCAATGAAGGCTTTTACTGTGTATGTAGGCAGTGATTTAGGTGCATTAACATGCAGACAGATGTAGGCAGCACACACACACTGAGTGCTGGGCAGCAATCCAGTCAGGCCAAACATCTGTCTGTCAGAGTGATGGAGGGAAGATGGTGTGGGAGATTAGCAGAGATTCTCTCAGAGTCTACAGAGGATGAAAGAAACTCAGAAAATGAGACAAAGAGGGAGAGTATTTCGCATTGTGAAACACCGAAAAGATCAGTAGCATTTTTTGAAACTCTCCATGGGACATGCTGACTTCAAAAACTTACACTGCAGAACATTCAGTCCCCTCTTATCCCACTGCATTTCCAAAAAAGATTTAAAGGTGCAAGATTTTCAATATAAAAATAACTTTAATGTAACAGCAAGCTGCTCTCTGTAAAGTTGCAATATAGTGGAAAGCGTAAGGAATTATAAACATTTAAAAACACATTTCTGACACATACAGTGATGAAATATTGCACATTCTGCACTGTTTCTAGGTCAAAAAACAAACTGAAGGTGATTTGTGGCACTGAGCAGGGAAAGGTACAATACGCAACATAAATATAGCATTAAATCTAACATCAAACCATTATCTGGTATGTCAAGCTAGAATGAAGAATTTGAGAAGAAGCTATGACACATAAAATGAGGGAATATTTCAGACTCTTCACTATTTCTAGGTCAACTATGCACAAGTTTGTCAACATCAATATAGCATTAACATAGCAGCAAATACCAACCTGCAGTCAAGATATGGTGGGAAGTTTGAGGGGAATTAATGAAAATTACAGTGAAGAAATATTTTAGATTTGGATAGCTTTGTAGGTCAGCAATTAAGCTGAAAGATATGTGCCATGTAAAGTGTGCAGTACACAAGATGTTGAAGAAAAACAAGGCATTATTACAGCAGCAAAAACCTATGTGCTGTGTACAGTGAGGAGTTTGAGGATTTAGACACATTTAAAAATACAAGACGTTATGACACATAAAATGAGGACATATTTCAGATTCTGGAGTGGATTCCATGTTGGCAAGCAGGGAGCACTGTGAAGGTTTTGCTACCAAAGGGGCCCATGATATGGACTTTTGTGAAGGTTAATGGGTGCCCGCCAACATTTATGTATTTTGCACTTCTGTAGTTGAACGGTGTGAACAATTAACCCATTTTAGTGGCTCATCTCATGTGACCATGACATAAGTCTCATTATTTAATTTCCAGTAATAGTTTAGCCAGTTTAAAATATATCAACCAATAAGGCAGAAGATGAAGGTCATGCATGTCAGAAAATGTACTGTAGATTAGCTGTAGGACCTGGTTGTTCTCTAATACTGTAGAGACCAGTGGAGGCACCACTCAGACCACAGGCAGCTCATGCTGCCAAACAGAGAACATTGTGGGCTTTAGCTAATAAAGGGGCACCATGACAAAGACATCTGTGTTGGTTAATGACCAAAATAGTTGTATCAGCATATGGAGTAATATCTATTGTAATAAATCTAAATTATTGATTTATTGTTCATTGATTAATTGTTTATTGATTAATGACGCTGCCAACTATTGATAAAGAGGAAAAGTGTTCACAATTTGTATCTGTATTTTCAATCGCTGTTTTGCTAAGTTTAATTAAGAAGCTGAGAACATTTGGCTGCTAACTCATGGCGTCTTTTTCTGACATTTAGGTCAATGGAAGTACTCTGTGATATAAAAAAAATGAAAAGTACCATCTGTGTTCAAATGTGACGCCAAGCAGTCAACAAGTTTATTAAAATCATTTTGACGCTTACTTATTCAATAACTGTTTTCTTACAGTGGAAAGAAGAACTTTTCAAATGGAGTAAGGTTTTAGCTGGCTATTTCAGTCTCAGAAAGATTATTATAATTATGCAGTGAGACGCAGTTTAACAAGCGTTCCAAAGGCACAAACACATTTTTACACACTGGTGGTGTCTGTGGATCAGTTTTCCAGGATCTTTGAGTTTGTAACTGTCAGAATAACTGTCTGGTCTTGTTTTTGTTTGTATTTTAACCTTCATCTTACCTGACTTTGACATCTTATCCTGTTTCCTTTGAGAGAACCACAATTAAAATCAGCTCATTGTGTTTTTGTCCTCCACAGACACTGCATCAGAACCAAAATCAAAATCAAAACTTGTGTTTTGTGACAGAAACATGTGTGTTTGGAAGTGATGTGCTGGATGAGATACAAATGCTTCTTCTCCTCCATAAACCATACCTCTCAGCGCCGCCGCTCGCCATTTTACTCTATTTTATGTCTCAGCTAAAACACATTTAGTCTTGTCATAAACCAGACGCTTTGCACATGTGAAGTCCGAGAGTCCGTTTATCAGGAACAGACGAGACAAAAATGTTTCTCACTGATGTCCTTTTGAGTGTCAACAACATCCAAATCATTCGACAACTTTAAAACATTAAATAACAACATGAAAGGGTCCAGTTTGTCCAGAAATCGGTGCTTAAGGGAAAGTCAAGTGATCATTTATTGCTAAAGGCTCTATCTTGACCAGTACAGTCACTTCTAATAATAGTAATGGTTGCAGTACTTACTTTGGGTAGTTCATGCAGTAGAGTGTGTAGATGTCAAATGCTTCACTCTGACAAAAAGACAGAAAACAAGTAAAGTTGACAAAGCATGAAACTGCAGATACATGTCCAATTTACCATTTTTTAATGTCCAAAGTTGTTGAAAACCTCTTTTCTCATGTAAGAAACATCTTAAACATCAGCCAAAACAGTCTCTCTGCCTTTTTCTCTCTTTCCTTTTAGCTAATAAACACTAGGAACTCATGTCTGATCCTTCCAATTCTCACCATCTGACATACACAACAGGGAAAAGTCAGATCTACTCCGTCATCTCCTCTGAGAAATGAATCACAATCTGTCCCCTGAAACTTACTGTGGAGGACGCTTGGTAGTTTTCATTTTAATTTGATTTATGCATCAGGAAGCAATTAGGTATTTATCTCAGATTTAGCTGCTCCTTAACTACAAACTCACTGCACTTCCTGTCAGTCCATCAGTCGGTCAGAGGTCACAGAGAAAGACCTCGTTGTACGAACTTGCCCAGGTCCTAAAATAACTCTGGGAATATCTAACTGTTTAATCTAATGTCCACTGCTCTGAAACGCACAGAGAGTTCAGTCTGAACAAACCTCCTGAAGCTCATATTTCATTAAATGTAAAGGTTTAAAAGTCCTCAGATGATGAAATGCGGCACAGCAGTCTGTAGTAAAGTACATTAAAGTGATGTAGAGGTTATTAAAGCAAAAAACATGAAGCAGAATGATAAAAAACATTAATAAAACCCCTATTGAAGCTTGTCCCACTTTCTTCTGCAATGATGTCATCACCCAGAAAGCTGCTCTCTGACTGGCTGAGATTAGTGAGAAACAGTAGTGGCCATTGTACATGATGTCACAGTGACGGATGGAGCTGATTGGTGTTTTTTTTTAGAAATGTGTAGTTTGCCTTTCTCACCCAGTTTTTGTTGGCCCACATTTACAGTTGAATTTTTAATTTCCTCACTAAAGTCTGTAAACGGTGTCACTGTGCAGCTGCCAAAATCAAAATGACAGAACAGAAAACATGGATAAACTCGTCATGGTCACTTTCAGTTATTACCGTGAGCTCACAGTAATAAAGCAGTTTGCACTTACAGAAAAGTAGTACTATACCCTCTGCATGTTTTTTAAGTTAAATGAACCTCCAAAAGTTCATCTTTGTATGTCAAAGTTATTTTTTTTTAAAGATTTATCCATGAAAATAGCCCCATAAAAAGGCTCCAACCACTCCTCCTCCATCTGCTGCAGTTTGAGCACACCAGCTCACCTACAATCCTGCTCAAACACTATCTATTCTACAAGTTGTAATATTGGAGTAATTCAGCCATACAGTAACTATAAAAGTATTTACCCCACTTGGAAGTTTCCTCCTTTCATTGCTTTTCAACATTTAATCATGGTCAGTTTAATCTGGCTTTTTAAATACGACTTTCCAAAAAGACTCTTTCATGTCAAATTGAAAAGGCTCCAATTAGCTGCACCTGCGTTGACCTAGATGTGTGACTTTAACTGGGGTGAATACTAATAAAATTATTCATTTTGCATTTAATATTTTTAATTAACTGACATTACATTGCAAAAATCTGTTTTTACTTTTAAGTAAATTTTGTCGCAGAAGTCAGATTATATTGACCATGATTCAGCGCTGAAAAGCAATAAAAAGGGGAAACTTCCAATACGTTTTATAGGCACTGGACATATTTAAACCAGAAAAATAATGTTACAGAAAGTCCCACCATACAAGCAGACAGTATTGGTTCCTAGGGTGTTTTATGAATGAAACCCTGGAACTCTAAGTGTATGCTTTTGAGAACTGCATTGGGAAAATAAAAAGGTTACTTTGCTCGTGAAGTGTTTTCTACCATCAAAAAAAAAACGCCATATAGACATCTTCACAAGGTTAAGAAAAACTGGACTTTCACAGAGGGGGTCTTTGAATTTAAAAAATACTATTTGGATTCATAATATTTACTTTTAAAAATGTGAATGGACCCAAAAAGGAAGAAAAGGCCTTGCAAGACAAAGTGCCTTTTAGTAACGATGGAAATACAACACTATCTATCAAGTAGTAGTGCTGTAAGACATTAAAAATAAATTAAATCACCTCCAGCCCCATCACTTCTCATTTGAAACCTTCATTCTGGGACTTTAACAGATCTACAAGAAGGAATTTTGGTTCATCCACTGCAGACCAGAAATCCCAAAGGAATCAGAATGTCTTTCGGCAGTCTACATGTTAGATGTTTCTTGTATTTGAGTTAAAATTTTGACTGACATGAAAGAAAAAGGGTGCCATCAAAATCATTAGGGTTCTTCCTCTGGGGATCATGAATCTCTATCAGGTTTTAGTCATAGCTGTTTAGAATATAGTGTTGGTCTGGTCAGAAAGCATCGACTCCGCCTGCTCATGCCTGCTACATGTAAATACAATCTGCCTGCTGTCCAACACACTACATGTTTGGATTCATTGGGTGTCGGCTGATGTGCAGCAGCAGCAGCTGGTCTGCAGACTGATGTTTGTGTGCTGCCTGCAGTGAGGTGAAGGCTTAGTTTAACTGGTGCTTTACTGGGTGTTGTGTTCCCCTTCAGCCTCACACATACAGAGCTGTACTGTACTCACTCTTTCTACGAAACACTCTGCGATGGCGGCAGCATGAGGACTCCTCTCCAGATCCTCCAGCAGATCGCTGAAAACACAAACACAGGGACATCCAGGTTCAGTTTTATGTAAGAGCTGTTGAAATCGTAGCAGAGTTTGACCTGTTTCGCTCCCCAGTTTTAGGTGATCCACTGTATGTTTTTGCCGTTTTTTCAAGGCAACATTGGACTGGATTACCTTGACCCAGATCTCTAGATTATCAAATCCAAATTACCAGTACTAATATTAGAAATACATGTCAAAATGTAGCCTGCTAGCTATGTCAAGAACAACAGTCAGAACAGGCACAACAGTTCAGAATTAGATTTTTTAAAGACAGAAAACAGCAAAACATCCCCTCAATTTTCAATTTCTTTCTTCCATCTGATCCACAAATATATAAACAAATAAACATGACTCAAAAATACATTAATATTCTGAACATGACTTTAAAAGGATAAATGTTCATTAGATAGCTAAATAAAGAACATCCACAGTTCAATGGAGGCACAAAGTCTGATCTAAAATCAAAAATTACTACATAAAATAACTGACTAATCTTTTAATCAAGTGACAAGGCTGCAGTAAAAGTTTAATTTGGTTGTAATGATGACAAATGTGCTGCACAGACAGCCAGCCGGGTTGATTTTTATCAGATAATGATGCTCTAATACATTAATCCTGAACCTTTCCATGTTGGGTCTTGCAGGACCTGCAGGATCCAAATCCTCCAGCCTGAAACTCAAAGAAACAAACAGCCACATTTCTCCCACAGAGTTTTAGTAGAACTCTGGTTCGCAGCCAGTCTGATTTGCTGGGAGCCATGGAAACTATAATAAGTAACAATGCTGTTGTAGTTACTGTACGGAGCCTAACAGAGTCCACATGAAGGTTAGTGTGACACTGAACCAACTCCAGAACCTGCAGACTGTTTCAGCTGGCAGACGTTCATCCTGAAAACTTTCCCACAATCCCTCCTCGCTGCCGTCACTCCACCCTGCCAAGTCCTGAATACAAGCCTTTTCTTTATCTCTGCATTTAACTCTGGTCTTCTGGTTCTATTTTTCCATCTATTACACGCACAACACACTTTTTAAAATTCCGAAATGTGTAATAGCTACAACAGATATTCATTAGCAGAGCTCCCATAACCCGTCACTGGTAGATGTTTGGGCCTGAACCCTGACCAGGTCTACAAACCAGACTCAAACCCCACCCTCCGTTTTGCTGTTTGGTTTTTATCACAGTAACTCTGCGTACCTGTGTTCATTTGCTGGTTAATGAGTATATAAAACACTGGTCAGACTCTGAAACTGGAAACCAGATCAGAACAGCTCGGCTCAGTTGTGGAAAGTTAGATCACCTCCGACTGGACATAAAATGAGGGATGTAAATGGTATTTAGTGACAAAACACACTAAAAAACAGGTGCATGCAGTGATATAAGCGCAAAAGAACATTATCTGTGAGCAAAAATTCCATCATCGCAATGGAGTATTTCTGCTCTGGGAACCACTATCTCGCCTTCATACCTCAAAAGTCAACGTTAAAATTAGCATTGAGCACATTGGTGTGACGGTCAGACAAAACCCGGCAGCTGTCCTCGGCTCGTTGGTCTAGGGGTATGATTCTCGCTTAGGGTGCGAGAGGTCCCGGGTTCAAATCCCGGACGAGCCCTTATTAAGGACAGCTGCAATGGTAACACAAACTGTGGGGAAGCAGTTGGAGGTCTGCAGTGTTTTGTTGACCGAATCATTTCTGACTTTACACCAATGTTACCTGATGTCTTCCTTTGCTTCTAGAAAGACAAAATAGAAAAAAACAGCTGGAGAGCATGGTTTAGGATAAAATACCTCCATTTCTACTAACTGGTGGTTAAATATATCTAACAATCATGGTTAAGGGCAAAAGTTGACGATTGGTTTTGATCGGAAAACACAGCAATTTATAAAGGTAAAGTCCAGAGTTTTGTTGACCCATCCATCCAGCCACTTTAACATAACAACAATGTCACCTGGTGTCCTTCAGCTTTAGTCATAATTAACACAGAAAAAAAAACAACTAAAGATCATGGTTAAGGTTTTAAATAAACAATTTTGCTAGTATCAAAATTACACAGGAGGTTAAGGATAGCAAATGAGAAACAGATGATCTCAAAAGCATTAGTCCAGTATTTTGTTGGCCTGTCCATCCACCCCAGCCACTTCATAACCACTTTATAGCAATTTCACCTGATGTCCTTTCTTATAATTCTACTAGGATTAAAGTTACACTCGCTGTGGGGGATACTGAACTACGAACCACTGTCGTTAAAAGAAACAAGTTGCCTATGAGTTTCAAACAAACAGTGGTCCTCGGTCCGTTGGTCTAGGAGTATGATTTTTGCTTAGGGTGTGAGAGGTCCAAGCTTCAAATCCCAGATATAGGCCATAGTTTAGGTTAAAATATATACCTATGACAGAATTACTAGTACACCAGTGGTTTATAGAAAAAATCTATCAGTTTTAAACAGCAAACAAACAGCAATCTCCACAGCTAAAGTCCAGTGTTCTGTTGACCCGTCCATCTACATCAACCACTTTGACTTTATTAGTAGTAGAAGTAAAAGTACGGTTAAGCATTAAAGTTACATCATTCTATTGTAGTCAAAAGACAGCACAGCCTGTGGCTCGTTGGTCTAGGGGTATGATTCTCGCTTCGGGTGCGAGAGGTCCCGGGTTCAAATCCCGGACGAGCCCACTAATGTTACCCAAACTGTCTGTGTTTCTACAAACCAAAAAATCATGCTCTCCTGTGTCATTGACTCAACCGCTTCTGACTTTTTACCAGTATCACCTGACGTCCTCCTTGGCTTCTGACAAAATTAATAAAGACAAAAAAACAACAGTGTGGTTAACTTGTGGCTAAAGTAGGACAAATTACAATTACACTGGTGGGTAAGGATATTGAACTATCATGGTTAAAAGACACAAGTAGAATATCGTCTCAAAAGGGAAACAAACAGCAGTCTCCACAGTTGACTTCCAATGTGTTAAGCACCCATTCATCCACCCCAACTACTGTATATAAAAGATGGACATATCTAGTGTGACGTTTCCTTCTGATTTGTCAAGTGCTGGTTTCTAGAGATTCACAACCATGATTTTTGAAATGTGAGGAATGGATCTGACTGAGAACTCAGTGATATATCCATATGGTAGCAACTTGTCAATCACAAGGTAACCCTAAACACACTTTTTTAGCTTTTAAACTCTAAATAGGACCATCACTTACTAAATGAATGCCATGCTGTACTGATGGAAAACTGAAACTAGCACTTGAGGCCAGAAACTCATGAAGAAAGTTTTTACTGAGGTAACAGAAGGAGAAAGAAGTAGGCAAACTATTTAATAGACGTCTATACAATCAACTCCTTTTAGCAGCCAAAGGAGTCGTCCCCTGCTGGTGGTTATAAAGAATGCAGGTTTAAGGCTTTTCTTTTCAGACGTTAAACATTCTGTTAAATAAGTTGACCTAGCATCAGGTTGGACCAGTTCAAAGTTGTGGTGTCTTCCTGCTGCCACCAAAAATAATGGATGAATCTTGGAAGGAAGCTGATGTAGAACTTTTCAGCCACCTGGACACTACAGACTTATTTAACGCACAGTCGCTGTTTGTCTTCCTGACGTTCTGTTATGAAGTTTTCATTCTGCTGCGTGAGAGTTTTCACTTCTGCTTCGATGAATTCAAACAGAGAGTGAACAAGCAGCTCCAGCTCTGCTCATCGTCAGAAGAAATCAAACTGAACATGTATATTTATGAAACATTTCTCTTTGCCTGGGTCAGTTCACACGTCTCCATCTCCTGTGTTTTCTATGTTTGTCTTCGTGTGCTGAAATGTGCTCATGGTCAGCAGGGAAACACACTAACAGAAGCTTGGCTCCGTGTTGTTTATACAGTATATGCAGTAAGTAGGTAATTTATGTGCAGCCATATACATCATAATGTTGAAATTCTACGGGAGAGGTTTTTAGGACCTGTGGGGGTTCGAAACCTGTTGGCAACCGATTTGAAATGAAAAAGTGAGTTATGGAGAAACTAGAAAGAAAAACAGGAAAAGTATTGTTCAACCCACTTTCACAACAGCAGCAGCCGACTGCGACGCAGAGCAAAGATCCTAAATTATGGCCTTCGTATATCTGAAGAAATTCCTCTGATTCTTTTGTAAATTAAGCCGGTCATATATGTAGAAAAATGCCTCTCAAATATGTTTAAGGCTGCAGCCGCCACATTAAGTTTCACCTAAATGTAGCAGATTTTCTGGGAACGTGCATCATGTCCACACTTCTTGGATCTGTGGCCTAAATTCAACATTAGGTAATCAGTTGGGAACGCTCTGCGCAGTTTTTGTACAGTTTTAGTCCATTTGGATTTCCATCAAAGGTGGCGGCAACAACATCGGCTTGTTGGTCTAAGGGTATGATTCTTGCTTAGGGTGCAAGAGGTCCCGGGTTCAAATCCCGGACGAGCCCTTAATAAAGACAATTTAACATTTGGCACAAACTGTGGGAACCTGTGACCTCCTGTGTAAAAGTCCAGCATCTTCTTGACCCATCCATCTGCCCCACGCACTTTTGAATTGATAACAAGTTCACCTGATGGAATTAATAAAGACAAAAACAACCAAAATGGCTTAAGTAAGTGGAATTACAATACCGCCTGCTGGTAAGGATGTCGAACTATCAGTTTTAAACCATGACATTAATACAAAAAACTGTCAATAACCTGGATATAAACACATGAAAGTATCCACAGCCTGGATATTAACACACAAAGGTGTCAATAACCTGGACAGTGTTCTATGGACCACGAAGAGGAAGAGAGGAAAAAAGGTATAAGGAAGCAAGGAAAGGAGATTTGAAAAAAAAATTAACATTATTTAGAGAAGAATTCAGTTTTTACTTGGTCCACATACTGAAGATGGACTACTTTTTATAAACCAAAACTGAAACTGAAGCACAAATAAACAAACTGGATCAGCTGATCTCTGACACCTGATCACCAGTTACCCAGTCCAGACTGGTAAACTGGACTCCTCAAGCTCAGAACCTTGAGTTTATGTGGAAAACCCATGAACTGAAGACCGAAAAGAAGAAAATTCCTCCTTAATGACAGTGATTTCTGTGGTGTGAGCAGCTGTAAACAGAATAAATGATGTTTGTTTGTGAGCTGGAGTGCTGAAGCTGCACAACCACAAACTCTCACTTCTGACTTATCAAAGCAGCTCCGTCATTATCACAAATATTCAGTTCAACTCTTCCTCCTCCTGTTCCTCCTCCTCTCTGGCGTCAGGCCTCATTTTGTGGCTGGCGGACATCACCAGCAGGGAATTCTGGGAGTTTTTTCTTTAATGCAGCGACCACAGAGGACAGAGGGGAAACTGAGCCACAATAAAAACAGCTTAATACGACCGAGAGAAAATGAAGAGGATGAAGAGGCAGAAACAGAAAACAGAGCAAAGAATGCAGCTGATAATTAAAGACAGAAAGACAAACTTTTAATGTGGGAATCAAGTCATACATGCTCAGAGAAATAAGACGACAATGGGACAAAATAAATCTAAAATAGAGCTGCTGCTTGAGCACCAGAATTATCTTCTGTTTATTTATAATCCTATAAATCCAAAGTTTACTTAAAAGCTTTAAAAAATGCTTTTTACTTTCTATCAGTTACTCAGATTGATCTGTTTTTGACTTTCTTCTATAACACATGACTGTGATTGTTCCCATGGATGGTGCGTTCAAGAACATAACAGCTAAGTGTGTAAAAAACACTAAAAACACTAAAACATGCTGGTTTTGGACTGGCTGCTGATAGGAAACTACAAGAGGAATGCTACTTCTGACAGACTGTTGTTCACAGAGAAGAACTGTGTTGAGAAATAATTTAGAAAACAAAAAATGCATCGAAGATCTTTGAAAAACGTGTTTTCTTTATGAAATGAGACGGTAACGTTAAACATTACAGGTATTTAGCATTTCATTCTATAGGGGACCATGTGTACTGTAGCATTAACTAGTTGACAGTCTGTCCCCATGTAGTTTTATGAACACATAAAACTTTAATAAACACATACAAAACCACTCAAAACAACCAGTTTACAGGCAGCGATGATTACCACAAACCATAACTGCAGCATGTTTCAGTTCAGTGCAATCTGACTTTCATTAACTAAAACCTTTTTCATTGTTTTTCCATCAAACTTGACAGTAAAAACACTTTATAGTGTAAGTCCTACTGTTTAACTTTTACTTTTATGGAGTTCTTCTGTAAAAAGCAGACACCAAAGTGGCAATGATGTAGATATTAATTCAGAAAAGTGTTAATAATGTGATATTAATGAACAAAACTGCCAATAACCTGAATATTCAAGCACAAAAGTGTCAATAACCTTGATATTGACACACTAAAATGTCGATAATCTGGGTGTTATTACAAAAAAGTGCTGATGATGTGAAAATTAATTCACCAAAACATCAAAATGCAACGTATTTTTTAAAATAGTATTATTTTGGGGGGGAGATTTTTGAAGTTTTTATCTACAGACAGTGTGAAAGGGGGTAGAGAGGAGAGAGACATGCAGCAAAGGGTCGTGAGCCGGACTCAAACTCACGACCACTGCTGGCAACCTGCGCCCACATGGTAACGCCTTAACTCAGGGAGCTATAGGGCGGCCCAAAATGCAACCTATTTGACACATTAAAGTGCCAATAACCTGAATAATAAGGCACAAAATGGTTGATAATATGTATATTAACACTCCAAGGGGCCATAATCCTAGATATTAAGACACAAAAGGCAGCGATGATTACCACAAATCATAACTGCAGCATGTTTGAGTTCAGTGCAAGTTGATTTTCATAACTAAAATTTCATCTTGTTTTCTTTCAAAATTGACAGTAAAGATACTTTACAATCACAAACCTGCTGTTTAACTTTTAGTTTTATGGAGTTCTTCTGTAAAATGCAGAAGAAGATGAGTTCCTCTTGTTGTTCTTGTTCCTTTCTCTGACTCCTTTTTCTATAGAGGCTTTTAATTTACTTTTCTTTGCTGTTTTACACGCTAAATGTCAAAGAAGGCAGCGTTCACTTCATCTGACTGTTTTATTTTGTTCTGACACCTCAGCTGGGTTTTATTATGTCACTTCTCCTCTCAGGGGTTTTAGCTTCTAAGTAAACAAGTGTACCCCTGACCTCATGTGACCCCAGGTGACCTCAGGTGACCCCGCGACCCCCGAACCCCGAACACCCGAGTGGAGGCCAAACCAAACACTGACGGCCGAGGTCTGTTTTTCATCCTCCCACGGAGAGAGTCGACTCTTTAACTCACTTTAACTGAGTGATAAACAGCAGCTGACTGTGTGGCATCTCAGATATGCTGCTAAACTAAACTGACGGACGACGAAGACGAGGAGGAGGAGGGTTATATAAGAAGACAGAGTCAAAAAGGGAAAAGATGGAGCTTGTAAAAGAATGTAATGAATGTTTGTTACCAAACAAAAGTGTGAATAACCTGGAAATTAACTAACAAAAGCGACAATAACCTGGATATGAAAACACAAAAGTATCCACAACCTGGATATTAAGGCATGCAAGGGTCAATAACTTTGGTATTTACATACTAAGATGTCGATAATCTGGATATATTACAGAAAATGTTGATAATGTGATTATTAATGCACCAAAACATCAAAATCCCAGATATTAATCCAGAAAAGTGTCAAAATCCTGGAGGTTAACGCACAACAGTGTCAATACCCTGGATGTTAATGCACCAAAACATCAAACTCTGGTTTATTACTGGACTGAAGTGTCAATAACCTCAATATTAAGGCACAGAAGTGTTGATAATGTGGATATTAATGCACCAAAACATCAAAATCCTGGATATAAATGCACAACAGAGTCAAAACCCTGTATAATAAGACACAAAAGTTTCAATAGCATGTAAATAAGCCCGTTCTGACATGGTATGACCAGAGAAACAGGTACACCTAATAACATTAGCAAAGGCTCCATTGTAGTTATTCCAGAGAACCAGCATTTACCTAACCAGAGCCCCTGAACCCACCCACCTAAATGGAATGCAACCATCAATAAATATCTGAAATATGTCAGAAAGTACAGGTAGCATTTCCTCACATTTACTCTAAAGATTTTCCACCAAAATATTGAATTTAGAAACATTGAAACAGCATCACTGAACATGTTTCTGGTTCAGCAGACAGGAAGACACAACATGTTTATCTTCATTTAACCCAAACCGCCATCTTTCCCAAACCGTAACCAACAGCTTTTGTTGACTGAGCCACAGACGGGAAGTCCTGAGCTTTGTACGCCCACCATCCACCCCAACCATAAAATCTCTGCTCTGAACATAATCCTGTCACAGATTACATTTGGTACCACAGTGTTATTCAGCACAGTTCAGTAACATGTGAATTTGCCTTCTGTTCTCACAGATCCAACAATGAGAACTCCTTCAAACATCGTCTAAACACTTGTAGGATGAACAAGGGGGCTGTTTTGTTCCTGCTGAGGTAGCAGGAACTGAAAATCCACCTACAGAACCACATGTTCACTGCCTCAGCAGCACAACAGTAAAGTCATCTGAACCTGAAATATCACATATTCAGTCTAATTTTACCACTTTACAAGAGTTACTCACATATTAAACTCATCAACAGAAGCCAGTTCTTAACAGCATAAAGATGATAATATTTAAATTTGGATGTAAAGTGTCAATAATCTTGATATTAATCCATAAAAGTGTAAAAACCATGCACATTTACCCACCAATAGTCAATAACTTTGATGTTAATGTACCAAAAAACTGATAACCTGAACATTAACACACAAAAGAGTGTGTACAAACGCATTAATAACCTGGATATTATTGCACCAAAGTGTCAAAAACCTGGATATCAATGTATCAAAACATCAAACCCATGGATATTAGCACACAAAAATATCTCATACCCAGATATAAAGTATCAAATTATCAATCTTATCTGTACATTAACACACAAAAATGTCTATAACCTACATTTTAACATTAAAAAATGACAAGAGCCTACATATTAATGCACAACAGTGTCAAAAACCAAGATATTAACACACAAAAGTATCTATGTATTACTGCACCAAAACATCAATAACCTTTACTCTGATGCACAAACATGTCAGTAACCTGGATATTAACACACAGTTAGTCAAGCTTCATTCCAAACGTTGGAATCAATGTTCTGCATCAAGCATCAATACTATATTTGATTTATATACAGCGTTTGTTTCTCAGAGTATATTCTGATATTGGAGATGCAAATTAAAATCAGACCTTGTTCCATTCAGTAGAGTTGACTGCAGATTTAGCAGATTTGTACTTGGATGTCGGCCCATGTCAGAGCTCTAAATGTGATGAAACCTGTCTCCAAACCTCTGGAGCAGGTTTCTATCTTTCATCAGGACCAATCAACATTCAGTGTATGCAGACAACACTCTGCTGCTTTCAGGTTTCAGGTGGGTCTGATCCACAGGTGAAAACAGCAGTGACGAAGCTGCAGCTCAGACTGAACTGGAACATATCATCAGTGCTGTCTGGACTCAGTCTGAGCCACGAGTTCATTCGTCCAATACAAACACTGATATATGTTCAGTGGAGGGTGTGGAGGTCAGTTATCTACTTAATTCTACTTTAATAGTCATTAAATCTGGAGACATATGAGGCTGTAATCACACATTTACTATCATATTATGGGATTTTAGTTTCCACTATTAGCAAAGGTGAAAGGAGTCGGAAATAAATCAGGAGCACTGAAGTGTTTAAGATCATTTAAGGACTTCTGAGGTTGACTTGGGAAGACAACATGATACTGAAAATATTATCATTTCGTTTAGGCAGAAAATTCAAAAAAGTCCAAATGCTCTTCAACAATTTAACACTTGCTGATCTAAAGACTGTACAGTTTCAGTTGTATACTGCCAAATTGTTTGTTACCCACCTATTACAGGGACAATAACCACTATAACTGAGGTAATCCACTAACACATAAATCACATGTTCCATCAAAACTTTCACACACACACTAGAAGCCTTAAACTCCTACAAAGTGCCAGTGTTCTTCAGGCAGTCTACTGCTTATATGCTGTATGCAACCATACAATAAGAGCATGATGTGTAATTTAATAATCACTATGAGGTATGGTCTAGAGCTTTGAATACTCCTCCTATAAAAAGCAGAATAGCTGAATTAATTCTGGCCTCCATCTCCTTCAAAGTCGTCTCCCTGTGCAGTGACATTCTGCTCCCAGTGCTCCTGCAACACCTGTGACATTCCCCGCAAGTCCTGTTCTGTAAACACGTGAAACACAGAACGTAATGTTTGCTCTCTGTGAAAGCTCAAGCTTCATTGTGGAATCACAAACCTGCAAGTGGACCTCAAGGAAAAGATCCAGTTGTTACAGAAGCACTGGGAGCAGAGTGCACAAGGAGATTTCTTCCAAGGAACCGCGGCTTAATTCGAATCCGCTGCAGTTTTTTGATTTTCATAAGTACAGACTGAACTTCTGGAGGAACTGCAACTTACAGTATTATTCTTATTATTGTGTAGTAAAACCATTTATTTGCTTTTCACTCTTCAAACCTTCAGCAGAAGCTCTAAACACTCTGAAAACTGAACCCTGCTTCCAGTTTTCTTCCAAAGTTTCCTCAGACATAAAATCCTGACATCACCCCCGACAGGCTGACGAGCCTCTCAGAAAGCGCTCATTTATTAAAATTACACATCTCTAAATTAAAGTGTTCAAATTGTGCACAATACTGTCCACCAAAACACCAAACTCCTCAATAATAATAATGCACAAAAGTATCAAAAACCTGCATATAAACTAAGTGTCAATAACATGGAAATGAACCTTTAAAAGTATCAACAATCAGAATATGTTACACAAAATTCACAAAAATGTCGCTAACTTGGATATCAATGCACCAAAACACCAAATTCCTGGATCATAATGCAAAGAAGTATCAAAAACCTGGATATTAATGCACCAGAGATTCAATAACTAGGATATGAACACACAAAAGTGTCAACCAGGATATTAATGCTCAAAAATGTCGATAACATGGAGATGAATGTACCAAAACATCAAATCCTGGATATTAACCTCTTATGACTGAGATGTAAAAGTGTCAGTAACCTGGATAATAACACACAAATAGTTAAGCTACCACTTGATTCCCAGCATGTCTTGAGTGAAACCTGAAATCCAGACGTCTCTCAGAGAGCTCGTTTATTAAAATTACTCGAGTCTCTAAATGAAAGTGCTCAAACTGTGCAGAACACTGTGAAATTACGATGTATTTAGTTTCCTCTGGAGCGCGATGAGAGCAGCAGACCACCCTGCAGACACTCGGCACTAAATAACTGCTGCTGTAAACTCAGGGTGGCTGGAAAAGCATACCTGAGAGCAAAAAGCTCCTTGGTTCTGATTTGACTGATGTGCTGTAATCACGTAACTATCAGTGTGCTTCATATGAAAGAGCTGCAGTCGACCCTGAAGACAAAACAAATCAAATTTAACCAACAGCTCTGTCTCCTGAACACATGTATTTTACATTTCAGCCTGCAGACTGACTGTCTGATGCAAACAGCAGAATTAGGATACGCTGGTTTGGGGATTTGCAGATCAAACAAGTTGCTCTCTGTATAGACGTATGCAGCAATAAAATGTTCATGTAACAACACCTGGATTTGCATTTATCAAACATCTGACAGCTGGAAATAAACTCTCTGAATGACACCTTTCTGGTCCGACTGAGGAGCAAAAGCATCTTGGTGACCTTAAGTGAGGTAATGAGCACTTTTTGCAGCAATGACACAAACCTCACTCATACAAAGCCACACATGCTGTACACAACTCAAAGGTCCTTGATCAGAAGAACTAAAACTTAAGAGGTACTTTCAGCTGGCTCCTGTATTTATTTATACTATGACATTTTCCAGGACCAGATGACTCACTTGTAGAGGGACATAATTTAACCTCCTGAACCACAACATCCACTGGCAGGTTTGAAAAGGTATGTGTTCTTTTTTTTTTTTTTAAATTGCCAAAATGACAGAATTAATGAAATTCGACTCAGGTGCAGCCAGTTGCTGCAACAGTTATTGGAATGGATCATCTGAGGTCAGTGAATGTGTCTCAGTGATTGTAGTATAAAGACACCTGTATCTGGAAGATCCAGTCACTGGTGGATCAGTTCTCCTGGATATAACTACACCATGAAGACTAAAGATCACTATGAGAAACTCTGTGACAAGGTTATTGACAAGCATCAGTCAGAGGATGATACAAGAACATTTCCATCCATCCATTATCTATACAGCGCTTAATCATCTGTAGGGTTGCGGGTGGCTGGAGTCTATCCTAGCTGACTTAAGGCAAAGGCAGGGGACACACTGGACAGGTCACCAGTCTATTGTATGGCCACACATAGAGAAAGACAACAAGGCACACTCACACTTACGGACAATTTAGAATCACCAAATAATCTCAGCATATTTTTGGACTGTGGGAGGAAGCTGGAGAACCCGGTCAGAACCAAGAACATTTCCAAGTCACTGAATATTTCCTGGAGTCCAGTTAAATCCATCATTAAGAAATAGAAGGAATATGGAACAGATGTAAATCTGACTAGAACAAGATGTCATCAAAAACCGAGTGACTGAGAAAGAAAGAGACCAGTGAGGGAGGCCACCAAGACACCCATGACTCCTCTGAAGGAGTTACAAGCTTCAGCAGCTGAGATGGAGAGACTGTTCATACAACTGTTGTCTGTTCTTCACCAGTCAAAGCTTTATGGAGACAAACGGAAAGACACTGTTGGAGAAAGTCCATGATAAATCTGGACTAGAGTTCAGCAGAAGACATGAGGGAGACTCTGAAGTCAACTGGAAGAAGGTTCTTTGGTCTGATGAGAACAAAATGGAGCTTTTCGGTCATCAGACTAGACGCTGTGTTTGATGGACACAAACACTGCATATCATCACGAACACACCATCCACAATGTGAAGCATGGTGGTGGCAGCATCATGATGAGGGGATGCTTCTCAGCAGCAGGCCCTGGAAGGCTTGTAAAGGTAGAGGGTGAAATGAATCCAGCGGAGTGTAGAGGAATCCTGGAGGACAACCTGATGCAGTCTGCAAGAGACTTGACAGAAGATTTGTTTTCCAGCAAGACAATGAGCCGAAGCAAACAGCCAAAGCTAAACAGAAATGGTTTAAAGACAAAAAGGTGAATGTTCTGGAGGCCGAGTCAGAGTCCAGACCTCGATCCAACTGAGAATTTGTGGATGCATGCTTTGATAAAAACATTCCCTCAGTAACTACTGGAATGTGTGAGGTCCACTGTGGTCGTCCACAGTGTGAACATGTTGCTTCCTCCTGACGCTTCAAAGGCTTCAGACGAGGTTTCAGGTTTAAAGTCGCCACGCTGAGGAATCAGTCACATCACCAAACGTCCTCACAACTACACACATGTTCAGCTGTCTGAGTGACATCATTGTGACCTCTGGTTGGCGTGACGAGGTCAAAGTTTAAATCCTAAATCACAGAAAAAGAAATCTGAAGACACACAGGAGAGCTATCACCTCCACCAATCAGCTCGCAGTTTATAGACACGTCAGTCAGACTTGATCTTTGACCTTTTGGATATAACATGTCAGCACTTCATTTTATTCTGTCTATTCTTTGTCATAATTAGTGCATGAATTCTTTAGTTATGTGCTGTGTGTTTTGAAGGGTCACAGAGGCCTCCGACCTCTAAAATGAGATCAGTTCATCAAAGAGTCCAAACATGGACGACTGAAGGAACTGAAGGAATTTAGAGACGGACAGAAAACAGCCAAAACAAGATAGAAAGAGAGAAAAAAAGGAGGGAGGGAAGGAAAGAAAGAAAGATGGATGGAGGGAAAGAAAGAATAAAAGAGAGAGAAAGCAAGAAAGAACAAATGCACAGAAAGAAAAAAGAAAAAGTTTTTAAAGAGTTATATTTTTATAAACACTATAAAAAAAAATGTGGAAAACAGTAAAAAAACACTAAAACAGTGAAATACTGTAATGTTAAAAAAAACTGTGAAAAAATAACAACAAATATCTGGAAAGTAATATTTCAGTTGATTTAAATATCGCAAAATGCTGTAATATTATGATAAAATATTCTAAAAGAATGGATGGAAGAATGGATTTTGATGTAAACACAAAGTATGTTTTAAAGTATGTTTTTAACAAAGTATGTTAAAAATAGATATTTTTGCTGATATAAATGCAATTAAACTAAAATTTTATGCTGTAAAGGAACAAATTCCAATTTGTAAAGATACAGATTTTAAATGTGAACATTATTTACAGTTTTGTCATGTTTTCTTTGAAGGGGTTAATGAATAAATGAGTAGTTCTTTCTATGATTTCACATGCAAAACAGCATGTAACAGCAGCAAATATCAGCATAAGAGCAGTTAAAAATATTCACCATTTTTAATTTTCTAATATATACTTTTCTTTCAAGTAACAGCAAACATATGTAAAAAAAAATGTCTTTGCTAATTTAAATACAGCAAAGAAATTTTTAGGATGAAAAAATGAATAACTATTTATAAAAACACAGATTTTTTTATGTGGACATTATCTACAGCTGTTGGCTGTTTTTACAGTCAACATGTAAATGATTGTGTTTTTTCTGTTAACTACTATCTGTAATTTAACAAAACAGGTAAATCTGTGACATAACAGTAAACTGTTTCTAAAAATTACAGTTAAAACATTTTCTCTTCACTGTATGTGTATTTACCTGTTAGATTTTGTTTTACATAGTTAGGAAAATGACGTTTTAGTTCAGCCTGATGTTGCCTGTGAGGAATACAGCTCATTAACTGAACACTGTTATCAGATCAGTATCAGGACTGAAACAGTCACGTCTCTATTTTTAACTACAGCTTGATTCATCGTTCATTCATTCTTTCATGTCTGTGAACATCCGAACAAACTGAGGAGGTTTAAAGGCACATATTTAATCCATTTACTGACGCTGGCTAATAAAGCAGCGAACACACTGTGGCTGGATTCCTACTGTAACTCTGAGCTGCATGCTGTCATGGCTGAACTATGCAGCTGATGCAGCCTCTCTGGGCTTGTTATGTCTGAGCATCTGGTTCTGAGTGAGTCACTGCCAAAGAGGGGCTTTTCTAGTTTCTCTCCTTTCTGGGACAAAGAACCAGCGACAGAAACCAGGTCAGCGGATTGACTCAAACTCTGCTCGACCCTGAGAAAGTAAAAGAAACTGGGAGGAGGTGACAGAGGTCTGAGACCTGTAATTACCTCGTTATGGACTAATTTACCTCATTAACCAAAATCCAATATGCTGCAATGATACACTGAGAAAAAATACACTTTAAACAGCTTTTACCTCAACCTTTTTGGGGGATTATTATTTGTTACCTATTCCCTGTTTTGTTAAATTACAGATAATATCTAGTAAAATTATAGAAAATATCTAGTAAAATTACAGAAAAGAAAATGATTACTTTATATGTTAACTGCTAAAAAACAACAACATAAAACTGCTTTTTGGTAATCACAAATACACCATCTCCAAAGTGAAGCATGGTGGTGGCAGCATCATGTAGGGATACTACTTAGCAGCAGGTCCTGGAAGGCATGTAAAGGTACTGTTTTTTTCACAAACTTTCCCTGTTTTCTTATAATTACATATAATATCTAGTAAAATCACAGAAAAAAGTATAAAAACTGTAAATAACATCCACATAAAAAATGTGTATTTTTACAAATAGTAACTTGTTATTTTTCAGTGTGTTAGCATAACATTTCAAGTTTTTACTGTATTTAAGAAATACCTAAAATATCATTATTTTACATATACTTGTATTTATTTTAAAGAAATGTATATTAATCGACAAGTGCAAACTGATTTTCTAACAGTTATTTTACAAATTTTTCCAGTTTTGTTAAATTATATTTGAGATCTAGTAAAATCACAAAAAAAGTATTTACATGTGGAGTCTGAAAAAAGTGTAAATAATGTCAACATCAAAAATTTGTACTTTTACAAATAGTAATTCGTTCCATTATATTTATATCAAGTTTTGTTTTTTAAAAAAAACATAACATGATTTTAAGGATATATGCTGCTATTTTAATAGTTTTTACAGTTTTGAACATTACAGGATTGTACCATTTTCTCTACTCTTGATACCAGATTTTTACAGTTTGTTTTACAGATTTGTTTTTACAGTGTAGATAGACTACTCTCTCTCTCTCTCTGTCTCTGTCTGACTCACTCTGTTACTCGCTCGCCCTCCTACAATATTTCCCATGAGAACCGGAGCAGGAAGCCTGGATGGAATGAAAACTGTTCATGACATTGTTCGTCTGGGTGTGTGTGTGTTGGAGTCGATACAAAGAAAGTGAAGTGTGAAAACACAGTGTGTGTGTGTGTGTGTGTGTGTGTGTGTGCACGTGAGTGTGTGTATGTATGATATTTTAACAGCTTCCTTCCCAGGCTCTCAGACCACCTCCCTCTAGCAACACATACTAAAATCTTCCCAGTCCTTTTAAAAATCACACAAATTCAGTGATTTCTTCAGTTTCAAATGGTTAATGATTGATTTTTACAGCACTGATTGATTTTCGATTGGCTGATCGTCTTGTTTGAGCTTAAATTTTACTTTATGGAAAACTTTCAGTCTCTTCCAACCTGAAGAACCCAATTTAGACATTATCAGCTCAGTAAAAGGCTGCTATCAGCTGTTATCCAGCCTAAAGATATCATTAGAGGTCACTTCCTCCACCTTTACTAGACGTGTTATCATCCATTCTGAACACTGACAGACAAAATAATGCAGATAACATCATTTGAATAAGTGCATGTATAACTTCTGGTGTAGTTGTCACCCTGGAAAATGATGGAGCTTTGTGACAAAAGGATGTATTTCAGATTTTAGATTTTTGCCCCATTCTGAGTCATTTAATATTTAGCATCTGCTGATACTTAGTACCAATCTGATACCATTTTCCTTGATAATATACACTTCAAATACATTCAAGTTATTAAAATCAATCCAGTGTATATGGTTGACAGCTGGACATCTCTGCAGTGCATTACATAAACTAAACTGCATGTCGCCGTCCAGTCTGTTCCTTAATGTTCTGTATGTGTTCAGGAACCTTGTGTGCAAAGTTCCAGTAGGACACTGTCTGAAATGCTGTGTTAGAAGGTAGGATGTACTGTGGCTCCACAAGCTCCAAAAGATGGAGAAAACCTGTATTCTCTAACAAAATGTGTTGTAGATCAGCTGTAGTACCTGGTTGTTCCACCAGGCGGAGCTTCTTACTGTTTAATACTGTAGAGACCAGAGGAGGCGTCACTCTGACTACGGGAAGTTCATGCTGGCAAGCAGGGAGCATTGTGGGGGTTTAGCTAGTAGAGAAGCCCATGACAAAGACTTCTGTGGAGATTAATGACCTCTGCCCAGAGCTCATGTGTTTATGACAAACTGGGATAAGCTAGGACAGTGTTTCCATGTCCCAGTGGTAGATGTTTGCTCAATTTATCTATTTGTGAATAATAATGCTGATTAGTGATTAAGAAAATTACTCTAAATGTGCATCCTTAGCGCCCTGTGACAATGAACGTAAACAAAGAATCGGCCTTAGGTCAAAGCTGATACGATCAGTTAAAAAATGCCTGATGTTTGAGATCAGATCAGGACATCCCTCATTTTGACCCAAACCATGATCGTTTTCTAAACCAACCAAGAATTTTTGGTGACAAAATTCAACCAAACACAGACTGAAAACAACAGTCAGGACAAAACTTCAGTCAAATAATAATAGTTATGGTCTTAAGCTGACTGGATAAAAGTCTGGTGACCTCCATCCTCCATCCTTTTGTGGATCTTTGTAAGTGGAAACGGGCAGAACTCACGCCATTAAATGAGACAACAGGGCAAATGGGCTGAGAAAAGACTGCTAAGATTCCTAGAAGGTAAAACTCAGGACTCATTGAAATAAGACATTCTATCTCTCACAGTTTTGGTGTTTAAACCCAAATCACAACAATTACAGGGTCACCTGCACCAGGAACACAGTTTTCACCAAGACAAACATAGCGTGGCTAGCGTTAGCAGTGCTAGCACCAGCAGAAGCGTCCACGTACCTGTGCTGATTGTGAAATTGGTTCAGTCAAGTGTTTATCTGCCAGCTTATTCTGACACAGCCAACATAAAAGCTTATTTTCACACTTGAGATCCAAATATAGACACACCGAGGCAGGAGCTACTTAACATCTTAGGCACAACCGTTAACCAGCAACTAGTGATGGTAGCAACATTTTATCAATTTGTCAACTAATCTGTGGTCACTTAGCATGCCCTTTTTGTTGCTTTGAGTGTCTTTGTAGTCATTTTGTGTCCATTTGCATCTATTTGTGCATATTTAGCCCCCTTTTCTTCTCATTTTGCTTCCATTTGTGTTAATCTTTTGACAGTCCTGTGATTTTAATATTAAACTTGGTCATATTGTGTATTGCAGTAATAATTTTGATGAATTGTTCCTCTTCAGTCTGAGCTGTTTAAAGTGTTTCAAGTGGACTTTCTGGTTGGTGGCAGCAGCTCGGTGTCGACATTTAATTGTGAAAAACTGCTCCACTGTGAAACCAGAAAACCCTGCAGAGGAGTTTTGGTGGGTTCGAGTATGGAAAATGTCTCTGCAGGCCGACAGACGGAGATAAGCTGCAAAGTGGAAACATTCAGAGCAAGGCAGTGGCAGTGCCAGAGCCGCAGGTTTGATTCCCACCACGATGGTTCCACGAGTTCAGGAGAAAAAGTGCTCCGTTGGGGTTTTTTTGCGGGGTGAAAGCAGCTGTTGAGCTCATATGACTGAACCAGATTCCTCAGTTTTACAGCAGGAATGCTGAGTGATATTCCAGCCTCAGTCTGCTTCTGCAGTCTGAGCAGCTTCATGTTCAGATCCAGTGTCTCCACAGTTTGTATAATCAGTGTTTCTGAGGCGAACGTGTTCACTGGTTTCACTTGTGTGTTTTGTTCTGATAGAGAAGAAATGCAAATTTACCATTCATGACCTACATCTCAATCCACCCCAGAATAAATGCAGTGAGTTTTTGCATATTGTTCAGCCCCATCTCTGACTGATTTTTACTGTTCAAACTTATTTTAGGTTCACTGCATGAAGAACAGACATCTCATCAGCACCAAACTTGCAGACGGAATCAGTCGAGCAAATCAGCGGCTTCTAGATTCAGAGTTGAGTTAACTGTATTCAACCCAGAGTGCAGCAGTGAAGCTGACTGTATGTTTAAAGTCACAGCTCTGAGAACAGTAAAGTTTTAAAAGCAGGTGGGCTACCTGTTGAACTCGTAGATGTCCTCGATGTTGCAGAACAAAGTGCTGACCTGCTCCGGTTTCAGAGGCAGAGCGCCGCAGTCGATGATGCAGCCCAGGTAATCCTGCAGAAACAGAAAATACAGCTGAAATCAGTCAGAGCTTCAACCTTCATGGGCTTATTCGGTCTGCTGATAACTGAGGAACCTGCCAACAGGTGTTTGACTTGTTAGGAATGTAAAAAATGGAAGAAAATAAGGAAAACACCTGCTATTGCAGCTCAAGGATGTTTGTGTGTAATTCCAAGGTGGTTAGCATGTTGCTAAACTGGTAGTCAGTGCAGATAAACTGATAAAGTAGATGAAATGAGTTACTTTTGTTTGTTTTTGCAGCAGTTTGGCTCAAATAGAGTCCACACAATTGAATTTACTAAAGCTAAACCAACACAAATCAACAGCAGGGGAGTGGAAGTCATGGATGGGAGGTTTCATTTCAGGTAAATGAAAGGAGAAACATGCACACCTGGTCCAGCTTTCATCACCCGACAAAGTAACAAACAAACTGCAGATCAGCTAAAAAACCAGCATCAGTGTGAATTTTAGATTTTGTCTTTGCATTTGCAGCCACAGTGTTGATATTTAAATGTTTTTTATTTCTGTTTTTTTTTTTATTAATTTGACTGTTTCCACCTCCTCTGAACTCATTTCTCTTAACATTATCCTCACTTTATCTGCATCGTCTGCTTTAATGTTTATTTTATTTTCTCTTCACAAACACACGTTTATATCTAAAAGCCTTTTTCTGATTTCAATTGAGTTTTAATCTAACTATTTAAAAAAATCTTGTATTTTAGTAACAAATCTTTCAGTCTTTCCATACAATGTGTTGGTTTTTTATCTACTAGACTGTTTTTATCTGTATATTGTATTTATGCTAATGTTTTTATGAGTTGTGAAACACTTTGTAACTTAGGTTTTGAAAAGCCTCCACAAATAAAGATTAACAAGTCAAATAAGCTAACACAGACTGATTGTCTGCAACAGATAACACTGAAATTGAGTTCTTTTGACCAATAAAAAAGACTGTTATAATTTTCAGTATTACTGACTTGGAAATTGAAATTAAGTGAAAAATGAGGTGGAAAGAATTATACCCGGAAATAATCTGAATTATTAAAGTGAAATATTTCTTTGGCAGTGGGGTGAAATGTGACTTCTACAGTCTTGTACTGCAGATATGAACAATATAACTGATATTTTTCCCTTTAGTTCAGTCCAGGGTCAAACAGAAACAGAGGAGCTGATGTGATTTTCTGTTTAACCTGTTAATAAATACAGTCATGTAATCTGATTACTGCTGTCTTATCAGGGTGTTACTGAACGAGGAGTCAGTCGGATGTAATGGAAACTGTGATAAATTAAATCCGTCATCTAAAGCTGTCAGAATCCAGCTGAGGTCATTTCCTGCCGCAGTCAGTAATTAGATTACAGAGAAACCAGAGAAAACTGTCCTCACATTCAACACCAGCACAGTTTTATCACCAAAAACACAGTAAAGCAGAAAAAAAGTGTCAGAAAAAGCAGAATATTTGGACTAAAGCAGGCAGAAATTCAGTCGAGGAGGAAGAGAAACAGAAAATACTGTGAGGAAGCAACAGAGACTTAAAACACCAGAAACAGTAAAACCCCCTTAATGCAGAAAACTGAATTACTGAGTCCACAGATCTGTTGGATGTTATTAGATTCTGTGTTCATTGAACCACAAAGTGGATTGAAAAACAGCATGTCACTTTTTACAGAATGCCCCAGGCTTATCTGGGATTTGAACCCAGGATCTCTGACAGCCAAAGCAACAACCGTCTCTGCTGGACCAACAAGTCAACATTACCCCTATTTTAGTTGTTTTTTCTGAATTGATTTTGAACAAACGTACATCAGGTGACGTGGTTGGAGGGAGACAGCTGATTGTTTCCAACTAGTAGCAGGATCAACAACTTGTATTAATATTGCAGTTGCTCCCATTTAGGGCTCATCTGGGATTTGAATCCAGGACCTCTCACACCCAAAATGAGAATCACACCCCTAGACCAATGAGACAAGACAAGAACTGCTGTTTGTATGAAACCAATAAACAACTTGTTTCCCTTGATGGTGACTCGGCTGTTACCTCACAGCTAGAAGATCACTGGTTCGTGTCCCAGCCTGGACTTGGGATCTTTCTGTGTGGAGTTTGCATGTTCTCCCTGTGCATGGATGGGTTTTTACCGGGTACTCCAGCTTCCTCCCACATTCTAAAAACATGCTGAGGTTAATTGATGATTCTAAATTGTCCGTAGGTGTGAATGAGAGTGTGATTGGTTGTCTGTCTCTATGTGTAGCCCTGTGATAGGCTGGTGACCTGTCCAGGGTGTCCCCTGCCCTTGCCCTGAGTCAGCTGGGATAGACTCCAGTCTCCCCTGCGACCCTACAGAGGATTAACGGTGCATAGATATTGGATGGATGTACAGTACTGCTACTATTACTACTACTCCCCTACTACTCAGTTGTATTTAAACCTAAACCATCATCTTTAGCAGTTGTTGTTTTTTAATATTAATTATGAACTAAGCAAAAGGATACTATTTATTAGTATTTATAGTATTATGAGCTATTTTTGGCCCCAACAGACGTTGTTTTAGTAGTTTTGTCTGTATTAATGATGAAAAAACAAACAATATTAGGTGTCGCTATGGAGTTGCAAGTGGTTGGGGTGGATAAATGGGTGAAGAAACACTGGGGTTTCACAGAGGAGATCACTGATTGTGTCCAGTTAGCAGCAACACCAACAGCTTATGCTTGATCTTCAAGGAGAACGTTCATCAATCATTTAGGGCTCTCCTGGGATTTCTCCCACTCTATGCAACAATCATACCTCTAGACAACAAGCTAGCATTCACCAGTCTGCTAGTCCTCACCTAAACCTGAACCTAAACCATGATGTTTAGTTGTTGTTTTCACTGTGGATGGACGGATCAACAAAACACCGGACTTCAGCTTTAGAAAATTGCTGTTTGTAGATTGAAACCAAAAGTCAACCAATGACACATTTGTTACTCCTAAACACCACTTTAATTATACTTCTAGTTGAAGTTGACTCTGTTTGACTTGATGTCAGTTAGTTTGAAGCCGATTGTGTAGATGTTTAGGTAAATAAGTAAGAAGATGAGAAATCTGTCTGGTTCCTGTTTTTGTCAGGATGTTCTGATGCAGCATCGTCGCAGCTCTTGTTCCCAAAGATCATCTAAACCATCATAACTCTCTGATAATTAACGCTGTCCTCATTTCTGTCATGTTGGACGACTAAAAGCATTTTTTGTGGTTGAGCTTTAGCGACTTGTGGCCGCCGTCTGGTCACACCAGCAGACATCTACGTCTGAATGCTCATTTTATTGCCGTGATTTGCATTTTTTGGCTTTTTGTCCGGCAGATTGTGCTTTCTCACGTTTCATCTCTTTCTGTTTGTGATCCATTTTCAGACTCTCGTTCTTCACTCTTCACTGTTTGTTTTAATGGAGGCATGTCTTCCTCATTCCTGCCGTCTTCATCCTCTGTCGTTTCTCCCTCATCTCGGCCTTCATGCCCTGCAGTGTGACCGTGTTTCCTGCTGCATTTTAAAGGTGCTGAATGTGGCCGAGGCCTCTTATTTTGTGCCTCATTATTAAAAAAATAACACATGGACGAAAAGAAAAAGTGTGTCAAAGAGAAAGTGCTTGCTTTGGACTGAGTTTAGGAAAAAATAAAGCAGAGAAAAAAAGAATAGATGATTAATGTCTGCCGCTGCCTCACAGAAATAATGTTTCTATACAACTAAACTGCAACAGCAACAACAAAGGAAGGAAATCTAACTGGAAAATGTTGCTAATTAACATATTTGGCAAGTTTTTAATACATTAACACTGAATACATGAATGAAAATGTTGTTTTGTGCATTAAAAATAATCACTTATAGTAACTACAGCTTTATTCAGCTTGTTAAAGTTTTGGAAATATCACATAAAACCCTTAAGCTCTACACTGTAAAAAGAAATCTGGGGGGAAAAAGTGATATCTGGCAGCAAGGTGGCAGACAAAATAAATTTAAAAAACAGTGTAATAGTGTGGCGTTCAAAAACTCTAAACAAAAATAAAACAATGATAGTAACAGCAAATATCTATTAAAATATTGAACAGTTTGTTGATTTAAATACAGCAAAACTATAATATTATAGTCAAACGTTTCAAAAGACCAAATGACTATTTGTAAAGAAAAAAACGGATTTCTACTGTGGATGTTATCTACAGTTTTGTTCATTTGTTAAATTTATGTTTACAGTCAACATGTCATTAATAATAAAAAAAAGCTTGAAAATATTAACCGTTTTTCAATCCACTTCTGAATACACCAAATTTTTCTTGAAATAACAGTGAATATCTGTAAAATAATATTTTTGTGGATTTAAATACAGTAAAAAAAGTGTAATTTTACTATCGAACAGTGTAAAACAACACATTAGTATCTGTAACATTATTCATATGGATATTATTTACAGTTTTGGCTTGCTATTTCTTTTTCACTATCAACATCTAAGTTAATACTTTCTTCTATGATTTTACTAGATAATATCTGTAACTTAACAAAACAGGGAAAACAATCTATAAAATAACGCAAACTAGGTATTAGAAATTATAGCTACAAATTGTTAGAAGTTCCTTTCCTAAGGAGAAAAGTTCCACATCGGCAGCCTTCCAGGATTAATCCATTATTTTAGGAAGCAGGAAGAACAGACTTCCTGTGAACACCCTTGTGTTTTCATAACTTTTAACTGGTCGTCTTGATGAAGGCTGTTAGGTCTGAGTAATTTAACTGAACATTTACTGGGAGTCTGATCTAAACCAACTGACAGTCAACATCTATGAAAGTTACAATTACAGCAGTACTTAGGAATATCAAGGAAAAGATCCTGGTTTAAAGACAAAGGTTGACTATCGCTTTCAAATGAACAAACAGTGATCTTTAAATCTAAAGTCCAGTGTTTTGTTGACCTGTCCATCCACCCCCAAAACTTCGACTTTGTTCTTTACCAACACAGGAAAGCACTTTACTAGCTACGATGTACAATGGTAATTGGTGTCCTTGGCTCGTTGGTCTAGGGGTATGATTTTCGCTTAGGGTGCATGAGGTCCTGGGTTCAAATCCCAGATGAGCTCTTTGTGCAGACACTAGCAAGAAAACTCAGACCAGACTTTTAATTACACAGCGGTGAAGGATATCAAACTGTTGTCAACAGAAGAAACAAGTTGACAGATAGTCTAAAATCACCTGAGACTTATCCAACAACACCAGATGTACCCCAAATTAATTTAAATGTCTGCAAAGTTACTCAGTATTGTCCGAATTTACACTAAATTTATCCACAATCGACAAATAGACCACAACCTGTCTAGAATGACTAAACAATTATAAAATGATTCAAAAATTGTCCTTAATGACTTGAAATTATTCAATGATTGTCAAAATCACTCAAAACATATCTGCAATGAATCGAAAACAGTTTATATATAATTTTTAAGAAGTCCAAAATTACTCAAACATTCTCCAAAGCCACCTAAAACTGGTCCAGAATGACTCAAAAATTCCAAAGGACAGCACCAGTGGTCTTCTGTGTAACACTCCAGTGTTTTGTTGACCCATCCAAACAACTTCTGACGCTAAAACAATGTCACCTTTGCTTCTGTCATAACTAATACAGAAGTCAAAACAACTAAAGCTCAGAATTTGGTTAAAATAAAGGCTAGAATTAGAATTAAACTGACAGTGAAGATTATCAAACTGTCGTGGTTAAGAGAGACAATCAGTTTAAACTGGTGAAAGACCACATGTCTCAGTCACCTGAAATGTTTTTGCTTTGCTCATAATTTATACAGTAAAATCATGATGTTTTGTCAAATTATAATGTAATTTTCACAGTTTTTCAGTATTACATGATTCCATCGTTTTTATCAGATTTTTTTTTAAATAGTAACTTGATTTTTTTTTATGACATGACTGTAAAATTACACTGATTTACTGATTTTAAATCTGCAAAATATCTTGTTGTTTTACAGATATTTTCCGCTATTTGAAAGAAAATTCTGTATATTAAGGCTTGGTAAATACATTTTTAACTGCTATTTTACGGATTTTCCCTGGTTTGTTAAGTTACATCTAATATCAAGTAAAATCACAGATTTTATGTAGTTGTTTTTAATTTACATGATGTCTAACTAACTAAATCAACTACCCTACTAACTAAACTAAACACAGGCCAAAACTATAAAATTGTCAAAATGTGTGTCCATAGTTGTCATTGTTTTCAGGTGTTGAATGTTACAGTATTTCATTGTTTTTAACAGGCTTTTTTCAGGCACTCTGCTGCTATTTTCATATGTTTTACATTTTTTTCACAGTGTGACAGTTCTACTAACTGCAGTTTGCATTGATGTGACTGAATATAAACAGTCTGCTCAACTTTTCTTCCACTTTTTCCTTTTCGTTCCCTTCTTGTTCTGTTCTGTTCCCCAAATCTCCTCCATGACACTAACTTCACCTCCTTTGTTTCTCCTTCACATTCCTCTCTGTGTCTCCTCCTCCTTCATTCTCCTGTTTTTCTACTTTCCCCTTTTCTTGTCCCCCTGATCCCGACTCTTCCCTTTTCTCCTCATGTTTCCTCCTTTTCAAACCTCCTCCCCCATTTTCATCTGTCTCTCCCCCATTATTCGATTCCTCCTCCTCCTCGGTTTCCTGTCCCACTTGGCTTTAAGTCAGCAGCTCGATCCCCCTCTAAAGAAAACCTCTGCATCTGAAAAACTCACTCCACTTTCACTTGTTTCAGCAGTTTCACACAGATCTGAAGTGAGGCTGGAGAAAACAAATGCTAATCAGTGACAGTGAATGAAAAGACTCACTCCAGGTGCAGAGATTTCATTTTAAGACAAACTTAACAATGGAAAGTTGCTCCTTTCACCCTCTTTTTCTGTTGTTATTGTTGTCAAACACGCACAGAAACACACACAAACAGACACACACAGGCCTATTATGGTAGTTGGTTCAGATTCCAAGTGAGCGTGACATCATGTAGCCTCAATCAAAACCAGACTGCAGCAGAAAAACCTCAAACACAGCGAGCAGCAGCAGGAACGAAGGCTTACATTACAGGACAACACACACACACACACACTGTTATCATCCATCCTCGCCATCAGGACTCAGGAATTCTGGGATTGTTGCTTCACACTGTTAGAAAACTGTAAGATAGATGAAACCACAGCGAGGTGCTGATGGACGCTGTTTTCCTGCATTGCAACACGGAGCTGCAGCTGCAAGAATGCATTAAAACACGAGAAGGGCTAATACATTACAGCAACAATGACAAGTAGAGGAAATGAAGTCCAACACATGAAGTCGCTGTCTTTGCTTGATGCAAAACCAAAAGTGACTAATCTACAAGAGAACTCTCTCCGATAGAGCATCATTTCATTTTAGGCTTCTTGGACACATTGAGTTTCTATTTTTAAACTCCATTTAAACACACAGAGTTTGTTGACCACAGGCTCCAGATGTGCTCAGCAGAATGAGCAGGAAACAAACCCATGTTGATAAAAACTGACATGACTTAATTAACAACCAAGTTCATTGGAACTTGTCAAACACAACTCTAAATATGTCCATAATGATGCAAAAACTGTTTAAACTGACCTAAACTTTCCCCAAAAAACCTCTTCAAAGCTGAGTTAAGACTTGTCCAACACGACTCAAACTTGTCCAAAATACCAAAAAGTTGTCCAATATCACTCTGAATTTGAGCAAAATGACTCAAAACAGACAGAAATTATTTTAACTTTTGTCTAAAGTTATTTCAAATCTGTCCAGAAAGACTCAGTATTGTCAAAATTACTCAGCACTTGTCTGTCGATTCAAAATCTGTCCAGTATGACTTAATGACTGTCCAGGTTGACTCAAAATTCGCCCAAAATGACTTGAAAATTGCTCAAAAAGGCTCTACACTCAGCCAAAATTACACAAGACTTGTCCAACATGATTCAAACTCTGGCAAAAAAGACTCAAAGATTTCCTAAATGACACAAAACTTGTCTAAAATGACCAAATTATTCCGAAATGACTCAAAGAAATGCCTTTAATGACTTGAAATTTGCTCAACATGACTCAAAATGTGTCCTTAATTACTCAGTAACTGTCCAAATGACTTGACACTTGACTCAAAAATTGCCTAAAACTTGAGACTTTGTCTAACAACACAAAACTTGACCAAAATGTGTCCAAAACTACTGAAAAATGTCCAAACTAGCTCAAAATGGGTCCAAAATTACTCAAGAGTTGCCCAACATAACTCAAACCCTTAATAATTTAAAATTTGTCCTAAATGACTCAATTACTGTCCAAAGTGACTCAAACATTGTCAAAATTACTCAAAACAAGTGGTTATGGACTTCGAAATTTGTCCTAAAATTACTAAGAATTTGTTGTAAAGATTTAAAATTTGTCCCCTAAGACCAGACACTTGTCCAAAATGAATGAAAAATTGTCTAAACTAGTCACCTGAAACTTGTTCAACAACACAAAATATGTCCAGACTGACTAAAAGTCAGTTCCTCCAAAATGACTTAGAATTGGTCTATAATGCCCCACCAACTCCAAGGACATTACTCATATTAATATTATTATTCTAATCATCTAGTGTTGAGCTACTTTGAGGACTGCTGCAGGTCAGGAGGAGTCATGTGACTGGGAAGGTCACCTCTGATTGGACGGAAACAGGAGTCAGGACGGATTAACAGAAGAAGGTGATGAGAGAGAAATCTGGAGGTTCGTCCTCTGCAGAAGGTCGGAGGCAAGAAACTGACAGACAGCTGATAAACCTGATGACAGAACAGTGTGTTACTGTGTGTGTGTTTTTGTGTTACTGTGTGTGTGTGTGTGTCTCCAGCTGTCCGATTGGAGTGTGAAACATCCTTTTGAAGTAAAAAGGAGAATTTACAGCTGCTTTTATCCTCTGCCATCATACACACACACACACACACACACACACACACTAACAGACATACACACACACATGGCTGAGTCCTGCTGCACCTGGACCAATGATGGATGAAACACACACAATCAAACAATAAAGCCAGCAAATTCTGTCGAGAAGCTTTTTTTTTCCATTCAGAAGTCAATTTAAAAAACATTCATTTTTCACTCAGAGTCCAAAAGACACATTTCTGTGGTGAGCTGGTTTCTGATCATCCAAGCTGCTCCTGATTTACTGTTTTTTAAAAATCAATCTTGGCAGTTTTAAAACATTTTTATTTTGTAATTTCCGCAGATAAACATGTCTAAAGTCCATCCCTGGTGCAGCAGAAGGAGGCAGGAGGTGACTGGATTCCAGCTGCAGGTAAACCGGCCCAGAGGCTTCACACCTGGACAGTAAATCAGTCGACTCCTCCCACACAGATGTGAGCTGAGGCCTCTCTGCTGATGTTCTGTTTATCTGGCTTCTAGATTAAGCCACAGCTGCACTCTGATTGGCTGATTGAAATGAGTGCTCATTGGCTTGTGTACGGCCTTTTGGTTTCTGTCTACAAGCTTCTGGTTTATCTTTGACTCCTCTGGACAGAATTGATGCAGTCAAACTAAATGTGTTGTCTTTCTGACTCAGACTTGTTTCTTCATCAGTCCACAGGTTCTTGATGGTTTAAGTCAGGACTTTAGAGAGACCAGTCTGAAACCTTCATTCTAGTCTGATTGAACCATTTCTGTACCACTGTTGATGTGTTTGGGCTCATTGTCTTGTTGAAACATCCAACTGTGTCCAAGATCAACCTTCTGCTGATGGTTTTAGGTTTTCCTGAAGAATGTGGAGGTTATCCTCCTTCTTCATTGTAACACTTACTTTGTTTAAAGCAGCAAAACATCCCCATAGGATAATACTTCCACCTCCATGCTTGATGGTAGGTTTGGTGGTCTTGTGGTTAAAGGCCTCACCTTCTCTCCTCCAAAAATGTTTCTGATCAGATTTTGTTCCATCAGACCAAAGAACTTTCCTCCAGAAGGCCTTTTCTTTGTCCATGTGATCAGCAGCAAACTTCAGTGCAGCTTTCAGGTTCTGTTTCTAGAGGAAGAACTTCTTCTTCATGGAGCCTCTCAGCTCATGTTGATGTAAAACACTGTGGACACTGACAGCTGTGTTCCAGCAACGGCCGCAATATTTGCTTGTGTTTGTCATTAGATGCTGGCTGCAGTTCACTGAAAAGCCAACGGTGTCACTAACAACAAAAGTTTTCTAGATTTGACATTTGAGACATCACATCAGACACCTTTTCAAACCTTAAATTTACTTTATAAACCAGATCAGAACCTTCTTACCTCCACAATGCTCTTCAGGTCTCTTACGTAGGCTTGTTCTGTCTCTACGATCTCCAGAGCCACTCGTTCCAGCCGTGAAAGCTGCTTTGGTGTTGCTGCTGCGGCTACCACCTGATTGGTCACATGTCCGTTAGGGGCGTGGCCTCCTCCTGTCGCCTTGGCAACCCCTCCTCCTCCTCCTCCAGGAACTCCTCCTCCTCCTGTGACCAGGGGTGTGAGGTCCAGGCTGATGTCGGATCCGTTCCTTTTAGGCGTGGAGGAGGTGGACGAAGAGGCGTTGTAGGTCGGCACGGCACCATACGGCAACGAGGAGGAGGATGAAGATGAGGAGGATGAAGAGTGGGAGGCGTCCTGCAGCGACACCGAGGAGGCTGATGAGGACAGGGACAGGGACGCTGGACGTTCTCCATCAGAACAGACGGTGTTGACGGAGGTGCAGGAGGAAGACGATGCTCCTCGGTCGCCGGATGACATCATCCTTCCCACAATCCCACTGAGAGACGAGACCGAGGACGGACGCTTGGCAGCTGCAGACAGATGGACACAGTTTAGTTAGTCAGAGGGGTATACAGGAACTACAGGAACAAAACAAATGGATACCTGAGATACTTCAGAAACCTGACACTTTGTTAATATTTCAACATTTTTAAATATTTTCAGACATGTTATCACATTTTTTGACATATTAATATTTTCAGACATTTTGTTCTGCTTTCAGAAATATTAATGTGTGTTTGTGTGTGTGTGTGTGTGTGTGTGTGTGTGTGTGTGTGTGTGTGTGTGTGTGTCTCCAGGTGATCAGTTCAGTTCAAACAGCTACTGTGATGATTTTCTGATCTTTAAATTGAAGAAGTGTGCAAATGTGTGACCTCAGGAAGTGTGTGTGTTCAGCAGATCATCATATCAGAATCAAACCGAGTCAAATGTTCCTCTTTCCGTTATTCATTTCTGCATGTTAGACGAGCAGCAGACAGTAATATCACTGAGAACCACACCTGCTCTGACTGCAGCAATGAGACATATTTAAACTTCATTAGTGTTTAAATTCCAGGCGTCCCTGCAGGAACCGTTTCCTTACTGAGTTAAATGAGAACATTTTTCCTTTTAGCTGATATTAAAGCTTCAGAACAGACGTGTCGGTTCTTTAGAAACAGTTTCAACAGCTGCAGCCGCCGTGTGAAGCTGTTAACTTTCATACATGTGGTTTAACATGTTCAGCATAGAAAAACATCCGTTATAATGAAGGACCTGTTGCTTTCTAATAGACTGGAGAAGGAAAACCATAAAATACAGATGTAAAAATGTTTTGTGAGGCTGTCGCTTGTGTCTCATTTTGGTTGTTTCTCATCTCGCTTCTGTCGTTTGTTGTATTTTTCTCTTGTTGAATCTTTTTTGTCTGATTTTGTGTCTCTTTTTAGACATTTGTCTCATGTTGTAGTCATTTTTTGTCTCGTTTTTGTGTTGCCTTATTTTTGTCGTCTTTTTTAATTGTTTTGTGTCTCTTTTAGTCTCATTTTGGACCAAAAACCAGATTTAGTGTTTAGACTGTGACACCTGGAGTGGATGTAAAACTGATTTGGCTGGAGTTTCCATCAGAACTCAAATGTGGTTTTCAGCCTTGAAAACGTCACGTGTCTATCTGCTGTACTGATGAAGTTATAAAGCTCAGAAATGATGGGAAAAGTCTATTAAAAAGTGTGAAATTTGGACCCACCTCTCTGTACTTCAAGGGCCTGTAGCTCTGAAAATATTCATAGTATGAAGGTAAAACTTTGCTTCACTAAATATACTGAAGTTACTGTAGATAAAGAATCAGCTGACTCTGAAGGTGCTGATTAGAAAACCGACAAGTTAGTTAAAAACTGAACAGGAACGTGAAGAGGAGTTTCCTCTCTGAGTTCACAACTGAAGTAGCAGAGTCATTCATCTGTGACATTCTAACACCACAGCGCGCGCACACACACACACACACACACACACACACACACACACACACACACACACACACACACACACGCACACGCACACACAGACTGAGCAGCAGTTACAGCCTTATTTAGAAATTCTCCCACACAAGCTTCAGCTCTGACTCTGCATCAGTTTGTTCACTGAGTCACTGCTTTCATTCATACATTCAGTCTTTAATGAACTCTGTACAAGGGACGGAACAAATGCATGAACTGTATCAGTTACTTTGTTAATATGCGCATGAAGTTAAAAGGAGTCCACTACAGTGTAAAAAAAATTGCAATAACAAAGGAATATTCCAGCAACTGTGGCACAGAAAGAACACAGCAAAATAACCATCTCATAAAAACACAGTCATTACCATGATACAACATTTTCTAGCCTTAGTGTTACATTAGATTGTGTGTATTTATATTCTTGGGGCCTTTTTAATGTTTATTAAAAGATATTTATGACAATGCAGCTACACACAAATACTAAGTATAATATGTGATATTTTTGTTGTGAAAAATTCTGCAATTATACAAGATATGTCTCATTTAACAAACAAATCTACAGAGCCAGCATTTCTTTTTCTGTTAACTGCCACTAATTGCATTTTAAACTTGAATTTAAATTCTATAAATAAAAAGGAAATATTTGTGAAATTATAATAAATTATCAGTAATACCTGGTAAAATTCACGGAAGTTGACTGTAAAAGAAAAGGTCCAAAACTGTCAATAAAGTCCACATGAAAAATGTGTATATTTACAAATAATAATGTTCTTTCAAAATGCGTGATCATAAAATTCCACAGTTTTACTGCATCTAAATTCTTTTAAAAAAAATTGCCATCAGTTGACAGGAAAAAAGTGTATATTAGGGATTAAAAAATGGTAAATAATTTTTTAACTGTTATTTTTTGGTAAAATTCAGATCATATCTAGTAAAAAAAAAAGATATAATAATTTATACATCAACTATGAAAAAACAACCCTAATCTATAACTAATGTCCACATCAAAAATCTGTAATTTGGGCCGCCAGGATAGCTCACTGAGTTAGGGCGTTGCTATGTAGACACAGGTTGCCAGTAGCAGTCGTAAGTTTGAGTCCGACTCATCATCCTTTGTGTTTCTCTCCTCTCTCTACCCCCTTTCACTCTGTCTCTCATCTATCCTATCATTAAAAATGGAATTCCCCCAAAAATCTGCACTTTCAAAAATATCAGTTCTTCTACAAAGTTTGACTGTAAAACTACACAATTTTACTGTATTTAAATCAACTAAAATGTAATAACTTTACAGATATTTGTCATTATTTTCCCTGTTCTTTAAAAACATATGTTTCTTTGTAAACCGTGCGGTGCACAGTAAGCAGCGGCAGAAACGCCTGTCAACATTTGTGATGCATTTGAGACAGTTCTTGCCTCCAGTAAAGAGCTAAAACACAACCAGCCTCATCTTTTTCATCAGTTAAAACACTCAGATAGCCAGCTCACACAGGTCACATACTGATGGATAAGTTCCTAAGACAGAAGAAACTCCTGGTATGTTACAGAAATATAAAATTCACAAGCAATTTGACATTCTTAATAATAAAGGTGCCAAACGTCCTGCAGACACAATGAGCAGCCAGATGAGCTGAAACTAAAGCAGCAGATCTTAAAAACCAGAAACTTACCTGCAGTTTTTAAATCATCGATATACCACCACAGATCTCCGTTACAGTCTGTCAGAGTCACTCAGACTGAAAAAAACCTGCTTCTCAACATGTCTGATTTCCTGTTATTGGGTGAGTGAGTGTGAGCTGAACTTCTATATTACTGAGGACCAGTGTGGTGTTTTGGACTGTGCACATGTTAAACGTCTGAGGTTCAGGTTTGGTTTGATGGTTGCACCTAGAAGCAGGTTTAGGTTTGAGTAAGGTGGGTTAGAAAACGTCGCTGATGGTTCTCATAAACATAGAATGAAGATGAGTGTTTGTGAAGCTCAAATCGGCACCTGACTTCAAACACAGGATGTGGTTTGATGAACACGAATCTCACTCTGCTTTAGTGTCTCTGATATATACAGACTCTCGTTAGCATAATGTACTCTCTCTTTACATTATAATTTTCATGTCTGTTCATTACATTTAACATTTGACTCGGCTCTGACTGTAATTTTTGACGAAGATTCCCCGCAGTCTTCATCTCAAACTCAAAATCAAAATTTGTCCAAAATGATGAAACTTAGTCCAGTATAATTTGAAATCTATCCAGAATGACTCAAAATGTGTCCCCATTGATAAAAACTTGCCAGAAATGACAATCTGGTCCAAAATGACTAATGCTAGTCCAGAACAACACGTGATTTGTCCAAAGTGACCTCACAATATATCCAAAATGAATCTAACTTGTCCAAAATGACTAGAACGAGCACAAGAAACCCTAAATTGTTGTCTAAAATGGCTCAAGACCTCTCAAACATGTCCATAATGATTCAAAATCTGTCCAGTTTGACTTCAAACTTGTCCAAAGTGACTCAAAACTCATCTAAAAACGACTAAAATGTGTCCAGAACGTCTAAAACAAGTCTAAAATGACTCAAACATTGTCCAGAATGCCTTAAACATTGTTAAACATCCCCTCATTCATGGTTTCGTCCACTAAAAACACGTGGAGGATCTTCAAACCCAACGCCGCCTGATTATTTTCCTTTTCCAGCGCTGTAAACTGTGACAGCAGCAGCCTTTAACTCCACATCAGGAGGAACACATGTTTCTGTTATGTAATTCTGAGATCCCCCTTAAAAACAGAGACAAACCTCTGACTGCTGAGGTCAAACATCCAGAAGGTATGTGGCCTCCTGAGGAAGGAAAACGTAGCAGTGAACCATGTAAGGATGAGAATGTTCCTCAGTTTATCTGATGATTAACAAAAGACCAAACGATTTCAGATGGAGACAACATTTAACCTTTATAATATACCAAAGACAGAACTTTGTCAAGACGGTGTGACAAAAATTTTGGAGTTTCCACAACTAAAAAACAATACTACAGGTGTAACAAGACAAAAATAAGGAAGAGAATCTCATTCCAGATCAGAAAATTTTAATAAACTGATTTAAAAAAGTAAAAATGCAAAGACTGGAGAATCCTTGTGGCAGAATTTTACATGTTCATGGAAGCAGCTTTGTCAGTTTTGCCTGGAGGCAGCCAGCGGCCTCCTAACTGCCATTTCGAGGTGGAATTTCCCTTTAAACACTAACTATAAGGTTTAGTGGATTCCAGCGTGTGATTACAGTAATAAGACAGAAGCTCCTCGCTGTCATTACAGAGTTCAACTGTGACGCAACAAGTTCAGCTTCAACACTGAAGAAAAAAAAATCAACAGCAGATACATGAAGCTGAAGAGCTGCAGCTCCTCTGGTCAATGCTGTGATTATCTGTTATAAAATTAACATGTTCATGGTGGATACTGTACGGTAACAGCAAAAAAAACAACACTTTCTATCAACAAAACAAGGAAATGAAGCTCACAAAAAACTCAGTCAAAAATCCTGTATTCCATCCCTCCACTAACTCATCACGTCAGTCAGATTCTGCCACAAACATGACTCAACCAGGAGTCAGTCATCTCGAATCAGCTGTGCAGGGAGTGAAGATCTTTTTTTGGTTTTGCTTTTTAGTAGAATCTGGTGCAAACAGTTTATGTTTTGCAGATTTTTTATGTGAAGTGATTTTGATTAAACATCACAATTTTACCAATTCTAAACATGGATTTGGTTAATCTTCCCAAAGGAATCATGCACATGATGTGTTTAAGGACCGTCAGAGAGTTGAAAATCTGATCAATCTTTCTGTTTCTACAGTTTCTGGCTGCAGATGTTTTTATTTTGCAGACAACATGCATTTTAAACCTTGCCTGGGGTTCAGTGGATTAACAGGGAATTAAACGTTTCCTTATTTTGATTGTAGGATGATGAAAAACATAGAAATCGACTCTGGTGGGACTCGAACCCACAACCTTTGAATCACTTCTCCAGTGCTTAACTAGAAGTCCAATGCGCTGTCCATTGCGCCACAGAGCCTTAGAAGTCTTGCAAAAACTGAACCCAGAACATCGGCCAAACAAGCTCTGAGCGACACAAAGTCACCTGAACTTCAGTCTGGGCTTCCCAGTGAGGGGGCGCGACAAACAAGCAGAGAAAACAGACTCTTTTCAGTTGGCTGAGTAGCTCCAAAGTCGAGTGTTTTTACAGACTCTGGTGCAAACGGTTCATTTTTGGAGAATTAAAAACCAAAAATATGTAGAATAAAGAGGCTTTCTGTCTCTTTGAGGTCACGCACACACAACCTTCAGACGTCTGCAGGACAGACACTTGTCTTAGTAGGTTTTGTGTGACAAGAATCGCCTGCTGCAGAGACTAAATCTCGACTCTGTCGGGACTTGAACCCACAACCTTTGAATCACTTCTCCAAGGTTTCTCTATAAGTCCAACGCGCTGTCCATTGTGCCACAGAGCCTCACATGGCTCTGAAAACCGATCCCAGAACATTGAACAAACAAGCCCTGAGCGACAGGATCTGGTGCAAACAGTTTAATTATTGAAGATTTTTTAAATGAATTTTGTAGAATAAAGAGATTTGAAAGAAACATAACAGATTTGAGGTCAGATCTGGTTCATTTTAGTAACAGAACTGTACACGTGATGAGTTCACGGAGCATCTATTTTTACAGTTCATGCTGATAAATTATGTCACTTTGGAGATTTCTTCAAATTGAAGCACTTTTCAAACTCTTTGGAAAGCTTCGGGGTTTGGAGGATCAATACAGAATAAAGTTTACACTGACTTGAGGGAAAACATTTCTATTAACATTTAACCACAACTGACATTTTCCCCCAATCTGCAATATGAAACTTTTATTTTCCACTTCTGACAGTGAGTTTAATTACACAAACCTTTCCAGACTGTAATCCTTCATCTGGAGCTCCTTTTTAATCTGCAGCATCACACACTTATCTTGGATGGAGGAGTCATAGCTGTCTTGGTGGCCTCCATCCCTAGTCTCTCCAGCTCTACTAATCGTTGCTGGCTGAATAAAACACATGAATGCAGTTCTGTCTTCTGTCCTTCAATTTAATGTCGGGACATGTTACCTGACAGGTTTCACTTCCTGTCAGTTCCGCTTCAGCACATTTGTCCAAACATGTAACCAGAACAACAGTGTTCATTAGCAGCAGTCAAACCAACAATTACTGCTCATAATGCAGAAAACTGTTCAACTAAACTGTAGGTTTTACTTTCCTTTAAAATGCCTCCTTCCACGTATTTAAAAAATGGATTTGCAGTCCCTGCTGATAATTGTGGAGATAAGAGGTGGAAGAATGACGGGGAAACAGTGATGAAACTCTAAACCAAACGTTTAAACAGCAGTATGTAACTTTAAACCAGATGTTTAAATAGTAACTTTAGGCTCAGAGTCAACATGGCAGCTTGACCTCCTGTGAAAGAAACTAAAACAGGAACAAAGATGAGAAGTTTGAGAAATATTCAGTCTGACAGCGAAATAATAAACCTGACAGCAGAGACGGTCAGAGTTATGTAAGACATTCAGCTTATCAGCAGTTAAAACACTGGAAGATAAACTCACACATCACAGCTTAAAATAGATTCTTTCTGATTTTCAGCTGCAGTTTATAGTCAAAGAAAGATCTTTCAGCTGACCGGTGAAGCTAAATCTCTTTATTCTACACTACACTCTTCACACGATCCTGTAAAAAACAAAACATTTGGAGCTGCTGCGGTTGACTCCTGTTATAGTGTCCTCTCATTGCAGCACTCAGACCAGTCACTGTTCTGGGTTCAGTCTTCTTAGGAGCCATGAGGCTCTGTGGCGCAATGGACAGCGCATTGGACTTCTAGTTGGCCACTGGAGAAGTGATTCAAAGGTTGTGGGTTCGAGTCCCACCAGAGTCGGATCTTTATCTGCCTGATCAGTCACATGACAAAAAGCCTGGAATTTTCAGGTAAAGAGAGACTGAGAGGAAACTTAAACACTCTGGATCAATAAAATAAATGCAGCATGGCTCAAACACAGTGAACAGAGGAGCAAGTAGTTGAAGATACATTCAGCATGGTGAATCATCTTCCTGCAGCTCATAAGCAGAGTAGAGAGAAAGTTTGTCAAAGCTGGAAACATGAAAATAGTTCAGTATCAGTGGAATATAACCATAGTGACAGACACCTGGAAAACTGCTGGGCATGCAGATTTTAGGGTTCAATTAATTTTATATGATTTATGGCACTATAGCTGTGTCATACTGCACAGAATACACTTTAGAGTTAATTCTTCATGTTTCAAGTCATTCTGGACCAGTTTTAAGCAGCTTGTACAATTTTTGAGTTATTTCGAATGAGTGTGAATCATTGAGGACATATTTTGAGTAATTTAACGTTTTAAATGATTTTGGACACGTTTCAGTTGTTCTGGATTAATTGTGATTCATTTAGGACTCCTGTTTTTCATTTGTAACAAATTTTGAGTCGTTCTGGAAAAGCTTGAGTCCTTCTGAATTCTTTTTAGTCATTAAGGACAAGATTCAAGTCATGTTGGACACATTTCAGTGACAATTTTTGAGTCATTTTGGTGAAGTTTTATTTTAAATTTTACACAAGTTTTAAGTTGTTTTGGGCTAGCTTAAGTCAGTGTGGACGAGGCTGAGGGGTCTGGGGTTAGTTGTTGCCATTTAGGACAAGTTTCAAGTCACTGAAGGTTTGAAAAACAAATAATCAGACGTTTTTCTGATTTGTTTCATTCTAACAGTGTCATACAGCTCAGAGGACATTTCTGATTTTGTCTCTCCTTCTCCATGGTTGTGCTGTTTCCATAGAGGTGCAGGACTTTATAATTCAGTAAAAAAAAGAGCCACAGTAAGAGAAAAAGTGCCAAAAAGGTGCAAAAAGAAGTTGAACATTGTCTTCATTAAGGACACTGGGAAGGATGGATCGTACCACTATAAGAAGAGGGGAGGGGGAGGTGGATTAGTGCAACTGCAGCCTTTTAACAGTGAAAGTGAAGGTTTTCATACAGCAGAGATAAAGAGAAAAGGGTGTTGACAAAGACAGGATGTGAGTCTTCTCACAGAGTTTCCTTTTGTTTACATTCAGTCTCTGTGAACTCCCTTAAACAATCCTCTGATTACTGACCCACTGTGAACTTCAAACTTCCGCCTGCAGCTCATTTTCTGTAAAAATCAACTGTATTTTCTTATTATTGTCATCAGACTCATTGAATTGCACAGGATGATGTCTGAGCACTGAAGCATCAGAAATAAAGTGAGTAGAAGTGGGAAGGATTTCAGGAGTCCACTTTACAGCAGATGTGAAACAGAAAGAAATCTGAAGTGATTTATCACATCTTAACTCAAGTCTTTCATCTGATAAATCCAAATATACAACAGACAAACTACACTGTGGCATTATTTTTAGACATTTCTTATATATAAAATGTATAAAAATCACATCATCATACGTATATCACATTAGAAACACCTCTATCATGGTATAGAAATGATTATACTACTTGTGAAATTCACACACAGGCACTTGTAGCTTTCAGATAAAGAATAAGAAGAAATAATCTGTAACAGGTCAAACTAATGAGACTCACTGATAATAAATGTGATCCAAGTTTTAAACAGGAGCTGAAGTTCGTCGCTTCCAGTTGTTTAGGATTATTACCTTCGCCAAGGAGGGACTGATCCGGATCATCGTCTGGATCCAGGAGTTTTTCTTTTAAATTTAAGGATACTTTGTCGTTGGGAAATTGTGTTGGGGGTGGACTGAAGCTGCTTGGCGGACGTCTGTGCTCTCTGAGTGCTTTTCTAGTTTCTGTTTGTGGCCATTGTTATTATTTTCTGTGTATTTGTGGTTGGTTTGACTCTGGTCATTTGGTGTCTCCTTGTTGTTGTTTTGTGTCTCTTTGTTGTCATGTTTTGTCTTCATGTGGTCATTTTGTACGTCCTTGTGGTTGATTTGTGTCCTCTTGGTATCTTTGGTTTCATTTTTGGTTTCATTTTGTGTCTCTTTGGGGTCATTTTGTGTTGTTTTGAGTCTAACTGAGGTCAAATTGTGTCTAGGTGGTTATTTTGTGTCTATTTAAGATTATCTTTTGGCAATTACTGGTGATTCTGATCTCATGTTTTCACTTTATATCTTTTTGTGAGTATATTGTGTTTCTTTGTAGTGATTTTTATGTCTTATTGTGGTAGCCTTGCTCTGTTTGTTGTAGTTTTGGGTCTCTTTGTGGTCATTTTGTGTTTTTTGTGGTAGTTTGTGTCTCTTTGAGGTAATTTTGAGGTCAATTTTAGAACCCCTTTTAGTTCAGAAAGCTCAAACTCAAACTTGCCTGTAAGGATGACGTCAACTGACCTGCAGATTTAAACCCTGATTTCTTTGCGGCTGCTCTCACACTGATGTGATTTGATTTGTGCAACTTTTTCGTTTCTTATTTCTTTCTTTGTTTTCAGAATAAAAGCAGCAGGGAGGCTTCAGAAAGCAGCCAACCAGAGCAGAGAGCACTGCGGCAGACAAAAATACGTCGGCTCTTATTCCTTGTGCTCCTTATCTTGGGCGTTCTTCTATTTTCTGCCTCGCTCTTTTCTATGGTTATAATCAACAGATCTTTTATGGTGTGTGTCTGTGTGTGTGTGTGCCACTGCAGAAACATTGTTCGGCGCTACACTTTATCGCCACAAACCATACAGCTTCCTGCACACTCGCTATATTGGTGTGTGCCTGTGTGAGTGCGACAATCAGCGCTCTGCGTACACACTAAGTGTTTGTGTACACATGTGTTGCTGCGCGATAATTGCAGCGTGTTTGCAGAAATGTTTTGAGGGGTGTGTGTGTGCGTCTGCGTGTGTGTGAATGCTAACTATGGAAGCCAATATAACAGCAGAGCAGCTAAACAGCACGGAGGCTGTGTGTAATTACACATCATTACCCGGCCTGTGTGTGTGTGTGTGTGCGCATGGGTGTGTGTGTGCATATCGATGTGTGTGTGTTGTGCGTTATTGTTGTGTATAATAGCAGTCCGTGCTGCAGGGCCTCTTTCTCTGGTTTGGTGACGGGAAGTCACAGCTCACAGAGAAAGTCAAGTCGAGACTCAGAAAACAAATCCAGTAAAAATGACTTTAAATGGATTCAGGCTTCATGGGAAAATCACAACTAAACAACCAACTGAAAGGCTGATTAATTAGTTAAAACCACACTGATTAGGATATTTGTACATTAACCCTCTGAAATCCATTATGGCTAGAGGCAGAGAGAACTATCAAAATCAGACAAAAATTTCTGTGACTATTTATTTGACTAAACCTGTACAAAACGACATGAAACGTGTCCAAATTAACTCAAATTAGTCAGAAATGACTTAACATTAGGGGTGGGACAAAATATCCATACAGGGATATATCGTCGTCCCTCCTCGTGTGATATGAGCATCGATACGCTGGCGCCAAATATCGATACTTTAATTAATATAATAAGGCGCTCTAAACCCTGCCAGCTGCCGTTTCCCCAGCGTCACTACTTAATGACTCCACATGGTGGCGTTTATCACATGAATGAGGGACACCTGAGCGGAAATGAATTGGCCCAAGAAGAGTTTGTACAGGTATGATGGAGGACAGCAACGCTACCATAAGAGACGCCCCATCCATGTTTAAGTCCAAAGTGTGGACTTAAACGGCTTTTGCAACATTGAGGAAACAAGCAAGCTGGACAAAGACTGTGTCATATGCAGGAACTGCCTCGCAAAAGTAAAGCACACATAAACATGCAAACCCATCTGTAACGCCACCATCCTGAACTCTTTGTCGAGAAAGCGGCTGATGAAGCTAACGTTTCAAGTCAGCCGGCAGCCGTTAATACAACGCTTATAGCAAAGCTTCCTTTCTCATCCCAAAGACTTCCGCCCATACTGTGTGGTCAAAAATGAAGGGTTTGGAAAAATGCTACACACACTTGAACCAAGGTATGAATATATCCAGGTTACAGATATCGAGATGCATCATTATGTGATCGTTTTGCAATATATTGATTATCACAGTATCGCTGTATCGTGATAGTATCAGTATCGTGAGGCATGTATCACATATCGTATCGTGAGGTACCCTGTGATTCCCACCCCTGCTTAAAATAGCCAGAAAGATTCAAATGTGGCCAAAATGACTCAAGATTTGTCCAGCATGTCCAGCAAATTCTTTCCAAATCAACTAAAACTAGTCCAAAATGACACAAATTCTCAAGAATGGCTAAAAATCACTTTTTTCCCACAAATTAACTCTGAAATGCATTTTATGCAGTACGACAGTCAGAATGACACAAATCAATAAAAAATGAGTTTCCTTGATTATTTCCTGACAGAACTGTACACATGATGTGTTCTAGGACTGTTGGAAAGTTGAAAATCTGACTATTCCTTCTGTTTTTACAGTTTCTAGCTGATAAATGATGAAATTCAGGTGATTTTTTTTAGATAAGACATGTCCTTGCTAATCAAACATTTCCTCATTTTGATTATAGGATAAAGTGCAGGTAAAGTTCCAGCCATTGAAACATACAGAAATCCACTCTGGTGGGACCTGAACCCTTTGAATCCCTTCTCCTGTGGTTAACTAGAAGTCCAATGTGCTGTCCATTACGTCACAGAGCGTCATGTTGCTGTACAAATGTGTTTGTCACACTATAAAAAGTGTCTCTAAGCTGCAGTTGACTGACTTTTTCAAATGGATCTCTTTTATCTTTCTAGTTTGGTGACAACAGTTCACGTATCTGGATTCCATCAGCTTGAAATTACATTTTGTCCCTCTAAAACAGTATTTGAATCGCATTTTAAGTGTGAAAATTAGGTTTTTAGCCTTGTGCTTTTGGCGTCCACATTCCTTCAGAATTTTTCTGCTGCAGGTCAGCTGTCATTTAGTTTGAGTTTGATTGTCAGCCTAACGGCAAAATCATGTTGTACTTATTACATTTAGGTAAAACAAATTTGGAAAAGTTCAAGTTGAGTTTATTTAAATTTAAGTTGCGATACTAGTCATTTGAGACAAATCATAGTAGTAGTAGACATTACTTGTTAATTTCATTTGAAAAATGTAGTTCAGCTGCATGTGACCATTTGAATCAGTTCATTCAAGTAGGTCCAGTTGGTACCCACTTCCTGTTTACCTGTGTTACTTGGCGATCTCTGGCTGCCTCGCCGCGATCCCTCAGGCATGATGTGATGATGTCACAGGAAGTAGAAACCTGGAGAAAATGAATGACAGAAACTCAGTTAGCTTCATTTATGAACACCAACTCCGACCCAGAGCAGCTACGTCTCCAAAAATGACATCCCCATACAGTGTTAGAAGGTTTTGTTTGGGTTCTTCAGCTTTCTCTAAAAAATTTCTCAGAAAATTATCTTCAAAAGCCTGTTTTTTAAAAGTATTACGTTGCAATTAGTGAACTAATTACTATTGTTTTAGTTTCCATGTTTTATATCACAAACATATGACAAAATATCTGAACCTCTTGTTAATAAGGTTCCTCCAGAAACCTGTTTTGAGTTATTAAAGGTTCCTTCAGGAAGGCCCCCATTTGAGCAGGGTCCTTGAATCTCCCCAGAGCTTCTTGAAGTTCACCTAATTCTAAGACAGGACTTCTATCATGTCGCTCTCATTGTGTCAAACAAAGTGTTTTTCTAAACCTAAGTTTAAGAACAATGATCCCACCACAAGGCTCTCATGTGGATTTTGTGGTTCTTTCTAACTGGAAGCGTTTCCTTTAACATCACAGGTGCAACATGCAGGAACAAGGAGAAGAAGAAGAAGAAGAAGGAGAAGGACAAGAAGAAGAAGAAGAAGAAGAAGAAGAAGAAGAAGAAGAAGAAGAAGAAGAAGAAGAAGAAGAAGAAGGAAAAGGAGAAGAAGGAGAAGAAGAAGAAGAAGAAGGAGAAGAAGAAGAAGAAGAAGAAGAAGAAGAAGAAGAAGAAGAAGAAGAAGAAGAAGAAGAAGAAGAAGAAGAAGAAGAAGAAGAAGAAGAAGAAGAAGAAGAAGAAGAAGAAGAAGAGATCTCCTCTATTGTGTGAAATGTGTGAGCACATATGTAATGTTTGGCTGAATTACAGGAATGTGGAGCGTGTGTGTGTGTGTGTGTGTGTGTGTGTGTCAACGGACTCCTACAAACTCATTGATTCAGGTTTGACCCAATTAGTTCTTTGTACATACGCAGAGTTTCTGCAGCTGTCGACTGTAGAACTGAACGATGTGGGTCAATGGGGAGGATGGGGGAGGTTTGGAGGGGTTATGGGGGAGGTTCAGGGGGGTTTTGGGGGAGTCAGGGTGACAATAATATAAACCAGATGCTGAGCAGGTCTGTGGCTGCTGGTTTAAATCCTCTAAACACCTGCAGAGGTTTAAAGAGCAGCTTGTAGTCTGATGCTGTTTGTTGGTTTCCTGGTCAGGTTAAAATAAATGTGACACTAAGGATTGTTTCACTGTGGATGATTTTCTGGAGTAACTGATGAGTTATTTGTTCTGTAAAATGTCAGGAAAGATATTCAGTTTACTGTCATAGAGGAGGAAAGAAACCAGAAAATACTCACATTTAAGAAAGCGCAATATCTCAATTTAGTCAACGATTTTCCAAATAGTTGTTAGTTTTCAGAGATTGTACTATGAGTTTTAGATATATTAATACATTTTAGACTTTTTATTCCTATTTTCAGATATTTTACATTTTTTAGATGTTTCAGTAATTGTTTTAAGACACTATAAAAATAATTTTAGACATTTTACCTGTAATTATAGTTTTATTTTTATTTTAATAACATTTTCCAGACATTTTATCAAAAATATTTTCTGGCATTTAAATACATTTGTATTTATATTTTTCAGACATTTTATTAATATTTCTAGAAAATGTATTCATATTTTTCAGACACTGTACTAATTATTTTTGACATTTTATTAATATATTTTCAGACATACCTATAAGAAATAATAATCATATCAATTCCAATCATTTTAAATATTTTTCAAATAATTTAGTTCATTTTTAAAATAAATTTTCAATAACTTTAGAAATGAACACATTTTTAGAAAATGCTACAATATTTTTCAACATTTTATCAACAATTTCAGAAATTTTAATAATACAATTTAAGGCCTTTTGAAAAATACTTTTAAAAATGTTGTTAATAAATTAGTTGTTTGGTCTCTAAAATGTCAGAAAATTCAACTAAAAAATAAATAGACTAGAAGAGCACTCAGAGAGCGCAGACCTCCGCCAAGCAGCTTCAATCCACCTGTAACACAATCCCCCAATGACAAAGTATCCTTAAATTAAAAAAATAAAATCCTGGAGCCAGACGGTGATCTGGATCAGTCCCAAAATTTCATCCTTTGTTCCTTGTCCCATTTCACACATTTCCTGAAAATTTCATCCAAATCTGTCCATAACTTTTGGAGTTATTTTGAACACAGACAAACGATGGATGTATGGATGTATGGATGTATGGATGTATGGATGTATGGATGTATGGATGGATGGATGGATGGATAGATAGATAGATAGATAGATAGATAGATAGATAGATAGATAGATAGATAGATAGATAACAAATGTCTTGTTTTGTCCAGAAACATTCCGTTTACTGTCATAGATGTTTGTTACAGTTTTGGTCAGATTTTCTTACAGTTAACATGTAAATGTGTCCCCTTTGTTCTGTTATTGTACTAGTTATTATCTGTAATTTAATAAAAATAACAGTAAATCATTCATAAAATTACAGGTAAAAACATTCATGGTTTACAGGGCAGCTCTAGTTCCTGCAGTGAACAAAGATTTAAACCCTCTTAGGATGGGATAAGTTCATCCTGGAACACATTTCTCTTATAATTTGGACAGAAAACCTCACAGACACATAGATATTAGAAAAAGTGTGGCTCTGTGGTGCAGTGGACAGAGGGTAAAATAATAAGTTAATGGAGGCTTCACAGGTTCAATTCTACCTACTTCAGAATAAATCTCCTTCTCTTTCCTGCCAGAATGCTGCTTTTCCGTAATAACTCCTACATATGGACTCTGAATAACCGACACCCACCATCTTTGTTTTCTTTGAGTCTCTTTGATAGAAGCAGAGAATGAAGAAGGAGCATCAGAGTGTGAAGAACGAGTAAATATGTCTTCAGAAAGGAGAGTGTGAGTTACAGAGAAAACAGAGTTTGACCCTGAACATGAAGCGATGGATGGAGTCCAGCGCTGTGGTTAACCAGATCTGAGTTACAGGGAGGTCAGACGCCTCCTTCGTTTCCTCGACACACATGGCTTCATAAAGTCTGGACAGAGACGGACTGCGTTTGTTTCCACACAAACACAGGTGGAACTCATAAAACTTATAAAAATGACTTTAAATGAGCTGGTTTCAGGTTCTGGTGGAGTTCAAGCTGAAGTTCTGGTTCAGAGTCGAGTTCTGATGAGCTGAACCACAAAAATCAGCCTCAGCTGGTTTTTCTGCTGTTAAAAACCACCAACTGAACCAATGATAAGTACTGGTATGGACAAAATGTAGTGAGTACACTGTAAAAAATGAATGTCTTGTAACAAGTTTTTACTGCTGTTGTACAGATTTTTCCTGTTTTGTTAAACTACAGATAATATCTGGTAAAATCATGAAAAGGATTCTTTTACATGTTAACTGTAAAAAAGAAAAACAGGCCCAAACTGTAAATAATGTCCATGTTAAAAATCTGCACTTTTATAAATGATCAATTGTTCTTTTACGATTTATAATATTTTTACTGTATTTAAATGAGCAAAAATACTGTCATTTTACAGATAATTCCTATTCTTGGAGAGAAAAATTAAGTATGTGAATAATTTAAAAATTGTAAATATTTTTTAAATGGTTGATTTACAGTATTGCCCTGTTTTATTATCTTCCAGATATAATATCTGGCTAAATCAAAAGCAAAAAAGTATTAATTTATGATTTTAAAAAACACAGTCCAACAAAAACTGTAAATAATATCAACATATATTTTAAGTAACAACAAAAAACAGATATTTATGTTATTTTCACTGTCTTTACAGTTTTTGAATGTTTCAGTATTTCACCATTTTTACGTCATTTTCACAGTATTTTTTAACATGTGTATTTAAAGGGCTATTTACATAAAGGAAATCTGATAACTGCCTAACAAATAATTAAATTTTCCACAAGACGTACATGTTTTCAGTGGCTTTTGGCTGCTGTTAATGGTCCATGTATTTATTTTTTACTGATTTTCAACTGATCTTATACATTTCTGTAATGTTTTGCCCGCGTTTGTATTTTATTCTATCTTATTTTGTTTCAGAATTAGATTTTCCAAGTCTTGTCTTGCTGTTTGCATATATGTTGGTTGCTGCCTGGCTGATAACATGCGCAACACTTTCATAAATTCCGGTTGTTTTAATCATAGTTTAGTACCACTTTCTGATCTAAAAAATCATCTCCATAAATGAATTTCAGCCACTTCCGAAGTATAAATGTTCAGTATCTGGAAGACAATGTAGGGATGTCTAGCTGACCAGCTGGTGTTGTGTAACTCACTCTGAAGGTAAGAATTTCAAACCTTCAAATAACATCCCAGAGCTCATTCTTCATTTGTTGTACATTTCCAAACAAGTTTTCACCTTAACATTTAGTGATTTATGTTATTAGATGTTGTTTTTCTCAACAAAAAGAAGTCGAATCCCCACTGAGAGACTCTAAACACACACACACACACACACACACACACACGTCTGTCAGTGTGTGCGTTCGGCCTCATCATCACCTGCCGAAGTATTTCCAGGTGTTTCCGCCTCAAACACACCTCAATGACAATGATGGCAGCGAACCAACACTTTGTGTGTATGCATGAGTGTGTGTGTCCGTGTGTGTGTGTGTTGTTGGTGCATCTTGTTGCCGTGACAACCAGTCATCAGCTACATAAAATTAAACAGAGACGACAAACATCATCCAGCTGCTGCAGTGCGATCTGATGGTTTTACTCCTAAACAGAAACTACATCAGGTCCCACAATGCACCACAGTTAGAGGTCAGAGGTCAGTGTCTGTTGTCTGAACTTCAGTATACAACCTGCAGTGAGACTAGAGCTTAAAGGTTTTATTCTACAAGTAAGAAACTCCTTCAAAACTAATTGTGTATGATTTTTTTCAGCTCTTTGTTTCTGTAGTTTCCTGCATATTAACAGTCATCACCACGCTGCAAACAGCACAACATTAAAGCACAACAAATACATATCTGAAGCGGCCTGACTCCGAGCTACTCTTTAAAATATAGTCGCTTTGCAACATTATATATTCAGGATGTCCAAACTGAGGTTTTTTTGCTCCCTATTCGTTTCGAGTCATATAGTATTCAGTATGTGCTGATATCGGCTAACATTTTCCTTGATAATACACACTTGAAGTGTTGTAGATTAGCTGTAGTTGTGTCACCAGGTGGAGTCTCTTACTGCTTTATACTGTAGCGGTCTGTTTCAGGTTGGAAAGCAGAGAGCATTGTGGGAGTTTAGCTCGTAAAGAGGCAGCATGACAAAGACTTCTGTGATGCTAAATGACTTCCAGTCAGAGCATACAAGTTAAATCAAGCCAGGATCAACAAGTATTGTGTTTCTCTTTTGAAAAAAGCCTTTATGAAGTGCTGTGGATCAGTGGATCAGGCAGGGAAAAACTACTAACAGGATAAATTGTTCAAAGGTTTTAGGTTGGAAAGTAAATGAGGCTGTGCACCCCAGTAAAACAAAGATTTAATTTAGTGTAGAAGCAGATCAGTAGCTCTATTAATGGAACTATCTGACTCATTTAAAACTTAATCTTCCAAATAAAAGCAGCTCTTTAAACTGCTTCATCATGGAAGTACAGTTTCTTTCACAGTGTGTTCACTATGTCTTGGCTTGTTTCAGAAGCTTTGATTTGACACTATCACACTATCAAACCTCACGTGTGGCTCTGTGGCGCAATGGATAGCGCATTGGACTTCTAGATAACAGTAAGTGATTCAAAGGTTGTGGGTTCGAGTCCCACCAGAGTCGAACTTTATAGAGAAGAACTGTTACCAGTTGTAGGTGTGAATCAATGCACTCTAAAACCAATAAACACTGGATTTAAAACACATTTTCAACTTCATTTTTAACATAAAAGGTGTATTTTATTTTTAATTTTTTGTTGTTTTGTGGTTCATGAAGAATATTTATATGCGTAAAAGTAACTAAATTACCTATAAATATCAGTAATTCAGGTTATAAAACAAATTATTAGGATCACTACTGCATAAAAATGTTGTTACATAACATTATGTACAAAATCTTGTAAAAAGAAGTTCAAAATGCTGTTACTGTAGAACTGCCAACTCAGTTGCATAGCAAAAATCTGCTGTTAATTTTAAACCATATCAACCATATTATTAGTTTTGATGTGTAACTTAACATAAGCCTTGTATATTTGATAGATAATGTTAAAAAAAAAAGTATGTTCACATGCAAAATTGAACAAAGTGGAAAAAAAACATTTTTATATCATATCAAGTATATTATGAATTTTAAAGATAATTTTACACAAAAATCTTGTGTACTTGGCCGATTTATTTTAATAAAGTATGTCCTCCCAAATTTACCTTCAAATGAATGTAAAACCACCAGTATTAAATACTTATGACTGCAGTTACAACAACAAACAGTTCATTTTAGATAATATCAAGTATATTAGGAGTTTTTAAAAATAACTTTACATAAAAGTCTTATATATACAATATAGTTTTCATGTTGTTTTACATTAGACATGTAAATTCACAGCCTATTTTTGTACTTTTATTGATTTTTTTGTCTATTTCAAAAACGTGGGGGAAAACTATAGCATAAAAAGGAAACATTTTGTGAAATTATAGATGATTTTAACAGACAGGTTTGTGAAATCACAGCGTCACAGTGAATCTGAATCTGCTGCATTCAGCCTGAACAACAGAACCAACAGCCGACGTCACGTTTCTTCATTATTTATTGTGTTTGGGCTCAAAGCTGCAGGACGGAAAAGTAAAACAGAGAAAATAGAGATTGATGGCAGTAATTAGTGATTCTGGAAATAATCTGAATTATTAGTCAGAGTCGATCTGCAGAACTGAAGCCTGAGAACCGAAGCTCCATATTCTGTCTGTTTACATTGTTCCTGTTCTATGGACTCAATGTTTACATGACATCAGAGTTAACCGACGCCTTCAGCCCTCAGCGTTGCCTCGCAGGCTTCACTAATCAAATATTCTGCTTTATTCCAACATTTGACACAAAGCTGCAAGAAATATGAATCTAATCTACTGTTCCATGTTGGCAAAAGTGATGCAAAACAACCTTCACGAGACACAAAACTACCACAAAGCAACGCAAAATAACCTCAAAAACATGCACTCTGCAAATAGAGAGATTTACAGTGACTGAAAAGGGATGCAAAATAACTACAAAGGCACAAGATGTAACAAAAGTGATGCAAAACAAGATGCAAAAGTATCACTAAAGAGATGCAAAATGACAGCAAATACACAACACACCCACAAAAAGATGCAAACTGAACAGAAAACACTGCAAATGAGATACAAAATGAGGACAAAGCAAAGCAAAATATTGTTAGCTACCAAAAAGTGATGAAAAACATCAACAAAGCAGGCCTTAAATGCAGTTGTTGTGTGTGTTTTGTATTAGGGGGACCTCTTTTTCAGGATCCAGAGGTCCTGTTGGGTTGATGTTGTGTCATCAGTGTGATGAAACAAACTGAGAAGCTTCTCACAACAACTAAAGTCACTTGAAGCAGAAATAGCTTTTATATATTCAGCTATATATTTCTTAGAGTCCAGTTTGAGTAAAAATGTCTAAAATGGTCTGTTTAGTGATTTTAGGTTATTAATAGTATGACCAGTAGACACACACAGACACACAATGGCAGCTGCCCACTGTTTGTGTCAGACTGACAATGTGTGGAGGCCTCACTGACCCACAGACACACACTCCTATTGTGTTAAAGATGGAAACACGCACACTGAGTCGTGCCCATTCATTAACACTGTCACGGCAGCTACACCAGACACACACTCTGAGGTTAAACAAACAGTGACAGTGGATGTAAACTTCCAGTAGTGAAGAGCAGCGACTGTGAGGCGCCTGCAGGGTTTTTATCTCCTTCATGAATTTCATGTTGAACAGGACAGCACAAAGAATTCAACAGATCAAACAGTTTGCACACATTTAATAGGTAAGCTTTCATGCTGAAATTTATTGAGATTTGTGTGTTTAATCCTCTGAAAGTTTTGTTGTTATTTGGGTGACAGTTGGTGCAAACTCTTTATTTGCACCAACTATCACTGTGTTCTATTTTTGATGTTGTATTTGCACCAAAAATAGGACACAAACTGACCACAACAAAAACCAAAATGAGACATAAAATGACTAAAATCAGATGAAAATGATCCCAAAGATGCAAAACATCTATAAAATGACAGAAAATGACAACAGAGACATTTAAAACACCTCAAAGAGACAAAAAAAACACCATAGAGAGACACAGCACAACCACGAAATGACATAAACTGACCATAAAGAGGCAAAAAATCAAAAAACCAAAAGGAAACTCAAAATGACCACAATTTGATGAAAAAATGGCCGCAAACAGAAAAATCCACAAAAAGATGCAATATGGCGAAAAAGAGACACAAACACTGCCTGCAGTTCACCCGAAAAGATTTTTTGTTTGCTTTTTTACAAATTTTTCAAAAGCTTTTGACGAAATATCACTTGAACTTCACAGATGAGTGGCTGAATGACTGCTGCAAGGCTGAACATATAACTTTATTTGTTTCTAATAATGTGGAATTTAAAACACAGCAAGTGTGATCTGAAATGTGCAATAACTCACAGACGCTTTAAACTTTACCTCCAGCTGTTCTTTAGCATTTCATTCATTTGCTTTGAACTTTAAATTTCTTTTGTTTGTTTTCTTATTCGCATATTTGTGAGTCCTCCGTACTTCAGTGTGCTCTGAGTTTAAATAAAGGTTGAAGCAACGAATGTCATATTTATATCTAAATATAAAGTGACACATTTTGTTTATTTTTGTGTCCGTCTAGTTTCATAAACACACTCTGACAATATGTAGGACAGAGTGTGTGTGGTCCCACAGACAATAACTACATACAAACACAATAACAGTACACTGCTGCTGCCCTGCTGTTTCCTTTGTGATGGTGGCGTCTCACACACACACACACACACACACACACACATGACAGTTGGTAAAGCTGTGTGTTTTCAGGACACCAACAGACGAGCAGGATTGTTATACACTGAGGTTTAACAGAGGTAAAAATTAAGGCATGTAAAAGATAAAATACAAAATTCAATAAATACATTTGTTTAAAAAATGCACAGAAGAGTTGCTGAAGTCCTCGGAAATTTTTATAAAATTACACGTAAATTTTCATTTGATGGTAAGAAATGAATACAAGTTTTTTTCTAACATGTGGTTCTATTTCACACCATCACACTTTGATGCCTCACATCCACATGCACCTGTGTGGCTCTGTGGCGCAATGGACAGCGCATTGGACTTCTAGATGGAGTTAAGTGATTCAAAGGTTGTGGGTTCGAGTCCCACCAGAGTCAAGCTTTAGTGTCTGATACTTAGCTGTTGAAGCCTTTAACACAGATTCTGCCTGCAAAGTAATGCATGCCTCTCTTTGTGGCCAAACTAGATAATTTCCTGTTATTTCACAGATTTCCTAGGCTTTGTTAAATTACAGACAAGATCCAGTAAAATCAGTATTAATTTAGATGTTGACCGTTTAAAGAAAAGGCGAAAACTGTAAATAACGTCCAAATTAAAAATCTGCATTTTTATAAATAGTAATTCATCCCTTCAGCAGAACAGTAGAATTATTTTACAGATATTTGCTGTTATTTGAAAGAACATTATGCATATTAATATTGAAAAGGGGTAAATATTTCTTTTAAACTTTTATTTTACAGCATTTCCCTATTCACTAAGTTATAGGTAATATCTAATAGATTCATGGACAAAGGTATTAATTTACATGTTGGCTGTAAAGAATTGTATTTATATTTTTATAAATTTACCAGGTGTGACCACAAAATTACAGCTTTACTGTATTTAAATCAACTTTAAAAAATCATTATTGCATAGATGTTTGCCGTTATTTTATGTATTTTTTTTACAGTTTTTAAATATTACAGTATTACACTGTTTTTTAATGTAATAATTTTATGAGTTGTTGCCAGTTAATTAGTTTTTTTTGCTGATTTTTCATCTTTTACAGTGTATCAGTCTCTTTTTCGTCATATTCGGCTTCATACAGTTATAAAACCCACTTATTTCTGCGCCTCGGTCTGTAAAACCTTGAATCTATATTGTTTTTCACTGTAATGTGATTTTCTCTCTGAGCTTCTCTATAATCAGGTCGAAACGCTGGTTTGCACAATGTGTTTCAAATCCATCCTAATGATTCAGACTGAGTCCCATGCTGACGAAACCTTCCAGAGAATCAGTACAATAGATAAGAGCAGCTTGTGAAACAGAAGAGAAATGATGTAAAAACATTGTTGTGAAACTTCTCCGCAGGGAAACGTAAAGTCCAAGTCTGACCTCTGTCAGTCGGCACAAATCTGAACAAATCTGCTGCTGCTTTTGTTTAGAATTGAGCTTCTTTTAGTTCTGAAGAAACAAAAGAGCAATAAGAATCTTTGACTGAAGCTTTGTGTGCAGAGACATCGATAAAAACATCAATGACGTAAAAAGAACAGAATCTATTAAAATCTAATAAAGTGTAGTAAAAATAGGCAGTGCTGTATTCTATTTGTGTTGCTCTATTGTCCAGTATTGCATTGTGGGAAGCAGAGTTTTCTCAGAGGAACCATCCAGACTCCATGAATGTGTCATCAGACTGTAAAACATTGTTTGGAATTTCCCTCCATGTCTTTATGCCTCTTTGTGTGACTAATAACACACACAGAGAAAGACACAAAATCACACACAGAGTTTATGGGATGATTCACACACCTGAACCACACACACCTGGTTTAACCCACAAACACAACCCAAACACAATGAACAGATCAGATCTTTGTTTCTACTCAGCTAGACGTCAGTGAAAACCATTAAAATTGAACCCAGACCTGAACTACACATGGTTAACTGTTTAAGTGCATCAGATCTCAGCCCTGTTTTATTTTATATTTAGAAATTCAGTATATGACATCAGATGTATTATCTAAGTAAATAATTGTAAATGCTCAGATCTTCATAAAGTTCTTCACCTTCTTTCACTGTGTAACACGTAATGACTCTAATTGTAGATGTAATAATGAAGTTAGAAGGTTAAGAGCTGCTTTTGGAACTAATGGTTGTCTTTACACCAGATGTGGAGCTGACTTTACTAGATGTCAATAACACTAGGCTAGCAACGAGAATCCCTGGACTAGCAACTAGCATTTCTTGTCTTATCACTAGCAGTCTTTGGCTAGTCACGAGCAGTTATAAGCTAGTACTAGCACTCCGAGGCTAGCCCCTAGCATCCATAGTCTCATCATTAAAAATCCTGTGCTAATAAGCTAGACACTAGCAGCCCTAGGTTAGCAACCAGCAGCCCTAGACTGTCACTAGCATTCCTGGGCTTATGACTGGTATTTCTAGGCTAGTCACTTGCAGCCATAAGCTAGGTACTAGCACTACTAGGGTAACAACTAGCATAAATAGGCTAGTCATTAGCATGACTACACACTATAAATCCGAAGGTAAATACTAGCACTCTTAGGCTAGTCACTAGCAGCCATAAGCTAGATAATAGCATCCCTAGACTAGTCATGAGCAATCCTGGGCTAATTACGAGCATTCCAAGGCCAGTCACTAAAAGCCATAAGCTAGTCATCAGCATTCCAAAACTAGTCACTAGCAAGATTACTTGAGATTAACTAAATATAACAGACATCTAGCTAAATACACAAGAAGGAATTCAAACATTGAGGGTTTGAGTCTCACCAAAAACTGCTCTAATGAAACTTCCTCAGACAGAAATACAAAAGCTTTTGATTCAAAATTCCCTCAAGTTGAACTTCAAAGCTCCTAATTGCAGATAAAACTGGCTCCAGTCCCCCCCCCCCGCAACCCTACAGAGGAATAAGCGGTGTATAGATGATGGATAGATGGATGGATGGATGGATAGATGACGGAGATCTGCAAATGTTTTCTCTCTGCAGTAAAACCTTTACTTTCTTGAATAATTACAGCTCACAGAGGCTCTGTGGCGCTCCAATGGACAGCGCGTTGGACTTCTAGATACCAGAAAGTGCTTCAAGGGTTGTGGGTTCGAGTCCCACCAGAGTTTACTTTATGCTTAGCTACAGACTGTTACCAGTGTGTTAATAAGGTTGTTGGTTCATTTCCTCCACATAAATACACACAGGGAACAAACAACCTTCAGGCTTCAGATTCTCATGTTCATCTGTGTTGACTTTTTAAAAACACAGGGAGCCTTTGACAGAAATCAAACGCAGCCCAACCATCCCAACTATTTGGAGCAGTTTTAATATGGAGCCACGCAGGGTAATTATGGGATGTGGGAGCATCGTTTCCACGGTGACCAGTGTTTGTCGTTTATAATAATTAGTCCGACAATTTAGCATCTTCTGAGGTCAGACAGAGGACCCTGTGTGTGTGTGTGTGTATGTGTGTGTGTTCAGGCGACAGATGTATACCGCAGTGTTTCCGACCTCAGAGCAACGCAGTAAACAACACAAACAACACACACACACACAGAAATGCACAGATACATGCAGTACATGTTCATTACCCAGTGCACACACACACACACACACAGCAGTAGTTGGAAGCTCTTAAAATGATCACATTTTAGCCTTGAAAAGAAAAAGAAAAAGGAGAAGAAGAACACAAGAGAGAAGAAGAAGAAGAAGAAGAAGAAGAAGAAGAAGAAGAAGAAGAAGAAGGGGCTCTGTGACGCCATGGACAGCTCATTGGACTTCAGAAGTGATACAAAGTTGTAGGTTTCAGTCCCACCAGAGTCGAACTTTGTCTTTGTATACCTGTTGTTCTAAAAAACGTGTATATCAGCTCACAAGTGAACCAATGCAAATCTTCCTCAAAAGCAATTTACTTGTCATTTTTTTGTTGCTGTTGATGTGGTTTTGTGTCTCTTTTTGCTGTTTTTTGTCTTTTTGTGAGTAAATTCTAATGGTAATACAGATGTCAGTGTATTCATTAAGACCGTGTTTCTCAACTGGTCCAGCCTCGGGACCCACTATGTCTCTATTAAAAACGGTCGCAACCCACATTTTTGAAGTTTGCTGTTCCCGTTAACAAATTGAGGTTTATTTGGGTGTAGTCTCAATGCATTTTGACACAGGTTGGGAAAATTGTGGCTTATTTTTTGCTCATTTTGATATATTTGGACACTTTTGCCAAGTTTCGGCCATATTTTGGCCCATTTTGACAGATTCTGAGCATATTTTGGTTTATTTTTGGCATGTTGTAACATAAATTTCTCCAATAAGGCGACGCTTCTGCAACCTTCTAAAAATGGCTTTGCGACCCACTTATGGGTCCCAACCCACCAGCTGAGAAACCACTGCATTAAGACGTGCAGGGGATAAAAACAAACACACCCATTTTCTAAAATGACATTGTGTATAATTATGCTGAAATCAGAAAAATCTGCATGATACAGAATGTTTTATTACTTAGATTTTTGGTGCGTTTAGGGGCCCTGTGGCGCAATGCACAGCGTATTGGACTTCTAGAGTACAGTAAGTGATTCAAAGGTTGTGGGTTCGAGTCCCACCAGTGTCGAACTTTATGGAAGAAAACTGCTGAATTGTTCCCAGTCGCTCAAAGAGAAATCATTTAACACACCGTAGAAATTCATGACAGTAAATCCCTGATGTATTGACAACATTAAAGTGTTTCCTACATGCAAATCACTGCACCAGAAAACCTTAATTCAATAGTTGTGAACTGATCGATTAGTAGTTGCAGCTTGACAGTATAAATCTGGGAGCCACAAGTTGAGATGTGAACTCAGGATTTACTCATGGACCTTTTTTTATCACTATATTATCTCTCTTTTTAATATACAATACGAGGCTGTGTGGTACAACATTCGACTTCTAGATGGAGATAAGTGATTCAAAGGTTGTGGGTTTGAGTCCCACCAGAGTCAAGCTTTAGTGTTTGCAGCAGCTAAATCCTCAGTCTGCTGAAGTCCTTAGACTGTGTGCAAAATAATTCATAAAGTGAATTTCTTACACTGTGTAGCGCTAAACTTAATCAATATTAGAAGCTGCAATGAATATTTATCATTTTATCCTTTAAATACATTGTGCCAGTGGAGTGTATTTCTGCATAACGGAGTCAGACTTAGGTTTTTTTTAATATTATTTTTTGGGGGGAGATTTTTGAAGCTTTTTATTGATAGACAGGGTGAAAGGGGGTAGAGAGGAGAGAGACATGCAGCAAAGGGTTGTGAGCCAGACTCGATCCATGACTGCTGCTGGTGACCTGCGCCCACGTGGTAACGCCTTAACTCATTGAACTATACGGCAGCCCAGACTTAGTTTTAAAATCCTTCCTGCAGACAAAAATACTAGATTAATCCTGGAAGGCTGTTAATATGGAACTTTACTCTTTATGAAAGTGACACCAGAGTTAAATGAGAGCAGATCGACCAACAAACCTGAAAAATCTCCTGATGTTTTCTCGCGGTTTTACAGAGTTTGGGGGGAAAGTAAAGGAAAAGTAACAAGAATAGAAGAGTTTGTTTGGATGGATGGAGGAGAGGAGGAGGTGTGAAAGAGGAGGAAGAGGCTTCTCCAAACAAACTCCCTTGTTTATTATTCTGACAAACTTTCTCTCAGTTCTCCTTCCTCTCATCCCTTCATCCTTTCAACCAGTCGCACTGTCATCCCCCCTCCCTCCCTCTCCACAGCCCTGCTTCTGACTGGTCTCCACAAGCTAAAGTTAATTTGCACTCTGTGTTTTTATGACACAAACTACAGGACCTGAGACCTGATAAAACAACACTTTGACATCACTAATAACTCTTTTAGACTCATTCGTCATCTTATTATTATGATCTTATTTTTGGATAAATTTAAATAAACATCAGTTTAAAAGAACAAAACGTCACCAGAACTGGTTCAAAATTTGTTTATTGTTGCCATGTTAAGTTGAATCTGTCTCAAGTTTTATCACCAGAAATCATAAAAAAGAAACAGCAGCATCAACAGATGAATGTGAGGATCAGAGACACACAGGTAATGTGATCATTTTCAGATCTTATGACTGGACATGAGCATCCCTAAACAACTTAAATCATGATTATATTTCAGTCAAGAGCTGCAAAATGGCCACAAAGGGACACACAAAAAGATCAAAACTAAACACAAAATCTCCACAAAGAGATTCAACACTGCCAAAAAGAGATGCACAATGACCAAAACCAAACACAAAATCACCACAAAGAGATGCAAAATTACCACAAAAAGATGGTGGTTTTGTTCGACTTTATCACAAAGTCGAACAAAAAGTCGAACAAAACCACCAAAACCAAACACAACATCATTACAAGGAGATGCAAAATGACCGCAAAGAGAGACAAAATGGCCAAAACCAAATACAAAAATCCCTACAAAGAGATGCAAAATGAACACACACCAAAGCCCAATGCAAAATGACCACAAAGTCGCACAAGAATACCAAAACTAAGCACAGAATGACTAAAAAGAGATGCAAAACAGCCAAGAAAAGACACAAAGTGACCTCAAAGTCACACAAAAACACCAAAACCATACAAAAAATTACCACAAAAAGGAGCAAGATGACCCCAAATAGATGCATGATGACCACACAGTCAAGAAAAAAAGACCAAAACTACACACAGAGAGACACAAATGACCACAAACAGACACTAAATGACCAAAGCTCAATGTAAAAGGACTACGAAGTCTCACAAGAAGACCAAAACCAAATACAAAATGACCACTAAGACACACAAAGTGACCAAAGAAGGTGGGTCCAAAATGCACCAAGCATCAGATTCATCCACAAACAAAATAAAACACGTTTCTACTTCAGTCCTTCCGTTTGTTTACAGTGACCTGAAACAAACTCAACACAAAGGCACGTCAACATACACAAACAGACACACACAAACACACAACACATCACTCTGAAGGCAGCTCAGCCCAGTTCAGTCCAGTTCAGACACTGTTGTGTGTTTTGTTCTGTTATTAGTGAGATCGATGTTCAACAAAGGCATCTGCCAACACACACACACACACACACACACACACACACACACGCACGCACATACACACACATACACACACACACACAAACAATTATAAATCCATTAGGGCTTTTCTTAGCCAGTAATCGAAGCGCCTTATTGGCCGACACTCAGAGATGTAATCCTCAACAATTCGGCCTCCAAACACAGACACACACACACACCGTTTAAAGCCAAAACACACAAACAGTAAGTGTGTGTGATGAGTTGCTGCATGTTTCGGTAACAAATGAATTTTTACTCTGTGAAGTGTCCAAAGCAGCTCTGAACCTTCTGAGGACATTAAAGAGGACATTAAAGGCCAAAATGGCTATTTCCCCTACTTCATTTAGCACCTGAACACACCGCTGCTGCCTGCCTTTCACCTGTTCTCACTGTGAGGTTCAGCTTCAGGAGGCTGCAGCTACCAGATACAGCCGATACAGGTAATTAATCAATTAGCTTTCATCTGTTAAATTAGTCATTAACTATTCTGATAATAACACCACAAAGAGACAAAAATGACCACCAAGAGATGCAAAATGACAAAAAAGACAAACAAAATGACCACAAAGAGATGCAAAATGACCACAAAGAGATGCAAAATGACCACAAGTAGATGCAAAATGACCACAAATAGATGCAAAATGACCACAAAGAGATGCAAAATGACCAAAAAGACACACAAAATGACCACAAGGAGACGCAAAATGACCACAAGTAGATGCAAAATGACCACAAGGACGTGCAAAATGACCACAAAGGGACAAAACTGATAACAAAAAGAAACCAAACATCTAAAATCAGTTGCAAAATGACCACAAAGGGATGCAAATTGACAACAAAGAAATGGAAAATAATCACAAAGAGACAAAACAATGACAGAGAGACAAAAATCACCACACATAGATACACAACAACCACAAAAAGACACAAAATGACAACAAACAGATGTTTAACTATTGAAATGAAACTATTCAGAGCAGCAGATTGATCTAGATTCTGTTTTCCACTTTGACACTAACATTATTACACATTTAAATCCTGTGTGACTGTTCTCGTCTCTCAGTCTTCTGTTTGTGTGTCTGTCCAGCTGACATTCCACATTCTTTCTGTGGGAAGTTTGTTTTTTGAAGAAATGTTTGAGAGATGAGACGGAGAGCAAACAGGACGACGGTCGGATCAGATTCATGTCGACTCTCTGACCAACACAATAAGACTAACACATGTACAGTTTCAGCTGTCTGAGCTGCACAGCTGAGAACAAAAATACATGACGTGTAATGAAGCCTGTAAAAAACACCAAACACACTGCAGCCTGAAGGGTCACGCTGCACCAGTTACTGCATTTGTTAATCATAAAAGACAGATTTTAAAAAGAAATACTTTAACCAGGGTCACCTCAGAGGAGTCCAAAACTGTGAAAAGTCCGGTTAGTGCCCTTTATAGGCTAAAATGCTCATTACAGGTTTGAAAAGCTACCCAAATCTGATACAAAACAACCCCAAACAGACACAAAATGCCCACTAAGAGGTGCAAAACAATCAAAATTGTCTGCAAAATTACCATGAGACAAAAACCTACGACAAAAACACGCAAAACAACTAAAATCAGTTGCAAAATGACCACTTAGAAAACAAAAAACTGCCACAAAGAGCCCCAAAATGACCATGAGGAGATGCAAAACAACCAAAATTGGATGCAAAATGATGACAAAGAGACAAAAGACTAACACCTGATGACAATAAAGTGACAAAAAATGACCAAAATCAGATGCAAAACACCACTAAAAGACAACAATCTTCCACAAAGAGACAAAAAATGAGCACAGACAGACAGAAAATGACCACGAAGAGTCACAAAATAACTAAAACCAGGTGCAAACCAACCAAAGTGGGATGCAAAATGACCACTTAAAGGCAAAAACTACCGCAAAAAGACACAAAATGACCAATAATTGTCACACAGCGACCAAAATCGGATGTGAATTGGCCACTAAGAGACAAGAAATGAGCAAAATTAGATGCAAAATGTCCTAAAACAAATGTAAAACGACCACCAACAGCCACTAAACAGTCAAAATAGGATGCAAAATGATTACAAAGACACATAAAACTACTAGAGAGACAATAGAGATCAACTTCTCCTGTAAATAAAAATCTCTTGCATATAGTGCTGCCTGCAAAACATGGAACAAACAGCTGAAAGACACTGAGGTCTAAAGTATTAAACCAGTTACTGCAGTTATTCAAAGTAAATGATAGATTAGAAACAGAAAACTGAACAACTCTCCAACTCAGAGGAGTTTTAAAGACCGAAAAGTCCTTTTACTGCCCCCTACAGGCTGAAATACTCAGTACAGGTATTAACACTGAAGAGATGATGATTCAGGACAGTCAGGAGGTCATTCATCCTCTGGAGAGCAAGAACAGGATCAACGAGTGTTTGATTCCTGAGACTTCTTGCATTTCTTTCACCATCACCAGCTGCTAAATCAGGAGAATCACAGGCTAAAAACACAGTTTATCTGCAGCATTTACACGCCTTTGTAACGAGAAAACACTAACAAAAGAAGCTTTATCTGGCCAGTATTGACTGGAGAGGTTTTATTGTCAGAAACCTTTCGATTAAACGTATGTTTTCTTTAATTTTTACATGATTTTTATCAGCTGATCCTTTATTTCATGTTTTTATTCGCTTTTCTATGTTCTGTCTTTACATGGAGGAACTTCTGAAATATCTGTCTCAGCTCTGCCAGACTTAAGGGCATATAAAAAGCAGAATTAAGCGGTTAAAGTGAGTATGGAGTGATCGTACCTCGGTGCCGGTGGGGAGAGGAGACATGTACGTGCAGCCGCCGGTGAGTCGCTCAGACCCCGCTGCGCTCCGCTCCTCTGTCCGCTGTTCCTGCTCCTTACAGGCGCATCTGATCCGACTTTCTCCGAGCTCTTCTCCTCCTTTAACCGTAAATCCAACAGAATAGGACTCACTCTCAGTCCGGTTGGTCCGCGTAAAAAACTTGGCCAAGTTTTACGCACCAAAATCCAGAAGTAAGAATCCGTCCAACATCTGGAATCCGAGGAGATCAGAATCCGCTCCGAGTTAGAAAAGAGTTTTAAACTTCTTCAGACTGACATCTGCGGTGTTAGAGAGTCAATCTCCCGGTGAAAGATGCGATTCGGTGGTTTGGAGATGAGCTCCGGGCGGCGGAGAGGAGAGACCCGACTGGAGCTATAGAGGAGGAGGGAGGCAGGAGAGAGGCTGGGTGAGGAGGAGGAGGAGGAGGTCCAACAATCCTGACAAACGTCCAGCTGTTAGAGCCGAAAACACTTTCTAAGAAACTCTGAGGCTGATTGTGTTTAACTGACAGAGTTCAGTTGTGTTTTAAAGGCAGCAGCAGTTTGTTCAAAAGGGATTAAAACATCAGCTGGAAGTGGTGATTAATCTGATGAGCTCTGATCAATTCAAGGCCAGATTAAAAACACACAACATCAGAGAGGTGCAAGCAGGAAGACTGAGTGGACCTACAGGGCAACAAACACACACAAAACTACAACACAGATGCAGAACTACCACGAACAGACACAAAACAACTGTACACTAAACCAACAACCAAAATGAGACACGAAATGACCAAAATCAGATGCAAAACTGCCACAAAGATACTCCATATGACCGCAAAGAAACATAAAACAACCGCAAAAACACACAAAATGACCACAGAAAGATGCAAAATAACCAAAATTAGACACAAATCGACCCCAAAGAGAGCCAAAACAAATGAAATTAGACCAAAAAAACTATCACAAAAGAGAAGATGACCGCAAAGAGACGCAAAACTACAACAAACAGACACAAAACAAGCACAAAGAGATGCAAAGAGACAAATAATGACCAAAACGTGACACAAAATGATGGACAGAAAAAGCCCACAAAGAGATGCAAAACCACCACAGAAGAAACAAAACTACCACAAAGTGACACAAAATGACTGCAGAGACAGAGTCCATAAAAGGATGCAAAATGAACAAAGAAGACAAAAAATGACCAAAACCAGGTGCAACATGACCACAAAGTGAAACAACCAGCAGCCAGAATGGGACACAAAATGACTACAACGACAATGACAAAGTCCACAAGTAGAGGCAAAACCACCCCAAAAAGAAACAAAAAGACCAGAGAAACAAAAAAAATGTTACAAAGATTATATTCTAAAAAAAATTGAAAACTAGACCTGTGTTCTGTGTTTAAAATCTGACCTGAAGCTACCACTGATGACTCACACACTCACAGACACACACTCACACACAGACTGATGAACAACAGCAGGTAAACAGAGACGGTTGTCATGGTAACGACAGGTGTAAATCGCAGAGCAGCTCCATCATTAAAAAGGAAAAACCTGCTTTTACTGCGTTGTAACGCTCATCTTCATTTAATCAAGTAAAACAGAGAATATTTCTTCTCACTCACACAGACACACACACAGACACACACACACAGAGAAACCACATTCTTGACCACATCTGTTCCCTCTGAGCAACCAGTTTACCAGTCAGAGCTTTATACTGGACAAACACAACCCCAGGTAAACACTCACACACACACACACACACACACACACACACACACACACACACACACACACACACACAAACATACACTGGTGGAATGCATACACAAACAGAAGCAGATGTAAGAAAGTGTGAAAAATACAGACACACACAGGGACACACAAACAGAGGAGGTAAACAAAGCAGGTCGGCTGGTCACTCAGTGTTAGTTCAAACTCAGACATTCCTGCTGACAATTACCCTCCAGACTGGTGTGTGTGTGTGTGTGTGTGTGTGTACGTGTGTGTGTGTACGTGTGCGTGTGTTCGTGTGTGTGTGTTCGTGTGTGTGCTTGAGGTCAGCAGGTCGGGCTCAAACAAAAGGAAAAGGACAGCGGCCTTAAACTCGGACATCTGATTTCACACTTAAGTCGTGGTTTTTGATGCTCAGTTTGATTCTCCAGATGTCATGATTATCAACAATCATCACTGTTGATTAATGAGGCAGATTTTTTGCTATTTAAAAAACGGGATTTGTGTTGTCTAATATTCAACATTTACCTGCTACTGATGACTCACAAACACACACACATAGACACACAAGATGCAAAATTATTCCATGGAGATGCAAAATCCCCAAAGTTAGACACGAAACTACCACATAGAGACAAAATTACCACAAAGAGAGACAAAATTATGACAAAAATACAAAATTATCTAGAAAACAAACCAAATTAGCAAAAAAATACACAAACACAATGACCACAGAGATGCAAAATGACTCAAATTAGACACAAAACTTGCGCAGACAAAAAAAACCCCAAAGTCAGACACAAACTCCCACGCAGACACATAACACTGTCAAAATGACACAAAACAACCACAAAAGGGCACAAAACTACCACAAAGAGATGCAAAATCATCTCAAAAAGTAGCTAAATCACCAAGATTAGGGACAAAACAACCCCAACATGACCGCAAAGAGACATAAAATCACCAAGGTTACACACAGAATTCCAACATACACAAAACAGCCACAAAAGAGACACACATTGATCTCAAAAAGAAACTAAATGACCCAGCAGAAGGCCTTTAATAAACATATGAAAGAACCAAAATTCATGATTGTTTTTTGTGACAAAGATTCATGTGATTCAGTGATTCCATGATGGAAAATTCTGAGTTATACGAGTCGTTGGAAACTCAAGACTTTACAAGTATATGCAAACTTCTGTTCATGACTATATATGAGATAATGAGCACTTTTCACTTGCTGTGAGTGTTTATGATGAGTGTATGTTATATATGATACTGCTGGAGTCAGATTTGAGTCTTGTCTTTCTTTTTCTTAGCTCCACATCAAAGAAACCAGCTGGATTTGAACCACAGATATGGCCTCTCTTCACCTGCAGCCTCCACGTCGCTGCCTCAGAATGGCTGCAGCTCGGCGGCAGATTCACGTGTCTCAGGAGTTTGTCTCTGGCTTTTAGAAGGAGTGGAGCGTCGTCTCTGGGTTTCACGTCTCGGCTGCTTCCTGGATCAGCTGACAGCCTTGTGAAGTCAGCAGGGCTCGCATCGATATTCCATCTCTAATAACCGACCACATTTCCACTGCTAATGACACAGCGGCAGCCATCTTGGCTCTGCTCGCCGTCTCATTACAGGCTATCTGAGAAACCGACGGCGGCGAGGCGGCTCAGACCTGAGTGTGCAGTTCAGTGTGTGCGTCTCAGTGAGTTTGCATTTATGTGAGAGAGAGAACAAACACATGAGCAGGAAGTCAGAGGTCAGAGGTCATCAGCTGCAGGAAAATATGTGAAAGTGTTTGTGTGTGTGTCTGTGAGTGTGTCTGTGTATGTGTGTTTTTTTAAGCAGGAAGAGGGCAAAGTGTTAAAGGCTGCAGGTGTTTTTTACAAGAAGAAGAAGTTGGATGCAGAAAGGCTGAGAGTTACAGTAAATACTCCTGTAACTGACATATCAGCATGTGTACAACATCATGTGCAAAGCTGCCTTTCATTTATCTCAAGACAGTTTTTAAAGATTAAATATTCAATTTAGTTGCCTTTCTGGTCATTTTGCATCTCTTTGCAGTCATTTTGTAGTCATGTTGCATTTTTCTGGCTGTTTTGAGCCTCTTTTTGGATATTTTGTGTGTTTTGGGGGTTGTTTTAGTCTCTTCGTGGTCATTTTGCAGGTTGAAGTGGTTGGTTTGAGTCATTTTCTGGATATTTTGTGGGTTTTGTGGTCATTTTGAGTGTCTTTTTGGTTGTTTTGCATGTGTTATGGTTGTCCTGAGTCTGTTTGGGGCCATGTTAAAAATCTTTTTATGACTGTTTTACGCGCCTGTCTGTACATTGCAGGTTCTGTTGTTGTTTGTAGTCTTTCTACCTGTTTTGCAAATTGTTGTGGTAGTTTGAGTTTTATTCTAGTATTTTTGTGGTTGTTTTGAGTCTCTTTTACAGGACCTTTTACAGGTCTTGCTATCATTCTGTGCTCATATTAGTCATGCAGCATGTTTTGTGACTGTTTTAAGTAGATATTAATGTCATTTTGCAGATTTTGTTGTTACTTTGAGTGTCTTTTGGACATTTTGTGACTCTGTAGTCATGTTGCATTTTTAGTTTAATTATTTCTCTGGACATTTTATGTGTTTTTGTGGTTGCTTTGAGCCTATTTCTGGTCATTTTGCATGTTTTAATGCCAGATTTAGGTCTCATTTTGATTGTTTTGAAAGTTTTGGGGTCGCTGTGGTCATTTGAGTCTCTTTTTTGGCAGTTTGAGGTGTATTTTTTGTCTTTCTGAGTCTATTTTTTGTCATTGTAGTCTCCTTTTGGCCATTATGAGCCTTTTGGTCATTTTGAGTCTCTTTTTTGGTATTTGAGACTCTTTTTGAAATTTTGAGTTTCTATGTGTTCTTGTGGTTGCCTAAGCCATTTTGAATCTTGTCTCCTTTTCTTTGCAGTTGTTTCTTCTCGTGCATTTCTTTGCATCCCTGTGATTAAGATCAGTAAGAAATCCTTTCTGCAGACTTGTACAAAGTTGTGGTCCCTGGTCTTTCGGACTTGTTGGGTTTTTGCTTCAGTCATCCTGCCTGCTGCACATTACAGCTCACCTGTTCCTCACTGCAGATGTTTGGTTGTTAACAGACTCCCAGCAGCGGCTGATGAACTCCAGTCGATGTTTCTGGAACACTGGGCTCGTATTTGTTGGTGAAGCAGCAGATTTTGTTCATTAAATCTGAATTCTGCTCAGATGGTTTTATGGCCTTTAATTAGCAGGAGAGCGGAGAGGCTTTGCTGCTTATTACAGGCTGAACCAGTGTGTGTCTGTGTGTGCGGGTTTGGCCTAATCTTGCTGCATCTTTGCCAATAAGCACTTACAGCTGTGGTATGCTGTGTGTGTCCCAGTGAGGACCAGTTTCACTTTCAGACGCTGGGATTCGGGACATTTTGTTCGGGCCTCAGTTTGAATCAGACCTCTGAAGGCCTGTTTCAGGGTTTAGATTCAGTTTTAGGGTCCATGTTTAGATCAGAGTCCAGTTCAGGAGGTCTGAGGGCACATTATGTCCATCAGAGTCCTCACAAAGGCAGAAGAATGTGTGTGTTTGTGACCTAGATGTTGGTTGCATTGTGGTTTCTGGACCTCGGCCGGGTGAGCGAGCTTCAACACCACAGCAACGCCTCGCCAAGAGAGAGAAGGGGATGCTAAAGAAGGTGGTCAATAAACAGAGAGAAAGTTTCAGAGGGAGTTTTGTGTTGTTTATGTGAGGGAAAGTGGCTAAAGAAGAGATGACAGAGCAAAACTTCTTCAGAAAGAGGACTGAAAAGAGGATGAAACAGCAAAAAGATGAGCTGCAAGAAGGGGATGGAAGACAGAAAAATACTAGAGGACAATAAAAAAAGAACGAGAAAGGAGAGGAGGAAAATGGAAAGCAAAAACAAACAGATGAAACAAAAAGAAGACACACAATAGAATAAGACAATAAAACAATTCAGAAGAAAGTATAAAATATAGAGAGAGGAAAACAAGAGGAAACAGAGAAAACGCCACAAAACTCGCACATAAAGATAAAAAACAAGAAACAAGACAAACACTCAGAGCCACTCCAGAAACATACAAAACACACAAAAAGCTACAAAGAGACACTCAGACACACAAGAACACCAAAGGAAGGTACATACCACTACAACAAGACACAAAAAAACGCAGAGGCTCAAAATGACCATAGAGACACAAAAAATCCACAATAAAACAGCAAAGAGACACAGAACAACTACAAAAGTAAAACCCACAAAATGACATAAATACTCCAAACCACCACAAAAAGACACAAGACACACACAAAAAACACTAAGAGCATCACAATGACCACACAGAGACACAAAATGACGAAAATGACACAAAATTACCACACAAAGACACAAAATGACTACAAAGAGAGAAAAAAACAAACAACAACCCAAGACATACAAAAACAGGACAAAGGTGTAGGTGAAAATGGAAATGAATAGTAGAGACAAGAGAAAGTGAAAGGAAAAGAAGGAACCAAGAGAAAACAGACAAAGAAATTAGAAAGAGACAGAAGAAAGCGAAAACTGAAAGGCGACAGTAAAAGAGAAGAGTGTTGGTCTGAGCTGACTGTGGTTTCTGGCAGCCATGTTGGTCTATTTAACACCAATCAGCTGTGAACCAGAATGAATGTCACTGTAATTACACTGTGTCACACTGTGTGTGTGTGTCTGTCACCGTGTGTTTGTGTGCGTGTGTGTGTGTCTGTATCTGTCACAGTGTGTGTTTGTGTGGTGAAGGTCTCTGAGTTCATGTTGGACCAGCCGGGAAGAATTTTGGTTTAAAAGTCCAATTCCAAAAATTCCAAGATGTATAAAAGCTCTCCTCTAATAGCTGCAGTTTTGTTTTTTTAATTAAGAAGACAGAAAATAAAGAATCTTTTATGTGTCCTGCTGCCTCATTCAGAAATATATACAATAAATAAAAACAGAAATATTTCCAAAATCTAACTTCTTGAAACAAGCATCTGTTCACTGAAGCTTCAAGTTTCCACGACAGTGACCTATTCGACCAATCGCAGGGACACAAAACTACACAGACACACAAAACAGATCACAAAGAGATACAACTGTCCAGCAAGAGACACAAAATAACCACAAAAAGGCAGAAAACAACCACACACAGACACAAACCAACCACACAAAGACACAAACCAACCAGAGACACAAACCAACCACACAAAGACACAAACCAACCAGAGACACAAACCAACCACACACAGACACAAACTAACCAGAGACACAAACCAACCACACACAGACACAAACTAACCAGAGACACAAACCAACCACACACAGACACAAACTAACCAGAGACACAAACCAACCACACACAGACACAAACCAACCACACAAAGACACAAACCAACCACACAAAGACACAAACCAACCAGAGACACAAACCAACCACACACAGACACAAACCAACCACACAAAGACACAAACCAACCACAGACACAAACCAACCACACACAGACACAAACCAACCAGAGACACAAACCAACCAGAGACACAAACCAACCACACACAGACACAAACCAACCAGAGACACAAACCAACCACACAAAGACACAAACCAACCAGAGACACAAACCAACCACACAAAGACACAAACCAACCAGAGACACAAACCAACCCCACACAGACAGAAAATGACCACAAAAAGACACCCAACTACTAAGAGAAACCAAATGACACATTAGACACAAAGCTACTACAATCAGTCATAAAAGAACCAAAAGGAGGCACAAAACCAACACAGAGATAGAAAATATACCACAAAATAACACAAACCACCACAAAAAGATATGAAACAACCCAAGGGACATACAAAACCAACACAAAGAGACAAAAAACTGCTACAAAGAGACACAAAAAAACTAGGATACAAAAAACTGCCACAAAAAGGCGAAAAAAACAAACTACTTAAGATGTCACTTTTTAAAAACACCTTACACTTCTCGATAGTTTGGTTTTTAAAGAAAATACAGTAGAAAAAAGACTGTCGTTCCTACTTCTCATCTTCTCTCAGACCATTCTATAGCCCAGAATTCTGCAGTACAGAATGGTCCAACTGTACCTCATTAACCTTTCATTAAAACACGCTGCTAAAGGGGGGAAACACTCTGGTTGGTCTGTTTCTTTAAAAAAATCACAAATGTACTGGGTAGAACTAAGAGAAGGATCCAGCTACAGTCTCTCCCCAAGACTGTTGTTCATTTGAAAACATTCAGTTCTACAAATGTAGGGTTACAGCTGTACAACACTACAGCTCGACTCTGTCGGGACTCGAGCCCACAACCTTTGAATCCCTTCTGATTTCTACTGAAAGTCCAATAAGCTGTCCATTGCACCACAGAGCCAAGACACAGACAAAAAAAACAAGTAAAATTACACAATATGCATTCTGTATCGTGCTGCCTTCTTTTGTATTTTACCAAATATATGTGCAATTTTATTTTAGAGTACAGTTGCGTTTGTTTCCTCTACACGTCTCACTGGACACATCGACTTGTGCACCAACATTACAACTTATTTCAGTCTTTTCTATCATGCAGATTTTTCTGCTTTCACCATAATCATATGCAATTGTATTTTACAATATGGGTGCATTTGTTTTCATCCTCTGCACGTCGCACTGGATGCACTGACTTCTGTATTTACTTTGGTCTTTTAACAGAAAGCTCAGACCTACCACAAAGAGACACAAAACCAACCACAAAGAGACATAAAACCACCAAAAAATACACAAAACTATACCACAAAGAGACACAAAACTACCATAAAAGACACAAAACCAACCACAAAGAGACACAAAACTACCATAAAAGACACAAAACCAACCACAAAGAGACATAAAACCACCAAAAAATACACAAAACTATACCACAAAGAGACACGAAGCAATGACAAAAAGGAACTAAATGACCACAAAAAGACCCCAAAACACGACAGAGACAGAAATCAACCACAAAGAAACACAAAACCAACCAATAAGAGACACAAAACTACCACAAAGAGACGAAAAGGCAACAAAAAAAAACATGAAACCACGTCAAAAAGACCAAAAAAAGACCAGACGCAAAAAGACCCGAAACACACAAAGTACATTATATTTTGACGTCTCAGTTTGCACTAAGTGAGGGTGAGTTTGTTTCCATCTTTTGTATGTCTCAGACTACACTGACTTCCATATTATCATCATAATTTACTTCAGTCTTTCTTTTCTGTTCATGTGTTGGTTTGTCTACAGTCTTTCCTTTACTCTGCTTCATGCTGTGTGTTTTTCCTCGACACTGAGGACGTCCACCTTCACCTCTGACCCCTGATGACGTGTCGAAGACCAGACAGGAAGAGACCTGAGAGACTCTTCAGGGTCGGCTCAGAGATAAATCTGGTTTTACTGTAACAACTCTGTTGCTGTGACGCGTTTCAGGCTGAACTCGACTTCAGAGTCAACACTGAAAAGTCAAAAAGACACAACAAAACGTAACCATCAGGGTTTCAGCTACACAAAGTTCATAAAAGTCTTCTAGTCTGCTATGTACTTACATAATATTCCAACCATGACTCTACATTTATCAAATGAGAATGCATGGTTTGTATTTAGATTAAAATTATGTAATCTTGTCCCTATCAGAGCCATTGCTGCTGGTTATATACATAACAACAAAAAGACACAAAATGTCCACAAAGAAATGCAAAACAACTACAAAAAGATGCTAAATGTCCTGTATGAGATAGAAAATGTCCACAAATAGTCACAAAAATCCCACAAGAAGACACAAAATGTCCACAAAGAGAAACAAAACAACCACAAGGACACACAAAACGTCAACAAAAAGATGCAAAATGTCAGCAAAGAGACACAAAATGTCCACAAAGAGATGCAAAACGACTACAAAAGATGCTAAATGTCCTGTATGAGACAGAAAATGTCCACAAATAGTCACAAAAATCCCACAAGATGTCCACAAAGCGACAAAAAAGGCCACAAAACATAAAATATGTCAACAAAAAAAAACACAAAATGTCCACAAAGAGAAACAGAAAATGTCCACAAGGACACGCAAAACGTTGACAGAAAGACGCAAAATGTCAGCAAAGAGACACTAAATGTCCACAAAAGATACACAGCGTCCACAAAAAGACACTTAATGTCCATAAAGAGAAACAAAACAAACACAAGGACACACAAAACGTCAACAGATAGCTGCAAAATGTCAACAAAGAGACAGAAAATGTCCACAACAAGTCACAAAAATCACACAACAGTGTCCACACAAAATGTTGACAAAGAGATACAAAAAGACACAAAACAACCACACGGAAACATAATATGTCCACACAATTTTTAATGAACAATTCACTGTTACTTTGCAGATTTTCCCTGTTTTATTAAATTACAGGTAGTAACTCCTGAAATAGGAGAAAAAAGTATTAATTTACATATCAGCTGTAAAAAAAACACTGTAATGTTACGCTATACCTATTTTCTGTAACTTAATAAGTAAAAATAGAGTCATTTTACAGGTATTTGTTGTTAGCGAAATGTGTGAAATGTATTTTAACAAAAAAAAATTTTAAAGTTATGGCTACTCACTTACTGTTTTTATATGTAGTTCAGAATTAGATATGTAAATTCACTGTCTGATTTGGTAACTTTATGGACATTTTAATGTATTTAAAAGATATTACTGTACAATCAAACAGGAAATATTCTGCAAAATTACAGATTTTTTGAGCTTTGATGCTCTGTGTGTCCTGACATCTGTCTATTAGCAGCTTTATAGTTTTCAGCAGTTTGAGCTGCAGTTGTTCTTCTATGATCAGACTTTGAGCATAATTGTTTCTGTCTCTGGTTCGCTGTTTGTTTCCTTAGACACTGTAGGTCAGTACAAACCTGCTGTGTCATCTACTAACAGGTGACACCAGAAAATCAATATTAATCTTGTCAGCTGTCAGAGTTTTAATGTATTTGTGGTGGATCAGTGTCTATAAATGTGTGGTTTTAGTTACAAACACACATCAAGGTTTGTTATTTAAAGTCAAATCTTTGTCTTTAGCTGACACGGTACGATGATTAACGTCACATAACAGGCTGATAACAGATCAATAACACTTTAACACAAGTATGTGTGTGTGTGTGTGTGTGTGTGTGTGTGTGTGTGTGTGTGTGTGTGATGAAATTCCTTCCAGACATGTCAGCACAGCTTCTGCTTCCTGGCAATGTTCTTATAACACAGGCATGTTAACTGTCTGTGTGTGTGTGTGTGTGTGTGTGTGTGTGCTTGTGTGACCTCATAGATTAGGTAGTTTTGTTGAGTCAGCCCCTCCACTGTAATGTCTCCTCAGTGCATGTAACTCGTGCATTACTCATCTTACGGGGACAGCATGAAGTAAAATGCACGTCTTCTTACTTATAGGAATGTAGTTTTAGCACGAAGACTCCGTTTAAGGTCATAATGAGGATCGTGTTAGATTAAGGTTCAGGTTAGTTATGGTTAAAGGTAGTGTTAGTCTCAACTAAATGAGTATAATGTCCTCAGAGGTGATGAAATATAACTGGGATGCAAACTGACGGTTTATGATCTGTGTGTGTCCTTATTCATGTCTACTGTTTCAGCCTGGGGGGGCACACACACATAGTCATCATCATCATCATCATTACACTCACTCACACACACACACACACACAAAATTATCACACACCTTAATAGTCCCACACACTGTGTTGCCCTGCAGGTTTCTCTGTCATCTCCTACCACAACTGATTCAACATGATGACAAGCTGAATAACACAAATTTACACTTGTATCTTTGTGAAGACCCACACTGACATCATGCTTTCCTTTAACCTTAACACAATTCCACCGTGAACCCTTAAACTAGTGTTTGCTCCAACAGAAGAAACCTAAAGTTCCCCAAAGAGTATAAAAACTACAGATAAAACCTGATACATATCCAGTAATGTTTCCAACAGCGCCAATATTCAACACTAACGTACACAAAGGTTATACAGGTTAAAGGAGCCTCAGAAGTCACAAGATTTTCACCCACAAAACTGAAGTTCAATATGAGGAGCAAAACTACTGGGGTAACTTCAGGCATCAGGCAATCTACTTGGCTAAATTTACCTGCAAAGTCTACTTGGTTAGGTTTAGACATCAAAGGTAAGTAAATTTAGGCACAACCCTTGGTTAAGTTTAGTCACAAAAACTACTTGGTTAATTTTACAAAGCAAAACTGTTTGGTTAAGTTTAGAAACCAGATATACAGTACTTGATTAGGTTCAGACACCAAAACTGCTTGGTAAAGTTAAAACACCAAAACTACTTGGTTAAGTTTAGCACCAACATTTCCATTTATTGTGTTAGTTTGGTTTTTATTGTTTGTGTCTACTTGTATTCTGTTAATATGCACAGCAAAAAGTCCAGTGTTGAATTAACTTTCAGAGTTTATTTTAACACTATTTCAAGGTTTATATAGGTCCACACTCTTTAGAGAAAAAAATTAACACTTCTGACATAGTTAAACATTTAACAATGTGCCAGAGCTCCTACTTGAACTCTCTAAACAGAGTTAAATTAACACTAAGGGATTAGACAAGTAACACTGCGGAGATACTTTGTGTGTTTGTGTGTGTGTGTGTGTATGTGTAAGTGCACGTATATATATATATTTTTTAGTTATAAGAATGAATGCCATTCTTATAACTAATGGTTATAAGAATGAATGCCATTAACAAAATTTCTTTCAAAAAATGACATTTATTTTTCACCAAAAATTAAAACATTGTGAATGTAGGATTGATGTCCAATCTCTCATCTGAAACACTCTATGAGCTTTGAGATAAAACTCTGAATGCATGGCGATCAAAACTCTCAGTGAATAGTTTGTCAACAAAAAAAGTGCTCTGAAATCAACTGCTAACTACCGGCATACAGTTTCTGACTCAAAAAACAGGTCAGCATTGTTTTACCTCTTCCTCACAGAGTGAGAGTGATAATGGCTGATTAAGCAGCTTGTCTCTCAAGTCTCTCACTCTGGGTGACTTCTTCATTTTCACCACATCAATGTTGTACACTGTTGTCTGCAAGAATGTGTAGAAGTTCACCAATGCAGCATCATAACACAAATTAAAATGTGCTTTGAAAAGTTCATCAATTGCCCCAAGTGTGCAGTTCACCTGGCATGGAATGAGATGCTTATCCATGGTGATACATACGTTTTTCGTGAAATTGCAGAAAGTCGTACTGTCCTCCAACCTCATCCAGCTTCACATATTTCTGTTGCTGGTTGTACTTCACCTGCACCAACATTTTTTCTGGGAAATGCAAGGAAGTTTGACAACGTAAATAAAAAATTTTAAGTAGGAAATGTAAAAAATATGGAAAACTCCTGGTCACAGTGACAACTATTAATGTGAACAGAAGTCTTCATGTTGAGACACGTTATCTGTGGCTCCTTTGATGTTCAAGGGCATGGCAAAATGTGCTAAAACAAGGACTGACATTAGCTACAGCCTCTGACAACAGCGTACACATTAAATACACAGCATTTTGTTTAGCTAGGAGCTTACATGTCATTTGTTAAATAATCACTGATCACGTTTGAAGTTCGAGTCTTTTGCACCAAAAACAGCTAGCTAACATTAGCTAATTACCATGGCAGGTGCTGTTCAGTAAAGCAACAAACACAGGCTCTGTATACTGTATATTTACCATAGCTGTTTAATTTCGTATTGTGAAGGTTACAACACTATTTTTTTAACTGTTTCAATAAGTGTGATTTAATTCCACTTACCTTGTAGCACTGTTTCACAAGAGGAAAATTCAGTCTGAATCAGAATGTGTTAAAATCACACTTAAAAAAAAAACAAGTTAAAATCAACTGAGAAACATTTAACTCTGAAATTTCAGAGTTTTTTGCTGTGTGGGAATTTTTGCTTGTTCACATGTGATTTCCTCATGTTATCTTTTACCCAATGTTTCCATAAGTCATAAATATGACCGTAAACCCGATGGACGATGGACAGCTCACTGGACTTCTAAATACATGAGAAGTGATTCAAAGGTTGTGGGTTTGAGTCCCACCAGAGTCAAGCTTTAAAGATCTGAATTCATACATTAAACAGCAGCAGATGGAGAGGCTGGCTCTCGGTTAAAAATCCCAACAGTATGAACCATGAAGATATAATCAGTGGGTGATTTTTAAAAGTTCAGATACTTTCTTTACATATTATTCAACTTGTTGTCTACATGTCTGTAAAAAAAAGTCCCTTCAGAGTCTGGAATCAGAAAACTTCAGTAAAGCTTTAGACTGATAATCAATCCCATGTTAGGAATAAATAAAATCAGGTGGCGTCTCGAGTCTGTCACCTTATAAACCAGACAGCATCCTGGTTGACATAGTTACCACTGAGACAGTAATGACAGGGTCAGTCGTCGCCCTGGCAGTCAGGTAAGCTGCAAGAGCAACAGACTGGTTAACGTCATGGCTTCTAATCTAATGTGTGCAGATTACAGGGCAGCAACAGCTAATCTGTCTGTGTGTGTGTGTGTGTGTGTGTGTGTGTGTGTGTGTGTGTGTGTCGATACTTCACATGAGGTTCATAAGGTGGTGATCACAAGGCTCTCAGCAATCAGCAGCAGAGTCGATCCATTTCATAACTCTTCAGTGTTTATCATTATTTTCCACTTATTCACTATTAAGTCCAGCACTCTGTCATAAAAGAACAAAACACAAAAACATCCAACACATGAAAGAGTTTCTGTCTAATTTAGTTCAACACGTGTGTCACTTGAAGTTCATTTTGTAAAAGTTTCTTTTTAGCTTCTACCCGAATCTGTGGATTTACGTTTCTCTCCTGCATTCATCTTTACTTTACAACATCTGCACTGATATTTGACCTGAAATTTCTACAAATGTAGCAAAATTTAGCATTATTTCTGCAGGAATATTCTGTTTTTCAACCATGAGCAGTTGCTCCCATGCCAATGCCACTTCAACTCTGGCTTCAACAAACATTTTTTAATATCCTTGTAATGATATCTGTTCAATTAGTAAACACAGCAGACTGGATTTAACAATTGCAGCTGCACAGACCAAGAGCATTTCAATCAGTGTTTTACTGAGTACAATGCATAATGGAGTTCAAAAACCAATAAAAAAAAATAGACAGAATGAGCACAAACAGATGCAAAACAAGCATAGGGATAATGACCAGTGGAAACGAGAAAATGAACAGAAAAAGCACAAAAAAGATGACAACAGACGAAAAACAACCAAAATCAGACGCAAAGTGAGTAGAAATAGGTGCAAAACAACCACAACAAGACAGCAATTAATGAACACCAGGCAAAACAATCATAAAGACACAACAACCAGCAAAAAACATAAAAGGGGCAGAAATAGGGACAAATAAAGATACCAAGTGACAGAAACTAGCCCAAAAGAGATGCAAAATGAGCAGAAATAGACTTAAATTAACCACAAACATCAAAAGTCAATTTGAAAAAAACAAAAAACCTAAATTGGCATTATTACAGACAAAGCAACGCCACAGAAACGATAACCAATGAAATAAAACAAAATGAGCACAAAAAAGATGCAACGAGACAACCAACATTATAGAGATGCAAAGTTAGCATAAATAAGTGCAAAATAACTGCAAAGAGATTAAAAAGAAAGAAAAAGAGACACACAACTAACAAAACAACCCCAAACTGAGCACAAATATATACAAAAAGAAAACAAAAGCAAAAACAAAAAGAATGCAAAATGAGCAAAAATATGTGAAAGTACCACAAAGAGATAACATCAACAAAAAAAATAGCACAGACGCAAAAAGACAATAAAGAGACAACAGACAACAAAAAACAACCCAACAATTAGCAGAAATTGCACAAAAACAATGCAAAGACATACAAAGCAACAAAAAAGACACAATACGAGCATAAATAGGTGCAAAACAACTGCAAATAAATGACACAACAGGGGCTGCATAATTTCTATTCGTGTTTCACTGAATGCATTGCATGACAGCAGAGTGCCCACTTAGCACTCACAATTTAATGACATTTACCATTCAGATTTCAGCAGCAGAACTTTGATAACAGTGCTGTTTGTCATGAAACATTTACCGAACGAAAGTCAGGATGTTTTGGTCGGTGAATTGGTTTTAAATAGAGAGAACAGATGATGCCCCCATCGAGGTAATCTCCTGCTGTCAGTTCACACAGTGGAGTCAGTGTGAATCACAGCATTCAGATCAGGTGTGAAAACACTCTAAATAAAATAAACTGAGTCAGATGTTGATCTCAGACTGGACCTGATGATTAATAACAGCAGATTTCTGTCTGTTATTTCCTCTGCGGTTCAGTCAGATGGTTGGAGGTCACATGACTCAATACTCAACACAAACACACAACTCAAGTATTTTCCATCTCCGTCGCTTCATATTTCTCAGGCTTTTTATAGAAAACAACCTCTGATTCTCTATAAACTTTGTTCTCTCTCTCTCATCTTTTATTTCTCCATCGTGTCTTTCACTTTTCTCAATCGCTGTCTTTAGCTCTACTTGGGTTTGTTCCTATCATGGATGTGGAGTCACTTTAATGTAACTTTAATGTCCTGGTCTATGATTTCAATCAAGCATCGAGCATAGATGTATTTTCACTGACTCTCGTACCCTCTCATCATCCCATCTGGAGAGAAGCTTTGCATTTTAAACACATGTCTCTGAGTTTCCTGTCAGTTCAGTATTTTTAAAAACATCCTCTGTGTTATTGAGAGCTCAGGTTTAACTGATTTCCTGTCTGCCCAGTAAACACAAAGCTGCAGTCAGAATCCAGTCAGAAAAAGACTGAGAACTGGGTGAAAGTGCTCTAAAGCTAAAGTGGAAACTGAGTGAACTGATGCGACACAAATCAGATGTCCACAGGATCAGAAGGGCAGAGCCTCTGTTTGTAGTGACGGCCAACAAGTCAATCGAAGGACCGCAAAAGGACTCAAAACAACCATAAAGAGACAACAACCAACAAAAAAGAGATGCATGACAAAACGCAAACGACCACAATGAGAAATAGTGGCGAAAGGACAAATAAGAAACACATAACAACTATAAAGAGATGGTAAGGAGCCACAAAGACAATAAAATAGACCATAAAGAGACAAAATAGGGCAAAAACAGATACAAAATGAGCATAAAGAGGTGTTAAACAACCACAACAAGATAACAGACAACAAAAAAGAGACCCAAACGTAGAAGAAAGACAGACAACACAACAAAACAACCATAAAGAGACGACACCAAATGGAAAAGAGATGCAAAACAAGCACAAAGAGATGCAAAGCACAACAACCTCATACAAATACCTCAATTCGCAATTTACAGAGACCTTATCTTGGACAGGGCATACTGTGCATGTATGGCCTTCCGAAAATACACAAAATGGGAGCACCACTCAGACCCATCGTCAGCAGCCTCAACTCACCTACAGCATCGCACAATGCCTAGCATCGATTTTAGCACCGCTGGAAGGAAACACCACTAACCACATCCAGAACTCTACTAATTTTGTCAGCAAGGTTCAGAGAATGAAACTGGCCCTGGATGAAACCATGATTTCATTTGATGTTATATCACGCTTCACATGCATTCCCACATCAGAGGCAGTAGAGACTGTCAGAAAACACCTCCTGAAAGACAGGTGGACAGAACCAACCTCACCCCAACCAGATATCCACCCTGCTGGATCTGTCTGACCACCACCTACTTCAAATATAATGAAGGTTTCTACAGACAGAAGTAGGGCTGTACCGTGGGCTCTCCACTGTCACCGATTGTGGCCAACCTCTACAACGAAGAAGTGGAAAATGGAGCATTTAATTTTTTTAAGGGAACAACTCCTAGCCACTGGTTCAGATATGTGGATGACACCTGGGCCAAAATCAAAGCCCAAGAAGTAAAAGCCTTCACAGAGAACATCAACTCTATGAACAGCAACATAAAGTTCACTAGGGAAGATATGAAGGAGGGCCAGCTGTCTTTTTTTAGACTGCGCTGTGCATTTTGAGGAAAATGGAAGCCTAAACATTGAAGTCTACAGAAAACCAACAAACAGACCAATATCTGCTGTTTGATTCCCACCACCCACTGGAACATAAACTGGGCGTCATCAGAACCTTAAAGCACTGGGCTAAGAATTTTCCTTCAAATGCAGAGGGTAAAGAGAAGGAACACATGCACATTAGGAAAGCACTGAGGAACTGTGGCTACCCCAACTGGGCCTTCATCAAATCTACAAAAAGATCTAGGACACACAGCACCACAACAAACAGTGAAGAAAACAGGAGGAACAACATTCTTATACCATACGTAGCCGGAGTATCCAGACAAGTCAGGAAAATTTTCTCCAAACATAACATACCAGTACATTTCAGACCCAGTAACGCTTTAAGACAAAAACTGGTTCACTCCAAGGATAAAACAACCCACACACAAGCGGAGCAGTGTTGTATATGCAGTCCAATGCAGCAAAGAGTGCACAGACTTGTACACGGGGGAGACTAAACAACAGCTTCACAAGCGTATGGCTCAACATAGGAGAGTACCTCCTCAGTACAAGACTCAGCAGCTCACCTGCATCTGAAGGATAAGGAAGATTCCTTTGAGGACAGTAATGTAGACATTTTGGACAGAGAGGACAGATAGTTTGAGACAGGAGTAAAGGAAGCCATCTATGTCAATTTGGAACAGTCATCTCTATACAGAGGAGGTCTGCGACACCACTTATCAATAACCTACTGTGTAACGCAGTGATAAGGTCTCTCCCCAGAAAGATTCACCATCGTTAACATCTCAAGTCATTCCTGACAATGAAGATTCATATCCATTGTTGTACAAACTGGCTCCACCATCACCACGATCACTGTCATAGTTGGTGGACCACCTGGTTTCACAACAATTCACACCTTGAGGCATGTGAGTCCTGGGTCATTAATGGGCCATTATCCATGTGAGCTGGCGTGACTATAAATTCTGTAACTCCCCATTAGGCAGTCAGAACTGAAGAAGCCTTTTGGATGACTGGTGAAATGTTTTCAAGAACCTATAAAAGAAGGCTACTTGATTTTGTACTGAAGGTCCTACGATTATCATGACCTGGACAACTGAGAATTTACACAGACAGAAAAAATTGAGAACATACTGGTGCAAAACAGCCAGAAAGACAAACAGTCCACAAAAAGTCACAAAACAAATGCAAAGCAAATTAAAACAACAGCAAAGAGATGACAAAAGGACTCAAGTAGGTGCAACACAACCACAAAAAGACACAAAACAACCATAAAAAGACACAAAACAACCATAGTGACTTAAACAAACAAAGAAATGCAAAATTAACACAAACAGGTGCAAAGACAAGCAAACAGTCTAGAAAGAACCAAAAATTAATAAAAATAGACAAGAAGTGGGGAAAAAAGCTTTAAAGTGGCAACAAATTGACACAGACACAGAAAATTGACACAGACAAATAGTACACAAACAACAAAAATTACTAAAAGTAAACAGAAATGAGCACAAATAGGTGCAAAACAATCACAACAAAACAACAACCTATTATAAAAATGACGTAAAATGAGCTCAAATAAGCACAAAACCACCGCAAAGAGACAACAGCCAACAAAAAAAGTAGTAATCTGCTGTCCTGGTCAACTCAATACATCAGTGACACAGTAAACTACTTTTATAAACTAAAACACAACCAAGCCATTTTACTTTGAAATTATTTTGCAATATATAGTCAGTAATGTTTGGCATATTATTTAGTTGATTTAGTGATTAAAAACTGTACTATTAATAATGCATTCACCTCATTAAACATGACATGTCTCTCCCTGTGTTAAATGACAGATTGTGCATTTCCAGGCCAGGTCTGGTTACATTAGGTTCATAGTTTCTCCACCAAATCTCAGTCATGGTAATAAATTTTAACAGTGCAATCACCCAGTCTGACACTGAAGATATCAGGAGATAAAAATATCCTGGAGTCTGATCTAAGCACAGCTAAATAACGTTTAATACGTCCAGATAACATAGTTTCATTATTAAATCATCAGACTAAAGTTACAGAATAGAGAGGAGGAGGGTGAGAGACACTGAGAAGAGAGAGAGAGGGAGAGGTGGTGGTGGTGGTGAAGGTGGTGTTGGTGGGGGGACTGAAATGTGACTGACCTCGATGAAAAATTGAAAGCAGTTGTGTTTCTGTGTGTGTCTGTGTGTGTTTGTGATGTGATGTGATAGGAGGCCTGTGTTTTTCAGAGCCATTCCCACGACACTTGGTGACCTCCACCTCTTCCTCTCTCGCTCTATAAATGGCTTGTCTGGTGGCATTTTGGTAACCAGACTTAAAAAGGACAGAGACGTTGAGAGAGGGAGGAAACACAACAAGAACGGCAAGAAGGGAAATATTCTGAATAAAAAGGAGGCCAAAAGCACCACTGACACGGTTTAAAGGAACAGTTTCAAGTTATGTCCGTGTGTCAAGTACACAACTGTAGTCGGGGCTAGCCTAGCTTAGCATAAAGAACGCTGCCAGTGATATTCTCATCTCATTTCTAATTTTTAGAATTTCTAACCACTCTGAGGCTGCAGCTGTCATCATCTTTGTGTATGGTTACAGTTTTATCCTTATCAGTAGGCCTACAGTCTTATATTCTGCAGTTATATTGTTAACCGTTTATGTAGCTGTTATCATTTTAATAGGGTAGTTTACATTGAGACCTATTGAGTTAAGGTTTGATATCACACACTATATGACTAAACATGAACACATTTAGGTCTACATATTATCATTGTGTAAGTTATTTAAGAAGTTATTTATTTGGGTAGGTTTTCTGTGAACTTCAGTTTCTTGGATTGATACTGGTTAAATCAGTAAAATAATAATAGCAACAATAAGGATCCCAGGCGTCTAACTGGGACGCGAACCAGGGATCTTCTAGCTGTGAGGCAACGCTGCTAACTACCGAGCCACTGTGCAGCCCCCCTAAAAAGTAAGCCTGAAAGTTAAACTGACAGTTAGTCTGTTAGCTTGACAGTTAGCCTGAAAGGTAGTGTGGCAGTTATCCTGAAATTTAGCCTTATAGTTAGCCTGATAGTTGGCCTGAAAGCTATTCTGACTGTTAGCCTGATGGTTATTCTTTTAGCCTGTCAGTTAGCCAGATAGTTAACATGACAGTAAGCTTGAAATTTAGCCTGACAATTACTCTGGTGGTTGGCCTGATAGTTAGTCTGACAGTTAGCCTAACAAATAGTCTGATTGTTAACCTAAAAATTAGCCTGACAGTTGGCCTCACAGTTAGGTTGACAGTTACTCTGACACTTAGCTAGACAATTAGCGTGAAAGTTAGTCTGCCAGTTAGCCTGAAAGCTATTCTGACAGTAAGCCTGATGGTTAGTCTGTTAACCTGTCAGTTACCCAGACAGTTAACGTGACAGTAAGCCTGAAATTTAGGCTGACAGTTAGTCTGAAAGGTAGTCTGACATTTATTCTGATACATAGCCTAACAATTAGTCTGACTGTAAGCCTAAAAATTAGTCTAGGTTGACAATTAGCCTGAAAGTTAGCCTGACATATCCTGCTGTGGACCAGGTTAGTTTACCAGTGTTTGTTTACTGTGTGACTGAACTCTAACTGTGTTGAATTTTCCTTCTTTGATTTATTATATTAAGACTCACCAATTACAAAACGTGAACAGAAGCAGTGTTTTCTGTGGGAGAGAATAACTCACCTTGCCCTGGACGTACGTTTGCAGAGTTTTAACATGCTCCAAAAACCTACTAACCAAAGAGCAGAATATGTGTTCTTTAATATCTGTACTTGTAGTTGTCCTGCATTAATGTACTTTTGTTCACTAAATGAACCGTTAAATCTCTAAATGTCATCTTCCGCACTGTACCTACCCGAACAGGGACGACGCTTCTCATTGGTCGGGGCGCTCTGACTGTCGACCAATGAGAAGCACTGTCATTGTTGCTATAGTATGCTTGACAGCGGCGGGAGATTTGAATAAAATGGCGATCTTTGAGCGCCGCCCGCCGGCAGAAAAGAGAGTAGAGCTGAGAGAAACACCAAAGGTAAAATGATGGTTCATGGCTGGAAGCAGTGAGGGAGGATGTTTACACCAGTACCGGTACCATCTGACACCGGGGTTTCTCCGGTAGTCACAGAGAAGCACCATTAAGACAAAATGGAGGACAGCGGGAGAGTCGGTGACCGCCAGGCGTCTCCACAGGCTCTTACGGTTTGTAGAACAACTTTTGTAGCTGTTGGGATCCACATGTGCTGATAGAAAATCTGATCATTGTCACTGTAGCAGTGAAACTTCATCATAGGGTTCATGTATCATCTGAGTATTAAATAATATAGTCAGTGCTTTCCAAACTGGGGGAGGGGGGGCGCAGTGACAAGGTGACCCGGTCAGTGTATGTGCACGTACAGTACGTACTGGGGTTTGGTAAGATTTAAGTAAAACTAAATTATTTCACTTCAATTATGGATGTGTATTTATAGATATTATTGGTGTAATTTGCATGCCAAAAAAGGTCTACCCAGCCATCGAACAAAACAAAATCATCCATCAGCAACAATTGAAAAGTAACCCAATTCCGCTTAAAAACCGCGGACCTGGCAACCCTGCCTGTCGAGGCTGAACTTAAACTAATGGTGCGTAGTCAAGTATAAGCTAGCAAAGGATGGAGACGTTTTGACAGGAGGACGACGAGGTAAACGAAAATCAGATGAATTAACACCAATCCTCGCAATAAACAAAACAAAAACAGGAAAATATGACGAAGTATACCTGACCCTGGGCTTCACCAGAACAACTGTGACTAATGAAGAGAGGCCACAGTGTGGTGTGTAGGGATGGGTACCGAGCCCCGGGGCGACATTTTTCAAGACCGGAGGATTGATAAGCTGTGACGATAACGGTTCTGTTAACGGTAGTTTAGAATGTAGGAAGAATTGTATTTAGCATATTCAGTCTCACCAGTCCTCATTGTTCTTTACAAGAAGACGAAGACATGCGTCTATGATGATGCATAGTCCCTCTCTAGATCCAGAAGTGTATGCTGCCTGTCGGAGCAGCTCTCTGTCACTGACCTGCAGCTTTACAATGGTGGAGAGAGCTGAACGTCCAAAGTGTGGTTACACTTCAGTAACCACCAGTGCAGCAAGTTGTTTGCATGCAAGGGTGGAAACACTAGCAGCTTAGCAAAACATCTTTCTGAAGTACATCATGTACAAAATTTAGACTGCCTGGGTCACAGTTGGTCCCTCGTTAACCAGGTATGCTATGTATGCTAGCAGCACTGAGCCCACATGCAAAGTTAGCTGAATGACATGAACATATGTAATTTATTAAAAGTAATCGTTAGCCATAATTGTTCAGCTATGTGTGTATTCATAAATTCAGTATGAAAGTCAGAGCATCATCTGAACTGGTCCAGAGGTAGTTTCACTTTCAGAGCAGTGGGGGGGTTTAATCATGTGGCTGCTGTAATCCTCTGTTTGTTCTAGTTTCTAGTCTAGTTGTTGTTTGTCAGTGTAATCATCACAGATTGCTTTGTTGATCTTTTTAAAATATTTTTTAAAAATGTTATGTAAAAAAACTGAAAAAGAAGTACCAATAAGAATAAGGTTAAAGTACCAGATTGATAAGCAGTATCTGTATAAGTAGTAGTACCGATGAAATCTAAACGATACCCATCCATAGTTGTGTGTCTCAAAATATTAGCTGAACAGGTTACGACTTTGAAACTACACATCCCAAACACAGAGAAAAGCCACTTGTTTTTTTCAGGAAAAACTTGTCAACTGTCGTCAACAACAGAGTCGTTTCACTAAAACAGCATCTGTACCTGGAAATGCCCAACTCCTCCTATAAAGTGGCTCTTAAGTGGCCTGTAAGAGTCGCTCAGTGGAAGAAGCTGTACACTATTGCCGAGGAATTAATTCTTCCTTCCGCTACTGACATGGTTTCAGCCATGGTTGATGAGGCAACAGCAAACTAAAGGCCATTCCTCTGTCAAACAACATCATGACATGTCCAAAGACATGGAGCAGCTGAACGAGAAGATCAGAGGTGGATGAAGGACTGACAGTGACAAGGACTGTTTATTCAGAACATACGTCAGATTCGTTGATGCTGATGATGTGAAGGAGGATTTGCTTTTTTGCTATAAATTTTACTTTTAATGTTTTCACTTAAGTGACTTGTTTATTTTTTGTTTTTTGGGAACATGTCACACTTTTTTTAGTTTCCTCAGTTATGTCAAAATACAAAATTAAGATGTTTGCTGCCAAGTCACTTTTAATGCTTCCACTCTTAAAAGTGATATGTTCCGTTTAAGAGTTTTGAAAAATGAGAAAATTGTCACAAAGCTGCACTTCTGTATACATGATTTTAGACAACGTTTCATATAAATTCTACAGGAGTTTGTAAGCAAAGGATATGTCTGGGTGTGTTTAAGTGGGTACACGTATGTCGGGGGTGGGGGGAGGGGTATTTTTGTCTTCCAAAGGGGGGCCCTGCAGAAAAAATTTTGGGAACCACTGATATAATCTGTTTCATTACCCACACCGATGGAGCCGGCCATGGGTAGGGCGGTCACGACTGTCTGTATGAATGTATGTATGTATATATTTATGTATGTATGTGGATGGGTGGCTATGTCCGCACCATAACTCGAGAAAGATACAGATAGGATAATTAAACTCAGCACAAATGTTGATCTTGACCTACCCTGGTCACCTATTAATTTTGGGGTCAAAAGGTCAAAGGTCAAGGTCGCAGGGCTACTTAGTGCAAAATCCCCTTATAATCTACTGAGTAAGCTTGCAATGATGAACTTTGGTATATCTAAGGGTAGGACTACCACAGTGCACCTCTTGGCCTTGAACTTGTTCTTTAACCTTGAACTTAGTGCCGTCTGTCTGTCTGTCTGTGTCTATATGTATTTATGTGGGTGTGTGTGTCCGCACCATAACTCAATAACAAAGACAGATGGGACAATCAAACTCAGCACAGATGTTGATCTTGACCTACCCTGATGACACATTAATTTTGGGGTCAAAAGGTCCAAGGTCAAGTCGTAGGGCAACCTGCCATGTTTAGGAAGGCATCCAGCGTGGGTCTGCATCTCGCTTTAGTGCATTCTAGTCTGTGGTAGTGATACACAAGCTGCTAAATACAGACTGGGTGTACAGACTGTAGATATACCTCCTTCACACCTGTCTCATATTGGTCATTTTGTCTCATTGTTCATTTTGTTCTCAGTTTGGTCATTTTCTGGCTCACAGTAGTTGTTGCCACTTTTGGTCTTTTTGTGTCTCACATTGGTCATTTTCTGACTCTTATTGGATCATTTTGTGTTTCATTTCGTTCATTTTGGGTCACATTTTGGTCATTTTTGTGTCTCATATTGTTCATTTTTTGTGTCATTGTAGTCATTTTACATCTCTTTATAGTTGTTGTTGTCCCCTTTGTTCATTTTGTCTCATTTTGGTCATTTTGTGTCTCATATTTGTCATTTTACATGTGTTTGTAGTTGTTGTTACCCCTTTTGTTCATTCTGTCTCATATTGGTCATTTTTGATCTCTTTATAGTTATTTTTGCACATTTTGGTCATTTGGTGTTTCATTTCGTTCATTATTGGTCACATTTTGGTCATTTTTGTGTCTCATATTGTTCATTTTTTGTGTTGTGGTAATTTTACCTTTTAGTTGTTGTTGCCCCTTTTGTTCATTTTGTCTCATATTGTTTATGTTTCTCATTTTAGTCATTTTATGTCTTATGTTGGTCCTTTTTTTATCTCTTTGTGATTGTTTTTTGTTTATTTTGGCAATTTGGTGTCTGATATTGGCCAGTTATGTCTCATTTTGTGTTTCTTTATAAGATAATAATATATAATTTGTCAGGGTGTGTGCTCAGGGTTGGACCCAAATGCAGACACGTAAGGCAGGCAGACAGGAAAGTGGGGGTAAACAACAGAACTTTATTAACTAACAGACTTAACAAACAGAACAAAGGGAAGACTACCAAGGCCTAACAAGTACAAAATAATCAGGGGAGCTTGAGGAGTAAACCAAAACACTAAACTAAACTGGCAAATAACGATAATTGAAACTATACTAAAACTGAAACCAATGCAGAATAAAGGAAAAAAACTCAGGAACCAAACCTAATACAAAAAGCAGGCTAAACTACAAAACCAAGGAATAACAATCACTAACAAACGCAAAGAGAACAAAGGAAAACTGAAGAGGCTAAACCAAGGCAGGGCAAACAAAACGGCTTACTCACAAAATCAAAAAAAACCACAAGAGGGGTGAACCGGTGCAGGGAAGAACAGCGGGTGCAGGCAGGGTCCGGAGGGCAGGCGGGATACGGAACGGGGGAAACCGACAGAACAAGGAAACATAGTCTATGACCGCGCACCGAGCATCAGCAGCCACAGGGCTAAATAGTGGTGGTGATTAGTGCCCGGTGCGCGGTCCCGCAGCTGCCACCAATTGCCGCAATCAGAGGCGGAGAACATGGAGAGGGAGAAGGAGGGAGACAGATAGGGTCAGGGCGGGGATCATGACATAATTTTGTGCCTTATGTTGGGCATTTTAAATCATTTATGGTCACTTTGTTCTCTGCTTTGTTTATTTTCTGGCTCACTTTGGTCTTTAAGGTCTATTTGTGCAATTTCAACCATTTGTGTCTCTTTTTAAACATTTTATGGATTAGATTCAACTTGACTGTCACTGCACAGAGTACAAGTACTAAGACAAGTAAATGCATTTTTAAACAGTCCATTGTCATGTCAGTGAGAAGAACTCCTAACAACTGTTGCCACATTCCATATTACAAACATTCCGTATTCTGAACAAGAACCTTTAAATCACACTGAGAAAGTCAGTTCAACACACAAACCTTGGAGATATTCAAGAGTTCTGCTCAAGATTTCAAGTGAGAAACTTTGGAAAACATTATGAACAAAGACTCTAACAGAAAGATGAAGCCTCGTCAGTCAGTTAGGAAACATCCAGGTAAGACACAAGTCCAGGCAACAAGCTGCGACTCAGCTCCAGATATCAGAGGACATGCTGACATGTTAGATTTAAGGCTTTCAAGTAGTATTTGATCATTTTGTGGCTCACTTTGTTGAGTTTACCTCTTTAGGGTTGTTTTTTCTGATAATATTTCTGCCTTTGAAAGATTTTTTTTCTTCCATTTTGGTCATTTTGCATGTCCTTAAGGTTGCATTTGTTGAATTTGGTCCTTTCATTGGTCATTTTGATCAATGTGTGTCACAGTTTGGCCATTTTGCATGTATTTATGGGTTTTCTGTTCCATTTGAGTCATTTTGTGTCTCATATTGGCCATTTATCTCTCATGTTGCAACTCTTTATTGTTTTTTCTACTACTTTGCTGATTTTGTCTCTCATGTTGGTCCGTTTGCATCTCTTTGTGATTGTTATCTTCATTTTGATCATTTTATGTCTCGTTTTTGATCATTTTGAGTGTATTTAGGGTTGTTTTTGTTCCATTATGGTCTTTCTGTGTCTTGTCTCAGTCACATTTTGTCCATTTTGCATGTGTTTATGATTTTTCTGTTCTGTGTTTGCCATTTTTTGCATCTCTGTGTCTTTAAGGTTGTTTTTGTTCTATTTTGATCATTTCACATCTCTTCATGTATAGTTTTTTCTTCCATTTTGGTAATTTTGTTGCTTATTTTGATCATATTTGTGCGTTTTTACGGTTATTTCTGCTCAATTTTGGCCATTATTTTTGTAATTTTGGTCATTTTGCATCTCTGTGGGGTTCTTTTGTCCCATTGTGGACATTTTGTTGCTCATTTCAGTCATTGTTTGTGTCTTTATGGTTGCTTTTGTTCAGTTTTGGTCATTATATGTCTCATAGTAGTCATGTTGTGTCTCTTTGTGAGTTTTGTTTTTTTCAGTTTTGGTCATTTTCTCTCTCATTTTGGCAATTTGATGTGTTATATTGGACATTTCTGTTTCACTCTCTCTTTACCTTTTTAGTCTTTCATGTCAGTCTTTTTACATTTCCTTGTGGTTGTTTTTGTTCCACTTTCTTTGTTTTCTAGCTCAATTTGACCATTTTGGGTCTCATTTGGGTCATTTTGTGGTTCATTGGAGTCATCTTGCATGTCTTCATGTTGTCTTTTGTACCATTTAGGCCATTGTGTGGCTCATTTAAATCATTTTGTGTTTCATTTTAGTCTTTTTGTGTGTCTTTATGGTGATATTTGTTTAAATTTGTTCATTTTGTTGCTCATTTGAGTCATTTCATATGTCCATTTGGCCATTGTCTGACATGGATTGGCCATTTCTGTTTCATTTTTCATCTTTTTTTCATCTGCTTTGCTCATTTTGTCTTATTTTAGTAATTTTGTGTCACTCTGAGCAAGTTTTTGCTTAATTTTGTTCATTTTATGTCTTGTTTCTGTCATATTGTTGCTAATTGTGTTAATTTTACTTTTCTTTAAGGTTGTTTTTGTTCAATTTTGGTCAATTTGTGTCTCATTGTGATCATCTTGCATCCCTCTGTGGGGGTTTTTGTCCCACTTGTCCAATTTATTGCTTTTTTGGTCATTTTATAGATGAGATTAGATTCAACTTGACAAGTAAATGCATTTTTAAACAGTCCATTGTCATGTCAGTGAGAAGAACTCCTAACAACTGTTGCTACGTTCCATATTACGAACATTCCATATTACAAGCATTCCATATTCTGAACAAGAACCTTTAAATCACACTGAGAAAGTCAGTTCAACACACAAACCTTGGAGATATTCAAGAGTTCTGCTCAAGATTTCAAGTGAGAAACTTTGGAAAACATTATGAACAAAGACTCTGACAGAAAGATGAAGCCTCGTCAGTCAGTTAGGAAACATCCAGGTAGGACACAAGTCCAGGCAATAAGCTGCGACTCAGCTCCAGATATCAGAGGACATGCTGACATGTTAGATTTAAGGCTTTCAAGCAATATTGGCTCACTTTACGGTTGTTGATCTGAAAAATGTTGTCATTTTGCATCTCTTTTTTTTCCTTTTTGGTTGTGTTGTATGACTTTGAGGTTGTTTTTGAGTATTTGATGTCTCATTTTAGCCATTCTGTGTCTCACATTGGCCATTTTTGTCTCATTTTGCTGATTTTGTCTCGTGTTGGTCATTTTTGCATCTCTTTGTCATTGTTTTTGATGATTTTCTAATCAGTCAGTGGGTTTTTCCATCCAGTTTTGGTCATTTTATTGCTCATCTCGGTTATTTAACATCTCCCTATGTTTTTTTCTTCTATTTGGGTAGTTCTACGTGGTCCATTTGTTGCTCATTTTGATCATTTTGTGTCTTGTTTTGTGTATTTAAGATAAGTTTTTTCCCCATTTTGGCCATTAGTGTTTATGATTTTTCTGTTCCATGTTTGCCTTTTTTTGTCTCAGTTTGTTCTTTATTGTTCATTTTACGTCTTTTTGTTGACTGTTTTTGTTCATTTCAGATAATTTTCTTGCTTTTTGGACCATTTAGGGTCTCATTTGGGTCATTTTCTGACACATTTTGGTCATCTTGTGTGTCATGGCCATTTTTGTCTAATTTTATAATTAGACAAAAACAATTGAATAATTTTCTGTTCAATTTTTGTTATTTCTCATAATTCTGTGGGTTTCTTTGTCGAAATTTTTGCAGTTTTCTGTCCTATTTTGGTTTGATTTTGGCCATCTCGTGGCCCACATTGGTCCTTTTCCATCTCTTTGTGTGTTCTTTGGTCCAGTTTTGGTTTATTTTAGTCTCATTTTGGTCACTTTGTGTGTGTTTTTTAGACATTTCTGTCCATTTTCGTCATTTGTGGCTCATTTTAGTCACTTTCTTCCTCTGTATTACGTTTTTTGACCATTTTGTGTCTCTTTTTTGTCATTTTGTTTCCCATTTTAACTGTTTGATGACATTGTTGGAACATTCAGGAGACTCTTTTCAAGCCTTCTTCTCACCAGTATGATGTTATCATTTGTAGATCACAGTACACCATCAGAGGAGCCAACCAGGAGAAGGAAGAGGAAGGCCAAATCTGAACCCAGTGTGGAGAGGAAAAGAGCAAGGGTATCCGAGCTTGCCGAAGCTGGTACCAGCTCAGAAGCGTCCAGAACCACACTGAGGTGCAAGGTCCAAGAGGACAGGGAAGGACGCAAGGAGAACAGGAAGAGGAAGAGTCTGAGGAGGCGTCTGTTGGACCAGGAGGCGACGTCCTCCTCAGAAACCACCAGGAGAGGTAGGCTGATTAGGTGAAGCTTCAGTGTGAGATGGTTGTTATTGTGTTGTAGTTTTCATATTTACAGCACTGACTAAGAAACGTTTGATCATTTTGTGGTTCATTTTAATCATTTTGTGGCTAAATTTGTTCATAATATGTTTCATTTGGATCTTTTTGCATGTCTTTAAGGCTGTTTATTTCATTTGAGTCATTTTGTGGCTCATTTTAGTCATTTTCTTACTCTGTACGATGTTTTTTGACCACTTTGTGTCTTTTTTTTGTCATTTTGTTTCCTATTTTAACTGTTTGATAACAGTGTTGGACCATTCAGGAGACTCTTTTCAAGCCTTTTTCTCATCAGTATGATGCTGTCATTTGTAGATCACAGTACGCCATTGGAGGAGCCAACCACCACGAAGAAGAGGAAGAGGAAGGCCAGTCCTGAACTGAGTGCAGACAGGAAACGAGCAAGGGTATCCGAGCTTGCCGAAGCTGGTACCAGCTCAGTAGCATATAGAACCAGATTGAGGAGGAAGGTCCAAGAGGACAGGGAAGGACAGAACAGGAAGAGGAAGAGTCTGAGGAGGCGTCTGTTGGACCAGGAAACGGCGTCCTCCTCAGAAACCACCAGGAGAGGTAGGCTGATTAGGTGAAGCTTCAGTGTGGAGATGGTTGTTATTGTGTTGTAGTTTTCATGTTTACAGCACTGACTAAGCAATGTTTGATCATTTTGTGGTTAATTTTAATCATTTTGTGGCTAAATTTGCTCATATCATAACTTCATGTGAGTCATTTTGTGGATCAGTTTAGTCATTTTCCGTCTCTTTATGTTGTTTATTGTTTTGTTTTGGTGATTTTGTTTCACTAGTTTGCCATTTCTGTCTCATTTTACATCTCTGTATCTCATTTTGAACATTTTGTTGTTCATTTTTGGCCAATTTATGTCTCATTGTGCTAATTTTGCCTCTCTTTCAATTCTTTGTCCCATTTTAATCATTTGTGGCTCCTTTTAGTCATTTTGCAGCTCTTGATTTACTTTTTTGTCCTACTTTTGTCATTTTGTTGTTTATCTTGATTGTTTTTATTTCATTTTAATTCTTTTCTGTCTGATTTTGTCCTTTTTATGTCTCAGTTGATTCACTTATTTACATACATCTTTTCATCTTGTTTTTTTGTTCCACTTTGATCATTGACATCTGCATCTGTTCCATTTTAGACATGTCCTCATTTCATTCCCCATTTGGGTGATTTTGTGTCTGATATTGTTCATTTTGTGTCTCCACACTTGTCATCTTACTCTCTGAAACAAATCAAACACTTGTCCTTTAACTTTGTCCTGTGCAGAGACCGGCAGCGACCCTTTAGAGGGCTGCAGTCAGCGAGGACAGAAGAGGAAGGCCGCTGACGCTGTTGAAACGCCGACGAAGAAACGGAGGCTTCAATCGGTGCCGGAGGAAGAGGACAGAGAAGAGCTGTCGGAGGACGAACTGAGAGGTCAGCAGGAAGAGATGTGGTGTAAAAATGAGGATTTATGTCATTAATGTCCCTCACAGTCGTAGCAAAACTAAACATGTGTGTTTCTCTTTAGCCGACTTCCACAGCAAATATGAGCAGCAGCAGCAGCTCGGAGAAGGAGGCTGTGGGTCTGTGTTTGCCGGCCGCCGCAAATCTGACAGTTTGCCAGTAAGACATGAAGAAACACTTTTACAACACATGATGTTTAAAGAGATTTTGTTCCTGTTTGAAGCTGACATGTCTCAAGTCAGAAAATACTAACCAAAGGTCTGTTTATGTGTCTCAGGTGGCCATAAAACACGTCCAAAGAGACAACGTGTTTTGCAAACATGTGGTGAGTATGCAGCCCTGAAAGTGTTGTGTTCTTCTGTGGAGCTTCAGTCCTTCATCCTACGTTGTGTTTCATGTTTCAGGACCAGAATGGGAAGCAGCTCTCCATAGAAGTGGCTGCCATGCTGAGGATTCAGGCTGGAAGAGCTGGATCAGCGGGGACGTCGGCACCTATAACCCTGCTGGACTGGTATGATCTGGGCCAGGAGCTGATCCTGGTTCTAGAGAGACCAGTTCCCTCAGAAGATCTGTTCGATTATGTGGAGGGCAACGGCGGATCGCTGGAAGAGGAGGAGGCCAAGGTAGGCAGCTGGGAGGATCCTGTTTCTAGGGTTAAATTGATAGTTGGCACCATTATCAACCAATAATTGATGAACCGACCACATAAATTTATTAAAGACATTATTTTATATGGTTATGCAGCTAACAAAGGGAGAATGTTTTTAGGATTATTAGTACGTAATGATCTCACAGTGCCTTGAGGGAATGTCTTTCTACATTTAGAGAGAACATTCAGCGAACTAAAAAAAAAAAGCTTCTCCTTTGGACGCAGGACAAGAACTTTGCAGAACTTCCTCATTTCTAATTTTAATTGGTTCAGTCATTCTGACATAAAACATTATATGAGGAAAAAGCTCAGATATCCTGCAGTGTTTAACAGCAGCAGTAACGTTTGCTTTTGGCAGCATTTTCATTTTGAAGAATTGAATGTGTTAATTTGAGGCCGTTTTGTGTTCATTTGAAGAGTCTTTCTATTTTAGTAATTAGTCTTTTCTGTGTCTGTTCCAGATCATTCTTAAACAGCTCCTGGATGCTGCCATTGACCTGGAGAAGAAGGGCATCTTTCACCGGGACATAAAACATGAAAATATTCTGATTGAGACCGGATCAGAAGTCCCACGTGTTCGGCTCCTCGACTTCGGGATGAGCTGTTTTGTAAAGAAGCGATCTTACTATCGCGCATTTTACGGTGAGACGTGGAGACATTTTAGACTCAACTCTGACTTTCTGAAAATCAGTTGTTACAAAATCCTAATTTAACTTCAACAATTTTACCCTTTACTGGGAAATACCAGACACCTGAGGCTGTAAAGGTTTATTCTTCTGTGATCTTTCACACATATAATGTGTGGAAGAATGTTTGCCCCTATTCTTTTTCAAGTAATCTGACTTCCTATATCTTTTAGTCTGAGTGTGTTGGTCCCTTCTGCTTTCACCTCTGTCGTTTGTAACCTTAATTAGATTTTTCGATGTCCCACTGTAACTGTTTTGTAGTGTCTTATATCAGCTGTTTTAAAGTCTAATCCAATGTCTGGCTGATTAGGGATATTGATTAATGTGCATTGACCCTGGAAGGAAAAATATATTTTAAGGCAGCAAAAACATCAATGTGACTCTCCAGTTACCATCCTTTTGGACTGTACCGTATATGTACAGACCTCCATACACAATCTGGTTATTGGTGTCGATACCACAGAAGCAGTGAGCTGGTTCTGTGTGACAGACTGTGAACATCAACTTTGATTGTAATGTACTCAGAGGAAGGAAAGAAACAGACGGACAAACAAACAAAAACCATGTTGTTATTGTTCTGTGTTGTGTAGGCACTCCTGACCACGCCCCTCCAGAGTGGTACGTCTGCCAAATCTACCGTGCCGGCCCCACCACCGTGTTTCAAATGGGGATCGTACTGTTTGACATGCTCCACAGATACGACAAATTTGAAACCACACAGTATTTCGGCCAACGGGTGCAAATCAGCGACGAGCTGTCCGAAGGTAAGAACAGCAAACAGCAGATGGTCAGCTGCTCTTTGATGGGATGTAGCTGTCACCTTCATCTTTCTGGTCCTTCTTTCTCTGCAGATTGTCAGGATTTCTTAGAGAAGTGCTTCACTTTGATCCCTGAACGTCGCCCCAAGCTGACAGAGCTCCTGCGTCATCCATGGCTGAGATAGAAGCACCACACTCACACTTCACCTCCACACATACATCACACAATAGATGAAGCCTCAGCTGTAGTCCGTTTTACGTCATGTCCAATGCGTTTTGTCATCTTCCAAAGTCTGCACGGACTCTTGTAGGCTTTGGAAGATGACGACATTTACGTCACACCAACCTTCGCAAACTCGCCAATACCGAAAATATATGCAGACTCGTTCGCGAATATTGAAAACAGAAGACATGTCTTCATCTCTTCAAGGCTGCACTGACTATTCCAGACTGGGAGAGATGACCAAATTTCAATTGGACCACCGCACACTCGCAGATTGATAGAGTAGAAAGTCGTACCGACATCGTAGCGCTGATAGAAGGATCTCAGTAATTAACATAAAAATGAACTCAATCATGTGTTCACTCCACAACATCCCCAAATCTAGAACACATAGTGGGCACAATGTTCCACCTTTGTTAATAATCACATTAGAAGAACATTTTTAAAAAATCATCTGAGGCTTTCATAACATCTAGAAAACACTTTTTAAATTTTGTTTTGAGAACGTTCCTACTTTGTAACCATAGAACATAATCCGTGTTCCTGACTACATCTTCTGACTGTTGACGCTAAAAAAAAATCATATTAACTTTACAGGAACATTATTGGAAATGAAAACACTTGTAAAACAAAACAAAAAAAGAAAAGATTTAATTTAACTAAAACAAGATTAGAACCTGGAGGTAATGTTATCCAGAGTTGTGGGAACGTTCTGCTGTGGGGCTTCAGTTCTTCACCCTCCACTGTGTTTTATGTTTCAGACCAGAATGGGAAGCAGCTTTCCACAGAAGTGGCAGGAGGAGGATTCAGCCTGATCCTGGTTACCTCCGGAGGACAGCGGAGGTTTGCTGGAGGAGGCGGAGGCCAAGGTAGGCTGCTGGGAGAATCCTGTTTGTGAGGTGGCGGCTTTAGTTTTCACCAGAGAAGAAAATTCTGAACTGTTTATCACAAATTTACAAAACCTTACTGCGCGCATTCACACAGGCTTTGGAAATTAAGACATTTACTTTAAGCAGACTCACTTGTGTAGTACACAGTGAAGCTGAAAAGTATACGTCGAACTGTCATCTTCCCAAGTCTGCACAGACTCTGGTTGACTTTGCAAAATGACCAAGGTTACATTACATCGTAGATTGAAAACCTGTAAGTCATACCATCCTCTCCCAAAGTCTGTAAGAGTAACCCTCATCGTTTTCCAAAGTGACAAAATTAATGTCTAGTGTAACCTTACGTACTCGCCAATGCAGAAAGTAGAAGTCGTCTGTCATTGAAATTTGCGTCACGCCGACCCTCACATACTCTCAGATGTAGAAAATATAAAGCCAGTGTTGGACTTTGCACATCCATGAGTCCACATGGATCCTCCAGCGACATACAGGATTAGAATCAACACTTGATGCTGCTCTAATGCTGTTTTCTGTCTGACCAGAAGAACTGATTCTGTTTTTCCTCCTCCTCTCCTGCAGCCTCCACTCAGCCGTCCGTGGAAAGGGGATCTCTCTTTGAATTGCCTTTCCCGAGGTTTCTTCCCATCTTAAACGGGGAGTTTTTTCTCGTCTTCATAGAGAGCTTGGGCTGGGCCAAGACCTCCTCACTAGACGTCGTGATCAGTGAATTTAAATGAAAAGAAATTTGATTAGAATAAATAACATGTCATTCATATGTTGCTTCCTGGTTACATTTTCAGTTACACTCTGGTGAACAAGTTATTTACACAAAGCAGCCAATGAAATACAAAACCAAGCTTCAGTTTCAGATGGCAGAAAAACAGAATGATGACACGTTCTAAAGATGTAGGCAAACTAAATGTTATCAAGAAGATGATGCTGCAGTGAAGAATATGAGCTGCACAATTTAGAGGAAAATGTCCATTTTACAACTCTGTTCATAAAATAACTTCAGCTACTTTACAGATTCATAATAAAAAATAGAATAAATAATAATAACTGAAAACATACCCAACAATTCATGATGTATGATCAGGTTTATTCATTTCCTGGTGGAAATTCACAAGATACACAGCAGGACATGAAGTGAACGTAAAATTAAAATTGTCCTCAGCCTTTACAGCTGCAACATTGAAATTAATTAAACGTATGTACATGTTAATGCAGAAATAATTATAATCCTGTATCATACACTCTAAAAAGTGACTCAGTGGACCAGTTTCCACTGACAAATAAATGCTTCATTGCAAGATAAATATTCTGGTTTACTGATTTAGATAAACTTTTAAGTTGCAAACAATATTTTGATGGTTGATTTAATGATGTTGCATCAAATTAAAAAGGTGTGTAACTTAAATTAAAATTGCTGTGGTGTTAGTTGGTTTAAAACTATTCATTTTGAGACAACTTAATGACATTGGCTTCAGACTTTTCTTCAGCTTAGGTTCTATGTCCTTGTGTTATTCCACAAAACATCCCTTTTAAAATTGCGTAGATCCTAGTTTTTATGAGTAATCAGCACAAAAACTTGAAAACTTAATTAAGAGAGAAAAATCTCATTCCTTTCAGGGTTTTTTTTTTTTGTTTTTGTTTTTGTCATAACTAAAAAACATTAAATCAAACTGTTGTGGAACTTCTGTTGAGCCCAAACATAATTTTTTAAAGTGTGCGTTATTCTTCAATAGGTCTTTCTTCATAGGGAGTTCTTTTTTGGTACTCTAAGTATTATTTGATATAATTTTGAATGCAGGACTTTTATCGTTTTCACGGCATTTAAATCAGTTTGACACAAAGAGTCCGAGACGATGTTTCTGTCATTCTCAGTGTGATTTCAGGCTTCAGTTTCCTCTGAGGTTCCTGCAGTTTTAGGATGTTCAGATTGAAGTCCACAGTGTTCAGCACCACCAGGTGGCGCTGTTACTGTTGTAACATGGCAGCTCTGTTCTCAGGTGTTAGTGTTTAATGGCAAGAAGCAGCTGAACTGGAGCTTCTCTAAATGCTCGCTGTGTTTTACACTTTGACACTTTACACGTGAAACAAATTCATCTTGCTGAAATGAAACATCAGTCAGAGCTGTGGCAGAATAGGAACTTCTGCTTTACTGTGGCACGTAGAGATGTTCTGTTTGGAAAATGTCCACAGATCATACAGACTCCTCCTACATCAGCGCTGATGAAGAAAACTGGTGCAAACTGTGATATCTACATTATAAAAATAGGCCAAACGGGCCACCAGGATAGCTCACTGAGTTAGGGCGTTGCCACATGGGCGCAGGTCGCTAGCAGTGGTCGTGAGTTCGAGTCCGGCTCCTGACCCTTTGCTGCATGTCTCTTTCTGCCCCCTACCCCCTTTCACCCTAAAAAATGGGCCAAACTGTACAAAAGAGCAGCTTCTGCAGGTCGTCAATAGAATCTGTGCTGCAGAAGTTTTTATGAGGCTGTATGGAGGTTAAAGCATTACTTAAATATATACTATCATGGTTTAATGGAAGTCGGTGGAACCATGTACTGAAACATGGAGGGTCTTCCAGTTAATTTTTATGCTCACTATGTGGAACATGTAATATCCGGACTGGATCTGTGTGAGTCAATTCTTCTTTGTAAAAAGGACATTTCAAATGTCCACATTGTCATTGTTCAAAGACAAAAGTGTTTCTCTCAGCTTTTCTTGGTGATAAACTTTATAGTTGCTCCTTAGCTGAGCGTGAACCATCTCCTAGTTTTGCTGCTTTAGACACAGACTGCTGGTGGACTTCCCATGATGCACCTCTCCTCTCTATGTATTTATATTCCACCACTTCATGTCACTAACTTTGTCTCTTCTCTCTGTCTCTAGTTTGTGTTTTGTCTGCTGTGCAGGAATCTCTGGATGTGGAGATGCATGTTTCTGATCTGCAGCTACTGGTCTGACTGACCTCCAAAGAGAAAGAAACTGTAAGAAACATTTGTTTATTTATTTTTACAGTTTACTGTTATTTTACAGATTTTCCTGTTTAGTTAAATTACAGATAATATCTAGTAAAATTACAGAAAAAGGTATTAATGAACCAACTGTAAATAATGTCCACATCAAAAATGTGTATTTTTTATAAACGGTCATTTGTTCTTTTACAATGTGTGACTGTCAGATTGCACTAATTTTAAGTGTTTAAATCAGCAATAATACCATTATTTTACTGATATTTGCTGTTATTTGAAAGTGGTATGGTAAGTAATGGTAAATATTTGTAACTGGTGTTTTACAGACTTTCCCTGTTTTGTTTAAAAGCAAATAATACAAAATAAAATCCTTAAGAATAGTTATTTTTCATTTAGATGTTGACTGTCACAGATGTAATTATTTGGAAAGTATGTGCTGTTATTTATTTATTTATTTGATTTACTTAACAGTTTCTGAACATTGTAGTTTTCTGAGGGTTTTTTAACATATTTTTTGTGGTTCCCTCACAACCAGATTTTGACACTTTTTGTACAGATTTTTAAAAATTATTTTAAGTATATGCATTTTTTTGTCTGTTTCCTCCCTGCTGTCCTGTTCTCTCACCCTTTTACCCTCACCTCGACCAGTGGAGGCAGATGTCCTCCTTCCCTGAGCCTGGTTCTGTTGGGGGTTTAAAGGGGAGTTTGGGTTTTTTTCCCCCCATTGTTTCCAAGTTCTGTTCAAAACAACTCCAAAGGAAACTTATGATTTGTTTTCTTTCTCTGTATATTTTACAGTTTTGTAAGGTCTTCACCTTACCATGTGCCACATAAATAAAACTAAATTAAACTGAATATCCTCTTGAAAGAATGAGGTGAATTCACTCTCTGGGAAGTTTGATAAAATCCCCCTGTTTTGCTCTTGGCGCAACGATTTCCGAGTAGTTTAGTGGAAACTGTTCTGTCTGAAAGGACCTGAAGTCTTAAGTGATGCTGATTACTGAAGAAGGTGCAGCTTGAAAAGATTTTCCTGCATGATACACCTGTGTTTCATCAATATAAGCTCCTCTGAAGCTGTCTCTCTCCTTGAGGTACATTATAGTCATAGCAACCTTTATCTATGGAGCACTTTCACAATTCAAGCTATGAAGTGCTTCACAAGTTGTAAAATCCTCATATTTGAAAAGACAAAAACATAGTTTGGTTTATATAAACTAGGACAGTGTTGCAAAAGTTAAAGATGTTATGAAAAGACAGTTTAAAGGAAATTCAAACTCAGTAAAATCAGGAAAGGACTTTAAATGAGACTCAGCTGACCTGATTTTTCCCTATTTTGAAAGTGTGTAGAGGTTGGAGATGATCAGAAGATGCTTCACGACTGTCCCCAAAGAAGGTAGCACCTGAAGGTTTGTGACAAGTACCATCTTAAATACGCAGGAAATGAAGGTTTTACTTGATTGAGTTCAGATGAGAGCCTTCAAACACAGTTTTTCAGCACTAAAACCCAGCTGACCCACTTACTGTGTGCTTTGTCTTCCATATCTGGTAACTGAGCTCATATCAGTCTTTAGGCTCTAATTTTAGAGCTGGGAGTTTTATTACAACAACAAGGACACATGTTTCTGATGCACAAAGTACGAGGACCCGTCAGAAGAACATAACGAAACGAACATTTAGCAGGAATCAGATTACCGCTGCTTCATGAGGAAGTATTATAGAAGCAGTCTAACAGTTTTTAGAGGAATCATCCTCTGCAGAGTCATGTGGTTTTCTCTCTTCTGTGTTCTAAATGTGTAAATGTGCAGAATAAGGGCTCTCCAGAGGGTAAAGATAGTATTTTTGGTCTACTCTGACTACAGTTTTTGTACATTTTCATGCTAAAAAACCATTAGGAGACCATTTAAATGAACATGTGTACGTCTACAATACATATATTTACAGTATGTATGAATAAGTAAGGTTTGTTCCAGCCCAAAATGACTAATCTTCCGAACAGTTTCTGGGTGTTTTTGTCTCATTTTTCCTCACTCTGGCTCATTTTTCACTGCAATATAAAGTCCTGCACCTCTATGGAAGCAGAACAACCATGAAGGAAGAGAGAGAAGTCAGAAACGTCTTCTGTCAGTATGATAGAGTGACAGAAAAAAGGAAAAAGTTCAATTTATTAAATTATTTATTTACAAAAAACTGGACTTAATAGATTAACATTTTCTATTTTTAATTTGTATCTAAACTTGTCTCCTCTCTGCTCTGTAGAGACACAGCCTGCAGTTCAGCCCAGACGTTTGGTTTTATTACATTTACATTTGGTGCAAAAAGAACATTTAACTTTCTTAGTAAAAACCTCTGAGGAGGAGGAGGAAGTCTATAATAACAGCTGTCCATATTTGTAGTTGTTGTAAAGTTTATTTTTATGCAAACAGTTTCCATTTGCTTCCGCTGTTTGTGCTAAGCTAGGCTAAACCTCTGGGGAGTGCTGGAGTTGTAGTTCTTCAATATTTCTGCAGGATTCTTTAAAGGAATCAGTGTCTGTGGTTAGAGAGCAGCTTCCTGCAGTGCAGAGGTCGTTGGCTGCATGCTTTCTTCCTGCTGCTCTTCATCCCTGTTGGTCTGCTGTCGGCAGCAGGACATTATCTTCCTCATCATCTGTCTGAACGGCGAACAGAGACAGGAGAAGAGCAGCGGGTCGAAGCAGACATGGAGCACACTCAGTAGCAGCGTTGCCTCCTTCCCCAGAAACAGCTGCCTCTCCGTGCTGCAGTCTTTGATCACTTTAGTCTGCGCCAGAGTGTACGGAGTCCGAACCACGTGATACGGCACGAAGCTCAGCACGTAGGCCGCCGCCACCGCCGTCACGCTTGCGGCCGCACGCCGGGCATCCGACCACAACTTTGGGTCACTGCGGCTGTGCAGGAGACGTTTGAGAGCGAGACCGCTGGAGACGAGGACGGCAGCAGAGGCGTTCAGGAACAATGCTGTGCAGAGGAAGACGGTCAGAGCGTGCCAGTGGAGGCCGATGTCCGTCTTCAGGGACGAACACTTGAGATACTGCTGCACCTGGACGGACAGACAGACAGCTGACGTTACTGAGTCAGAATAACTGAGTCACAAAGTAGCTGAATTAGCCTTGGACAGTGGACTAGCTTCTATACTTGTTCTGCTGGGTGTCAGTGCTGCATTTGATAAAGCTGATCACAGCATCTTATTACAGAGACTTGAACCTGTTATTGGGATTAAAGGAGCAGCACTAAGTTGGTTTAAATCGTATTTATCAGACAGATTCCAGTTTGTTCATGTCAATGATGATTGACTCTGCACATGATTCTCCTTGGAAAACATATTAGGAAGTATAACATAAATTTCCATTGTTATGCAGATGATACTCAGTTATAATTATGACGCCAAATGAAACCAATCAGTTGGTCAAACTCCAGGCATGTCTGAAGGACATAAAGGCATGGATGACCTGTAACTTTCTTCATTTAAGTTCAGACAAAACTGAGGTTATTGTATTTGGTCTTAAACACCTCAGAAACACACTGTCTAACCAGATAGTTACTCTGGATGGCATTGCCTTAGCCTCCAGTTCTACTGTAAAAAAAAAAAAAACAAAACCTTGGAGTTATTTTTGATCAGGATATGTCGTTCAAGTTACATATAAAACAAGTCTGTAGGACGGCATCCTTTCATCTACATAGTGTTGTCAAAATCAGGAACATCTAGTCCCAGAATGATGCTAACTACTCCATGCATGTGTAACTTCTAGGCTGGACTATTGTAATTCCTTATTATCAGGATGTCCCGATAACTCCATGAAAAACCTCCAGCTGATCCAAAATGCTGCAGCCAGACTTCTGACAGGAACCAGTGACAGAGATCAGGTTTCTCCTGTATTGGCTTCTCTTCATTGGCTCCCTGAAAAATCCAGGATAGAATTTACCAAGCTCCATCATATCTTAAAGACCTCATTGTACCATATCATCCCAACAGAGCCCTTCACTCTTAGACTGCAGGTTTACTTGTGGTTCTCAGTGTCTCCAGAAGTAGAACGGGAGGCAGAGCCTTCAGTTATCAGCTCCTCTGATGTGGAATCAGCTCCCAGTTTGGGTTCAGGAGGCAGACACTCTCTCTACTTTTAAGACTAGGCTTAAAACCTTCCTACTTGATAAAGCTTATAGTTATGACTGCTCAGGATCACCTGAGCTGTCCCTTAGTTATGCTGCTATAGGTTTAGACTGCTGGGGGTTTCCCATGATGCACTGGGCTCCTCTCCTCTCTCTATACTGTTATATATATCACCATTACATATCACTAACTCTGTGTCCTGTGCTTGTTCTCTCCATGGATGTCTCTGGATCTGGAGCTCCACGTCTCTGATCTGCAGCCGCTGGCCTCATCACCTGCTGTCCCTCCGTTCCCACCCCAACCTCTCCTGCTATACCATCCCCCCTCATCCCCACTCCCACCCCAACTGGTCAAGGCAGATGACCATCCCCTCCTGAGCCTGGTTCTGTTGGAGGTCCCCCCTCCCCAGTCGTAAGTGGTTTTTTGGTTCCTTCCTACCGTCGCTGACTGCTTGCTCATAGGGAATCCAGTGTTTGTTTTCTGTTCTGTGTATAATTCATAATGTCTGTACCTTATGTTAAGTGGTGTGAGATGACATATGTTGTAAATATGCACTATAAAAATAAAATTGAATTGAATTGAATCTTGAAGTTACTGAGTCTCAAAGTCACAAAGTAACAGAGTAGCTAATTTACAAAGCAACTGACTCACAGAGTAACTTCATCTCAGAGTAACTGAGCCACAGCGTCAGAAATTGATGAAAAATGTTAATCACTGTTTCCCAAAGTCCAAGATGACAAATTTCATTTCGGAGATTCATTTTACTGTCATTGTGGAGGAAAGAAAACACAAAATATTCACATTTAACAAGCAGGAATCTGTGAATTTCCACTGTTTTAAATATAAAATTACTCTAATTAATAGATGATCAGAATAATTAGTGATGATTCAATAGCTGGCGAATAATCAATTAATCCCAGCACGTGTAGATGATTGTGGTCTACTACCAGCTTATTTGGTGATTTTTGGTTTGACGTTTGGTGGTTTGATGTTAGGTGGTTTGGATATTTTGAACCTATCATGCATCGCTGTATAGGCCATGTAGCTCATATGGACAACACCTGCATACCGTGACAGCTACTTTATGGTCCTTACACAGTGTCACTGAAACAAAGGCTGCCCAAAAAATGCTAAAAGGGCTGCATCAAAGACAGATTTAATCACTGTGTTGCTCCTACAAACCTTAAAACCTGAGCCCTTAACATAGATGGTCTGCAAAAACTTTTGAACAGAATCACAGCTAAACACAAAGTCCCCACAAACCCTTCATAAACAGCATCCTTCCAGTTCCCTACTGCCTCTTTAGGATTGGGATAGTTGGCCACACCAGTGAAGACTGCACAACAACTGACTTCATCAGACATGACGGTTTAATGATATTTGGTGGTTTGGTCTTTAGTGGATTGGTGTTGTTTGTGTTTGTGGTTTGGGGGTTTGTGTTTGTGGTTTGGTCCCCCATCATAGCAGACAGTGTCGTCCTTCAGTACCTGGACCTGCTTGGTGGGCAGAGCCATGTTGGGCACCATGATGAGCAGCAGCAGCAGCCAGACAACCACCGACAGCAGACGGGCGAAGCCGACTTCATGCAGGCGCAGAGATCGCAGAGATGGACAGTCCTGCAGGAGAACAAACCATCAGACCAACCGACACTGAATAGCTTCCTACATGTTTACAAGACAAGCTCCTGCCGTACCTGCATGTAGCGGTCGGTGATGATGAAGGCAAGGAAGGCGATGGAAGCGTACAGGCTGATGTAGATGGTGACGGCGCTGGCCTGGCAGTGAAACACCATGAGGCTCCATGGTACCCCGATGTCCATCATGATTTTAAAGGGCAGAGCAAACAGCAGCAGCAGGTCGGCAGCCAGCAGGTTCACCAGGTAGATCCTGCTGCTCTGCTGCTGCACAAACACAACCACCGACATGACAAACAGAAAGAACTTCATCAACAAACCACCGTCATGTTAACAGTGCTGGTAGTTTGTCAAGAAATCAACAATGCTAACTCTTTAAAAAGGAAATAAATAAAAAAAATGCTAGCTTAAGAATGCAAGTCACGTCACTGTTGTAGGAAAGCTAGTGACTAGCCAACAAATGCTAATGACTAGCCTAGGAATGCTAGGGACTAACTTAGCAATGCATGGTATAACAATGCTAGTGACTAGAATGTGGGTGACTAACATAGAAATACTAGTGACGACCAGTATTTATGAATCTTTAGTGTAGGAATGCAGGAATGTGAGTGACTAGAATGCTACTGAAAAGGGTGGAGTGCTAGTGACGGCCATAGCATTTTAGTGACTAGAATGATAGGGACTAGTGTCGGAGTGCTAGTTGTGTACTAGCCTAGAAATTCTTCCCAACAAATTCCATGTCAAGTTTGTAAATGAACATCTAAAGAAGCCTGGTTTACAAACACGTCTTATGCGCTGATTAAAACAGAAGTTTCAGGCTTCAGTAAGTAAAGTATGGAAGAAAAACCAACATAATAGAGGATCTGAGGATGCACCTTAGACAACAGAGCAGCAAGAATCTGACAGAACTGAAAGACTCTGAGCTCCTGTTACACTTTACATTTTTTGGAATCAGGTCATCCCTTACATCCTTTACTATTCACTGTTATCAAAACTTTGTCAGGCTTCAGTATCTGGCACCACTTTGAAATACTTATCTTGAACTATTAAGTACTTTGTGCATTTTTAAAAGCTGCTCTGGAATCTCATCAGATCATCTACATGGAGACCTGTGATGGAAGAACCAGGTTTAATACTGTGAGCTGATTCTGAGAATTCTCAACCCTGAGTCACTGAGTGAAAGAAAAAACACAGAAACATCCCCAACTGCTGCTCCTCCCTTCAAATCTTCCTCTTCTTCTGCCGTCACCGTAAACGAACTTTGTCACTTTGTGTGAGTCACACCTGACCACAGACTGTTTCACCTCCTGTTTCCTCTGTTCATGTGTCACGTCACATCATCTGTCTCCTCTCAGTTTGTATCATGAAGTCCTACAGTGACTTTAAACAGTGTTGAAAGTTTCCCCTTTTAGTGCTTTTCAAGTCAAATCATGGTCAGTTTAAAAGAAATTCCAAAGACTCTTTCTTGTCAAAGTGAAACAGACTTCTACGGAGTAATGTTTAATTTATAGATCTGTACCTTGTCTGTGGGGCTGCTGATGAAGGCCCACAGCGACAACAGGCTTCCAGGCAGACCAATGATGAAGATGAGGATGTAGAGGACGATGAAGGGGCCCATCTGGTCGTTCACGATGCATTGCTCCGCCCCCTCGGCTCCTGCAGCGCTGGCGTTGGACAAAGTCGGCATTGTGGGAAGCTGGAAAACAAAAGAAGCTCCTGTTTCAGTCACAGTGTAGAATTTGCATGAAACCACATTCAGTGAAGAAGAAGAAGAAGCTTCAACGGTGAAGGAAGTGAAACCAGACGAGGTGCAGGTGGATCACAGCTCGGATGAGAGCAACTTCACTCATTTACATGTTTTTATTTCTTCTAGAAGTGGGCGAAGCTTCAATGGAAAGGAGTGAAGTCACACATCTCTACACCAGTCAGGATTCAGCTACGTTTAAATGCAGATGTGGCGTCTCTTCTGTCCTTCATCAGGTCACTTCTTGTCTCAGTGAGTCTCATTTTTACCTAAACAAATGCACTAAAGGATGCAGAAGAATATCCATCACATCGGAGACAACACTACCACAAAATAAAAGCAGAATGATGAAACTGGCGACTTTCATTTAGTGGAGTATACTTAACTTTTATTTAATAAATGACAGAAATATTTACCTTTTACTCCTAAAGCCCCCAAAATATTTCTCCTTTGATATCAGTATGATAGTTCACTCTAAGGAGCTCTGACATTGAAAAGAAATAGACACATCATGGAACATTGTCACGTATTTAATCACCAATAACTGTAATTTATTTTAATGTCACCTCATTCTCCAAATTCTGTTCAGTTTCTGACTTTATTTCCTCACTAATTTCAGCTAATCTCTACACACTGAACGATGCTTGCACGTCAAACCAAAGCAACAAGCTTTCAGAAAGTATTCAAAACAAGTCAATGATGAATTGGATCTGTTTTCTGTTCAAAATGCTGCTAAAGAGCCAAATAAAGTTTCTGAATTTCACAATAAAACTCTTAAACACATTACCAGCAATGAAAATCTGTGAATTTGAATCAATACTTTTAGTCTTAGGTTTATGTCAACAAATAAAATGCAACATATCAGCTTGAAATCAGAGAAGTATTTATAAGAAGTTGTGTTTTAGTCATAAGTTATCTGTTGTTTTGGCTTTCAGTCTGCGTCACACCACTTTTATCATCTAAATCTTGTTTCTGGAGACCAGCAGCACAAAAACTCAGGTGTTTCCTGATGTTCAGAACTAGTTGTCAGTCCTCTGATGTTTAATATTTTAACTAATTACCTCCGCCAAGGAGGTTATGTGATGGCTGGCGTTGGTTTGTTTGTTTGTTTGTTTGTGTGCAAAATAACTCGAAAAGCAATGGACGGATTCGGATAAAATTTTCAGGAAATGTGTGAAATGGGACAAGGAACAAAGGATGAAATTTTGGGACTGATCCAGATCACCGTCTGGATCCAGGAATTTTTTTAAATCTAAGTGTAACCGGGTGGACAATTAAATGCAGTTTACTCTACAAGCCACCAGAGAGCACTCTTGTTTTTGGGGTAACCCCCTCTGACCACATGAGATTTTGGGTCTCCACACGACAGACAGTGACAATGATGGTCTTCTCTTTCCTTCCTGAGCGACATACGCACGGTTGGACTGGCATTTTTACCTCCAGTTGTCTAAGAAGCTGGGAGGCTGTTAGGAGCTGCCGTGCTAGAGGCCACGCCTGTTCGTTAGGTCGGATGGAGTGAAGGCCGCCTTGTCGGTAGGACATTTGAACTGTATGTAATTACATTTGTATCTTGTATCTAAGGATATGGCGAGACAAGATGAACAGGGAGGGTACAGACAGGCAGTGCTATATGAATCCTATAAGAGTGCTGTAACATGCCATGTTGTTCCCAACAACCAATCTTACATCTGAAAACTGGAAACAAATAATCAACACAGAAACAAATTGGACACCAGAAGTCTTGACAGTATACAGGGTTAGGACGCCAGAGGACAGGAGTAAAGGAAGAATGTATAGCGGGCGTGAGTTTAGTGCAAAGTCAGAAGAGTGACTCCGCACAATCTGGCTGGTCCCATCAGTTCTCAGCAAGGGGACTCGGCAGGATTTTGTAAGCCCTGAACAAACATGCATGTTTGTCATCCAGGAGGCACCACCCAGAAGACCACCCAGGCCACAGACCAGCACACGGACCCAGAGACCAAGAGGAGGCAGCAACCGACACCCCCAGGTCGCCAAGGACAAGCCCAGAGGGCACGGGGCACGAGGGCCCACCCGCCACCCCACCCGCCTAACATCAAATATCTTTTGTTATATAAAAAAAATATTTATTTAAATATTTTGTTATTTTTTATTGTATTTAAATATATTTTCTTATGTAATTTGAGAAAACAGGAAAAATATGTAAAATAATGTTAACTCATTGAAAACTTAGTCCAAAAAAAACATTAAATAATTGTACTTTGAAATAGAAGGAGCTGCAACTCTGCACTGCACAGAGCTGTGAAAACTTGTGACTCGACAAGTTCTGATCGTGGCTGTTTTCCTGTTGGCCTCACTAAAAATGCACGTTGAATAAACACTGTGCAGGGCTTGTATATGTAAATGAGCACATGAAAGATAAAAGAGTAACATGAAACAACATCTAAAGCAAAACCTGAGGAATCAGCAGCTTCATCGACTGGTTACAGGTTTACAGATATGTCTGTTTGGTTGTTGAAGCTCTTATTTCATATTTGCAGCCACTGTGCTTTTGTATAATGTCAAAAAAAAACACACATCCAAGCTGCAGCAGAGGAGGTGTCAGACGTGGATGTGCAGGATGTCACGTAAACTCTGTGGTCGCACAGCAGGAAACTAAATAAGGAAACTTTCTCTCATGTCAGACTCAAACTGAGCAGCTCGAGTTCACTTCTGCACAAACACAAATGCAGTTAATGCTGACGATGACACACAAATGAACGGGGGAAATCTTTTCTCAGGATAATAAAGACCGCACAGAACAGAACGACTCCGCAGCACAGAGGAGGAAGCTTCATACGTCTACACAGGGAGAAGTCATGTTTAAAATCACGCAGCGCTGTAATACTGTTTTTACTGACACAAAGAGACAAGAAAATACCAGGAGACACAAAATAAATGAAAATATATGCAGAATAACCAGAAAGACACAGAAGCAACAAAAAACAGATGCAAAATTACAACAAAAAGTAACAAAACAACTGCAAAGAGACAAAACGATGACAAAGGAAACTATTTAAAAAAGATCTCAGAATAACGCAAAATATCCAAAAAGAGATGCTGTATGACCACAAAAAGACACAAAACAAGCACAAAGAGACATAAAGTGACGAAATTCAACAAAAGATGAGCATAAAAAGACACGATACAACCAGAAACAGATACAAAATAAGCACAAATATAAAAATACATGCAAGGAGACAGAGAGGGACCACAAAGAGGTGCTAATAGACCCAAAACTACTGCAAAGAGACATAAAGCAATGAGATACATGTGTGTGAGGACAGTGTGGTGAAAAATGACCAGAAAGAGACGCAAAATGAACAAAAACAGATGCAAAATGACAAGAAAGGCAACTGAAAACAAGTGCAAAATAAACACAAAAAGACACAAAACAACTGCAAAGGGACAAAATGATGACATACAACACAATGAGATGCAGAACAGCCAGAAAGAGAAGACACGTTTGAAAAAGAGACACAAAATATACAAAAATAGATGCAAGATAACTGAAAAAGAGACAGAGAACAAATAGATGCACAAGAGCCACAATGACAAAAAAAGTACTGCAAAGAGACGCACAAAGACCAGAAAGACATATTACGTTTAAAAAACACACACAACGGAAAACAATTAAAAAGACACACTGAAAGACCAGCGAGAGACAGAAAGCAACCACTAATACGAACAAAAGAACGGCAAGACAGAAAAAACAGAAACACTAAATGAACACGACGACCCACAAATCAACCTCAGAGATGCTAAATGAGCATAAATACAAAACGTGTTCAAATAGACACAAAAAGACCACAAAGACATGCAAACCGACCACAATCAGCACAAATAGTCATAGAACTGGTGCAAAGACACGTAGCTGCAGCGACCCAACGAGATGGGAAAATGATCGCAAAGAGTCAGAAACCGACAAAACAGATGCAGAATAAACACAAAGACACAAAACAGCCGCAAAAGGACAAAGATGACGACATAAACCACAACGAGACGCGAGAAGAAGAGACGCTTTTAAAAAAAATAGGCACAAAAATACTGCAGAGAGACATAAAATGACAAGATACAACACAAAGTGAGCACAGGAGACAAGCAGAATGAACACAGATACAAGAGAGACAGAAGGGCAACAATAAGATGTGTAATCAACACAAGAGACACAAAACCACGAGATACAACAGCACGAGATGAAAACTGACCAGAAACAGAAGAAACATTTGAAAATAGGCACGAAAACTACCACAAAGACACGTCAAACGATGAGGTAAAACACAAAAATGAACACGAATAGAAAACGCCTGCAAGGAGACACAAACAAAGCAAACAGACACAAAACTAATATAGGGAGACTTAAAATGGTGAGGCACAACATCCCAACAAGATGAAAGATGACCAGGAAGAGACAGAAGCGACCAAAAACAATTAAATGTAAACACCAAAAGACACACAACAACTGCAGAAGGCCAAAATGATTACACACAACACAATGAGATGTAGAACAACCAGAAAGAGAAGAAACCCTGGAACAAGAGACACAAAATTAACAAAAATAGATGCAAGATGCTTGAAAAGAGACACAGAAAGGCCACAAATAGAAACAAGCAGGTAACAGAACACACAGCCTGATGAAACATGAACAACAGTGATGATACATCCTCTAACAACCACAAAGTGCTGCTGGTTATTTCTGCTATTAGTGACATTAGTGATGACATTACACACAAACCCACAGGCTGTCGTGGGTTTTAATGCCACCAGCAGCAAAAATCACCTTAAACCAGCAAAATGTTCTGACAGTGACACATAAACCTTTAAAAAACACCTGACGTGTGTAGTTTAAGCTTTTTAAAAACACCTGCTGGCTGTTACCAAGCAAACAGCAGGAAACTGTGAAGTTTGATATTTTCTCCAAATACTCAGCTGGAGCTCTTTTACATGTTGGACAGACATGAAACTGTCCTGGTTCAATATTTAGTAGAGAAGATGAACAAACTGTTAGAAAATATCTAGTCCAATGTCTTCCTGGATGGAGTACAGCTTCGTCGAACACTTTAAATACCTGTTACTGACACTGGACCCAGCACTGACATTTAAGAAACTTATAAAGCGCCTCGCAAATACTGTTCATTTTAATGTAGTACATTTTAGACAGGTAAGACCCTTTATGACTCTGTACGCTGCACGGATGTTTTTCTGTCACACATAGAGTACTGTACAACCACATGGTCACATGCTGCTGGTAACACTCAAACCAATAGAATCACTTTTTTAAAAAGCCATAGAACTTTTGGACAAGAAACTGTCCTCATCTCATCATTTCACTGTTTTAGACAAGTGCAGTTTACTCAGAACCTAACCTCCTGCCTCCAACATGAGGCAGGAGGTTAGGTTTTTGCCGGCGTTTATCTGTCCTTCCGTTTGTCTGCCTTTTAGCGGGAAAACTCAAAAAGTTATGCATGGATTTTCAGGAAATTTTCAGGAAATGTTGATAATGGCATAAGGAACAGATTATTACATTTGGTGGTGTTCTGGATTACCATCTGGATCCAGGATTTTTTGAAGGATTCTTTGGCGGGGATTGGCAGAGGTCTGCACTCTCCGAGTGCTTTTCTAGTTTTAAACATGGTTGTTTTGTACATAAAGTTTTGCATGGACTTGGCCCTCCTCCATTACAGGATTTTATTAAACAAAGACTGTGGGTGGGATGGGCACCAGGGCCACAGTTCGGGGGGACTGTGAGGTTCCACACAGACGCACCACATTGGGACAGACTGTGCTCTCAGTCAGAGGCACTAAGTACTGGAATAGTCTCCCATTATCAACAAGAGAGACTCCAACACTGGCCACCTTTAAATCACACCTGAAACAGTGGCTAAAGGAAGAACCAGACCTGAGAACACTTTTAGTGTGTAGTAGTTGTTATTGTTGTATCTTGTCATTGTATTTTGTACTGTTTGTATTTCGTCACCTGCCTAGGGACTACAGATGGAGGCTAGCGTCTTTGCTATAATCTGGCATATTTACACTGTAAATGTAGCAGATGTTCATTAATATACACTGTCCCTATTAAATAAATAAATAAATAAAGTAAGGTTCTTTGATAGAAATCAGCTAGAAAAAGCCTGTGGACATAAAAACTGAAGGAAAGAACTACAGCTCCCAACATGCATTTCAGAAAGCAGCATCTAAGCCGTAAACACCAGTGGCACCGAACACATTTACTGTCAGCTGCTTGAGTCTGTCAAACAGAAAAACACCAAATGACACAAAATAAAAAATATCTGCAGAGGCACAAAATTACCACAAATAATAATAATAATAATGATAATAATAATAACAATAATAATAATAATAATAATAATAATAACAATAATAATAATGCATTGGTTTTATATAGCGCTTTTCTTGACGCTCAAAGACGCTTTACATTACATTATTCATTCATTCCATATTCGATGGTGCTAAGATACGTATGTAGCCACAACTGTCCTGGGGTAGACTGATGGAGGCGAGGCTATCAATCTGTGGCATCGGCCTCTCCAACCACCACCAACCACTCACTCTCACACTGCATTCAGTAACACAAAACTAACTGCAAAGAGACAGAAAGGAACCAGAAAGAGATGGAAGAGACGCAAATTTAGCAAACAAAAAAAGAGACGCAAAACACCTGGAAAGGTGAGATGACTTTTGAAAAAGAGAAAAAAGTAACAACCAGATAGACACAGAGCACACCAAAATAAACACAAGAATACATAAAACAACTGCAAAGAGACAAAATGATGACATGGGGATGCAGAACAACCAGAAAGAGAGGAAACCTTCCTAAAAGAGAAAATGAACACAAAGAAACAAATTAGATGCAAAATACCAAGAAAGACATGCAAAATGAACATTAATATACACAAATCTAACGGGAGGAGACACAGAACTGAAAACAGGCCTAAAATGGACACAGGTACATAAAATGAAGACACGCAAAAATGTGAGATGCAAAACAAGCAGAAAGATCCAGAAGTTTTGAAAAAGAAACAAAAAAATAAAGCAAAACAACTGCAACGACACAAGAAAACCGAAAATAGACACAAAACTACGGCAGAGAGACAGAAAAGGACCAGAAGGAAAACACAAGCTTTGAGAGACGCAAAACAATTAGAAAGAGACGCAAAACAACTAGAAAGAGACAGAAGCAGCCAAACCCAGATGCAAAACAAACACAAAAGCAAAAGCAACTACAAAATTACAAACTAAATTACAAACTGACGGCATACACCGGGAACCACAGCGACTGCAAAGACATACAGAAAGCCCACAAACAGACACAAAACTACTGCAAAGAGACATAAAATGGCGACATACAACAACACAATGAGAGGGAAAAGGACCAGAAACAGATAGAAAATGGGCACAAACTAACTGCAAATCAACTAAACAGGGCGCAAAATAATAGTAAATATGTAAGAGGATGCAAAGACGCACCAGAGGGCCACAAAGAGACAAAAACAAACTGAAAGGAGGCAAAAAAAAATGAACAGAAAGATCCACAAAGAACCACAAAGAGACATCAAGCAACGACAACAAGACGCAGCATGGCCACAAAGAGAGAACTTTTAAAAGAAAAAATAGACGCAAAATGAACAAAAGTAGACGCAAAAGAACTCGAAAGAGAAAGATTTTTTGAAAAAGAGACAGAAAACGTACACAAACAGACTCAAAGCCCATCTGTGTTGTTTGTCAGTTGTTGTTTCTAAGTAGAAGTGTGAGAAGCCTTCTGAGGTCTCAGAGGCCTGTTGTCTAATAACACGTTGATGTGGAGAAGCCTGAATTTCCTGAAACCAGTCTGAGATTCTGGTGCCAACATGAGAACAAACAGATCCATTTTCCATCAGCTGAGTGTCTGATCACCTCCACAGTTATCAATAAGGATCAACAATAATAAATACACCTGATGAAAAACAGGTTTCAGAGCGGCAGACCGTTCAGTGCCTTCTGACCATCTTAGTTCAGCTTTGATTAAAGCTGTTTAAGCTCATATCTGATCATCACAAACCTGAAGGAACTTTGACCTCCTGCTACGTCCTCTCAGGGTTCCTCAGACCTGGTGTTGGATCCCAGAGGACGGGCAAGTGACCAGTCGGGCCTCCAGGTTCTCCTCAGGTCCTCTGGGTGCGTTTGATTTTGTCTGCTGCTGCAGACCTTGTAGTTGAGGCTGGAAGGTGCTTTCCTGCCTGATAGCAGCATGAGGCTGTTGTCAGAGACCACAGGCCACACCCCCTCAACACACACACACACTTAACCACACTGTAACACACACACATACACACACACGTTAAGACATTTCCAGTGACTGAGTCAGTTAGTTTCAGACTGATTTAGGAAAACACGTACACATTTATTTGGAGGCTTCTGGTTTTTCTGAAATGTTTCTGACACTTTTACAGTATAACGGCTACTTACAGTGCTGGAAGAAGAACTACTAACACAGTATAACATATATATATATATATATATATATGTATATATAAATATATATTATACTGTGTTAGTAGTTCTTCTTGTATCTGAACCTATGTTAGATACAAGAAGAACTATACATATATAAATACATGTATTTATATATGTATTTATATATATATATATATATATATATATATAAATACAGTATAAATACTATGTTACAAGTAAAAATACAACAGTATTAACATTAGATACAGTAAGACAGGATACTATAAGTAAAGATATGATAAGTTCAGATAAATTAGGATATGATAAGTTAAGGTATGATAAGATAAGTTAAAATAAGATATAATAAGTTACAATACGTTAACCTAGTATACAAAAGTTAAGATAACGTAAGTTAGGGTAACTTAAGATCAGATAGCGTACAATAAGACAAGACAAGATAAGCTAGGATAAGTTAAGATACAGTAAGTTGTGATAAAATAAGACAGGCTAAATTAAGATATGATAAGTTAAGATACAATAAATTACAATGTTAACATAATATGCAAAAGTTAGGATAGCATAAGATAGGATAATAAGTTAAGATAAGATAAGATGAGCTAAGATACAATAAGTTAGGATAAGTTAAGACAAGATAACATAGGTTCAGATACAATAAGTAAAGATATCATAATGTAATATTGTTTCGGATATTAATAATGCTGTCTAAAACACACTTTTAAATGTGTTACTCTGTTTGTGAAAATGTATAAAGGGTAGATTCCTGTGCTTTTTGCATATAGACCACATTAGACTATATTCATATCTAGAACTGCTCTACATAGATCAGTCATGTATGGACTGGATTGTCCCACAGAGGCTACAGACTCTTTAAAACACAGTCTTTCACTTCTGAAACTTTTGTTTTGTTGCTAAAAGTCTGGATCCAGATCTAAAACCATGAAGTGCACACAGGTACCTGTAGCATTAGTTCCCAGCAGACTGTTACTGTCATGCTGAACTGCACAACTACATTAAACTTCCTCGTCCTTTGTGTTGCGTGATGCAGCTTCATTCACCCAACTGTGAGAATAACCTGCTGGAGGTCAGCAGAAGAGGAATTGAGACAATCTGACTTCCTGCAGTGAGACCTAAACACTACTGATGATAACAACACCAGATAATAACCCAGTTACATCCCATCCATCCCTGTTCTCAGAGTCTAACCCTACATGCTCAGAGTAATGCATTTTTTGGATTGTTTTCTCTGCAGGAACCAAATTGTGATCTAAAACTGAGGTAGACACCAGACTGTGGACTGTGTTCACCTATTACAGCGCGCTGAGTACTATTCAGGTCACCAGTGTAACACCTTTTCTACATTAACCCTCCAAACTCCAGGCAGTTTCTGGACATTTTTTGTCACATTTTTCTTCACTGTGGTTCATTTTTCTCTGCAATATAAAGTCCTGCACCTCTATGGAGACAGAACAACCATGTAGAAGGAGAGACAACTCAGAAAGAACTTCTGTGCTGAACGACACAGTTAGACTGAGAGAAATTCTTTTCTTAAGAAGTAGAGTTTATTTGATTATTGAATTAAATAACCTGGAATGAACATGTTCATTTTTCAAATGTCCACAGATGTTACGAACATGAGAAAAAAATGAACGCTCCACATACTGTAGATATTGAACTATTTCCATGTTTCCAGCCTCTACAAACTTTCTCTCTACTCTGCTCATCAGCTGTAGGAAGATGTTTCGCCATGCTGAAAGTATCTTCACCAACTTGCTCCTCTGTTCTCTGGTTTTGAGCCATGCTGCATTTATTTTATGATCCAGTAGGTTTCATTAACCTCTGATTCTAAAATTCTCCAGATTAATTGTCGTGGTGTGTTTTGGGGTTCAGAGGGTTAATAAAGTCATCAATAAATGTGTGTTGCTATATTCTTCCTTAATATAGGAAAAGAATTTCCAGATTTTTGCTGTTTTGTTAAATTAAAGATTACATCTAGTAAAATCAAAAAATTTTTTACATGTTGACTGCAGAAAAATAAATGAATAAATCAAAGAAAACTAAATTTACATAATATGCACGTCAAAAATCTGTGTTTTTAAAAACAGTATATTGTTCTTTAACAATGTTTGACCCTAAAAATACTCTATTATTTTTTAAAAAAAAAACTAAATTTAGCAATTTACAGATTTCCCCTGTTTTAGTAAACTACAGATATGAACTAAAATCACATAAAAAACGTATTGATTTACATGTGGACCACCAAAAAAGGCCTCAACTGTACATCTGTACATAACATCCACCTTAATTATCTGTATTTTAACAAATGGTAATTCAGTCTGATCATAAATTAGACAGTTTTACTTTATATAAATCAGCTCAAAAGTATAATTATTTTACAAATATTTGCTGTTATTTTCACAGTTTTTACAGTTTTTGAACTGGCATTCTTGCTGCCAGATTTTTCACGTCTTTTATGGATTTTGTGGACTTTATGAAGCCTGATGTGCCACGTGGTTCTTAAAATGTTCTGTCAGCAGGATTTTTACCAGCAGGTGTCAGTTTTTGCACATATTTGCTGTTGTGTTTAGCAGCATAAATCCTGGGGCTACAGGACGCCGATCTGCCTCGTGATCGTGCTGTTGATCTTGATGCCGCTCGTCCGCCCGTCGCTGCTCCTCCGCTCGGCGCCGGCTGCATTCGTTGCGACCTGCGTGATGCTAAACACCCTCCTCAGGCTCAGCTGTGACCTGAAGGCCTTGCAGAAGATGAAGTAGATGAGCGGGTCCAGGCACACGTTGAGCACCGACACCATGATCGTAATCTCCTTCAGGTAGAAGAACACCTGGCTCCATGAGCACCACCACCTCGTCCTGAAGGCGTATGGGAGGCGAACCAGGTGGTACGGGACGAAGCACACGCAGAAGACGCTCACCAGCACCAGCATATTGCGACGGGATTTGGCCAGCTTCTTGGAGCCGGAGGATGCCGGTTGCCTTTCCTGTGCCTGTGACAGCCGGCGGGAAATGCTGCGGTAGAAGAAGACGAGGGACACGAGGACGACCAGGAAGATGGCGGCAGAGCAGGTGTGCATGATCTTGTAGAGAAGACGGAGCTGCGAGCTGTGCAGGTCGTCACACCTCATCGTGTTGGGGATGGAGTCCGAGACTTCCTGCGTGAGGAGAGACACCAGGACATAGGTGCTCATCATGGCGAGGAGGCAACCCCAGGTTACCATGGAGATGATGTGGGTGACTCGTACCGTTTGAAGGATGTGAGTTCCTAAAGGATGGACAATCTTCAGATACCTGCAGAGAGGAGAGGAAGGGAATTAAACTGTAAGCAGGTTGATGAAGCTACAGTCTGGTTAAGTTTGGAGATACAGTACCTATAAAACATATTCTGAGCAATCACCTTGTCGTCTCTTAAACATTTCTGTGCAGCTTTGACTGTTTACTTCACCTCATTGTCTTGCTGGAAAACAAATCTTCTCCCAAGTCTCACTTCTCTTACAGACTGTATCAGGGTGTCCTCCAGGATTTCTCTATACTTTGCTGCATTCATTTTACCCTCTACCTTTACAAGCCTTCCAGGGCCTGCTGCTGAGAAGCATCCTCACATCATGATGCTGCCACCACCATGCTTCACACTGAGGAGGCTGTTTTTGTGATGATGTACAGTGTTGTTTTGTAGTCTGAAAAAAGACATGACTTCAGAGTCTCCCTCATGTCTTCTGCTGAACTCTAGTCCAGATTTATTTTATTTGTCTTTCTCTTTGTCTCCATAAAGCTTTGACTGGTGAAGAACAGACAACAGTTGTTGTATGAACAGTCTCTCCATCTCAGCTGCTGAAGGTTTTAACTCCTTCAGAGGAGTCATAGGTGTCTTGGTGGCCTCCCTCACTGGTCTCTTTCTTGTTCGGTCACTCAGTTTTTGAGAATGTCTTGCTCTAGTCAGATTTACACATGTGCCACATTCCTTCAGTTTCTTAATGATGAATTTAACAGGACTCCAGGAGATATTAAGTGACTTGGAAATGTTCCTGTATCATCCCCTGACTAAATTATCATGAGAAATATTTTACAATAAATCTCATACTGGACTATCAAGCCAACAAAACTCGACAACAGCTATATCAGATTTGTTAAAAAAAAACAGCTCCCTGCTGCTATGTAGCTGTGGAAGCTGTATAGTTAGACATACAGTATATAGACAGTGTGTTGTCAGCTAGTTGTGTTCTTCTGCCCCATTGTGTCACAATGAAGTAAATTATACACCTTTAAATGTTACTAGCAAATTTCCTTATTTTGATTTTTGATTTAGTTGATTTTCACTCTTCATTTTGTCATAAGTTGTCCTCATTGATCCCCTTAACATGTATCTAAGTGTATGGAATATTATTCTGACATGCAGTGTTTTGAATTTAGATTTGAGTAGCTGTGAGCATGAAGTTCACTTTAGATACTGGAGCATTTGTTTTTTCTGCACCAGCAGACCACATCCTTAAGCTTTCAAAGCAAATGCAGCCATCGCAATTTCACATCCTGAAATTGACCTGAGCGCCTGTTCTGTGCAGCATCTGACACTACTAATTTTCTACGATAGAATGAATAAAATGCATGGTTCTTTGCCACAATAAAACAATCATGCATTTAGGTTCTTTCACAAATATATTAAAGGTCTTCTGGAAATATGATAAAATCTGCTGGGTGAAAAATATGCATCCAGCAACTTGATTTTGGTGATGAGGAAAGTTGTGTTAATCAAATTTTCTTCGTGGCCTCTTAACTTCTTGTAAATGATAACGATTGACTACAGCTGCTGACTCCTCTGAGCCAATTTTAATAATTTGAAAAAGCAAATCATTGACTTGAACAAGTCAGAAAAGTCAATTGGAGACATTTTAAAGCAGTTACAGATCACAAAATCAAGAATACTAAACATTGTTTTCATGTTATTGCCATGATCAGGAAGAAAACACAAACTATCATCTGCTGCTGACAGAGAATTGGTCAGGATGGACAAGAGTCGACCAAGAATCAGCAAAAATCAGGTCTGCATGAATCAGAAGCTGCTGGAACACAGCTGTCAGTGAAAGTTCTGTGGTCAGGTGAAACAAAACTGAGCTATTTGGCCAGAATGAGCAGAAATATGTTTGGAGGAGAAAAGTTGAGGCCTTTAACCCCAAAAACACCAAACCTACCATCAGGCATGGAGGTGGCAGTATCATGCTCTGGGGATGTTTTGCTGCTTTAAACAAAGTAAATGGAATAATAAAGGAGGAGGATTATCTCCACATTCTTCAGGAAAACCTAAAATCCTCAGCAGAAGGTTTATTATTTACAGTTTAGAACAAAGCTGCGACACTGAAAACAAAGAAACAATCCTATTTCATTTTTCAACACCTCTACACCTTCCAGGAAAAAAAATTGACTGCTGCAAATTTAAACTTCATTGTACAGGGAACGCAGATTTATATATTTAGGACTTTCTCTGCTGCTCTGCTAAATAAACATCAAAAATTCTTCTGTGTGAAACAGCCACCAACAACCTTTTTCCATGTTGTGCCCAGCTGGTATCAGGATTAACCACAAAAGCAGATTAAATTCTCCAGGTAACCAGAGGATGTTGCTGTTCTGCTGAAAATGATTTGCCTTTATTTTCTTGCGTTGAACAATGAGCAGCCTTGTGTTTCCTGTGTAGCTGTGGTTTAGTAAACAGTGTGTAACTGATCAAAGGGTGTACTTCTATTTGTACTTGTTCTTAAATGCAACCAGAGCCTTCAGATGATGAGACCAGTTTTATATTCAACTGCTTATTATAATCTGACCGGTATATTTCTAAATGTACTTCTAATTTTTGTCCAGAGTTCCTGTTCAAATGCAAGCTGGAGGATGTTTGGTTCTCTTTTTCTTTAATCGTTTCCCGTTATATAATGTTTCTTGTTCATGACAGCATCAGATATCAACCATAAATATGTGAATGTAGCCAGCCTGTACAGAAGTTTTGTGAGAAAACAGTACCAGCTGGAGAGTTGAGCTGATGAATTTATGCACTGAAATAAGATATTTTCCTGCTATGTGCAGATTATGATGGTAGTATTTGAAGAGAGAGAAAAAAAAGTAAAACCTGGAGTTAAGATGACATCTTGATATGCAAACCCTGCTTTAAACAGCCTAAAGTTCACAGGAACTTTAAGGTATTCAAAGTCTTCAGCAACACACTGAGGAAGTGGGCAACCAATGAGCCGACTGACCGACTGCTGGGCAGCAGCTGTGAGAAAAAGATAAAGTCATCCTCTGCAGAAAACAGAGGCACCGTGACCTCACATCTAACCACATCTGGTTTTCTGTGAAATGATATCACTTGGTTTTTTTGAAGGCGACTCAGAGTGACGGCAAACAGACGCCCACCTGAAGACATTTACTCAGAAAAGTCCCATTTACTGACTGTAACTGATACTGTGACGACAGAGCAGAGGTGTACTGGGCAGAATAGTACAGGACGACCTTTAAGAGAAAATATATGTTGGTTTACAGATGTAGCATGTAGAAAGACAGTGAAGCTGAACCAGTAACTGAATTTTACCTTTAGAAGTCATTTTCTTTTCATGCTAAAGTTCCACATAGCAGCGGATAAAGTGAGTACAAACTGAGGCGGCTGCAGTTTCTTTGCCTGGACTGACTTAGCACTGACATTATGTAAATTTAGACCCCGAAGATAAAATTAGGAACCTGTAATAGAGTTATCTTTTCAGATGATGTGACTTTTCTTATAACTCTCTGCATACACAGTATGTTGATTATTTGTTTAGCCGAACGGATTTAAGGATGAAGAAACACGTCTGTGTCAGAAAGAAAACAAATTTAGTTGAACTGCACCAATTCTGTCCAGAGGAGTCAAAGATAAACCAGAAGCTTGTAGACAGAAACCAAAAGAACCTCACTGGGGTGACAATGACCACTGGATGTTTAACTAAATGTAAACATTTCTGTATGTATATTTTTGACCCAGCAGATTCCGTCATATTTCCAGAAGACGTTTACCTTTTAATAAATATATGAAAGAACCAAAATGCACGATTGTTTTTGTGACAAAGATTCATGTGTTTCAATGATTCCATCAAGGACAATTCAGAGTTACAGGAGTCATTGGAAACTTAGTCTTAACAAATAAATGGAAACTTTCATCCATGGCTGTACATGCAGGACATGAACCAGAACAGCCTGTAGAGCTGCCGTCCTACCTGTTGGCGGCGATGTAGCCCATGAACAGGATGCTGGCATACATGTTAAGGTAGAAGGCGGAGGCGCCGAAGTTGCAGTAGATCAGGCGGACTTGGATGGAGTTGGTGGTGTAGTGCATAATTCTGATGGGCAGGCAGAGACTGAGCAGGAAGTCTGCGGCCGCCAGGTTCTTCAGGTAGATGGTGACACAGCTGGACGCCTGCTGCTGCTGCTGAGACCCACAGAAGTAAACCTTCAGGGTGAAGCCGTTCAGCAGCAAACCAACCTGCAGGGTCACAGCGTTTAGTCAGGATTCAGTTCAACAAATCCTGAAGGTGTTTCTGCACCACAAACTCACCAGAAACACCACACTGTAGATGATCATGAAGAAGAGGTGGGCTGAAGTGTCGACTGGGTTGCAGGATTCAGTGATGTTGGTTTTGATGGAGGATTGGTTGAATGTCGGGGCCACCAACACTCCTCTGAGGTCATCCATGATTCTGGGTTCAAAGAAAAGTGAAGTTACAAAAAGTTAGAAATGCACGTGAACAAAGTAGCTGCTGACTGGCCACCACACACTGACAAAATCTTTTCAGAAAATGTTTTTGATTTTTCTTTTTTTTTGCTAAATTGCAGATAATAACTAATAAAATCACAGAAAAATATTCTAATGTGCATGTTAACCCTAAAACAGGCCAGAACTGTGACTAAAATCTGTAATTAAAAAAAACAAAAGTAATTTCTTATTGTACAGTGTGTGACAGTAAAATTGCACTGTTCTTTCTGCATTGCAATCGGCCTAAATAAATAAATAAATAAACAATTTACAGATATTTCATATTTAAAAGAAAAATGACTTTTTACTAGTTTAACTGATGCTTTCTGTTTCATTAAATTACAGATAAAAACTAGTAAAATCACAGAAACAAATTAATTTACATGTTAAAAATTTAAAAATTGCCAAAATTTAAAATTATTTCTACATCAAAAATCTGTATTATTTTACATTTTGAGTGTATTTAAATCAGGAAAAACATACCACAATTTTACATACATTTGCCATAACTGGAAAGAAAAATAATGTATATTAAAGATTTTGTTAACTGCTAAATAACAAAGTTTACCTGTTTTTTTTAAATTTCAGATATTATCTCCTAAAATCACACTTTAAAAACATCAATTTACAAGTTCACTGTAAAAAAAAAACAAAGCAAAAGAAAAAACAAACATGACCACATGAAAATCCGTGTTTTTGTATTTTCTGTTTTTTCCACGTGTGACTGTAACATCTCTCGATTTAAATCTGGTTTTAAGAAATCATTATTTTACTCACATTTGCTGTTAGTTTTTGGACATTACACAATCCACAATCCTTTACAGTATTTTTTTTCTGTCACCCTTGCTGTCATATTTCACAGTTTTGAGTTTTAACTTTTTTCTATTTTTTACAGTGTATAATATGTTCCTCTCACACTGTGTGTTGCTTTTCTTGATTCAGACTAAAATCCATTTCCAAAGGAGTTCAAGTTTTGGTTTTGGCCACTATTATTTTTGGAGAGGAGGTCAGACCAGGACAGACATTTCCTCTTTACTCTGATCAACACACTCACTTTAAGGCCTGAAAAACTGAAATGAAACCTGTAATTCAATAATGCTGAAGTTTAACTTAATTTTTTTGCAGTTTCATCCAGAAGGATAGAAATAAACCACCTTCAGTCAATTCAGTCTTAAAGTGGAAAAACACTTGATTCCTCACCAAGAGGTAGATTTGAAGTTTAACTCCACCTTCTTGTCTGCTGTTACACATCAGCAGGCAGTTAGCTTAGCTTAGCATAAAGACTTGAAATAAAGGGACAGTGCCAGCCTTGTTTGGTGCAACATAGTAAAACTGACTTATCTATTCTGTTTTACCCATAACTCTACAGTCATCAGCCAGGCTTAAACTTTCACTATCCCTTTATTTTCTATTTTAAATTTTGTTTAAAATACTGTTTATCTGTGGACTTGCTGAAGGTACTGAAGGTAACATCGCTCTGAAAGCTCACATTTCTGCTGACTAGTATGTTGCAGCTGGTGTTCAGAACATCAAAGCTGCAGCCTGAAACCACTGGTTAACTTGTGGTAAACAGCAGCAGGTTGTTCACTGCAATGTGAGTCAGTAACCAGACAGAGCAGTTCTTTATCTGAACATCAGAGGAAATTTCATTTGAGCTTAAGTAACTCTCCTGTGAAGAAACATCACTGAAACAGTGACATATTAAAGAAACACATACAACCTGCAGACAGTCATAAAGACAGTCACATCATCTGCATAGAGAAATACATCGCAGGTTTGTAATTTTATTTTTGGGATCTGTTAGCATATGTTTACCTGCATTAATGTTGAAAAATGCATTATTTTTCTCACACTTTGCACTGTTTTTTTTAGCGCAATAGTGTTAACAATCATACGAAAGGCCGTACTGCTGTAGTAAACAGTGAAACATCAAGAATATACACTTTAAATAATTATTTCTGCATGACTAAAAGACAATCTCCTCATATAATTTAGGCTCAAGGTTGTGGCTTTGATCACTGGGTTGTATTTTTCCTTAGTTTTATTTAAAATCCCATTTCTGATAAATAAAACTGTTTCCAAATATACTCCTAAAATTTTAATTTTATTAAAGTTTATGTTTTGATTTCTATTGTCCGATTTTGAAACTATCATTAGCTCCAGAATGATGTTGTGATGTTTTACATGCCAAACTCATACATACATACAAATAGAAACTGAACGTAATACTACAAAATTAAAGAAATTGAAGAATAATTATGGTAATACCCACATAAAAGTACCAGTTTAGACAAATTTGCAATATTTAGCAGTTAAATAAAAGCAATAGCAGTAAGTAGTACTATCCACTTGTCAGACATTCTTTAATCAGTTCTGCTAAACAAATAATTAACATACTGTATATGCAGACAGTCATAAAGAAAATTACATCATCGCCATGCAAAAATACATTACATGTTCGTAACTGTATTTTTTTGGTTGTACTAGCATATGTTTACAGACAATTTTCAAAAATACTTTGTTTTTCTTACAATTTACACTGCTTTTCTTTAGTCTAAAGGCCAGTTTGTAGTAAACAGTTCAAAAACAGAAATATACACTTAAAATAATTATATTGAATAAAACCGTTTCCAAATATATTCATAAAATTCCAATTTTATTGTAGTTTACATTCTGATTTCTGACTAGTTTCAGACAGTGTGATGTTTCAAATGCCCAGTTCATATAGTAAAGCCTCAAAACTGAAAATAATTCAGTGTCAAAACTGACTTAGAATAGTACACATTGCTAAGTTTAATACAATGTAACGTGAAATACCAAATAAAAATACCAGTTTATGAAAATTTGCAATACTGAGCAGGTAAATAAACATAGTAAATATTACAATGTCCATGTCTGTAAATAGTTCTGCTGAGCAAATATTCAACATAGTGTATATGCAGTCAGTCATGAAAAAAATCACATCATCTGCATAGACAATTACCCTCAGTATACCTACAACAAAGAGTCACAATCTGATAAATGCTCCTAAGTAACCACAGATGTGGAGAGTTCTTTTCTATGGCTCTTAAATATGAAATCGTTCGTGGATGAAGGATTTTACATAATCTGTGTAGGATTTTAAATCCTAAAAGGTTGGGAACCACATTAAAGGTAGAATCCATGAACCAAACCCTTAATGTTTACCTGCTGACTGCCAGGGCTGAAACCATAGCATTAGAAGTTCCTGTTTGAATATTAAAATTTATATTTCAGTATTAGAACCAAAGAAACAGCTGCTGCACATCTGAGTTTTTCTGTTGCTGTTAAAAGTTTGTTAACTAATCAGTAAGTTGATAATACTGCTGATACGTCATAGCTGTGTACATGTTTTTACATCACTTTAGTAAACCACAGAAGGCAGCAGCTGACAACACAGGAAGCAGATTTTCCATCTATAAAAGCAGATTTATCAGTGAACATTTAGCTGTAATTCACAGAGGAGCATGGTTAACTGGTGCAGTAGAAGAATAAAGAGCAGATTTACCTGCAGAACTCACCTGTCTGAGTGTCTGTCAGTGTGAATGTGGTGAGAAACACTGTTTGACTTCCTTCTGCACAGCAGGAAGGACTGAATACAGAGAGAAGGAGGGGCAGAAACAAGTGTGCTTTTATAACTGAAGTTTTGAATGTTCTCCTCATTTACAAGTCAAAACTCTCCTGGTCCGGTGCTGTTTTCATGAGTATGAGGATGGATTTTCCCAACAGGAAATCATTTTTGATGTGATGACACCTGTAACTTAAGTAAACTTGGTGAAAGTGTCTCTAACTGTGTCTGAGTAGGTGGGTTTATTAGAAAACTGCCACCTGTTAAAACACTGAGACTAAAACTGACTGAAAATGTGCCACAAAACCAAAAACCAGGCGCTAAAAAAGGTTGCAAAGCTGCAGTAGACACCAGATGTTGATACTGTTACGTAATCACTGATGAAACTCTGAGTTAGTTTTTGTAATGCCAGAGGTAACTACATTTATTATTTTGGGTTAACTACTGTTTCATTTGCATTAGTTATGAGATTTTTTATCTTCATTCGAGCATGATTCAGTTCATTTCATTTCACAGGTTAATTTGCAATTGTATAGATGTTTGTTTTTATGCAGGGAACATTTAAAAATGTTTTCCCAGCATCCCATAGTCATAATTTGGTATTTTATACAGTATTGATGTTCGAGGGTGCACTAAACTGTGTCTGCCACCAGGTGGTGCCTTTGGGTAAGTCAAAGCAAGACAAAATAGATGTCACTGATGGTAAAAACCTGAAACCTGTTTTAAAGACACAACAAAATTCCAGTGTCCTTCTGAGTCTCTGGCTGAGACATTTATGCTAAGCTAAGCTAAAGGACAGATGTGAGCGTGGTATCAATCTGAACGTGTGACACTTTGCAAGGTGGAATTAAAACTTTATTGTTCAGACTTTGTGGAAAGTGCTGTGTTTTGGACGTGTTTAGATTGATTTTAGACCTAGTCGAGGGCCATGTTGGGACTGAGAGGCTTTTGGACCTGGTTTCGGAGCATCTTAAAGAACTTTCTTCTTTCTTCTGCTTTAGGACTGGTTTTAGATCTGGTTTGGGATATTGTTTTAGACTGGTTTTGAACTGGTTTGAGACTAGTTTCAGACTTGGTTTGGGACTTGTGTTTTTTGTGGGCTGTCTTTGGACACTTTTAATATTGGTTTTAGCCAATTTAGGACTGATTTTAGAACCGGTTTAAGACCTGGGTTTAGAATGGTTTGGAGCTTGGTTTTAGAATGGTTGAAGGTTTGTTTCAGGCTGGTTTTAGACTAGCTTTAGAACTGGTTTGGAACTTTGTTTAAGACTGTTTCAGACTGGTTTGAAAACTTATTTAGGGCTTGATAATAGTGATAATAGAGTGTTGTGGGCTGGTTTAAGACCTGGTTTGGGACTTTGTTTTAGACTGGTTTTAGGTTTATTTAGGATGGGTATTAGACCATTTTCAGACATGGTTTGGGACCTTGTTTTAGGATAGTTGTGGGCTGGTTTTGGACTGTTTTCATACTGGTTTGGGACCTGGTTTAAGGCTGATTTTAGCCTGGTTTTTGATCTGGGTTGGGGACTAGGTTTAGGATAGTTTTGACTGGTTTTGGGTTAGTTTGAGACTGGCTTCAGATCTTCAGACCCAAGATTTGGTACTTTGTTTTAGACTAGTTGGGGCCTGTTGTTATACTGGTTTCAGACCTGGTTATGGGTTTAATTCCTGACTTTAGTGTGACTGTGTCAGCTCAGGTATTATTTTACTATCATTGAGATGATTTTAGGAGACCTTCTTCCTGGTTTGGAAAAACACTGCACTTGCTGATGATTCTGGTCCCCATTTATACATTATAGCGTCATTTTTGTCCAACTGTTAGTTTGCTTCTAGTAGTATTATGTAGGAGCTATTTGTTTTTCCAGTAAATAAATCTATAAAAATAACTGATGAAACAGACTTGCTACACATCATCCATCAACATCACCCTACTGCTGCTGGATGTAAAAACAAACTGTTTCAAACACATTATTGCTCTTTCAAATATGATAATTCTTGCTGTTTCAGAAGCAGAACACAATTTTTAAAAAACACTCGAATTATTCTTCTTGCAGCAGGTTCTCTACAGAGTAACTGAAGAGTCACATGTGAGTTTTTTATTTGTAGATAAGAGATTCTCATGTGGGTTTGCAGCTCTTATCAGTCAACTGTGTGAAATATTAAAGCTGCAGGAGGCTGATGTGTTTGTGAGAAAATTGTCAGACTGAGTTCTAAAAATGTATCTGCAGTTTAATCTGTGGTTATAACAGTGGCAGAAGTACTCGTGATTATGGTCATAATGACTGGAGTATTAATAAATGTTGTAATCATGTTAAATGAAAAAAATATACTTTATAAGTTAAATGAAAAAAAGTAAAATCAGCATACTTAATAAGAACCCCCTAAAATGAAACTCATTTGCACCTTAAGATATTTCACATCTGTAAAGGGAGCCAAAAACTTACCAACAACTTAAAGCATGTATATTTATGGATGTACATTCTGGCCTCTGGTGGTCACAGTTTGTAACTACATCTTTGTTTGTTATTATAAAACAAAGATATCAGTACTTTTGAGATTGTGTCTCTTCCCCATTGGTCATAGTAAATATTTACTCTCTAAGTCCCTTGTTTGGTTATTTGATAATTTTTCAAAAATAAGGAGTAAAGAGTCTAAGTTATTATTATGGCTCTATGCTGCCACAGATGGTCACAGTGTGTAAGTACATAGAGGCAGGTGTAGTTACACAATATAAGCAGCAGAGGGCAGCATAGAGACATAATATAAAAAGGCAGAATAACTTGTCTTTGGTTATTTTATTCCTGTTTATGGTTTTTATGTGACTTCATTTGGGTTTATAGATGGTCTTGGACTGGCATTAGCCGGGTTTGAGAACTGGTTTTAGGATGATTGTGGGCTGGTTTTGGACTGGCTTCTGACCTGGGTTGGGCCTTTGCTTTACACTGATTATGGACTGGTCTGGGACTGTTTTCAGACCTGGTTTGGGTCCTAGTTTGGGACTTGGTTTTAGACTGGTTTTGGTCTGACTTTTGCATAGTTTGAGAACTGGTTTGGTACTTGGTTAATGGATGGATTTTAGACTGGCTTTAGACTGATTTCAGACTGGTTTGGGACCTGGTTTTGGACTTGGTTGTAGGTACTTTGTCACAGTTTTATGCTGATTTCAGAACTGATTTAGGATTGGTTTTAGGCTGGTTTCGGATCTGGTTTGTGATCTCATTCAGAACCTTGTTTTGGACTAGTTTTAGACTGGTTTTTGATCTTTTAGATCTGTATAAGACCTTGTTTTGGATCTGCTTTGCACTGTTTTAATACTGGTATCAGACCTGCTTTGGGGCTAGTTTTAGATTTGGTTTGGACTGATTTTAGCCTGGATTAGAAACTGTTAATTTTATTGCTTGTTCTTTTAAATATTTGGGTGTTTTTAAATCTTGTTTTTATTATTTTATTAAAATTTATGCTTTTAAGTCACATCATTTGGGACTTTATTTTAGACTGGGTTTGGACTGGTCTTTGCCTGGTTTGGTGGCTAGTTTGGGACTTGGATTTAGGATGGTTGTGAGCTGGTTTTAACTGGTTGTAAACTGGTTTTGGATTGGTTTCAGGCTTGGTTTGGGCCCCAGTTTGAGACCTAGTTGTAGACAAGTTTTGGTCTGACATTTAACTGGTTTACTAATTGGTTTATGAAGAGTTTTGGACTTGGGACTTTGGTTTTAGGATTGTCATGGGCTAATTTTTCGACTGCTGTTAGACTGGTTTCAAACTGGCTTAGGAATTTGTTTTGGACTTGTTTCAGAGTAGTTTTTGGACTGGCTTCAGATGTAGTTCGTGGCGTGTCGTTATACTGGTTTTTAGTCTGGCTGGATGTTTCGCCTTGTCTTGCTGCAGGATGAATCTGAGATGTTCAGATGTCTCCAGTCAGTTTACAGAGTTTATATCCACAACCTGTAACAGGCTATCCCTCTTTTACCTATGTGTTTTATCTAGTTCCTGCTTTGATCAATTCTGACACCTGCAGAATCAAAACAGATCAAAACAATGCAGACTGCTTTATTGATTCATCTGAACCATACCCAGTGCTGCACCAGACTGATTTGCACCTCAACTTGGCCAAAAAGTCTGTCCTCATACCAGATTATTATTCGTGGTTTCACAGACAAAGGACTCATGTGACCTCAGAGCCACAAAACCAAATCAGCTGAATTTATTGAGAAGTTAAATGTTGATGGTATCGTGATAAACTCGGCAGCAGAGCAAAGCATCACAGGTTTGATGCCCAGTCATCACACTTCAGTTTCACTTCCATGCCATCTCTTCCTTCCCTTTTCTTTCCTCTCTGCTCTTCAACATTAAATAAAACAAAAAACATATTATATCTATTGCTATTTACAGACACTATAATACAAACTCTTGCTTTACTGTTAAATATACAAAAACTCCACATATACACACATTTCTGGGAAACAATTGGAATAAAAATCCTGGAGAACTTCACAGTTAAATGTGCAGTCTCATGTCCTGCGTCTTGTGCTTGTTCTCTCCACGGATGTCTGTGGATCTGAAGCTACACGTCTCTGATCTGCAGCCGCTGGCCTCACCTCCTCCTGTCCTGCCATCCCCACCCCAACCCCTCCTGCTATTATCCTGCTTTTTGGTTCCTTCCCACCGTCGCTGACTGCTCGCTCATTGGGAATCCAAAAGCAACTTTCCATTGTTGGGTTTTCTGTTTTTTGTTCTCTGTGTATAATTCGTAAGGTATGTACTCTACTATGTTAAGTGCTGTGAGATGACATATGTTGGGAATTTGTGCTATATAAATATAATTGAACTGAATGTTTGAACATCTGTGTATCCATGGCAACTGTCAAGCAGACAGTGCAGTATGGTTGAAAGCTCCTGGACAAAAAAAGTACAGATTGTAGGTGTTCTTAAAAAATTCCCTCCTCTCTTTGCCTCCTTGTCTCTTTGCCTCCTTGTCTCTTTGCCTCCTCTCCTTGCCTCCTCTACTAGATGTTGCTCAGGCTCTGGGCGGTGGTCAGCGACCTCCTCCTCTCCCGTCCGGACAGTTTTCTGAGCAGCGACTCCCTGAAGGTTCGACACATAAGAAAGTAGATGACGGGGTCGAGGCAGACGTTGAGTGCCGACAGGAAGAGCGTTCCCTCCTTTAGCTGGAACAGCAGGTAGCGAGAGTCATGGCCGAAACCTGATCCTGGCATCTGGCTGAGGGTGTACGGTACCCGGCAGACGTGATATGGAACGAAGCAGATGAAGAAGACCGCCAGGATGCTGAAGATGCTGCGGTTGGACTTGCGGCAGACGTCGCTGTTGTCACGACGGACACGGCGGTACGACTTATACACCTGGCGTGCGATGGAGGCGTAGCAGAAGGCGAGGACCAGCAGCGTCGCCCAGAACAGTGACACACTGAAGAGCGTGGACACCCGGTGCCACTGGACGCCCAGTGGTGTCTTCAGCTGCATGCAGTGCTTTGAGCTCAGCTCGTCAGCCGGCCGGCTGGTCAGCACAACGTTGGGCAGGACGCACAGGATCAGGAGGCCCCAGGTGAGCAGTGCCAGGACCCGGGCAAATCCAGCGCTCTGTAGGATGTGCAGCGAGGAGGCTCTGCCCAGCCTGGACCTGCAGGAGGACGAGGAGGCCGGCGAGGAGGGTCGGACGATTTTGGCGTAGCGCTCGAGGCTGATGAAGCCCATGAAGAGGATCCCTACGTACATGGACGAGTAGAAGAGCACGGCGGTGTAGCGGCAGATGATGACGTGGAGCCGCCATCCGCCAAGGCCCAGCTGAGCTGCCAGCCTGAAGGGGAAGGTGGACAGCATGAGCAGGTCGGCCACCACCATGTTCTTCAGGTAGACCACCAGACCAGAGTCAGCAGGAACCCTAAAGAAGATCCAGGCCGCCACGCCGTTCAGAGCCATGCCCACCACGCAGATCACCAGGTAGAGCGGCGGCAGGACCTGGTGGGTGAACACGCTGCTGAAGTCTGATTGGTTGGTAGGGAGGTGGGTGGAGTTAAGGCGATCCATTCCTGGAAGCAAAAACACAACACAGCGACATCATCATGATGATCACATGATACAGCCTGATTCTGATTCATCTCAGTGACTCACAAAACAGAAAGAAATGATTCCATTAACAAACCAAATCAACAAATGCGTGAATCATTCGCCTGTTTGTGGGAGATTTAAGTGTCTTTAAAGTCATGTTGTTTCTCTGTGTTGTTTCATGTTTGAATCACTTTTTGTGCCACTTTGTGATCATTCTGTGTTTCTTCTTGGTTGATTTCAGTCTGTTTGTTTTCAAATTTGACTGTATCTTTAAGTGTCTCTTTGTCATTGATTTGAGTGTCTATTTTCAATTAGTGTCTCTTTGTGGTCATTTTTCTTTCTCTTTGTGGTTATTTTGCATTTTTTGGGGTCTTTTTTGCATCTCTTAGTGGTGAATTTGTGTCTTTTGACAACAATTTGAGTGTCTTTTTAGTTGTTTAGTGTCGCTTTGTCATTGATTTGGGTCTGTTATCATTTTGTCTCTTTGTTGTCAATTTAAGTCTCTTTCTTGACAATTTGTGTTGATTTATGGACACTGTGAGTCTGTTTTAGTTATTTAGCATTTCTTTCTGACACTCCAACATAAAATATTACTGGTCACTTTAAACAGAAGCTCTTCTGCCTGTTCAGTGATGCCTCCATGCTTGTTGAAGAGCAGAGCAGAGATCGACCGATTGTTGAGTGTGAAGACAACAGGAAGGAAATATTCACTTCCTCTTTCTGATCAACTGGAGCAATTACCCTCATTGAGTGATAGTTCAGTGAGGGAACACCACAAACACTGATGGTATATTGTAGTCTGTGAGGAGCTCAGTGACTCATAAAGTGCATTAAAGAATATAAACACAGTTACTGGAGCTGCTGACAGACAGATCCCTGTTCAGCCTTGTGTCTCTGTTTGGGGTTGATTTGAACGTCTTCTAGTGTCTCTTTAAGGGTCAGTTTGAACTTTTTTTGTCAACAAATTCAGTGTCTTTTCAGTTGATTTGTGTGTCTTTGTCATCATTTTGTGTCTTTGTGGTGATTTTTGGTCTAATTTTGGTTGTTTTGTGTCTTTGTGGTCACTTTGTGTCTCTTATGGTCACCGTGGGCCTTTAATCAACCATTTTTAAGGCCTTCTCAGTTGTTTTGTGTCTCTTTGTCTTAAGGTTGTGTCTGTGGTCACTTTGTGTCTCTTGTAGTCATTTTGTATGTCTTTGTGATTATGTTGTGTCTTTGTGGTCATTTGGAGTCTCTGTCATTTTGTGTCATTTAGTGGGTATTTTGTGTCTCTTTGTGGTCACTTTGGGCTTTGAATCAACAGTTTCAGTGTCTTTGTGGTTTTGTGTCTTTTTGTGATAATTTTGCATTGTTTTGTGGTCACTTTGTGTCTCTGTGGTCAATTTGAGCCTTTTTGTCAACAATCTAAATGTCTTTTCAGTTGTTTTGTGTGTCTTTGTGGTCTTTTTGTGTCTCTCAAGGTCACGTTGTGTATCTTTGTGGTCATTCTGTGTCTCTCTGTGGTCATTCTGTGTCTTTTTGTGATCACTTTGAGCTTTTGTGCCACTAATTTGAGTGTTTTTTCAGTTCTTTGTATCTGTCGTTGATTCAGTTTGTATCTCTGTGTTCAATTTAAGTCTCTTTTTAGACAGTGTCTGTGTTACTATCTACTACTTTGCTGCGAACAGACTCCTGTTCATCCTTTACATGGACTGCACATCCAGGTTTAGGTTTGTTTCATTCACAAATAAACAAAGAAGCAGCTTCCGTTTGCTGTAAAAAACCCTTTTATGTTTCTGAACATGCAGCGTTGTGTTTACTCTGGACACGTGCACAAACACAAACCCTGTGTTTGTCCTGCTGTTCTCACACACTTCCCTCCGACCGCCGATTCATCGCCGTCCAACACACACTGCTGCTGCTGCTTCATCCAGCCTATAAAAACAGACAGTAGAGGCGGAGGACGACTCCCGGCTCCGGTTCTATTATTAGGTCCAGTTTAGATTCTGCTGCTGCACCCAAATCATTGTTGAGTCTATTTTCTGTCTTTTTTTGGCTCTTTGTGCTCAACTTGTGTCTTTTTGCTGCCTTTTTGATTCTTTTTGTGGTCATTTTGTGTCTCTTTGGGTGTTTTCGGTCGTCTGCAGTCTCTTTGCAGTTGTTTTGTGTCTTTTGTTGTAGTTTTTAAGACTGTTTGAGGTCATCTTGTGTCTGTTTGGTTGATTTGTGTCTTTTTCTGCTCGGTTTAAGTCTCTTTTCTTTTTGGTCCTTCTGTTGTTTGCGAGCTTTTTTAGTGATTGTGTTGTTCCTCTTTCTATGGTTTCGTGTTGATTTGTGGTCATTTGAGTCTCTTTGTTTTATTTGTTCTTTATGTTGAGTCCTTTTTCGACCATTTTGAGTGTGTTTTTGCTTGATTTGTGTCTCTGTGGTCAATTCGAGTGAATTTGGAGTTTCCTGTGTTCAGTTTGAGTCTCTCTGGGATAGCTTTGTGTGCCTTTGTGGCTGTTTAAGTCTCTTTGTAGTTGTTTAGTGTCTTTTTGCGGTTGTTTGGTGTCTCCTTGTGGTTGTTTTACATTTCTTTGTGCCTGCTTTAGGGTTGTTTTGAATCTCTTTTTGGTCTTTTTGAGTCTCATGTCATTTTGTGTCTCTCTGTGGTCAATTCAAGTCTCTTTTTGGTTGTTTGGTCTTGTCTGATGGTTGTTTTATCTCTCTTTGTGTTCATTTTGTATTTCTTACTGGTTATTTTGTGTCTTTTGTTGTCAGTTTGAGTCTGTTTGCGGTCATTTTGTGTATCTTTGTGCTCAATTTGGGACTCTTTGTGCTGAATTTGTGTCTTTTTTGGAAGTTTTTTGTGGTCAGTTTTTGTGTTTTTGGACTTGTTTACATGTCTAAGTGGCTGTTTTGTGTCTTTTGTGCTTAATTTGAGTCCCTTTATTAAATGTTTTCTTTTTAGATTTTGTGATTCTTTCGAGTTTTTTGTGTCTCTCTGTGTCTCTTTGTGGTGGATTTTAGTCTCTTGAAGACACATAGGACAGCATTTATTGTCCTGTCTTTAGCTCTAGTGTAAATTGTGTGATTTGCTGCTGCTGCCAAATGTTTTTTGTACATTAAACAAGTCCAAAGCTCTCAGTCATCAACACTGAAGTGATCTTATTGATCACATTCTGCTTCTCAGTTGCGGTCAGAATCAGTTAATATCTGAAAGAGAGTCTCACATTTGAGGACTTTGGAGGCTCTGTGGACTTCCTGTGTTTACACTGAGGTCTTCATTTCACATGAGGCAGCTGTGCTTCAATATGGTGACAGATCGAAGGGTTTCTCCAGAAGATAAAACTGTCTTCTGATTTCATGGTTTCCAGCACAAGCACACGAGCTGCTAAAATAACAACTACTGACGGTGACCCAAAAGATTTTGAAATCATAAATCAGTCTGCAGCTGATTCAAAACTCTGCTGGAAGAGTTTTAACTCTCAGAACCCCAAACGTTTTATTTACCCCGTCTCACTTTTCCTCACTGTTTCTCATTTTTCACTGCAATCTAAAGTCCTGCACCTCTATGGAAACAGAGCAACCATGAAGGAGGAAAGAAAACTCAGACATGTGTGTCTTTGTGGTTGTTTTGTGTCTTTTTGTAGTCAACTGGTGTCTCTGTGGTCATTGTCTGTCTATTAGTGATTAATTTTGTGTCTCTTTGTGTTGAATGTTGTCTTCTTGTTTTGTTTTGTGCCATTTTGTATCTCTTTTTGTGTGTCTTTTGGTCATTTTGTATCTCTTTTCACTTGTTTTGCTTGTCTTTGTGATCATTTTCTGTTTCTCTCAAGTGGGTTTGTGTCTTTTTGTGGTCATTTTATGTCTTTTTTGGGTCATTTTGGAGACTCTTTGTGATGATTTTGGATCTCTTAGGAGTCCCTTTGTTTCTTGTTGTGGTCATTTTGTGTCTGTCTAGTTGTCTTGTGTCTCTGAGATCATTTTGTGTCTCTTTGTGGTTGATATTTGTCTCTTTGAGCTTGACGTTTGTCTCTTTATGCTTGTGTTTTCAATGTCTTTTTGGTTGTTTTGTGTCTTTCACTGTCATCTCGAGTCTCTTTGTGGCTGCTCTGTGTCTCTTTTTTCATTGCTTAACGTTAACTGAAACATCGCACGTCTGGTCGGTTATCTATCCCATTTCTGCCTCACCTCATTTCACAGTCTCACTGTTGTCGACGCTCTATTAATTAAATACCTAAAAACTCAGGATATTGGAGGTTTATTTTGTCTCAGAGCTTCAGAAATGGAGACAGAAAAACCCCGCCGACCTCAGAGAGTCTTCACAAACCATAGTTCAGTGGTGAGAGTAAAGCTGATTTCCATATCTCATAGTTTCTGCTCTCAGCTTGTCCTGCAGATGTCCTCATAAATATGTGCTGTTTCACACATTTGAGACAGAGTTTGTCATAATATTGTGCCTTAAATTAAGACTTTCACTCTGTAGTGCGTCATCTGTCTGCTCTCTCAGCAGCTGAAGCCTGTTTATACTCATGAGACGTCATAAAGTAACTGAGGATTGTGAGTCAGAAAGTCCAGTTGGTTGGTTTACAGATGTGACCAGATGTAGTCAGACGTCTTGGTATTTTAGATATTTGACGTAACATGTATTCAGAGATAGTGGTCCTTATGTGGTAAACTGTATTTGTGTTTGCAGTTGTTGTGTGTCTCTGTAGATATTGTGTGTCTTTTTATGGTTGATTTGTCTTTCTTTGTTTCCAGTCTGTGTCTCTGTGGTCAATTTGAGTCTCTTTGTTTTGTTTTGTATGTCTTTATGGTTGATTCGTGTCTCTTTTGTGTTTCGTTTGAGTCTCTTTGTGTTTTTTGGCTTTTTCTTTTGTTTTGAGTGTCTTTGTGGTTGTTTTGAGCCTTTTGTGGTATTTTAGCATCTCTTTTTTCATTTATTTTGAGGCTCTGTTGTTATCTTGTGTTTTTTATGTTGTTGTTTTATGTCTCTGTTTCGTTTTTCAGCTCTTTCTAATCAATATGTGTCTCTTTGTGGTAGTTTTGTGAGTCTTTGTTGTCAGTCTGTGTCTGTCGGTGGTTACTTTGTGTCTCTCTGTGTTTAACCTGTGTGTCTTTGTGGTCGTTCTGAGGGTCTGTGTCGTTCATTTTTGTCTCTTTGCTTTGTTTTCTGTATTTTGTGGAGATTTGGGGTCTTTTTGTCTCTTTGCAGTTGTTTTGTTATGAGTGTTTTGTGGCCGTCGTGCATCTCTTCGTGGTCATTTTCAGCCTATTAGAACACAGCTATCTTACCTGGAGTTCCCTTTCGGTCACCAGATGCTGTAGCTGAATTTCTGATGAACTTGTAGCTGTAAACATCGTGTGCAAAATGAGGATTTTTTTAGCGCATCTGTGCAGCTTGTGTGCATCACAGCTGAGTGTGGAGGAGGAGAATTCTCTGGAAACAGATTCAGAGTTCAGTAAGTGAAGAAAAGGTCAGTGTTTCTGCTGGTGGCTCTAAATCTGCAGCAGCTTTCTCGTCTCTCAGCTTTAAAGTTTAGACTTTAGTTTAGGACTTGTGCTCAGTTTAAATATATTTGGGGGACTAAAGTGCAGCTCAGAATCTGATCCAGGTTTGAATCCAGATGACTTCCTCATCTGGTTTAAACAAACAGTAATCATAAATCGGTGGGCAGCTGATTTACAGTAATACTCTACTGTTTTAACTCTCTGAACAATAAGCTGTATCTGGAGGGTTTTTTTTTCTTTTGTGATTTTTTTGTGGTGTTTTGCCTGTTTGAAGTTGTTTTGTGTCTATTTGTGGTCAGTGTTCATTTGCTGGACGTTGTTTTGTGTGTTTTTGTCATCAGTTTTTGTCCGTTTCAAGTTGTTTTGAGGTTTTTAAAGTAAATTTGTGTCTCTTTATTGGTATTTTTTAGCCTGTGGTCATTTTTGTCTCTCTGTGGTTGGATTTGATGTCTTTTCGATAGTTTTGTGTCTTTTACGACCATTTTGTATCTTTTTGCGGTTCATTTGAGTCTCTCTGTTGTCATTTTGTGTCTGTTTGTGGTCATTTTAAATGTCTGTATGGTTCATTATGGTGTGTTTGTTTATTTTTGTGTCTCTTTGGGGACATTTTGTGTCTTTCTTTGGTCATTTTGCATCTGTTTGTGGTTGATTCTAATGTCTTCGTGGTGGATTTCTGTCTCTGTGTTTTGTTTTTAGTCTCTTTGTTGTTAATTTTTGTCATTGTGTTATATTTTTGAGTCTGTTTGTGGTTATTTTGTGCTCGTGGTTTATTTTGTGTTTCTTCATGGTCATTTCCAGCCTTTCTGTGCTCATTTGGTAAATGTGGATAGTGGAACACAGCCTGAACACCTGTAACTCACCACCAGTCAGTTTGAACTGAGGAAACCTCTTGGATGAAGGAGAAACGTCTTCGGGAACCAAAACAAGTTCTGTTGCTTCTCCTGAAGCTCTTAGTAATGACAGAAAATGCTTATGTTTGTCTGTGCTTAAACTTGCTTAGCTTAAGTTTATTATCTGCAAATCAACACATCACAACCAGAAACTGCTGCCATCAAACTGCATAATGATGATGAACCTGCTCCTGGAGCCTTTAGGGCAGCGAAACATACAGAGTTGGGTGCTCAAGTAAAAACTCTACAGGTTTCCTTTCATGTAATTTGCTCTCACAGCTGATTCATCTATAAACTCACAGCGTCTCACCGCGGAGTTTAGTTGTGATGCGGACAGAGGATGCTGAGCTGGCACTGAAGCAGAAAGTCAGCAGCTTCTGCTTTTGACGGATAAGCTGGCAAAGGAAGTGGTGCAGGGAAGAGTTTTAGCTGTAAGCACTGACAGAGGAGGAAGTAAATCCACTGGAAACTGATTTAGTGTTTAATAACTGAAGAAGGAGATCAGAGTTTCTGTTGGTAGCTTTAAATCTGCAGCTGCTTTTTCATTTAAGCGCGCACACACACACACACACACACACACACACACACACACACACACAGACACACACACACACACACACGCACACACACACACACGCACACACACATATAGTCTCTTTGTGGTCGTTTTGTGTCTCTGCATTTTGCATTTTTTTTGTGTCTCTGTGTTTTTTTTGTCTCTTGGTGATCAAATTAAATGTCCGATCATTTTGTGTGTCTTTGTGGTTGATTTGAGTCTTTGTGATTTTAGCTTATTTAGTTTTTAATGTGTTTAGTTTATTACTGTAGATGTAGAATAGTCTGAAATGTGGCTAACAAACCTAATTGTTAATTAGATAGATTTCTAAACTAAAGCATGTTGATCAAAGTCTGACTAAGGATTTCTTTCTTTCTTTCTTTCTTTCTTTCTTTCTTTCTTTCTTTCTTTCTTTCTTTCTTTCTTTCTTTCTTTCTTTCTCTCTTATTCAACATGTTTCTAAGTGTCCACACTTGTCACCAACACTGGAAAACCAATGCTGCCTCCACATACTGTAGATATTTATCTTTTTCCATGTTTCCAGCCTCTACAGACTTTTTCTCTCTACTCTGCTCATCAGCTGTAGGAAGATGTTTCGCCATGCTGGATGTGTCTTCAACAACTCGCTCCTCTGTTCACTGTTTTTGAGTCACGCTGCTATTAATTCTATTGATTCAGCAGGTTTGATTTTCCTCTCAGCCTCTCTGTGGAAACACTGCCTGCAGCTCAACCTGAAACTGAATGTGGTCACAGCTGAGTCAGGTCAGTCGTCTATATATATATATTTTCCTGTCAGCGGTGGCATCTCTATTCACCGCTATGCCAATGATTCTCAGTTTCACAGTTAAGACTTTTATAAGACTTTTAATTTAGGACTCGTGTTCAGTTTGATACCGAACATATTTATGAGGCTGCTGAAGTGCAGCATTTTCTTTCTCTGAGCAACAAAGAAACTAATCCAGTCATTTTTATATCCAGACAACTTGTAGCTGCTTCCTCATGTGGTTGAAACAAACTAAAATATCATATCTGTGCTGTATGACAGCTGCTTTCTGCTGTTTTAACACTGTTGCTGCGGGTTTTTCTCAGAGACAGAGAGGAGAATCAGATGGAACAAGTGGGGAAGAAGTTTATACATTCTGATTGTTGTCTTTTGAAATCATAATTGTGACACTCTACCATACGTTCTGAACTTCTTGGATGATGATTTAGACTTTCTATCATAGTTTTTAACTTTGTAAATCGCATTGTTGCCTTTTTCAATCCCATAAGTTCTCCTAAGTTTGTTTTAACTCTCTGCTACTTTGCATTAGTTTATGTGCAGAGCTGAATGTCTTGTCTTATTGTTCAAATGTTAATGAACTTGATTGTTTTTTACAAATATTACTCCTTCCTCTTAATTTGCTTTTACTCTGGTTTTAAATCTCCTGTGATTCTGTTCAGATTCTCACATCTCTTATGTTTTGTTGTCCGTCTGCTGAATGTTCTCTGCTGTAACTAACAAACATTTTTACCATCATAACTCCACATTAGCAGCACAAACAGAGAATGAACTCACCAGACGAACATCCAGCAGTGCAGTCAGACTCCCATCCAGATGTTTTCTCAGCTGAGATCTAATTCCAGCTGTTCAGACTCATATGAGGAGAAGCTCGGAGGGTTTCAGGTCTTATAGTCAGAGGAGGAGTTTAACTTCCTCTTTATGACCTCCCTCCTCTCTCTATTGTTCAGTCTGACGCTGGATTGCCCAACGTTTCACTGGAAAAGATAAAATCCGCTCGTAGCTGCAGCACGTCTTCATTTTTACAACTATTTAAACAAACTGAACCAGACAACAGTTTCTCATTCGCTCTTATCTTGTTTATTTAAGCTGCATCTCATCTCCATGTTTGAAACGTCCAACAACAAACTGAGAATGTGCAGCTGAATGATGCTCTGTGAGAATAAACTTCACTAAAAGGTACGAAAGGTGATAAAAAAGACTGATTTACATTCATTGTCTCTGCAGAGTAATCAACCGTAGAGTAACTTGTATGACAGAAATGACAATTCAATCAAGTTTTATTATACAACACACTATAAATAACCAGAGATGACCAAATAGTGTCTGCAAAAAAGGAAAAGGAAAAATGGGATAACTTTTTATAAATATGTAATGATAATAATAATAATAATGATAATAATAATAATAATAATAATAATAATAATAATAATAATAATAATAATAAACAATCAGTAAAAAAAAACTATAAAATAAATACAATATTTTTTTAAAAGAAAAGCAAGACAGTAAACAGGATAAAAAATGTGTAATAACAATATAAAAAAAATACAAATACGAAGTATGCAAGACAGCAAACAGAACAACAACTTGCTAAAACTGTTGTAAAAAAAAATCTAAAATATTGACAAGGCAAGACAGAAAACAGGTTAAACACTTGTCAAAACAGTGATAAAAGAAAAGAATAAATGTATAGTAGCTGTTCAAGCTTGTTCCAGAAACCAGTCTGAGATGATCTGAGCTTTGTGACATGGAGCATTATCCTGCTGGAAGTAGCATCAGAAGATGGTCCACTGTGGTCATAAAGGGATGGACATGGTCAGCAGCAATACTCAGGTAGGCTGTGGAGTTTAAACCAGTTGGTACTAAGGGTTAGAAATACCTCCCACACCATCACACCACCAGCAGCAGCCTGAACCGTTGATCCAAGGCAGGATGGATCCATGCTTTTATGTTGTTTACTCCAAATCCTGACCTACCATCTGAATGTTCAGCTGAAATGGAGACTCATCAGACCAGGCAGTGTTTTTCCATCTTCTATTGTCCAGTTCTGGTGAGTCTGTGTGAACTGTAGCCTCAGCTTCCTGTTCTTAGCTGACAGGAGTGATACCCAGTGTGGTCTTTTATAGCCCATCTTCTTCAAGGTTGGACATGTTGTGGTTCAGAGATGGTGTTCTGCATTCCTTGGTTGTAGCCAGTGGTTCTTTGCCTTTCTAACACCCCAACCAGTCTGTCCATTCATATATATATATATATATGTGTGTGTGTGTGTGTGTGTGTGTGTGTGTGTATGTGTGTATGTGTGTATAAGTAAATATAAAATAATATAAGAGCAACATAGAACAGAATAAAAATGTGAAAATTAATTTGTAAAACAACATAAAAGAAATACAAAATACCTGAAAACAGAAGACAGAAAACAAGATCAAAACTTCTAAAACCAATTTTTAAGAAAGAATAAAATAAATATAAAATACTGACAAAGCAAGACAGAAAACAAGATCAAAACTTGTAGTTAAAACAACAAATACATTAAAAACACTACTAAACGACCAAGATAGAGTAGGACAAAAATAAACAATAAAATAAACATAAAACACTAAAGAGGAAAGAGAGAAGACAGGATGACTACTTGTAAAGGCAACCAGCAAAAAGATAGAAAACAAATAAAAACAGTGAAAAAGCAAGAAAGAAAACACAAAATCATCTTGTTAAAACTATTTGTAAACAAAAAACATTAAATAGCCTATCATAAAACAAGACAGATTGTCGAAAAAATAATAAGAAATATTTAAAAGCAAGACAGAAAAGGATTTTAAAAATTGAAACATCAGTTTGTAAAAACAAAATAAAATTGACTAACAACTTGAAAAACCAATGAGTGAACAAAAAACATCAAGTATCAAAGAAGAAAGAAAGAAAACAGGATGAAAACTTAAAAAACGTTATTGATCAATATTTTAGTGGATGAAACGTGGAAAAACGTGATCAGACAGATTTTACTGGTTGTTTTCACAAACCTCCAGATGTTGAGTTGCTGCTCTGCAGATAACAGGATGTGATGCAGACTCTGGTGTTTTTATTCTTTTTTTAGTTCCATATCTCCCACTTTTAGCCTCACAGCCTCCCTTCCCCCTCCCCCCAAAGTAAAACCAGTTACAGAGACACCAGTTAGCAGAATCTACTGTCCTGTATCTCCTCTGTGTTCACTTAATTCATGTATAAATTAGATTAAACCCAGTTTCACCGAGGTGTCGGTTTAATTAAAGCTTCCTGCAGTAATAAAATAAATGTGGATCAGAGTTTTTCTCTGCAGGTCGTCGTCCTGCTGCTGCTTCATTCTGGAGGATAATAGGAGGAAGAGGAGGAGGAGGAGGAAGAGGAGGAGGAAGGTCTCTGAGGAGCATCTCATCACATCTGAAACAACATGAACGTCTGCAGCGAACACACAGTTTCTCCTTTTCCACTTCCTCATTTACCCAAATTCATTTAGGTTCTTTTTCAGTCTCATGTGCCTGAGGTACATTTATTTATAGGTGTAGCGTAACTACACTTTACCATTGCACTCGTTAATGAAGGGGCACCAACTCAGATAACTGAGAAAATTATCATTTAAGATTACATCCCAAAAGAGACTTTAAATGAATGAAGCTGATCAGTCTGTTATCTGAAAGTCAGAAGTTCTGATTGAACTGACCTCAGAAAGTTTGACGGCAGATTATCAAACAAAATGAAGAGGATTATGGTGAAAGAAGGGTAGTTAGCGAACGATCTAAAGTTATAGTTTTATGATTTAGATTCATGATTGATACGCTAAAATTAAACTCTGTTATCAAGTTATTACAACATCAACCCGATCAGGAGCAGATAGGAAAGGTCGGCCTGTCCTACTTTGAGCAGTGCTGTCTGGTCGGAGCCTCCTTTAGCTGGAACAGCTGTGTTTGGGCCGGAAACTTCTTCACGACGGATCCAGGCTGTCTGCTCCTGGAGCGTTGTGTGGTTGCCGGGCAACGAGCTCCTCCAGAAAGGTCTCAGCAGTGTCAGAGGTCAGCCAGCAGACTCTATCGTTGGCACCCAGCTGGTGGTTCTGTGTAGGCAGCCGATGTTCAGTGCAGGGCGTGTGCAGTCCTCAGGGTTGATCAAGGAATAACTTTACTATTAACTGTGGCTCTTACTAGATTTGGCGGCGTTTGGTGTTAGCCAGACGACGCAAAAATTCTCTGAAAAATGGTTCTGTTAAAAAAAAATCAACTTTAATTCATTCTTGCTGGTTTGGCTTAAAAGGATTAATAGCGCAGAAGCTCATACTTAGATGAGGGTGAGCACGAGCTAAATAAAAAGTCTAAAAGAGTAACGAAGAGCCACAACAACAAAACACACAGCAAAAATGATTCAAAGACTGAACGAAAGAAAAAAAAGGTAAAAGCGCCGAGTAAAACAAAGGAACCAAACGAGAGATACACAAACTGAAGAGACACAGAAATTTAAGAGAAAAAGCCCCGAACAAAAGCGGTCCTGCACTTTTATTCTCCAGGCCTGGTGGGTGTTTATTCTAGGCCGTGGATAGCAGTTTCCCAAGAAGACTTTCACACCACGACTCTTTCTTTGTCTAAAAAGAAGAGAAGGCGGCCTTCTTGGATTGAAATGAAAGCATGCATTATATACGCAAAAACGATCTATCCATCTCTCACCACGACCCATCGATATGAAACAAAAGATTGATAACATACGTGTACATCATAAGATAGCAGGCTACACTAAAATAGAAATGAAATATTTTTAAAAATCTTTAGATGTTAATATGTGATTATGTATATGTTACGTGTATGTTATCACTGGTGAATATAACACATTGGATGAAATGCAGTAGTAACATATGACCAGTTTACCCCACTATCACTTTCTAATCCATGACAACATATTGTTACAATTGGTGGTCTAGTGTCAGCGCACCGGCCCATCCGATGTCACTAGATGGCACTGAGGGTCCAGGTTAGAAATGTGAATATTCCTGCAAAATCCCACATCACCTAGAAATGTGACTTTAGGACAGTTGATATGGGACATCGTGTGAGGCTGATGTAGGTACAAGCACACAAAACAGACTAAAAGAACAGTAGTTGTTTAACTTGTGTATGTACAAATGTAGTGTTGAAAATAGGATAGCTTCCACAAGCTATCCTATTTTCCACAACTCATTTGTCCACAAATGAGTTGTGGAAGCTTTTCTCCAGATGTCGTTGGTATTCAAGGCTGGAGTACTCACAAGTCACTGCAGGTTGTTTTACCATTAAAAGTGTCACCTTCAAAGTGTTACATGTCCCATATGTTGTCTCCTCACTCTACACGGGGTATGACACTCAGTCCATGCTGTAAGGAAATTAATGTGGTTCCATTTGCTCCAGTGAATTACAAATGGTGATTCTGATTAGAACTGGCTCTTGTTGTAATTCTTTTGTGACGTTGATGGTGGTTCTTCTGGGTTCACCGGTCCTGGGTTGTGTCAAAGGTGGCAGTTTCATGATAGGAGTAGATCCAGAATTTAAACAAATGTGTTTTATTTACTTGGCTTGACCTCCTCCTTGGCGTAGCAAACAGAGAGCCACGCTGTGCCCGCTACATAGGATATTTAACTTGCATATATATTTGTTTTCTGCATTAAAGGATTGATGAATTGAACTACACTCCAAAAAAAAATCCAATCGTTTTTACGGAAAAATGTTTTAATTTACACACAAGAAAAAAACCATTTTAAGCCTTTGTGTGGTGAATTAGCATTATCATGCTGATATTAATCATATTCTGTCAGCAAAACATACATGCATTTGTTGTTTATTCTACACTGAATACCTTTCAATTTCACTGAAAAGCCAACATGATTTACCTGTTAAAACGGAGTTGTCTTTTAAATGTTTTTCACTGTATGTTTTACTCCAAAGTAGTATATAATGAAATGGCTTTTACCGTATTAATTACAAGTTTTACAGTAAAAAATAACCTTTAAATGTTGCATTTCGATATTATTTTAAAAAATATACAGAACAAATTTAAAGTTAAAAGTCATGTTTTTTATCACTCTCGAATAAAAATTGCAGTCAGTAGGTACTCGCTAGCTAGCTAATTTGTCAGTATTTTATTATGAAAAAAATTCAACCCAAAACGTGAAGGTCAGCAGGTTATCATACTGCACTAGAGGTACTGTGGTTACCATGGTAACCATGGTTACAGGGACACTCTGTGGCTCTGTTTAGGTTAATATGCCGATGTAAAAATCATGTAATTGTACTGCCAAGCTCAATGATTGGTTCAGTCAGTTCAGTCACCTATGACAGTGTGACAAGAGACCAGCTGATGGAGCGAACTTTGAAACATACATTTGTTGTGTTGGCTTTGGTTGTGACCCACAGTTATGAGGGCATTATTGTAGCAAAATTATTTGTCATTTCGAATGGAGAGTTGTCTATCTGTATTTCAATCTGTGTGTCCGAAGAGAGATTTGTCAATGTGTAAAAGAATTTGTCTATGCGAACTGAGATTTGTCTGTCTGTAATTAGGTTTAGGTAATTAGGCAGCCAGGTGCCTCTCAAAACATTAACATGTACTCACCGTCTGCGATCGGGGCTCCATCTTGTCCACACTCTGCCTCACAATGTCGCAAACGCTCCAAGACTCTGGCGGATCGCGGCCCCCTGATGGCCTGCAGACGACGGGAACTGCTGGGTACAGGGCAGCAGAGCGGAACGCAGCCAGCATGAACGAGCCTGTGAGCCTGTGAGCCTGAGCTCAGGGAGCAGAAACCCTGACGTTTTTCAGATATGAATCTCTCTCACGGCAGAAGTGTAGCAAAAATCACGTGTAAAAATGAGAGCCAATTGTGAAGCCGAACGACTCGTAACTGGGGATTTGTCTGTATTTCCTGCAGATGTGAAGCCGAATAGAAACTTTTCAGCTACAAATATCTTTGTACGCATTGACAACTCTTTGTACGTATGGACAAATCTTATTACATGTACAACTTTTAATAGAGATTAGCATTTTTTTTACACATTTGAAAACCTAATTACAGACAGACAAATCTCAGTTCGCACAGACAAATTCTTTTACACATTGACAAATCTCTCTTCGGACACACGGATTGAAATACAGATAGACAACTCTCCATTCGAAATGACAAATAGTTTTGCTACAATAATGCCCCCATACACAGTGGCCTGTGCAGTGTTATTTGTGTGTTGTTCAAGTTATTTTTGAGGTCACTGTAAGTTGCTTTTGCTAATAATGATGTCAAAGAAACAAAGCATTTAAAGATGAAAGACCACATTCATTTTGGGAAGGCTTAGAATGAATTCCGGCCTGGTTTCAGGAGGATTGCAAAAATAGTTAGTGTAGAGCCCTGTTGATGTTGAACATTTTTACATATTCTTTTTATATATTTAAAATAATATATTATTTCTGTTTTCCAGTTCAGTTTGGTTTAAATTTGTCATTGTGGTTAAAGAAACACCAGGGTAATTACATGTCAACTCATTAGGGGAGGTCAGTTGCTTGACCCCCTCAGAATCTAAAAAGTTTTGAAACACATGCATTGATAATGACAGAAGAGTAACTTGTGAAATTGTGAATGGCTCTTTTCTAACCAAATTATATTTTCCTATTCTAAAAAAAAGTATAGACAGATAATAAACAGTTAATATAGTACATGATGATATTAATAATAATAATGACTTTGTTATGGACCTAACGTAAAATAGACCATTTAAATGTATGACTCAAATGTTTTAAATTCACAAAGTAGCTCTCATGAGCTCTTTAATTAGCGGTGCTAGAAGTATATATCCATCCATTATCTATACACCGCTTAATCCTCTGTAGGGTCGCGTGGGGACTGGAGCCTATCCCAGTCGACTCAGGGCGAAGGCAGGGGACACCCTGAACAGATCACCAGTTTATCACAGGGCTACACATAGAGACAAACCAGCACACATCATTCACACCTACAGACAATTTAGAATAATCAATTAACCTCAGCATGTTTTTGGACTGTGGGAGGAAGCCGGAGTACCTGGTGAAAACCCACACTCTACAGAGAGAACATGCAAACTCCACACAGAAAGATCCCAGGCGTCCGAACCGGGACGAGAGCAAGGGATCTTCTAGCTGTGAGGCGACGCTGCTAACCAGCAAGCCACTGTGCAGCCCTAGAAGTATATATGCCTAACATAATTAATTGTTGTACATATAAGCCCCTGAATTTAAGACACATGACCTTTTTGATTTGTGTTGAATAGATTTTACTGTGGTTCAACATGGTCTTATTTGTAAGTTATGATGCATTATTTGTGAAAAATGTCAGCAGCATCGTCCTCTGCAGGTTGTGTAGATAAAAGCTTACAGCACCTGGTATTCCCAGGCAGTCTCCCATCCAAGTACTAACCAGGCTCGACCATGCTTAGCTTCCGAGATCAGACGAGATCGGGCGTATTCAGGCTGGTATGGCCGTAAGCAACAGCACGCTGCTCACATACGCTTTTTATAAGTGCCCAAACTCTTCATTTGGTCTGTTGTTGCTTCAGCGTCTGGGAAAGAGTCTTTCTGAACTCATCTTAACATGTTTTGCTGTTTTATATTTGACTTACACTACTGAATATGATGTATAGTATCTCCTTTCTCTTTATTCATGTCAATTGGGCAATTTTTTTGTGTGTGCTTTTTTTTTACTTTGGCAACCCCTAGTGGATAAATTCTTCAGGGGATTGTTTCGCTTTGATATTTAATGTGTTTCATTTGATATATGATGTGATGCATTCATGCTATAAACGTAGATGTATCCCACATTCATGCTTTTTGGTCTGTTCAAATTTTAGTTGAGATATGAACAAGGTCAGTCGTAAATGAAGGAGAATGCAAAGTGGAGATTACACTCTGCCTCCAGAAATAGTCTGTTTGTTGGCTTTGCTGTGGCTTACGGCCATACCAGCCTGAATGCGCCCGATCTCGTCTGATCTCGGAGGCTTAGCAGGGTCGGGCCTGGTTAGTACTTGGTTGGGAGACTGCCTGGGAATACCAGGTGCTGTAAGCTTTTGTCTGGGCAACCAGCAGAGCACGCTGCTGCTGCTTTTGCTGGAGACAGAGCTTTGAGCAACAAGTCAGCGTTGTTTAGAAAGCATATTTAAAACCAGCAAAAGTTGAACAAAAGCGCTGTACAATTAGGATAGCAAACCCTAGGACACACTAAAGCATCATGACTTAAGAAGAAATCGAAAAAAAAAGTACTTCCATCCATCCATCCATCCATCCATCCATCCATCCATCCATCCACCCACCCATTTTCCATCAACCCACCCACCCACCCATCCACCCATCCATGCATCCATCCATTTTCTTCCTCTCACCCGAGGTCGGGTCGCGGAGACATCAGACGAAACAGGTCATTCCACACGTCCCTGGTCCCAGCAATGCTTTCCAGCTCTTCCAGGGGGATCCCCGGGCGTTCCCAGGCAGGTCAGACCATACATATCTATGTATATACTGTATATATGAAACCTCCAGCGGTCTGCAGGTCTATCCCGGGGTCTCCTCCCAGGCGGACGTGCTGGGGAAACCTCCAAATGAAGCCTCCCCGGAGGCATCCCAACCAGATGTCCAAACCACCTCAACTGGCTCCTTTGGGCGCAAAGGAGCAGCGGCTCTACTCCGAGCTCCCTCCGCATGTCCGAGCCTCTCACTCTATCCTACCTTATCCTATCCTATCTCTAAGCCCAGCCCGGCCGCCCTGCGGAGGAAGCTCATTTCGGCTGCTTGTACTTGCGATGTGGTTCTTTGGGTCACTCCCCAGAGCTCACGAGCATCGGTGAGGGTCGGAACCGGAACCTAGATGGGCTGGTAAATCCCGAGCTTGGCCTTGCGGCTGAGTTCCGGCTCCCGTTTGAGCAGACGGTCCGGTACAACGCCGCACCGAGCCGCCTGTCCATGTCACGCTCCTTTTTCCCCATCACTGGTGAACAAGGTGCCGAGATACTTAAACCCCGTCGCTTGGGGACGCAACTCCCCCCTCCCACCCCAAGCTGGAGGGAGCAATCCAAGGTCTTGTAAAATTTCTCACTTCTTTTACTTGATTTTTTGTTGTCCAAAGAGCTTGCCTTTTTTCTGGCAATAGGAAAAAGTCACAAGAAGGTTTACGTGAAACAGAGAAGAAACATGATAAGACGTGACAGAGAGAGGACGCCGTGCTGCTGCTGCTGCTGCTGATGATGATGTTGTTGTTAAGTGTACTTGAATAATAATGTTGACTTGTTTGTCACAGCTGTGTTTGCAGTGAAGCAGCAGCAGCAGCAGCAGCAGCGTCCTCTGCAGGTTGTGTAGATAAAAGCTTACAGCACCTGGTATTCCCAGGCGGTCTCCCATCCAAGTACTAACCAGGCCCGACCCTGCTTAGCTTCCGAGATCAGACGAGATCGGGCGTATTCAGGCTGGTATGGCCGTAAGCGACAGCAGACTGTTCACATACGCTTTTTATAAGTGCCCAAACTCTTCATTTGGTCTGTTGTTGCTTCAGCGTCTGGGAAAGAGTCTTTCTGAACTCATCTTAACATGTTTTGCTGTTTTATATTTGACTTACACTACTGAATATGATGTATAGTATCTCCTTTCTCTTTATTCATGTCAATTGGGCAATTTTTTTGTGTGTGCTTTTTTTTTACTTTGGCAACCCCTAGTGGATAAATACTTCAGGGGATTGTTTCGCTTTGATATTTAATGTGTTTCATTTGATATATGATGTGATGCATTCATGCTATAAACGTAGATGTATCCCACATTCATGTTTTATTTAAAATTTTAGTTGAGATATTAACAAGGTCAGTCGTAAATGAAGGAGAATGCAAAGTGGATATTACACTCTGCCTCCAGAAATAGTCTGTTTGTTGGCTTTGCTGTGGCTTACGGCCATACCAGCCTGAATGCGCCCCATCTCGTCTGATCTCGGAGGCTTAGCAGGGTCGGGCCTGGTTAGTACTTGGTTGGGAGACTGCCTGGGAATACCAGGTGCTGTAAGCTTTTGTCTGGGCAACCAGCAGAGCACGCTGCTGCTGCTTTTGCTGGAGACAGAGCTTTGAGCAACAAGTCAGCGTTGTTTAGAAAGCATATTTAAAACCAGCAAAAGTTGAACAAAAGCGCTGTACAATTAGGATAGCAAACCCTAGGACACACTAAAGCATCATGACTTAAGAAGAAATCGAAAAAAAAAGTACTTCCATCCATCCATCCATCCATCCATCCATCCATCCATCCATCCATCCACCCACCCATTTTCCATCAACCCACCCACCCACCCATCCACCCATCCATGCATCCATCCATTTTCTTCCTCTCACCCGAGGTCGGGTCGCGGAGACATCAGACGAAACAGGTCATTCCACACGTCCCTGGTCCCAGCAATGCTTTCCAGCTCTTCCAGGGGGATCCCCGGGCGTTCCCAGGCAGGTCAGACCATACATATCTATGTATATACTGTATATATGAAACCTCCAGCGGTCTGCAGGTCTATCCCGGGGTCTCCTCCCAGGCGGACGTGCTGGGGAAACCTCCAAATGAAGCCTCCCCGGAGGCATCCCAACCAGATGTCCAAACCACCTCAACTGGCTCCTTTGGGCGCAAAGGAGCAGCGGCTCTACTCCGAGCTCCCTCCGCATGTCCGAGCCTCTCACTCTATCCTACCTTATCCTATCCTATCTCTAAGCCCAGCCCGGCCGCCCTGCGGAGGAAGCTCATTTCGGCTGCTTGTACTTGCGATGTGGTTCTTTGGGTCACTCCCCAGAGCTCACGAGCATCGGTGAGGGTCGGAACCGGAACCTAGATGGGCTGGTAAATCCCGAGCTTGGCCTTGCGGCTGAGTTCCGGCTTCCGTTTGAGCAGACGGTCCGGTACAACGCCGCACCGAGCCGCCTGTCCATGTCACGCTCCTTTTTCTACATCACTGGTGAAAAAGGTGCCGAGATACTTAAACCCCGTCGCTTGGGGACGCAACTCCCCCCTCCCACCCCAAGCTGGAGGGAGCAATCCAAGGTCTTGTAAAATTTCTCACTTCTTTTACTTGATTTTTTGTTGTCCAAAGAGCTTGCCTTTTTTCTGGCAATAGGAAAAAGTCACAAGAAGGTTTACGTGAAACAGAGAAGAAACATGATAAGACGTGACAGAGAGAGGACGCTGTTGCTGCTGCTGCTGCTGCTGCTGCTGATGATGTTGTTGTTAAGTGTACTTGAATAATAATGTTGACTTGTTTGTCACAGCTGTGTTTGCAGTGAAGCAGCAGCAGCAGCAGCAGCAGCAGCGTCCTCTGCAGGTTGTGTAGATAAAAGCTTACAGCACCTGGTATTCCCAGGCGGTCTCCCATCCAAGTACTAACCAGGCCCGACCCTGCTTAGCTTCCGAGATCAGACGAGATCGGGCGTATTCAGGCTGGTATGGCCGTAAGCGACAGCAGACTGTTCACATACGCTTTTTATAAGTGCCCAAACTCTTCATTTGGTCTGTTGTTGCTTCAGCGTCTGGGAAAGAGTCTTTCTGAACTCATCTTAACATGTTTTGCTGTTTTATATTTGACTTACACTACTGAATATGATGTATAGTATCTCCTTTCTCTTTATTCATGTCAATTGGGCAATTTTTTTGTGTGTGCTTTTTTTTTACTTTGGCAACCCCTAGTGGATAAATACTTCAGGGGATTGTTTCGCTTTGATATTTAATGTGTTTCATTTGATATATGATGTGATGCATTCATGCTATAAACGTAGATGTATCCCACATTCATGTTTTATTTAAAATTTTAGTTGAGATATTAACAAGGTCAGTCGTAAATGAAGGAGAATGCAAAGTGGATATTACACTCTGCCTCCAGAAATAGTCTGTTTGTTGGCTTTGCTGTGGCTTACGGCCATACCAGCCTGAATGCGCCCCATCTCGTCTGATCTCGGAGGCTTAGCAGGGTCGGGCCTGGTTAGTACTTGGTTGGGAGACTGCCTGGGAATACCAGGTGCTGTAAGCTTTTGTCTGGGCAACCAGCAGAGCACGCTGCTGCTGCTTTTGCTGGAGACAGAGCTTTGAGCAACAAGTCAGCGTTGTTTAGAAAGCATATTTAAAACCAGCAAAAGTTGAACAAAAGCGCTGTACAATTAGGATAGCAAACCCTAGGACACACTAAAGCATCATGACTTAAGAAGAAATCGAAAAAAAAAGTACTTCCATCCATCCATCCATCCATCCATCCATCCATCCACCCACCCATTTTCCATCAACCCACCCACCCACCCATCCACCCATCCATGCATCCATCCATTTTCTTCCTCTCACCCGAGGTCGGGTCGCGGAGACATCAGACGAAACAGGTCATTCCACACGTCCCTGGTCCCAGCAATGCTTTCCAGCTCTTCCAGGGGGATCCCCGGGCGTTCCCAGGCAGGTCAGACCATACATATCTATGTATATACTGTATATATGAAACCTCCAGCGGTCTGCAGGTCTATCCCGGGGTCTCCTCCCAGGCGGACGTGCTGGGGAAACCTCCAAATGAAGCCTCCCCGGAGGCATCCCAACCAGATGTCCAAACCACCTCAACTGGCTCCTTTGGGCGCAAAGGAGCAGCGGCTCTACTCCGAGCTCCCTCCGCATGTCCGAGCCTCTCACTCTATCCTACCTTATCCTATCCTATCTCTAAGCCCAGCCCGGCCGCCCTGCGGAGGAAGCTCATTTCGGCTGCTTGTACTTGCGATGTGGTTCTTTGGGTCACTCCCCAGAGCTCACGAGCATCGGTGAGGGTCGGAACCGGAACCTAGATGGGCTGGTAAATCCCGAGCTTGGCCTTGCGGCTGAGTTCCGGCTCCCGTTTGAGCAGACGGTCCGGTACAACGCCGCACCGAGCCGCCTGTCCATGTCACGCTCCTTTTTCCCCATCACTGGTGAACAAGGTGCCGAGATACTTAAACCCCGTCGCTTGGGGACGCAACTCCCCCCTCCCACCCCAAGCTGGAGGGAGCAATCCAAGGTCTTGTAAAATTTCTCACTTCTTTTACTTGATTTTTTGTTGTCCAAAGAGCTTGCCTTTTTTCTGGCAATAGGAAAAAGTCACAAGAAGGTTTACGTGAAACAGAGAAGAAACATGATAAGACGTGACAGAGAGAGGACGCCGTTGCTGCTGCTGCTGCTGATGATGATGTTGTTGTTAAGTGTACTTGAATAATAATGTTGACTTGTTTGTCACAGCTGTGTTTGCAGTGAAGCAGCAGCAGCAGCAGCAGCAGCGTCCTCTGCAGGTTGTGTAGATAAAAGCTTACAGCACCTGGTATTCCCAGGCGGTCTCCCATCCAAGTACTAACCAGGCCCGACCCTGCTTAGCTTCCGAGATCAGACGAGATCGGGCGTATTCAGGCTGGTATGGCCGTAAGCGACAGCAGACTGTTCACATACGCTTTTTATAAGTGCCCAAACTCTTCATTTGGTCTGTTGTTGCTTCAGCGTCTGGGAAAGAGTCTTTCTGAACTCATCTTAACATGTTTTGCTGTTTTATATTTGACTTACACTACTGAATATGATGTATAGTATCTCCTTTCTCTTTATTCATGTCAATTGGGCAATTTTTTTGTGTGTGCTTTTTTTTTACTTTGGCAACCCCTAGTGGATAAATACTTCAGGGGATTGTTTCGCTTTGATATTTAATGTGTTTCATTTGATATATGATGTGATGCATTCATGCTATAAACGTAGATGTATCCCACATTCATGTTTTATTTAAAATTTTAGTTGAGATATTAACAAGGTCAGTCGTAAATGAAGGAGAATGCAAAGTGGATATTACACTCTGCCTCCAGAAATAGTCTGTTTGTTGGCTTTGCTGTGGCTTACGGCCATACCAGCCTGAATGCGCCCCATCTCGTCTGATCTCGGAGGCTTAGCAGGGTCGGGCCTGGTTAGTACTTGGTTGGGAGACTGCCTGGGAATACCAGGTGCTGTAAGCTTTTGTCTGGGCAACCAGCAGAGCACGCTGCTGCTGCTTTTGCTGGAGACAGAGCTTTGAGCAACAAGTCAGCGTTGTTTAGAAAGCATATTTAAAACCAGCAAAAGTTGAACAAAAGCGCTGTACAATTAGGATAGCAAACCCTAGGACACACTAAAGCATCATGACTTAAGAAGAAATCGAAAAAAAAAGTACTTCCATCCATCCATCCATCCATCCATCCATCCATCCATCCATCCACCCACCCATTTTCCATCAACCCACCCACCCACCCATCCACCCATCCATGCATCCATCCATTTTCTTCCTCTCACCCGAGGTCGGGTCGCGGAGACATCAGACGAAACAGGTCATTCCACACGTCCCTGGTCCCAGCAATGCTTTCCAGCTCTTCCAGGGGGATCCCCGGGCGTTCCCAGGCAGGTCAGACCATACATATCTATGTATATACTGTATATATGAAACCTCCAGCGGTCTGCAGGTCTATCCCGGGGTCTCCTCCCAGGCGGACGTGCTGGGGAAACCTCCAAATGAAGCCTCCCCGGAGGCATCCCAACCAGATGTCCAAACCACCTCAACTGGCTCCTTTGGGCGCAAAGGAGCAGCGGCTCTACTCCGAGCTCCCTCCGCATGTCCGAGCCTCTCACTCTATCCTACCTTATCCTATCCTATCTCTAAGCCCAGCCCGGCCGCCCTGCGGAGGAAGCTCATTTCGGCTGCTTGTACTTGCGATGTGGTTCTTTGGGTCACTCCCCAGAGCTCACGAGCATCGGTGAGGGTCGGAACCGGAACCTAGATGGGCTGGTAAATCCCGAGCTTGGCCTTGCGGCTGAGTTCCGGCTCCCGTTTGAGCAGACGGTCCGGTACAACGCCGCACCGAGCCGCCTGTCCATGTCACGCTCCTTTTTCCCCATCACTGGTGAAAAAGGTGCCGAGATACTTAAACCCCGTCGCTTGGGGACGCAACTCCCCCCTCCCACCCCAAGCTGGAGGGAGCAATCCAAGGTCTTGTAAAATTTCTCACTTCTTTTACTTGATTTTTCGTTGTCCAAAGAGCTTGCCTTTTTTCTGGCAATAGGAAAAAGTCACAAGAAGGTTTACGTGAAACAGAGAAGAAACATGATAAGACGTGACAGAGAGAGGACGCCGTTGCTGCTGCTGCTGCTGATGATGATGTTGTTGTTAAGTTTACTTGAATAATAATGTTGACTTGTTTGTCACAGCTGTGTTTGCAGTGAAGCAGCAGCAGCAGCAGCAGCAGCAGCAGCGTCCTCTGCAGGTTGTGTAGATAAAAGCTTACAGCACCTGGTATTCCCAGGCGGTCTCCCATCCAAGTACTAACCAGGCCCGACCCTGCTTAGCTTCCGAGATCAGACGAGATCGGGCGTATTCAGGCTGGTATGGCCGTAAGCGACAGCAGACTGTTCACATACGCTTTTTATAAGTGCCCAAACTCTTCATTTGGTCTGTTGTTGCTTCAGCGTCTGGGAAAGAGTCTTTCTGAACTCATCTTAACATGTTTTGCTGTTTTATATTTGACTTACACTACTGAATATGATGTATAGTATCTCCTTTCTCTTTATTCATGTCAATTGGGCAATTTTTTTGTGTGTGCTTTCTTTTTTACTTTGGCAACCCCTAGTGGATAAATACTTCAGGGGATTGTTTCGCTTTGATATTTAATGTGTTTCATTTGATATATGATGTGATGCATTCATGCTATAAACGTAGATGTATCCCACATTCATGTTTTATTTAAAATTTTAGTTGAGATATTAACAAGGTCAGTCGTAAATGAAGGAGAATGCAAAGTGGATATTACACTCTGCCTCCAGAAATAGTCTGTTTGTTGGCTTTGCTGTGGCTTACGGCCATACCAGCCTGAATGCGCCCCATCTCGTCTGATCTCGGAGGCTTAGCAGGGTCGGGCCTGGTTAGTACTTGGTTGGGAGACTGCCTGGGAATACCAGGTGCTGTAAGCTTTTGTCTGGGCAACCAGCAGAGCACGCTGCTGCTGCTTTTGCTGGAGACAGAGCTTTGAGCAACAAGTCAGCGTTGTTTAGAAAGCATATTTAAAACCAGCAAAAGTTGAACAAAAGCGCTGTACAATTAGGATAGCAAACCCTAGGACACACTAAAGCATCATGACTTAAGAAGAAATCGAAAAAAAAAGTACTTCCATCCATCCATCCATCCACCCACCCATTTTCCATCAACCCACCCACCCACCCATCCACCCATCCATGCATCCATCCATTTTCTTCCTCTCACCCGAGGTCGGGTCGTGGAGACATCAGATGAAACAGGTCATTCCACACGTCCCTGGTCCCAGCAATGCTTTCCAGCTCTTCCAGGGGGATCCCCGGGCGTTCCCAGGCAGGTCAGACCATACATATATATGTATATACTGTATATATGAAACCTCCAGCAGTCTGCAGGTCTATCCCGGGGTCACCTCCCAGGCGGACGTGCTGGGGAAACCTCCAAATGAAGCCTCCCCGGAGGCATCCCAACCAGATGTCCAAACCACCTCAACTGGCTCCTTTGGGCGCAAAGGAGCAGCGGCTCTACTCCGAGCTCCCTCCGCATGTCCGAGCCTCTCACTCTATCCTACCTTATCCTATCCTATCTCTAAGCCCAGCCCGGCCGCCCTGCGGAGGAAGCTCATTTCGGCTGCTTGTACTTGCGATGTGGTTCTTTGGGTCACTCCCCAGAGCTCACGAGCATCGGTGAGGGTCGGAACCGGAACCTAGATGGGCTGGTAAATCCCGAGCTTGGCCTTGCGGCTGAGTTCCGGCTCCCGTTTGAGCAGACGGTCCGGTACAACGCCGCACCGAGCCGCCTGTCCATGTCACGCTCCTTTTTCCCCATCACTGGTGAACAAGGTGCCGAGATACTTAAACCCCGTCGCTTGGGGACGCAACTCCCCCCTCCCACCCCAAGCTGGAGGGAGCAATCCAAGGTCTTGTAAAATTTCTCACTTCTTTTACTTGATTTTTTGTTGTCCAAAGAGCTTGCCTTTTTTCTGGCAATAGGAAAAAGTCACAAGAAGGTTTACGTGAAACAGAGAAGAAACATGATAAGACGTGACAGAGAGAGGACGCCGTTGCTGCTGCTGCTGCTGCTGCTGATGATGATGTTGTTGTTAAGTGTACTTGAATAATAATGTTGACTTGTTTGTCACAGCTGTGTTTGCAGTGAAGCAGCAGCAGCAGCAGCAGCAGCGTCCTCTGCAGGTTGTGTAGATAAAAGCTTACAGCACCTGGTATTCCCAGGCGGTCTCCCATCCAAGTACTAACCAGGCCCGACCCTGCTTAGCTTCCGAGATCAGACGAGATCGGGCGTATTCAGGCTGGTATGGCCGTAAGCGACAGCAGACTGTTCACATACGCTTTTTATAAGTGCCCAAACTCTTCATTTGGTCTGTTGTTGCTTCAGCGTCTGGGAAAGAGTCTTTCTGAACTCATCTTAACATGTTTTGCTGTTTTATATTTGACTTACACTACTGAATATGATGTATAGTATCTCCTTTCTCTTTATTCATGTCAATTGGGCAATTTTTTTGTGTGTGCTTTTTTTTTACTTTGGCAACCCCTAGTGGATAAATACTTCAGGGGATTGTTTCACTTTGATATTTAATGTGTTTCATTTGATATATGATGTGATGCATTCATGCTATAAACGTAGATGTATCCCACATTCATGTTTTATTTAAAATTTTAGTTGAGATATTAACAAGGTCAGTCGTAAATGAAGGAGAATGCAAAGTGGAGATTACACTCTGCCTCCAGAAATAGTCTGTTTGTTGGCTTTGTTGTGGCTTACGGCCATACCAGCCTGAATGCGCCCGATCTCGTCTGATCTCGGAGGCTTAGCAGGGTCGGGCCTGGTTAGTACTTGGTTGGGAGACTGCCTGGGAATACCAGGTGCTGTAAGCTTTTGTCTGGACAACCAGCAGAGCACGCTGCTGCTGCTTTTGCTGGAGACAGAGCTTTGAGCAACAAGTCAGCGTTGTTTAGAAAGCATATTTAAAACCAGCAAAAGTTGAACAAAAGCGCTGTACAATTAGGATAGCAAACCCTAGGACACACTAAAGCATCATGACTTAAGAAGAAATCGAAAAAAAAAGTACTTCCATCCATCCACCCACCCATTTTCCATCAACCCACCCACCCACCCATCCACCCATCCATGCATCCATCCATTTTCTTCCTCTCACCCGAGGTCGGGTCGCGGAGACATCAGACGAAACAGGTCATTCCACACGTCCCTGGTCCCAGCAATGCTTTCCAGCTCTTCCAGGGGGATCCCCGGGCGTTCCCAGGCAGGTCAGACCATACATATCTATGTATATACTGTATATATGAAACCTCCAGCGGTCTGCAGGTCTATCCCGGGGTCTCCTCCCAGGCGGACGTGCTGGGGAAACCTCCAAATGAAGCCTCCCCGGAGGCATCCCAACCAGATGTCCAAACCACCTCAACTGGCTCCTTTGGGCGCAAAGGAGCAGCGGCTCTACTCCGAGCTCCCTCCGCATGTCCGAGCCTCTCACTCTATCCTGCCTTATCCTATCCTATCTCTAAGGCCCAGCCCGGCCGCCCTGCGGAGGAAGCTCATTTCGGCTGCTTGTACTTGCGATGTGGTTCTTTGGGTCACTCCCCATAGCTCACGAGCATCGGTGAGGGTCGGAACCGGAACCTAGATGGGCTGGTAAATCCCGAGCCTGGCCTTGCGGCTGAGTTCCGGCTCCCGTTTGAGCAGACGGTCCGGTACAACGCCGCACCGAGCCGCCTGTCCATGTCACGCTCCTTTTTCCCCATCACTGGTGAACAAGGTGCCGAGATACTTAAACCCCGTCGCTTGGGGACGCAACTCCCCCCTCCCACCCCAAGCTGGAGGGAGCAATCCAAGGTCTTGTAAAATTTCTCACTTTTTTTACTTGATTTTTTGTTGTCCAAAGAGCTTGCCTTTTTTCTGGCAATAGGAAAAAGTCACAAGAAGGTTTACGTGAAACAGAGAAGAAACATGATAAGACGTGACAGAGAGAGGACGCTGTTGCTGCTGCTGCTGCTGCTGATGATGTTGTTAAGTGTACTTGAATAATAATGTTGACTTGTTTGTCACAGCTGTGTTTGCAGTGAAGCAGCAGCAGCAGCAGCAGCAGCGTCCTCTGCAGGTTGTGTAGATAAAAGCTTACAGCACCTGGTATTCCCAGGCGGTCTCCCATCCAAGTACTAACCAGGCCCGACCCTGCTTAGCTTCCGAGATCAGACGAGATCGGGCGTATTCAGGCTGGTATGGCCGTAAGCGACAGCAAATTGTTCACATACGCTTTTTATAAGTGCCCAAACTCTTCATTTGGTCTGTTGTTGCTTCAGCGTCTGGGAAAGAGTCTTTCTGAACTCATCTTAACATGTTTTGCTGTTTTATATTTGACTTACACTACTGAATATGATGTATAGTATCTCCTTTCTCTTTATTCATGTCAATTGGGCAATTTTTTTGTGTGTGCTTTTTTTTTACTTTGGCAACCCCTAGTGGATAAATACTTCAGGGGATTGTTTCACTTTGATATTTAATGTGTTTCATTTGATACCCATAGGTGGTCTTTCCCTCACATGGTTCCTCAGTGCCCCGCCATGTCACCATACTAATAGTAACTGTAGTGTTTGTGGTTCTGTGAGTGGTTCTGCATGTGTGTATGTGTGCAATGTCCATGCCTATTTGCATGTAACTCCACAAAAATGGCCAGGCTGCTTGGCCAGATGCAGAAATGCAACCAACTCCAACATGTAGCTGAGACTCTGCTGAATCCAGAGTATGTTGTCTGTTGGCATACTCTGCTGAATCCAGAGTATGTTATCTGTTGGCATACTCTGCTGAATCCAGAGTATGCCAACAGATTTGTTGTATAATCAATGGCTATGGAGCTATTGATTATACAACTTAAGTATGCCACACAAACAGGCCCCAGCTTATCTATATATCCTATATCTATACTACATCTATTTTTAAAGTATATGGGATATTATAAACACATGAGATCGCTCCAGATAAAGACGGGTCATTTTCCTTGTCCTCAGATGAGGCTGAATTTGCAGCTTTGGGGCCCCCTGGTGGCTGACGGGCTCTATGCTTTTGCATCGTCCACATGGCATTAGAGTAACAAAAATAAAGACATGATAATTAACTAAAATACAGAGAAGGTTTGAGAGATCGTTTCCTGTTTGTTTTTTCTGTTTTTATTGTCAATGATGTGTTTTATTTGAAGTTGTGCTCCACCTTAACAGACACCGTGAATAAAGTATTTTCAGTCCGGATCCAGGCTCCGGGCCGCAGTCCATCTCTTACCCTCCCCTCCGCCGGACCTCCGTCCCGGGCTTTACCGCTCACCGTCCGCCTTACAGGAAGCTGGCGGATAAATACAACCGCAAACTAAGTTTATCCCCCAAAATATGGATTAATTTTGTTTTTCAGCGACCTGTGGGAGTCACCAGCCGGTCAGAGAATGTCGAGCCCGGCGAGGAGCGGAGATATCATCCACCTGAACGTCGGAGGGAAGCGGTGAGGCTCCGGGAGGCTAACCCGGCTAGCAGCATGCTAACACTGGATCACCTTTTATCGGACAGTCACATCCTCACCGTGTTTTTGGTGTTAAAAATGATTAGATTTCAAAAACAAAACGAAGTCTTTCTCTAAGTGTACTCAACACTTAACGTCTCACTAAAAAGTCTTTACTTGTTTCAAACTCGTATTAAAAAATGTCGTTTTTAACTGTTTGCGGTTCATTGTGATTATCCTCAGTCCGACTACATATCCTTGTTTGCTAACGTTAGCTAACTTTATCAGACTAGAACTTCACTAGCTCTGTTTTGTAAACAAACATTCATTGTATCAAACTAACTCAACGTCCACAGAGAGGAAAACAGGACATAACATGAAGTCATAATGCAAACAACGAGGTTGAAGTGTGTTTCGTGTCCGATAATGGAACCTAACGTGGGGATTAGGCGCTGTAACGTTAAGCTAGCTGTATGCTACAAACACGCAAACAAAGAACTAAGTTTGTGGTTTTTGGACATTTTAATTAATATTTGTACATAAGTACTTTAGCAATAAATTTGCTAGAACAGGTTACAGAAAGAGCCTTGTCCGACAATGGAACTAGTGAAGTTGGTTAGGCTAACGGTGCAGAAGCAGGTTTTAGCATCTTGCTAATTAGTGAAAACACAAAACAGCTGTGATTTTTCAGTGTGAACTTATTCAAATAACAGTACACTGTCCGGTATCAACGTTATATACAGTACAGTTTTATCATGCTAACATATTATTTTATTAGTATAACTAATTTATTTTGTGTAATGGGTGATAATATTATATTTTTATTAATATACCCATCTCCAATTTTGACCTTTTTAGTTGTGTTGGTGTATTGTATCATCTTTAGCATCCTTTTGTATGTAAAAACACTTTGAACTGCATTTAATGAGTTTGAAACTTACCCTATAAATAAAGTTTATTCATTGATAAAGCGGAATTTCAGTAATAAATTCAGAAACACGGTTTTCTGCATTAAATGGTCATTAAATGTAATTATGTCATCATTTACATCGGTTTGTTGAAGCTAATAACACATTCTGATCTTTCCTATGTGTATTGAACACACCCATTTAACATTCCCAGTGTAGGTTGGAAAGTGGTTTAATAACTGGTTGAACCTCTTTTGACTGTCAGACTTTTTACATGCAACCCTGTTTACATTTGAATTATTCAATATGGAGATATAAGATAGCCATAATATTAAAGAGCTCAAGCTTATGTAGTTAAATGTTTTGTTTTGTTTTAAAGACCGCAACATATTAAGTTTACTCTATTAAGAGAGCAGTGGATTCTTACTCTGAAGGACATACAAGTAAGAAAAGAGTTTATCATTATAGCTGTTGATAAGTTGTCTTTCAGTCGACTTACTCATTGTTTAATTCGTTTAATCATTGTGGCTCTAAGATGGTATGTGTCACTCTACAAAGTCCAATATTGGTCACGTTATAGCTGGTCATATAGCAGAAGTTTATACAGAAAATAAAAGATTTTATTGAAACCAGGCAGAGCTGTCGCCAATGATAATATTCAAATCTGCTCTACTGCAGATTATATTCTTTGTTATCTGTTTTTTTTAAAAAGGTGAGAAATAGTGAGAAATATGTTGTAATTTTTCACATCTCACTGTAAAATCTTCTGAGAACAGATTTCAGTTTAATTTCATGTATGACAAAGAAAACACTAGGTGCTCCCATTTGACTAACTGAAAGCAGCATTTTAAAAATGTTATTTATTTATGTTTTTGCTTTATAAAAGTCAGATAGAAACGAAATGTTTTTTCTGGAATGAGATTAATATGCACATGTGATCGTTTGGGGCCTTTAATAATCCATTCTTATCAGGAGCAAAGAAAAAGCTGCATTCACCTTTATGTGTTTTTTTTTTTTTGGTGTGAGATCATGTGTAATAACTTACAAAATGTGATACTGAAGAATACAAGAGTTCTATAGAGAAAGTAAACAAAGTCATGTTTGTTTATTTGTTCGTTTCCAGGTTCAGCACCTCCAGACAGACACTTACTTGGGTTCCTGACTCATTCTTCTCCAGGTTGGTGAGAAAAGCTCACATGTAGCTCATACATCTAAAACCAGACTTCATTCAAAACTCTAGCTATTTTAAGTTTCCTGATAGCAGATTGATTAAACATTAAATGGAAGAATTTAAAGTCAGCTGTTGCAGGAACTGAATAACAGTGTTGCTGTATCACCACCAGATGTTGCTCATAGTTAAAGTATTTGGTTTGTACAACCTGAAACTAAGTTCTGTAAAATATGGAGACCAAGGCTGCAGTGTTCTGCTATTTTTGCTTAAAATTATTCCAAAAAAGTAAAAAAAAAAGCTGCCCAAAATGTCTCAAATGTGCCTAAAATTAGTAAAAATTCTCCAATTTGATGTGTGGCAAGTATGGCATGGCAAGGTTCCTTTTTTGTTTGTTATTTTTGCTTGAAATTAATCCAAAACAAGTAAAACATGCTGTCCTAAATGCCTTAAAGCATGTTTTTATGTGACCCAAATTTGTCCAGAATTACTGCATTAAAAAAACAATGAGAATAATGAATAATTATCAACCTTAAAAATGAAGAAAGTGCAGAATCTTCAAAATAGGATGGTATTATGTCCCCAGAAAGTTTCTATAAGTGTGTATATATGGATGGATCCATATTTCCAAATGAAAATACAGTCTTTGGTCGACATTTGACCAAGTTTTGAGGCTCTAACATCAGTAGAATTTGATCAGTGAGAAGTTTGACAAGACAAGGTTCTGTTTTTTAAAATATTTTGATTAAATATTGATGTGGACTCATTGATAGGAAACAAAAACTGGTGTTCATAGTTCTCCATATGTTGGTATTATATGCACGAAGTTACAAGCACTTTGCATGTTTTATGAAGAAGACTTAAGACAAAACCTGTAGTTGTTTTTTCCTGAAGCTCTGAGAATTACCCCAACTTGGATAACTGGAAATTTACACAGTTATTTATGATTTTTATTTCCTGACAGTTCTCCAGGTCACCATACATACACTATAAAAACAAATGCTTTATGTCTGTTGTGTATTTCTAACATCTGAATGCTTTGTGTTTTGTTTTTCCAGCCTTCTGAGCGGCAGAATCTCAACTCTGAAGGATGAAACTGGAGCTGTAAGTGTAGCAGAGTTTATATCCTTCCTTTTTCATCATCTGTTCTGATCTGTTAGTTATACTGGTTGTCCCTCCTGTATTGCTGTAGATCTTCATCGACAGAGATCCGTCTCTGTTTGCTACCATCCTCAACTTCCTGCGAACCAAAGAGCTGCATCCTCGCTCCATTAGTGTGCACATGCTCATGCACGAGGCCGAGTTCTATGGCATCACGCCGCTCGGTGAGACTCTGACTTCCTGTATGTCAGTTTACAGTTAAATGACGGAAACCTGCTGTAAATGTTCTTCTTCCCTCTTTATCTTTACCTGAAATTATAGTTATTGAAGGATTCAAATCTGAGTGCATCTGGACTTTAAGATGATTTAAGCATCGTTAAAATGTTACATACATTTAGTTCTGCTTTGTTTCTGTTGCACTATGTAATGATATTTATATTTTTTATTTTTTAAACAGTGCGTAAGCTGCAGCTGTGCGATGAACTCGACAGATCGTCCTGTGGAAACGTTTTGTTCAACGGATACCTTCCTCCACCAGGTACAACACCTGATCATCACAACAGGGATTCATTAAGTATATGCTTATAGTATGTACATGGAGTGTTTGTTGTACTGTGATGAAGCACTAAAAGTAAAATGAGAAAGCTTTCAAACAGGCTGCCACAAATAGTTTTAACTTCAAAGTGCAGAGAGAAGAGGTGTGAATCTAACCTAACCTGAGAAACATTTTGAAATGACAGGAAAATGTCAGTAAAGTGTCAGAAAAGTATTAATAAAAAACATAAAAATGTCAGGAAAAGTAATAATCAGATGTCAGAAAGAAATAGCAAGGTGACAACATCTAAATGAAAGTATGACCAAACTTACAAAAAAAGTCAATAAAATGTAAAAAAAAAAAAAAAAGTCTAAAATTTACTAAATAAAATTTCCAAAAATATGAATTAAATGTGTAGAAAAATTGTAAAATCTATGAAGAATATTATTTTTAAAAGCAATAAAATACCCTAAAAATAATCAAATGTCAGACTAGCTATTAATTAAAAACGTTTTAATATATCTAAAATGAATGAAGTGTCAAAACAATTATAAACATTTATAAAATGGCCTATAAATAATAATAAAAACATCCCAAAAATATTTAACTTTTAAATGTGGTTTTAAAAAAAAGTGTTGAATTGTAGTCACAAAGGTCTTAAATATTATTATTTTGTAATTTTAGGCTGTGAAGAGACCAAACAGTCAGGACAGGATTTTCCACCTTTTTGTGGCGTTTCAGTCAAAACTTTGTCAGACATATGAATTAAATTATTTAATGAGAGTTGTGTTGGTCATCTGAATTGATTTATTTCTGATTATTATTTGCAGAGCACTTTTAACGCAGCTCAGATATATTAAATATACAAACATACATAAAACCAGTGTGTAAAATCTGAAAGTTGTTTTCAGTATTTATATTTTCATGGTGAGTATCATTTGTTTGGTTTCTGTCTGTTTGCTCCCAGTTTATCCAGCGAAGCGTCGTAACCGTCACAGTGTCGCCGGGTCTCAGTTTATGGCAGGCCGAGTGGTTCCGGTAGAAAGAGTACCCGTGAGACGTAGCAACACGATGCCACCTAACCTGGGGAATTCTGGGATACTGGGGAGGACAAGTGGCGAGGAGAGGACGTCTGCAGGTATAGCACTGACTGTTTTATTCATTTAATTTAATTTCGTTTAACAGAGGGTGACTGACAGAGTTTCTGTGTTTAGGTCAGTCCTCAGATCCCGGAATGGTCCGGATCATCTGTGGTCACCACAACTGGATCGCTGTGGCCTATGCTCAGTTCGTCGTCTGCTACAGGTAAACACATCTGGAGGCTTCACAGGATTAAACCCGAACTATTGGTTCGGGTTTAATCCTGAGAGGTCATCTGTATTGGTCGGTTTGTCATTTAAACTGTCAACAAAACACAGATGCAAAACCACCCCAGGATCTTCAGATCAGAGTTTATTTTGGGCTGATCTGTTGTAAAATTCAGGAAAGATGTTGCTGCACGGTCTCAGATTTTGTTCAGAGTTTATTTAATTGTTATTTGGGACCTGAAACTAAGTTCTGTTAAATATTTTTGCCTGAATTTTCAGAATTTCATGTTTTCAGACCTTTGACCTTTGTATTTTCACCCTCAAAAACAGTCTGTGAAGTCAAGGTTCAATATCTCCAGAAATAAAACTCCAACAGCCATAAACTTTGGTGAGGACACAGGCAGAATAGCTTCCAGCAGATCCAAATGCTTGAATGAATCCAGCAGAGGCTACCTTTTTAATTTTTGGTATTTGAAAGTGGAAAAAAGTGAAAAATCTTTAAATCGAGGATGGTATTGCAGGGTTTCCCCCAGAAAATTTGCTAAGCCCGGTGGTAGAGAAGCCCACCAGCCCCCCACCGTGTTTTTGTTTTTTAAAAAAAAGTTAAAGTTGACAATAACTTTAAAATTATGACTATTATGTGTTATTACAAGCCATTTATTAACAATACTTAAATGAAGAGTCTTACAAAAAGTCACAATCTTGAAATACGGTTTTAGCAAACACAAAAAAATACAATTAAAATAAATAATATCAATTGTTGTCACTTAACTTAAATCCTAGTGAATATTAAAACAAGCCGTTGCCTGTCACATTTAAAAATTAAAATAAATTAACATAAATAAAAAAGTACAAACATGGCCAAGGGGTAAAACCAGGGAACTCAGAGGCTGAACAGGTCTGCTGTGCTGTGTGACCTCTGCTACTTATTGCTGTTCATGGTTCAGGTTGGATCAGTGCATCAATCCGTCTGGTCTTACCACCGTCAGTCTGGTGGAGACATCCGCTAAATTTAGGGTCAGCTAACCATTTTGGATTAAATCCACTAGTTGGATGTTTACCATCGCGGCTCGCAGAAGGCTGCTCCGACGACGTGCTAACATCCGTGCTAACTCACACTGGCTCTGCCTCATCATGGAGCCGCGGCTCGGTCGGCTCTCCGGGGATGAACTCCCCTTGGCCTGGAGGTGAACGAGCGGCTCATCGTCTCGTCCAGTGCTCCTCCGACTTCCGAAAAAGTTCACGTATCGACCATAAAATGTCACCAGAAGCTCTGTACATCGTCTTTGCTATCACTGTTTTGGTGCAAAAAATACTATTTAAAATAAATGTACCAGTGACGCTTAGCCTGGCGGGGGGGCAAGGAAAGCCTGGCGGCCCGCCAAGCTTATAAAGCTCTGGGGGAAACCCTGTATTGTGTCCCAAAAGTCCCTGTAAGTGTATATGTATGGCTTGGTCCATATTTCCTACTAAAGCTACAGGCTTTGGTCGACATTTCGCCAAGTGTTGAGGCTCTAATATCAGTAGAATCTGATGTGTGGAAAGTCTGACAAGACAAGGTTCAGTTTTTAGATATTTTACTGCTCTAAACCTATAGCCTTTATGTCTCAGGGTGAAGGAGTCGACTGGCTGGCAGCAAGTTTTCACGTCTCCTCGTCTTGACTGGATGATCGACAGAGTTGCCCTCAACGCCAAAGTGATGGGCGGCTCTCTGGGAGACAACGACAAGATGGTGGCTGTCGCCTCGGTGACGGAGATCATCCTGTGGTCCATCTGCCCCGACGGAAATGGCAACGAAATCGGTACGGGATCCTGAAAGTTGATGAAGAGATGCTTAATAAAGAAAAGGCTTCAGATGTCGTTGAAATGAAAAATTAATCTCAGATTAAGATGTATTTTCCAGCTGCTGGTAAGAGGATGAACGTGTTTTAAAGTCCAGAACCCGCAGGTGGAACTAAAAGCATCAAGTTTTTGTTGTTTTGTCATGTTGATTCTTCATCTTCCCATTGCTTTCATTTATGTTGTCTACAGCAGGTGTAATAGAACAAAGAGCAGAAAGACAATCACACCTTTAAACTGTAAGATAGATTGATAGGAAGTATATGACACTAAATAGAAAATTCCTGGTTTTGGAGCTGCTGCTGGGTTTGATCCAGTTTAATTCAGAACAGCAACATTTCTGATTATCCTGATGTTTTCTTTGCATCTTAGCACCTCTCTATGAGGACGTTAGGTGCAAGGACAGAGGAATTTAAGTTACCATGAGTCTTGTGTAATTTTGGAAGATTTTTTAAAGAAAATGTGTTTCAAACCTGCCTGAAATTTTTGGGATTCAAAGGGTTAAAGGCCCAAACATAAGGTTTTCAATGAAAAATAAAATTTGGACAAAATGTGGATGAGAAGCTGTACAGGTTGTTACTAAGTTGATTTATAGAAGTAAAAATGCACGAATTGCCATATTTGTTTAAATATATAAGATAACACCTAGAATGTCAGTTATAAATCTCTCCTACAATATCTTTTAATGCTAATGTGGTTGATTATTTATTTTACAAATAAATTAAAACCTGGAATCAACATGTACAACAGTGTAAAACATGTTGTCTCCACATACTTAAGATACTGAACTATTTGCATGTTTTCAGCCTCTACAGACTTCCTCTCTACTCTGCTCATCAGCTGTAGAAAGATGTTTCACCATGCTGAATGTATCTTCAACAACTCTTTGAAGTGAAACTGTCCTTTCTCCTGCAGGTGTCTTCAGTCTGAATGTGCCGGCTGAGGCTCTCTTCTTTGTTGGTAACCAGCTGATTGCCACCAGTCACACTGGAAAGGTTGGAGTTTGGAACGCCGTCACCAAACACTGGCAGGTCGGTAAAGTATAAACCTCTGCTGTGGTCTTCTTAAATTTAACCTGTATGGTTTTTCTGAGCAAATGCTGATAATATGCAGCTTATGTATCACATGAATCATGAATTATTTCCTCATTTGATGCAGTAAAAGTGTTTTATGTTCATTTCTGTGTTTTGTCACCTTCAACAAATGAATAAGTTCAGTTTGTAGCGAAGAGCAGAGTCCACATTTGATACATAGGCTAAGAAGAAACAAACGTCTAAACAAAAAATGGTGATATTCAGTTATTACTCTCAGTGTTGAGAAAATTACTTGATCTTTTACACGTTTAGTGAATATTACTCATTACAAATCTCTTTGCAGCCAGTCTGTTAGTCTGAAAGCCAGGTTCTGTTACAAGTCAGGTTTAATTGAGTTGGATTTTGGTAAATTAGGTTTGGTTGAGTCAGGTGCAGTTGTTCTGAGTCTGGTTTGGTTGTGGTTGGTTTAGTTGAGTGTAGTTTGTTTTTGTGAGTCAGGTCTTGGTTTTGTTGAGTCTGGTGTTTGATGTTCTCTGTTTTCTCTCTACAGAACCAGGATGTGGTTCCCATCAGCAGCTATGACACCGCCGGTTCCTTCCTGATCCTCGGCTGCAACAACGGATCTATTTACTACATTGGTAAGAAACACTGAACCTCAAGTTTGTGTTTTTTTCTAGGTCAGAAACAAGTGAACTACAGGGTTTGATTATTTATGTTTAGCTGTTTGAATATTGCAGGATTCCTATACATCCTAAAATCCTTTGGCTTCACTGCTGCTTCTCTGTTACCTGCTAATGAAGCAGCAAGATATCTTTGAACGGAGAATCTCTGGTTTTGAAGATGTTTTTCTGTTTCAGACGTTCAGAAGTTTCCTCTGAGGATGAAGGACAACGATCTTCTGGTGACGGAGCTCTACAGAGACCCGACTGAAGACGCCATCACTGCTCTGAGCGTTTACCTCACTCCTAAAACTAGTATGGCCCAACAACACCGATACTGATTATGCTTTAAACACTGATTCTGCAGATTCAATCACTGATTCTGACCGTCTCTGTGTGTTCAGGTGACAGTGGGAACTGGATCGAGATCGCCTACGGAACCAGTTCTGGGACGGTCCGAGTCATCGTCCAGCATCCAGAGACAGTTGGTTCAGGACCTCAACTGTTCCAGACCTTCTCCGTCCATCGCAGCCCGGTTACCAAGATCATGCTGTCAGAGAAACACCTCATCTCAGGTATTATACTTTAGAAACACTTAATCGTCAGTACGAATACTTAAAAAAAAACTCATCTCACGTAGGAATATTAAGAACACCTCATCTTGGGTACAAATCAAAGAAACACCTCATCTCAGGTACGAATACTTTAGAAACATCTAATCTGAGGTACAAATACTTTGTACTTAATAGCTGATAGAGAGAATGCCAAAGCTGTCATCAAAGCAAAAGGGAGCTACTTTAAAGAGTCTAAAATATAAAACATATTCTGATTTGCCTAACACTTTTTTGTTTACTACATAATTACCTCCGCCAAGGAGGTTATGTTTTTGCTGGCTTTGTTTTGTTTGTTTGTTTGTCTGTGTGCAAAATAACTCGAAAAGTAATTGACGGATTTGGATGAAATTTTCAGGAAATGTGTGAAATGGGGCAAGGAATGATGAAATTTTGGGACTGATCTGGATCACCGTCTGGATCCAGGAATTTTTTCTAATATAAGTGTAACCGGGTGGACAATTAAATGCGGTTTACTCTAAAAGCCACCAGAGGGCACTCTTGTTTTTGGGGTAACCCCCTGTGACCACATAAGATTTTGGGGCTCCACGTGACAAACGGTGACAATGACAGAGTTCTCTTTCCTTCCTGAGCGACATACGCACGGTTGGGCCGGCATTCTTATCTCCGGTTGTCTCCAGCGCCTGTTCTTTAGGTCTGATGGGATGAACACCGCATTGTCGGTAGGAAATTTCAACTGTATGTAATTACATTTGTATCTGTAACGTTCCATACAAAATATGTGAATTGGGAGATTGTGTTGGGGGTGGACTGAAGCTCCTTGGCGGAGGTATGCGCTCTCTGCGTGCTTTTCTAGTTCCTTATGTGTTTTTTCATAGTTTTGATGTCTTCAGTATTAATATACAACGTAGAAAGAGAAGGTGTGTCCAAACTTTTGACTGGTACTGTATGTACACTTGAATATTAAAAACATCACATGTGAGATACAACTACAAGAAACACCTCATCTCAGGTATAGATAATTTAGAAACAGTTCATCTTATTACTAAAAAAAAATTATTTAAGATTATCTCTTATTTCCTCAGTATTTGTACAGTTTTATTTTCCATGTTGAGGCTTCTTCTGTTTTGATTTCTTTGTTTTTTGCCATCAGTTTGTGCAGACAACAACCATGTCCGGACCTGGACGGTGACTCGCTTCAGAGGGATGATCTCCACTCAGCCTGGGTCGACTCCCCTCACCTCCTTTAAGATCCTCAGTCTGGACGATGTGGATGGACACGGAGGCTGCAGCGCCGGGACTGAGATCGGTAATAAACTCAGCCAATCACAGCTCAAACCACCAGAAATGTTTACACTGTAGTTCTGCTGCCGTCCAGCAGAAGTCACTGTGGGACTCTGAGCTCATGTGTTCGTTAGATTTCAGATTGTCATGGTTCTTTGTTGTTTCAGGCCCGTATGGAGAAAGAGACGACCAGCAGGTGTTTATCCAGAGAGTCGTTCCTGACACTGATAAACTCTATGTTAGACTGTCGTCCAACGGAAAGAGGTGGGAAACACATTTATTATTCAAATTAGTGATGATTTGCTTATTAAACACCTCACAGCACCTTCTGTCTGCAGCCCAGCAGAGTGTTTGTAGATTAAACTGCATCTAAATGAAGTAGAGTCCAATGAGTGCAGCACTGGTTCTTTGTATTCTTGCACAAAAAACAGAAAGAGAACAATTAGAGCAGGATTAAACAGGGTTTCTACAGGTCTGAAAAGGTTTCAGGCTCCTCCTTAAAGTGCACTAACAAACTTTTGATTTACAAAGTTTTGATTAAAAACGTCGAATAATAAATTCTATCTTTAATTTTTTTTCCCATTAAATGCAAATCAGAAACAAATTGAGTTAAATACATAATTTTAGGCTCTATTTTCCCCACTGATGTTGGTTCATACTTTCATACTTTGGCTGGTTTGATTTAGAGGCTGTATTTGCAGCATTGAAATGTCATTAAATGTCTCAATATAACTCAGTGAATCTGTTAAACGCCTTTTGGAATTGTCTTCAAGTTGGAACACAGACATTTTCTGGTGTTATCTTTGTAAAAGTTCTTAATGTCTCCAAAATATTTCAATAAAACAGACTGAGATTTAAATTGTTTTAAGAGTGCTCTGGCCACATCCAACTTTTGTTTTCATACAGTTGTAATTAAGTGGAAATCAGTTTCGTCTATAAGACTGGATTTTGGGTTCAGGTTGGGTCTAGACATTTAGTTGTGATGTTAATATTAGACTGAGTGTCCTCACTAATATATAAATAAATGTGTGTGTCAGGGTGTGCGAAGTGCGCTCCGTGGATGGGACCTCCATCACAGCCTTTATGGTCCACGAGTGCGAAGGTTCGAGTCGGATCGGTTCTCGTCCTCGACGCTATTTGTTCAGTGGACACAGTAACGGCAGCATCCAGATGTGGGATCTGACCACTGCTATGGAGATCGCTGGGAAGGTTGACATCAGAGGTCAGACATTAACTCAAATAAATACACAGCATCACAGTCAGGCTGCTCTGTGATTGGTCAGTGACTAACTGACTGGCTCTGATTGGCTGTTGCAGCGCTGGGCGGACCAACGGAGGAGGAGCTACTGGAGCTGCTGGACCAGTGTGACCTGGCTCTGACCAGAACACCTGACAGCACACCGAGAGCCTCCACCTGCAGGTATAAAAAATATGTATCAGTGCAATATAATATAATGATGTGAACCTCCACAGTTATGCAGGCCACACTCTGTTTTATTGATATGTAGCTTCTCACAACGCAAATGATATAAACTGATACAGACGGAGGCTTTTTACAGATGAATGTGGACAAAACAGCGGTGATCATATTTAGTAAATTATAAAAGTGTTTTGTTTTTTCAGAGCACACACATTACATAGCTAAAGTACGTGTACAATAATAACATAATAATAACAATAATATCTGACCCAGACTTTATTTATTTATTCTAATTGTTTTTTTAAAGTTGGTTGCCGAGGGTGCTTTACTGAGCTGCAGCTCCTAAGCCATGATTGACCCACCTTTATACAAAAGTGCTCTATTTTTTATTAAAAATAATAATAATTATTATTATTATTTAATTTATTTAACTTTACACAGTCACAGCTTTTGGCATAGTTGTTCTGGCTCCTGTGCTGTTTAAAAAATGTTAAAAAAAATACATGTTTGAAGCAATTTCTATCTTTACAGCATGCTTTAGAATATAAATTAGTTCATATTTTGATAGTGTCCGATGTAGTGATGATCGATCATATTTGATAAACACTAAACTGGAGCTTAAAGTTTTTATCACAAGTCAGATCTCCATTAGATATTCAGTTACAGTTGTAAATCAATGAATTGGCATTATTAAGTTTACAGATTAAAAGGATATAAACTGATAAAACAATACGAGGGTCATGCTTGTCAGAAAATGTGCTGTAGACTAGCTGTAGTACCTGGTTGTTCCACCAGGTGGACCCTCTTACTGTTTCATGCTGTACTGAGCTAAAGGTTGTCAGGCTTTTATCAACATAAGGAATAATATCCACTGTGCAAAATCTGTTATCTATTAATTGATTATTAATTATTAATGCGGCAAATCATCAATGAAAAAAAATTACAAAAGTTGCAGTTAAACATCATTAAAACAATTTTTGCTGAGCCAAATGCCTGGCTATGTCCAACTTGCTCCTGTGTTGCAATAGTTGTTTTTTTTTTTGTTGTTTTTTTTAACTCTGCTTCCTGTTGTTGTTTACTTTGCCTTCTGAGGGCTGTACTCTGAAGCAAGATTAGTGGGTTAGCGATGTATCTTGAATCTAAAGTCTTAGTTTTCAGTTTCACGAAGGTGGTTCTGTTTTTACATGGCTAGATCTCCATGGTAACATACGCTGTGGCGCTCATCGGGTCAGGAACAGGTTTTGTTCAGAGTTTCAGATTTAAATTGGCCGTAAGAAGCGTCTCCTTTATACCAGAGCATTTCCTGATGTTGGTTTATGAGCGATACAAATTCTCATCTGAGGGAAAATGTTTTATCTGTAACACTTATTGAGCTGTACGTTACTAAAACCACTGAATGAAGTTGTGTAGTTATGTGTAGTTACAGTATCACACACTGTATGCATCGTGTTGCCATGGGAACCCGACATGTATTTAGTTGGTGATGCAGAAATCATATAAATAAGTTTTTATGTTTGGTCCTGATTTGCTGTCCAGTTGTCACTGCTGGTGCTGCAGCTGATAGGAACACTGATTGGAAAACTGGTTATTCTACTGATATTTATTACAGAGAATATTCAATCAGTAACATTAATCTCACTTTGATGTGGCCACAAATTAAAGTAACATCCTGCATTATGGGACAGTGTCAGACCTAAACGTATTTTAATACAATATCATGTTTAAATATGTGAAGCTTAAAGTTTAATAGTTTCAGTGGGAAGCTGTCAGAAATAAGCAGCTGCATTGATCGGTAGAATAAATACATCACACACATCTATCAGTTTTCTGACAGCATTCCTGTCTTGTATCATTTGCAGTGACAGCGCTGTTTACTTTCATTATTTATATATTCCATGTTCTCCATTGAAACAACCTGTTGACTGCAGCTGCTGCACACAATCATTTAATTATGTGCGGAAGAAGAGTCATTAAACACCTCCTTTTATGTGAATGAGTCTGAAGCAGAGAGCCTGAGCTGACAAAGAAAGTTGATAACTACCTTCCTCATACCAGTTATCTCTGACTGAGGCTTTAGTTGTTGTTGAGCCACAAAGAAAGCCTGGCTATGTTTAACTTGCTTTGTAGTACAGCCTTCGGTTGTTGTCGTTTACTCTGCTTCCTGTTGTTGTTTGTTGTTGACTCTACTTCCTGTCTCCTTCAGTCTCCACTCTCAGCTCAGCGACGTCTTCCGGTTGGAGCGTCTCCATTTAGCCGGAGGTCGAGCAGCCGGAACTTCTGGTTCGTCGGCGTCGCTGTGCGGCAGCCTCCCCCGCCAGGCTCTGCCCCCCGTCCCTCTCGCCAAACCTGCCCGAGACTCCGCCCACTCAGCCGGGCCGCCGCTCCCCACTGCCTCTAGCCCCCGCCCGCTTAGGCAGCCTGACCGGGACTGGGGTTCGGTCCGGAGGGGAAGCTTCGTGGAGCGCTGCCAGGAGCTTGCCAAAGGTTCAGAGGCGGTGGCGAATTCGGGGTTCTGCGTCCCACCGGCGTCGGATGGCGTGAGGCGGAGCTTAGCGGTTTGCAGTGAGCTGGAGGCGCGATTTGGGCTGCGGACGCCGACCACCTTCTCTGTGTCTCCTGGAGCTCGCCATTCGCCAGGAACACCATCATCATCACCGCTGTCCAATCCATCACAGCGCAGAACAACGCCCACATCCCCAACAAGCCCCGCCCCCATCGCCGTGAGTCCAACCCGCTCTCAGACGCCCGTCTCTCCTCGCCGCGGTGCCGCAGCATCACCTGCTGATGTCGCGGCATCACCTGAGAGTCCAACCAGCCCCGACAGCAGTGCCGCCGCTGGACCGCCCACCAGCCCCAAACCTCACATGAACGAAACCAGCTTCTGATGAACAGTCAGTCAGCACATAGCTGTAGTCTTGTTGCCATGGTTACCACAGACTGTCAGTTGTTTCCAGGTGACAAGAGGACGGGTGACTATCTAACTAACTGATGTCAGGAGCCCAAATAAAACAGAAGAAGAAGAAAACGACTTTAGCTCAACTAAACCTGCTGCCATCAAAAATTTACTTCATCACTGATCAGATGACTCCATCAGGTTTATTGACAACCAACAGGTTTGTTGATTATCAGTAGGTTAATTGATAACCAACAGGTTTATTGAGAAACAGGTTGTGGATTCAGAAATAAATCAGCTGCTGTTTGTTTGTTTTGTTCCTCTGCTGAAAACATGACATCTGTTGTTTTTTTTTAAAAAAAACAAAAAACTAATTGTTGTACAGAAACTTTATTTTTTTAATGTGTATGTTTGAAAATTTACAGTTTGGTCAAACAACACCTGAACGTCTCACCGTCTGAGCCAATCAGGTTCTTTAACCTTCCATCTGACTGAGGTTAAACAGTAAAATGATGAAAAAATGGACCAATAATCTCTCAGAACTTTCCTGGAAAGAAACATTAAAAAACATTCATTTATTATTCATGGATAGTTTATAGTTACAATAGTAGTAATAATAAATAACATTATTTATATGACTTTTCTCTTCAAGTTCCATAAAGAATAAAAACATTAATTAGAAACAGGATTAGACAAAAAATACTTTAGTTTCGGGCTGAAACTAACCCGTGTTGTCATTGATGAGTCTGTCAGTTATTTTCTCAACTAATCAGTTTGTGTTTACACTCCTATGTGTCAAAAACAGAAAAATATTAATCCCAGCTTCTCTAATTCCAAGACTTTACATGTCTTGTTTTGTCCGATTAGCTGTTTAAACCGAAGAGATTCAGCTCATAAAGATAAAAAACAAACAAAAGGCTTAAATTAGACAATTTTTGACTGAACTCTGGTTTGACTATCAGAATAGATACTTCTTGATTTTTCCTGCTGAAATCTCACATTCATACAGCTTCTCTAATAGGATTTTTGAGGAACTTCACTGAAGTTCTTCCATTTTCTCATTTGTTGATCATTTTCTCTGCTACATTTGTTCAATAATTTGTCATTTTGCAGATTCAGAGGAAAAAAATACATAAAGTGACGTGTGTGAACTGTTACTGATTTCTCACATTTAAAACAACAGCTGTTTAGCTAAAGATTAGATTAACATTACAAATTTTACCTGTCAAGGTGTAATAGTAAGACCCAACAATAGCATTTATTATTTTGTAATATATAAATATTTACCCGACTGACTTAAAAATTAGAGGTGATATTGTACAAAACCCTGTATAGAAACCCAAAGATTCCCTTTGAACAAACACTCAGTGACAGTGGATTATTAATTATGATGTGTTCATATAGATTGAATAAAACTTTATCGATCTTTAGGAGGAAATTCACAGTCTACCAGCAGCATATGGAGATATTTAAAACAAGCTTCGACCTCAGATTCTCCATTAGAACACCAGCAGAGCAGATTTGCCTTAAAAATTCACATTTCTACTCATTACTCAGTCGTAAAACACTCTCCGATTTGTGTGAAACCTTAATTTTATTGCTGAAAACAGAAAGAAATGTTGATTTCAGATTTTTCCTGAATCCAAATGATTGTAAACATCCCAAACATTAGTTTTCTGCTTATCTGGTATCAGCGTCCAGCTCATGTTTCTGAGTCTAATTACGGTAATTATTTCTAAATTAAAATGTGTCTTACAGCAATAAATGAACAGACCTAATGAGTTTTCTCCACTGCAGCTGATTGAATTTGCTGCAGAGACGCTACCATGTCAGTGTTTTGTGTTTTTGTCAATACATGAAGGTTTCACAGGTTCAGGTTTTTTCACTTTGCTGCTCAAACTTGAGGTTTTGCTGCAGCTGAAATTATTTCCAGGAATATTTGACTGTTTTTCTTGTTTTCTATGATTCCGAGAGCCCAGATTAATGCGTCAGTAATTTTAATTCAGTAATATCATTTAATTATTCAGTACTGATTGCTTTTTTTTAAAGAAGAATTTGATGCTTTAACTTTTGTGCTTTTTCAGTAAATAGTTCCAAAGTTGTTTCCAGGAACCTTCAGAGGAGATTATTGAGAAAAGAAACGTCTTCGTCTTCACCTGTAAGTCGACTTTTCGACACTGACACTTTGGGTTTTATCTGCTGGACGTCGGAGTTTCTTTAATATTTAAACACGTTTTTTTTCTTCATGTTTGTTTCTTTGTTTAAAATATTTGTTCTCTGGTTTGTGGTGTGAATGTGCAGAGCTACTTTTTTAGGTCTAAAAAACTTAATTATTCAGAAAAAAAACCGAAATATTCAGATGGAAATTAGTGACTTGGTTCATTTTAGAGCTGAGACTAACAATTATTGTCAACATCTATTAATCATTTTCTTTATAAAATCACCAAAAACACTGAAAAATTCCCATAAAAATGTCTAAGATAAAAATGTGAACATAGAAACGTCTGGAACCCGAATAGATTCAGTTTACAAACAAACAAACTGAAAAAATCAGAAAAACCTATCATTAAATGATATGGAAGCCCAAAGTGTTAATATTGAAGAAACAATTGTGTGAATTAATTGAATAAAGTAATTTTTACAGTAATTCTGATTTTTAAGATAACCAAATTTGTAATTCAATTACAGACATTTCTATTTCAGTTTGTTTTTTAAGCCGGGTTTTAGTTGATATTAACATTATTTTTCCAGAAACAAGTGATTTGTTGCTACTTTTTATTTCATAAGGTGCTAAACCTGCAAATTGAACCTTCAATGTCTGTCAGAAATCACAGTTAGATGATCAGTCTATTAATTTAACGATGGAAAATTAATTAGTAAAAAAACAAACAAACAAAGAATGTAATAATTTTAAAAAATGACTTTTCTCTGTTTCATTTAAGAGTAAACTGAACATTTGGGGGATTTTGCCTCCATTTTGAGACATTTAACAGACAGAATATTTGTTTAATAACAATACTAAGATTGAATAGTTGCAGCTGTAAAATTCAACATTTTCTTCAAATATTTTGAGGATTTTAATTATTTAATTATTTATATTTAATTAATTTCTGACATTTTATCGGAAAAAAGTGTTTGGATTAGTTAATAATGCCATTGTTTTTATACATTTTGTACAATTACAGAATTAATTCTTATAATATGAATATTTTTTTCCTCATATTTGGATACTCATGTTTCCTATGACCAGTGAACGCAGCAGCACTGAGGAGCTTTTTAATGTTTCTAATATATTTTTCTTTATCTGAAACTGTTTGACAGAATGTTTGTAAAAAAACAAGTTTCTCATTAAAAACTAAATAATGACAGTTTGTGTTTTATTCCAAAAGCGTTTATTGAACTGGAGCAGCTACAGTCTGATCAGCAGATTCTTCTTCTTCTAGTCAACAAAAAGGCGACAAAAAAAGATTTAAAGTCTGAATCCTTTGTCATCATTGATGCTGTTGCTACGGTAACCAGCTCATATTCCAGGCAGTTCACACAAAAATATATTTAATACAAAAATAAGATTCAAGTTTAAATGAGACGAAGAGTCCAGATGATGATGATGATGATGATGTAATCGTTTTAAATGAGTCTTCACTAAGCCCCGCCCCCTGATCAGTGAGTGTCCAATCACAGTCTGGGATTTTAAAGAGAGATTCTTCATCTCACTTAGAATTGTCCTGCTTAAATGTAATAACGTAGATCAGGAGCTTCACTAAATGTGGGAGAAGCTCAGAGATGGGATCGAGAGATTACATATTGATTCATTTCAATTTGGCTAAATGTTCATGAACTTAATAATGAAGAAGAAAACTTTTTGCAAAGCAGAGCAGCAGGTTTTTATGTTTTACTTTACCAAGTATGCTGAAAAAATCTGAAAAGTCTGAAACCTGAATTTTAAGTTTGAAACGTACTTTTACAGGGAGGGCAGTCGCGTTTAAATCCTGGAATTGGTGTTATTTTGAAAACTTATGAAGAACTAATGCTGTGTTTTGTTGTTCTGCCAGTGTTAAACTAAATTATAACATTATTTTAACATAAAACAGCCTCCTGTAGAAAAAAATCAGCTATTACTGAGCTGATCTTTACTGACAAATATATTTCTTTCTGTTTCAGTTTGAATTTCAGATTTCACTTTTAAGTTAAAAACTAAGAAATACTGATGTGGATATAAGAGATGAAGCCTTAAATTAAATATCAGCTGTTCACTGTTGGATTTAAAATTAATACAGAACGAGAAACTATTGTTAAGACGTTTCCTCCTCAGAGCTCACAGATGATTATTTCAGGTAAAAAACACCTAGCTGCTGTTTTTATGTTTATGTCGGAGCTGTACTTCATTTGCAGCTAATTACAGCAAAAAGCAGACTGCTGTAAACATGCAGGAGTATAATTTGGTTTCTGTAATTTAATATTAAAGCTAATTAATTAAACACAAATAATAATATAAAATGATAAAAATATATATATTCTTCCTGTGATTTTAAACATTTTGGATTCGGTTCAGTTTTCTCTGGAAGCTCATTTTTGCCACATTCAGTGGTTTTCTTCTTCGTTATTAAGTTGGTGAGTCACTTTTACGTCCAGCTTGTGCGACCGATCATTTTACAGTCTCCTCTGTTGCCGTGGTAACAGAGTCAGGTCAGGCCTTGGCGTCGAGCATCTCCAGCAGCAGTTTGTGCAGCGGGAAGCGTCGGCTTCGATGCAGCCGCAAGAAGTTCTGCACGGCTCGGTCGGCCGTCTGTCGCAGCAGCGGGAGGCTCATGAGCAGCCGACCGGCTCGGTTCTGGTCCCGCCGGGTCGCCTCCAAGTCCTGCAGAGCTTCGTGGAGTCCATCCTGGAACCGCTGCACTGAGTCCAGACAGTCCACCGGGTCGGCATCTGATGGACGGAGAGACGAACACGTTAGAGCTTAAACTGAAGCTGCTGCAGGCTCAGCAACAGTGTTTGTGTGTTTGAGAGCTGCAGGAAATAACTAAAGTATTTTCTTTGAGCAAAAACACCAAAGACTCTGATCTAGATTCTTAAATTTGATAATTTATGCTGTTTTTTTAAAACTGAAAACATGAAAGAAACTAACTGAACATATCTAACTGTTCTTTTTAACATTTTAAAGACCAAATAATGATTCAAGACAACAAAATAATTGATCTCACTGTTAGTTAGGATCAGGACTGACTGGTTAAAAAATAGCAGTAACAATATTAATATATTATGTTTTCATGGCATTGTTGATGTGTTTGTCTTCAAGGATGTTTTTATCTGGTACAGATGGTTACTTTTAGAATATTAATTTAGATTTTTTTAAATCTAAATCATAAAACTTTTGAAATTTGACAAAGTTTTCTGCTTGCTGCTTTTTGTATATAAATTTCATTCATACAAAGGAATTACTAGATAGTTCCACAAAAGTAAATCAGTGCTAATGGCATGTCTTTATTTTCATGCCCTGCACACAGCTGCAAATTCTCACATTTTAGAGGCGAAACGCAGCAAATGTTTAACATTTTTCATCAAAAAGTGACTGAAACAACTGATCAGTTCTCAGAATACTTGATATTTAATCATCTTTACAGGCCAATAAATAAAATCCTAATCATTTCTTAGATTCTTTTCTTGGGCTTCAATTATTGATTACTCTGTTCATTAGTGTGGTGATCATTATCTGGATTAATTGACTGTAAATATCGTTTATGACAAGTAAATACAGCAAATTCTTACATTTAAGAAGCAAAAACCTGAATTGCAGTTTTAATGAAAATGGACTGAAGTAATTATCAATCAATAAAATCCAATAACTTTTATTAGGTGCTAATTAAAATAAAAATGTTTTTATTTTTATGTCATGCATACAGTCTGTCAAATCTTTAATACTGAATATCTGCCAAACAAATTATTGATTATTCCTTTTACTGATTAATTTGCTGATTATTATCTGGACTAATACGACTGTAAACATCTTTTATGACAAAGAAAAGCAGCAAGTTTTCATATTTAAGGAGCAAATTTATGCTCAAAGTAGCTTCAAATTCTTAATTTACAGCTATTTTGAGACTTGATCTTTAAATAGATGAATTAATTGACTGATTGTTGCGACTCTGAACCAGAATCGGGTTCATACATGCTTCATACGTGTGTCTCAACTCATGTATGAACCACAGCAGCTAAAATAAAGGTCAAGGTCAGACGTCAGACAGCTTCATCTTCTTTTGTGTTCAGTATTGATGTTCAGCAGCAGACAGTTAACAGTTTATTGATCCACAGCATCTATCAATACAGTTTATTGATTGGGGGCTCAGACAGTGAGACCCCGACCAGACCTCAGCGTCCCATCATGCTCTGTTTCCACAGAGTTGGCTGCTATTGATCAGCTGCTAAGCTACTGTTAGCATGTTAGCTTTCCCTGCTCAACTGTAAATCCTGCTGTTATTACTGACAGTAAACTAACCACGAGCTAACTTGAGTCTCGCTATGATCCCACAACATGAGACTTGTCTTGAATATCTTTGTGTCTCCTCATGGTTGTCTTAAGTCTCATTTCAGGTCTCTTTGTAGTTACTCGAACACTTGAGACAACCACAGAGAGACTCAAGATGATCACAAGAAGACACAAAAAGATTTGAAACAACTACAAATAAACTCATGATGACCACAAGGAGTCTTTGTCTAGAGTCTCTTTGTGTCGTCTTGTAGTTGCCATGTGTCTCTTTGTGGTCTGCTCAAGCCTCTTTGAGGTTGCCTTGAGTCTAGGTTTCTGTGTTGCTGCAAGGAGACTCAAGATGACAAATAAGATAAACAAACAATAAACAAATAAACTGGTGATGATCTCAAGGAGACCAAAGTGACTCGAGACCACAAAAGGAGTCAAGCCTACCACAAACAGTCACAGACAGACCTATCTCTGTCTAGAGTCTCCTCATCCCTCTTTGTAGTCATAGAGTCTCTATGGGGCTGTCTGGAACAGTGAACTAACCACAAGTTAAAAGTGTATACGTACCAGAGTTAGCTAGCGCCATGGCCTTCAGCGTCACCACCTCCTCGGGGCTCAGCTTCATTGCCTCGTATTTAGCCGTCAGGTGACGCAGTGCCTCGTACAAGTCAGCCAATCCTGCGGCTCGACACTGAGCCTCATCCAGCCGCAGGTTCCCTGCGAACACAAGCTCCTCCCCCGGCACTCCCTGAGAGCGCCAGGCCACGCCCACCAGCAGCGCCTCCATCCAGCCGCTCTGCAGCAGCGACATCTGGTCGACCAGTGAGAGTCCAGAGAAACCTGATTGGCAGGGAGATGATTCATTAAACAAAGGTTAATATTAATAATCAGATTTCCATCATTGTTGGAACATTGCCATCTAAAGTGTCTTTGTGTCTCCTTGAGGTCATCTTGAGTCTCTTTGTAGTGACTCGTGATGACCACCAAGGGACTCAAAATGACCACAAACGGAGTCAAGAGAACCACAAAACGACATGAGACAACCAGAAGTTTTGAGGCTGTTTGTGGTCACTCTGACTTTCTTTGCTACTGTCTTGAGGGTCTTTGTGGTCGTTGCCAGTCTCTTTGGGGTTATCTTGAGTCTTGTTATGGTCACCTTAAGTCTTGCTGTGGTTGTCCTGAGTCTCAGATGCAAAATGACCACAAAAAGTCACAAAACCACAGAAAACCCTAACCCTAAAGAAAACCACACAACGACTTCAGATAATCAAAAAGAGACACAAGACAACCACAAACAGACACAAAACACAGGTAAACTGGAGACAACCTAAAGGTGACTCAAGATACCCACAAAGGGAGTCATGATGGCCACAAAGAGTTACAAGAAGACTTGTCTGTCATCTCGCCCCAACTCTCTTTACATCTCCTTGTGTCATGTTGCACAAGAATATGCCTTGTGTCACTTTGTGGTTGTCTCAAAATTCCTTGTCTCACTTTGTGTTCATCGAGAGTCTCTTTGAGGTCAGTCCACGTCTATCATTGTGTCGACTCACTCTGTGGTTATTCAAAACACTTAAGACAACCATAAGGAAACACCAAGGGTCTCTACAAAAAGGAAGACACTACAAACAACCACAAGTCACACAGAGACTTGTCTCCAGAATCTTTGTGGTCGTCAGAAGTTTTTTTGTGTCTCTCTGTAGTTCTCTCGAGTCTCTTGCTCAGAGTTTCTTTCGTGTTGGTCCTGCAGTTCAGATTGTGTCCCTGCCATGTCAGTGTGTACCTGGGATCTGTTTGGCCCAGCCAATCAGAACCAGCAGCTCCCGGTTCAGGAGGTCGCAGAGGGTCAGCAGGGTCCTCAGGCTACCGTCATTGGTCGAGTCATCCTGATTGGCAGCCAGGGGGGCAGGCTCTGTGAGCAGCAGGTGGGAGATCACCTTGTTTCCTGAAAGACAACAAACACTGACTGTTAGTTTAGTTTTTAAACTTCAAATAAAGTTTGACCAGAGTGGATCAGGTGGACTTACTGCTGCTGACTGGGTGGCTGTATGGGGTTTTACTGTATAAACTCAGTCCGGTCTCCACCCGCCTCTTGTACTTCTGCCGGCCACCTCTGACTCGGTCCATACGAACACCTGCAACACACCAGACAGGTTCACTTTAACCTTATTCATTGCTGCAAAGGCTCATGGGAAGTTTTTCTGGCAGACCGACATACCTTCCCTCATCATCCCGGCCTGCAGACACTTCTGAAAGCGGCAGGCCTGGCAGGCTTTCCTCCTCCGCTTGGTGATCTCACATTCGTTCATCACCGGGCAGCTGTACTCAATGTTACCTAGGTAAGCAGGAAACAGGCAGTACGTCATTATTTACAACAGGGACGCTTTCAGCAGTCTTATTGTTTGAAGAGCAAATTCTCTCAGTGCACTTAAAATTTAAGCTTTTAAATGTGTATTTATTTGAGACCACAAAGAGTTTAAAGACCACCCAAAAGAGACAGGAAACAACCACAAAGGGACTTGGGTCAACCCTAAAGAGACTTAAAACAAACACAAGAAGACACAAAGAGACTCTAGACGACTAGAAACAGACTTGAAACTACCACAAATGTACTCAAGATGACCCAAAAAACTTGAACTACCCACAGAGACATATTATGTCTCTTTGGGGTAGTTTTGAGTTTCTTATTGTTCGTTTTATCTCTCTTTGTGTCTCTTGGCAGTCATACCAAGTCTGTTTCTGGTCATGTCAAGTCTCTTTGTGGTCATCCAGAGTTTCTTTGTGTCCCTTTGTACTTGCCACAGGTCTCTTTGTAGTTGTTTTCAACCTACTTTCTGATCATTTTGAGTATGTTTGTCGTCTTCTCTCACAAAGAAGACCACAAAGTCTAGTCATTTTGAGTGTCTTTGTGACTCTTTGTGACTGTCCCGAGTCTCTTTGTTTTTCTTTGTGATTGTCTTGAGTCTCTTTGTGGTCATCCTAACTCTCTTTGTGTCTCCTTATGACTTTCAAGTCACTTTCTGGTAATTTCAAATCTCTTTGGAACTCTTTGTGGTCATCTTGAGTCTCTTTGTTATTATCTCAAGTGTCTTCGCGGTCACCTCAAGTCATTCTGTGTCTTGATGTGGTTGTCTCCAGTCTCTTTTGAGATTATTTCAAGTCTCCTTGTGATTTTCTTGTGTCTCTGGTAATTTAGAGACTGTTTGTGGCTGTATGGAGTCTCTTTGGGGTCATCTCAGGTCTCATTGTGTCTCTTCACGAGTGGCTCAAGTCACTTTCTGGTCATTTTGAGTCTATTTATGACTCTTTGTTGTCATCTCCAGTGTCTTTCTGCTGGTTTTGATTGTCTTTATGTTTCTTTGTGACTGTCTCGAGTCTCTTGTGGTCATATTTATGACTCAGGTCACTTTCTGGTGATTGAGTTTGTTTGTGACTCTTTGTGTCACCTCAAATCTCTTTGTGGTCATAAAATGGTTTGTGTTTGATCTCTCCGCTTTTTTAGTTGAACTAAGTCATTGTCAGTAACTGTGATGCAGCTCGAGGGTTTTAATGTTAATATTTATTTGCGATTTAGATAAATTTCTTTATATTTATTTATTTTCTGTCCCTTCACTTTTGCTGCTGCTGCTGTCTGTGTTTCTTCTGTTCATGTCATCATCCAGTTTATTCACACAGAAATCTATAAAGTCTGTCCTGCCTCCCTACAAGTGTTTATTGGGGCTTAAACTCCACAGTCTGTTAACTGGATATTGACGAGCAACGGCACTAAAGGGAAACTCTGAAAGCTGCTTTTAAGCTTGTTGGAGGTTGTATTTTATTCTGAAAATCTGTTTTTAATCTCAGGAATCTCAGAATCTCAGGTGAACATTCAGCTACAATCAGAGCAGCAAACCACCTGGAGTTTACATAAATCATCTGCAGCTCATAACATTCTCATCTTTCTGTTGGAGACATGAATCAATACCTGACCAATCAATCGCCAATTAGCTGTCTGAAGTGAGAAGTTAACAGCTGATGAGAGAGCCAACGGCTTCACACAGTAATCAATGCAGAGAGCGCTGATTATTGATCAGCTCCGATTATGTATTATGTTATTCATCACAGAGATTCTGCAGTGGAAAATTGGTATTTATCTGTTTAAATCTCAAATTCACTGCTTTAAACTTGTCTTTCCTGTTCTGATGTTTCTGTCAGTAACTCTGAGTTGCATTAAAATAACTTAACCCACATTTGGCTTTGTTTTTAGCCACGGTGTTATGTGCAATTGAATAGTAGATTTAAATTTTCCCTTTTTTAAATGGTGGTGAAATTGGTTTGAAATTTACATTTACCTTTGTAACACTACTTTGAAAGGTAGTATAAATAGAGTTTTAGTCAAGGAGTCTCCTGAAAACCACAATAAAAAACGTTACAATTGATGTTATTGTTATTACAAGACCAAATAAAAAATATTCAAGATATGTGTGAATGAAATCACAGACTTCTTAACAGTCTTTTTTTGGTCATTTAGAATTTCTTTGTGGTTATTTTCTGTCTTTTGACGGCAATTTTAAAACTCTTTTTGGATGTTTTGTGTCTTTGTGTTTTGTCGTCGTCTCAGATTTCTTCACTGTCATTTTGTCTCTTTTTGGTCAGTGTGAGACTCTTTATTGTTGTTGCCTGTCTCTTTGTGGTTTTTGTGGTTTCATGTCTGCTTGGGGTCATTGTGAGTCTTTTTTCTTAGAGTTTTTGTCTCTTTTTTGAGTCTGTGTGGTCACGTTCTGTCTCTTTGTGGTCATTTTGCATGTCTTTATGGTGGTTTTGTCTCTGTAGTTGTTTTGATGTTTTTGTTATCATTTTAAACTTTACGTGATCTCCATAAACTAAATTCAAGACCTCTTAGTTGTTTTCAAAGATGTTTTTTGGCCTATGTCCAATCATTAGCCGTAGTTAATAGCTTCAACTATAGAAGACACTTGAGCAATTTAATAAATAACCATTCATTTCCCAACAAACTGCTAAAACATTTATAAAACAGTTTCGACTTGACATTTCCTGACTCCGAAACTTCTCGTTCACAACAGCCTGATTTCTTACATACTGAAGTTTTAATGTCCGCACGATGTCTCAGCTCTATTAAACTAACAGCCATGCAGAAAGCTTCACGCTGCTGTTCTGACCTTGGATGGTTCTCTTGAAGAACGCCTTACAGGCCTCACAGGACGCCACTCCGTAGTGATAACCGGAGGCAAAGTCTCCACAAACAAGACACAACCTCTTAGCACCAACAGCAGCCACTGGACTCAGATAGTCGCCTCTCAGGATGGAGTCCACCTGCACGCAAACAAACATAAACAGTTTTTATTCAGTGTGGTTATTTTCTGTCTCTTTGTGGTCATTTTACTTCCATTTGTGGCCCTTTTCAGTCTTTTTACTTTTGAGATTCTTTGTGATTGCTCTGTGTCTCTTTACTATCGTTTTGTCTCTTTTGGTTGTTTTGAGTGTCTTTACAGTTGCTTTGTAGTTCTTCGTAGTTGATCTGTGTCTCTTTGTGGACGTTTTGTGTCTTTTAACTACAATTTTGTCTGTTTTTGGGTGTTTTGAGTCTGTGGTTTCATTTTTAGTGTCTTCATTCCACTCTGTGTCCATTTACTATAGTTTTGAGTCTCTTTGTGTTTGATTTGTGTCTCTTAACTATAGTTTTGTCTCGTTTTAGTTGTTCTGAGCTTTTTTGTCATCATTTTAAGTCACTTTGTGGTCGTTTTGAGTCTGTCGTTTTGTGTCTCTTTGTATTATTTGTATCTTTCTGGTTGTTTGAGTTTCTTTCTTGTCTTTTTGAATCCTTTTTTCATGTCTATTGACATTATGAGTCTCTTCGTGACTGTTTTGTGTGTCCTTGTTGTCTTTTCGCATCTCTGTAATTTCACATTTCTGAATAGCCTCTAAACCTTTTTCTAAGGAGACAAAATTCAGTACTTTCCAAGACTTTAAGACCTGCAGACTCCCTGAGTTGAATGTGTAAATACGCTGTGAATATAACAATATAACTGAGAAAATGTGACTGAAAAGAGACAAAACAACAGTAAAAAGATACAAAATGACCAGTAGGAGACATAAAATGAGCACAAAATGCCCAATGGGAAACAGTCTTAGGTTTTCAGTTCCAACTGAAGATGTAATATCTAAAAACACTTCATAAATCCATAGTTTTCTCGCTGTCAAGTGGAAAAGTACATTTCTTTGGGACTATTTTCTGAGTGTTTATGGTTTGAAAAATAAAACTTTCTTCACCTGAGCTGAAAATGAATCCGTCACAGAGAAACAAGCCGATGTGTCTGATACTGAAGATCCTCCGCTGAAGCTGGATCCGGTCGGAGAATCAGGTTCTGGAGCTCCACAGAGGAGGCTGTAGGAGGAAGACGAGGTGGACGAGGAGGCTGGACTGGGCAGGAGGAAGGCTGGAGGAGAGGGGCTGAGAGCTGAGGAGTCCAGTGGGAAGCAGGGACTGAGGGGGGATGACTGCAGGAGGGAGGCTGGAGACTGAGCTTCATCAGTTGGGGAGGAAGAGGAGGAAGAGGAAGAGGAGTCCAGGAGGCTGAAATTGAAAAAAACGTCTGTTTTCAAAAGGTGCTATACAAATAAAGTTATTACTATGTCTTCATAGGAGACATCATAACAAAAAAACACATAAAAATATCTTAAATTCAAAATTTATATATTAATTTTATATTTAATAATTAATTTTTCAAAACTTAGTGTACTCAAAACACAATAACTGAAATAATAAAAAAAATACACAACATAGTCTAAAATAAGTCTTCAGAGCAGACAATACAACAAAGGCAAGTTAATATTTAAAAATAGATAAATACATTTAAATTTGCATTGAAACATTTGTGTTCTTTAACCACATTTTAACCTCAATTATAAACCAAAAACGCGCAGAATAATACAAAATATGTCTTCATATGACACATTTCAACAAATTTATGTTCATCAACACATTTTAATGTTTAGTATGAATTTAATCAAGTATTTGTGGAATTTAATCTCATTTTAACCCTTAAAACCACAACATGACAAAGTGAATATATGAAAACAAAACATATGTTTATAAGAGATCCTATAACAATAAATGCTTCAAATTTCTTTAAAAATTTAATTTAACTTATTATAATATGAATTTAACCTAATATTTGTGGACTTCAATTACATTTTACCTCTGTAATAATAAAACAAATGCTAAGCATAATCTAAAGTACGTCTTCAAGGGAGACTAAATAACAAATGTACGTCAATAAACACGGTTTCATTTTTTATTTATTCATAAAAGTGTGAATTTACTAAATAATTGGAGACATGAACCACATTTAAACTTTAGCAATGAAATAAAAGCACATGATATAAAATTTGTCTTTAAAAGGAGACACTATAACAAAAAATAAACACTTAAAAATGTCTGAAATTTGAATGTCGTTATTAGTGTGAATTTAACTTTACACTCGTATTTAAGTGTTTATTAACATGCAGTTGTCATGACAACATAATTTATCATTTAAAGCATATGTTTTATTATTACAGAGTTAACATGTGAATGAAGTCCACACATGTTTAATAAATAAAAGTAGAATTTAAGACATTTTTAATTGTTTATCATTTATCATAATGTCCTCTATAACGACATTTTATATTATTTATGTTTCTTTTATTACTACAGAATTAAAATGTAATTACGGTCAACAAACGTTTAAATGAATTTAAATTGATTCATTAAAGTATACATTTAACTAAATATTTGTGCCCTTTAAACACATTTCAGCTGAAAATTGTGTTTATTTTCTCAACCAGGTCTCTTAGTGAAATAATTATAGTGCTTATAAACCTATTTACTCCATTTATTTACTGTTGTAATGACAGTTTGACCATATTGTCATTGTTTGTGTTTCCACATGTGGTGCTTCAGCTGTTAATAAATACAAAAATACACACTTACACTGTTTTATACATTTGTTTTTACACATTTAAGTTTCCTTACTATTTTTTTTTCATTTGAAACTTTGATATTTTTCTCATTTAAACTTTAATTTTTTCATCTGTGTAGTTGTTTAAAGTTGTTGTTTTAAAATTTAAAACTAACACTGATGGAGCTAATTTAACACAAAAAGTGCAGCTTCTAACATTAAACTAGACTTTAAACTTCATCCAAACGTTTAATCAACAGAAGAAATGACTGAATAAACGATGAACTCACCGCTGTGGGCTGAGGAAGTGATAGTCACCTGTAAGACAGAAATCCTTCAGCTCCATGATCACAACAAACAACAACAACAAAACAAACAAACAGCTGCTTCAGTGGTGCGTTCACTGACTCCAGTAAAAAATAGTTTCTGCTGACACTTCAGGGTCCAACAGACAGTAAGAAAACCTTCCTGTTGGTCACAGACAAACATCTGAGGCTCTGAGAGGCTTCAGTCTTATTTATCTGTCCTTCCTGTCATCAGAGGGAGGGGGCGGAGCCTCCAGGATCAACCAATCAGCATGCAGCATCCCATGGTGGGGGGGGGGGGGTGACTTCTTCTCTGATCATCTCTATTGATTTGGACAGTGACAGATGTAGGCCAATGAAGCTCTGACGACCTGCAGACTCAAACTGCACTTTAATGATCAATAAGTAGAAAAAAACATAAGTTAATAATAATAATAATAAATGTATTATGAAGCATTTCTCAAAAACATGAGGTTAGAAGAAGATCACAAGGACTAAAACAATATTATAAAAGAGAAAGATGAAAAATGATAATAAAATCACAGAAAATGAGTGTAAAATTGTGTGATTTTAAATGGTGATGATGATTTTGTCCTCACAGGTCGAACCACAGCCAGAGGGTCACAAAGTACAGCCTTAAAACTGATCAATAAAATGTTAAATCCATTATAAAATGAAGTGGGAGTCAATGAAGTGAGCTGCAATCATACAATAAAAGAATAAATTAAATATGATTTAGTGTCTTATAATTACCAGAACAGATTTAGCAGCTTGTTTGCTGTTTAACTGCAGCCAAACATCTCTGTACTATAAAAAAATAATATTTTTTAAAATATCTTTTACAATGTTTGACCATAAAATTACACCATTTTTACTGTAAAACAGAACTGTCATTATTGTACACATATTTGCAGGTATTTAAAATTAAAAAGTATCTATATTAAGAACTGAAAATTTTAACTGTTATTTTACAGATTTTCTGTTTCGTTAAATTACAGATAATATTCAGTAAATCACAGAAAAACAAGTATTAATTTAAATGTTGACTGTAAAAAAAACAAACAGGCAAAAACTGTAAATAATGTCCACATCAAAAATGCGTATTTTTACAAATAGTAGTTTGTTCATTTTGCTGGAAAATTACTCTATTGTACTGTATTGAAACTAGTTTATTTGAAAGACAAAACTAAATCAAGGACTGAAAAATCCTTGATATGCAAAATCAGTATTTTTACAAATAGTAATTCATTCTTTCACATTGTTTTACTGTACTTAAATCAGCAAAAAAAAGATTATTTTACAGATATTTACAATTATCTTAAGCATTTTCACACTATTCCACCATTTCTAACATGTTATTTTAGCACCCTTACTGCCAGATTTTCATTGTGTGAACTTCATTAGTTCTGACTGAGCTGCTGTTCGTTGAGCAGTGGGTAGAAATGGGAAAAGAAGGCTGTTTAAAACAGTTGCTTTTCTATTTGCAGGCTCTGAACGATTACCTGAAGGAAGCATTTCATAAACTGAGAATAAATTGCGTGACAGCACACTTTTTCCATGGACTGTTTTCTTCCCTAAAAACAATTCTTAAACGATGGTTCTTGTGGTTGGTCGCTCTAAAACATTCTGCAAGTTGCTGCAGTGAAAAATGACTCAGTGCTGTGATGAAAAACAGTTTTCGTCTTTTCATACGTCAACAGAGTAATTAGCCTTATCTTTGGTTTTCAGACTGCTGTGGAAACATGGATGGATGGATGGATGGATGGATGGATGGATGCATGCATGCATGCATGCATGCATGCATGCATGCATACATGCATACATACATACATACATACATACATACATACATACATACATACATCGTACAGTCTATAGGAACCTTTTAGCTCCTTGAAAAACCAGTCCTGGCCTTTTGAGTTGTTATTCTGCTGTTTCCAGGAACTATTTTTAATTCAATTCTACACAATACATTGATGGAAACATCTCATAATGTGCAAATGACTCAGTATTCTTTAACCACTTTGTGATACAAAGATTATAAACAATTCCATGTCTTATTAATTATTCTATTTCCAGATCGGAAGCTCTATCTGCTTTTATCAAAACTACACTGACCTGGGGTGAATTTAAAAACAGTTTTCATCAAGTGTAACTTGACTTTGAGCCCTGCAGGCTTCAGGTTTGGATTGAGGTTGCTGAAGCAGCACTTCGATAGCGACATGTGAGAAGCACAAACACTGAATCCTAATCTATCGCTCAGACGCTCAGATCAGCCTCACCTACATCTGCTGTTTCATAAGAGCTGCATAACCAGGACTGTCTGTACATCTGTACCTGTCTCTAGGTCTGTGTGAGGATGTTATGGAAGACTCTTATTCAGCTGACAAACCACACAGAGCTACATTTAACACATTCACAATTTACTGTTGACTCCAGAAACTGACCGATCCAGAGCTGAAATCAGCCCTGATTTATGCAAAATTTCAAAAGTTTGCTTTAAATTCTCTCCAGAGTTAAATAGAAACAGCTGCAGGCACAACAAGCAGAGCAACGTAATTTTAATAATAAAGAACCAGAGAGTAAAGAAGGTTGTTTCTGAAAAGAAACTGAAGCTGCAGCTCTGGATGCAATTTTGAAAAAGTCCAAATTGGAGGGAATCATTTAGGAGGAGATATCTGGGATTGTTACCGATGTGTGCATCTGTACAGAACACACATTTATAATCCTAAGACAAAGGCTGCATTTCCACCCAAAATACCTGGAACTTTTAGTTGAAGGACATTTTTTAAAGGAACTAAAAGGTTCCTTTACACTGCTGGTTATCTACGTTCAAACACAATCTAAAGACTAAAGATCTGGCAAATACTCACACACACATATGAAAATGCAACAGCTGCTTTTACACAGGACTCCTGGACTGTTGTCTCCCTAAAAGAGGTCCTCCAGGGCCGGTTCTTTCAGTTGGAACATGCACAGAGATTCAGGTCGGCCTAAAACCTCCTACAAGTTCCTACAGTGGCAGAAGACTTTGAAGTTATTAAAAACAATGTTCATCTCTAATACTGAGTGAACAGACTTTTAAAACATCAAGAATTCTAAACAGTTTGGTGTGTTTGTCAAAGCAGCCAGGCATCAGTAGAAAAATAGCGCTTGTTTGTATTTGAACAGATCCTGACTATAATAATCTATCTTGAACATCAGTAATCATGTCTGTAGTGAATATTTGAAAGTTATGACTACAAGCATCCTGATGATCAAATCACTTCTTCCTCAAACAAACTGCTGCCTCTCCAGAGCTCAGCTGATGCTTTTGCATGTCATTAGCTCGAGTTACAGTCGTTTACAGACTGACTCCACTCACAGCCAGAAGCGGAGAGCTGCAGCAGTCACCTTTAGCCAGTTACACAACAGAAAGTTTGTCTGGTTCACATCAATTTACCAGTGAATCAGGAAAACCTGTTGTAGTACAGTGAATACAGTGAGCTGCAGGGAGTTAGTGAGGATTCCCACAGTGATCCTCTGAGATGCTGTTCACTCACTGACCTACTCACCTCCATCAGCCAGAACTGGGTCAGAGCTGCTCTGAGTCAGCGATACTTCACCTCACACCACCTCAGCAGGACAACACCGGAAAACTCAACACATACAGCTCTGAGTAGAGAGTTAAACACATACAGCAAAGCAGTGATGGCTCATGGTTTAATAACAACTATGACCCTGTTCCTGCTATTTCTTCTGTCTCTTTACAGCCATTTGGCATATCTTTGTAGTTATTTGTGACTTCTTTGTGATCACTTAATGTTTTTGTATTAATTCTTCAGAATTTTGTAATTATTTTTAGCCTCTGTAGATATTTTCATATTTTTGTAGTTATTTTATTTGTCTTTGGAAGCATTTTGCATCTATTTGTGATCATTTTGTGTATTTCTGCTCTTGTTCTTTGTCTCTGTGTATTCATTTTGCATATTTTAGCACCATTTGTGACTCTTTGTGATCATTTCACATGCATTTGCAGTCATTTTACATCTGTTTATTTCTCATTAAGTCATTTTGTATATTTTTGTAGTTGTTTTGTGTTTCTTTGTAGTCATTGTGCACACATTTGTGGTCACTTTTTATCATTATAGTTTTTTGCATCCTTCTGTAGTTGTTTTGCATCTATTTGTTGTTGTGTCTTGTAGTTATTTATAGCTGTGGTGGGGCGCAAAGAGTTATCATCATATAAAGTGTAATAAAGAGAGAACAACTTAAATCAACTTGATCTTTGTTGATCTGCTTTCAGACCAGGCTGTTGAGCCTCTGGGAGAACTGCCCACAGTTGTTCTGTGATTCAGTCTGTCTCAGTGTCTTCTGTCTCTGTTTTAGACTGTTTTCCGGTCTGGTTTTGGACCTAAATTTGAGCCTGACTTTAAACTTAGTGTGGTGCTGGTTTAGAACCAGTTATAGACTGATGTTGGACCATGTTTTGGCCCTGGGTTTGGTCTGGTTTTAGACCAGAATTAGGGCTTGGTTAAGAACTGTTTTTAGACTGGTTCTGAAAAATCTTCTGTCTCTGAATGTAATCCTGAACTGACTCACTGATGGGATATATAACCGGTGTACCACAGGTTTAAGACAGGTTTTAGACTGGTTTCAGATCTGGTTTGGAATTAGTTTTGACTTGTTACAAACCTTGTTTCAGACTTAGTTTGGGACTGGTGTAGCAGCTTCAGACTGGTTTTGGAGCATCATTTGTATCTTCATGTAATCTTAGACTAACTCTGTGATACTGAGTTCTGAGGACTCTGGTTTCAGACTTCCGGATCTCTTGGACTGGACTTCAAAGCTGGTTTCAGACTTGTATTAGGACGGTTATAATACTGATTTTGGATCTGGTTTTGGTTTGTTTTTTTGTCTGGTTTCATATTTGGTTTTGAAATACTTTCAGACTGGTTTCAAACTTGGTTTCAGACTTGGTTTACAACTGGTTTAGGAGTGTTTTGAGACTCAGCCAATCTGGTTTCTAACAGGTATCAGACTGGTTTTGAAGCTGGTTTGCAACTTGTTTAGCACTGTTTTTAAACTGCTTTCAGACTGGGTTTAGACTGGTTTTTGCGCATTATCTGTCTCTTCATGTAATCCCAGACTAAGTCTGTGATATTGAGAGCAGGACTCTGCTCTCTGCTCTTTTAGACTTGGTTTTAGACTTAGACAGGACTGACTTTGGACCACAGTTTGGAGATCATTTTAAACTTGGATTAGGACTTATTCAACTGATTTTGTACACTGTTTTAGACCTGCTTTTGGTCTAGTTTCAGACTTAGTTTGATATTAGATTCAGAATGGTTTAAAACCTGGCTTCAGACTTGGTTTAGGAGTAGCTTAGGAGTGTTTTAGACTTTTCTCAAAACTGTGAAAATGGGTCATATTGTAAACACAATCATCCTATTACTCTGTAGTCAGTCTGTATCTGTGTTCTCACTGTTGGATGGTCTTAATGAGGATCTGTGCTCAGACAGAAGCAGCGCTGTTCGTTCTGTGAAAGTGAGAGCTGATATTCCGCTGGCTCACAGTTTCAGCTCCGTACTGGGTGAACCTCTGTAATCCCATTAATGCTGCCTGAGGGTGAGAGTGTGTGCCTCTGTATGGACGGATTGGCCTATAATGTAAAGTAGCTTACAGGCCTAGATACACATAAACAGTGCAGGCATTAAGGTTATGGAGCCAGGTGGAGGATTAAAGCTGATCAGCACGCGAGCCTCACCTGAGGTGACTCGGAAACAGCAAACACTTGCTGTACACTTGCTGGTAGCGGCATGCTAATGCAGCTTCCATCAGTGGAGAGTGGGTCAGTGTAAAATAGAGCTCAGGGGATAACAAAGGGTTTAAAATAACCAGAGTGACTAGAGGAACAACTCTTCATATCCTGCACATCTTTACTGGAGTCATAGATTCAACTTTCTTCTATTTAAACTTAAAAAAACCTCTCATGTGAACATCACAGCATCCTGACTAAAGGCCTAAACTAAAGAATACACACAAATTAATACATGCAGAATCATAAATTACTAATTTGTACATATCTGTATTGTGAGCTGCTGATAATTCTAAGAGCTGCATTTGCATCCTACAGACTTTAAGTTGGGTTATTTTTGTAATTTGTTCCACATAGAAAGTGACTGTAGACAGCAGGGGGTGCTGCTACATAGATGATTGGTCTCTGTGGTTATTGGTCGTCTTTTTGTGATTGTTCTGTGCCATCATTTGTGTTGCCTTGCCATAGTTTAATGTCTTTATAGAAGTTTTGCATTTCTTTGTGGACATTCTCATCTCTGCAGTTGTTTTGTATTGTTTTGTGGTAATTTTGCAACAGTCTGAGGTCATTTTGTTGTTTTTTGTTCTGGTCTGTTTGTGGTCATTTTGCATATTTTTGCTATCATTTTGCATCCGTCTAATTTTTTGCATTTCTTTGTTGTTCTGTTGTGTCCGTTAGTGGTAATTTTGTGTGTATTATTGTTTATTATCGAGCCGCGGTCATTTTGTAAATAATTTGTAAATCTGTTATGTAATCATTTTTTGACTTTTGAGATTATTTCATATCTGTCTGTAGCTGTTCTGTGTCTTTGAAATAATTTTGTGCATCGTTGTGATGCTTTTGGGTCTAATTGTGGTCATTCTGTGACTATTTCTTCTTGTTTCTTTGACATGACTGGCTACTGATCAGAAGGTCAGAGGATCGAACCACTACGGCGGCCACTGTAAGGTCCCTGATCAAGACCCTTAACCCCTGACTGCTCCCCGGACACTGCACTGCGGCAGCCCACTCCTCCTAGTAGGAGGTTAACTGTGAATAGGATGGGTCAAATGCAGAGAAGGAATTTCCCCAAGGGGATCAAAAAAGTATAGATTACTATTATTATCATTATTATTATTATTTGTATAACTATTGTTTGTAGTCATTTCACATCTGAAATCGTCTGCTGCCTCCACCACCCAACACCAGATAAGCTGAAGCAAATGGATGGATGGATTTCACATCTATTTATGGTCATTTTGCATTGAATCGTGTCTCTTTGTGATCATTATACATATTTTTATGGTTAGTTTAGTTATTTTTGCCTTTTTGTTGATGTTGCTTGTTTCTGAAGTTCTGGTTCTACTGTGTTTTATTTTGCACATCTTTATAGTGATTTGACACTCTGTGGTCCTTTCACATCTGTTTGCAGTCGTTTTGCATTTATTTGTGGTTATATTGGGCCTCCGTGTTTTTTTTTTTTTTGTGCCATTTCATACCTGTTTGTGGCTTTTTGTGTCTATTTGCAAAGATTTTTTAAACATCTGGTCATTTTGGGTCCAACTTTGGTTTTTGTGTCTATAGTCATTTTGCATCTATTTGGGGTCCTATTATTTTTACTATTGTAACTATTTGTGGTTATTTTGTCTTTGTAGTCATTCGGCATATTTCTTGTCTCTTTGCATTAATTTCACATATCTCCATGACTGTTGTGACTCTGTGTTCTTTTCAGACCTGTTTCTAATCATATTCTGGGATAAAATAAGTATTTCTGATTGTGAACCATGTTCTACATCTGACAGGAATGATTTTATTTGGTAATTACCAAAAAGACACTCATTGATATAAGATTTTTATGCTATTCGGGAGTTGAGTCATAATGAACTAATACAAAATAAGTGTACGTCTATTTCTTTTCAACATGCATTTCTGTGTTATTCTGTGTATGTGGCTCCTCTAATTTGTATATTTTATTTATAATAAACAATGTATCTGGATTAAAAACTTGACATGCTTTCAGGGAAAAAGTACTTCAAAAACTGTAAAAATGTCAGGTGATTGAGCCGATATAACGCAGATAAATACATTCAGATTTTAACTGCACGAAAAAACTACAACATAAACCTACATTCCCACTTGTTTCTGTACCTTTCCTCCATCATATCGCTGTGCTTTCTGTCTTTCCTGCGCAGACTTTTACCAGCTACAGTTGGGAATCGAACCGACATCTCTGCTCCTAAACATCACACAATAAATAATAATAACAAATAAAAGAAAAAGAAAAAAGACAAACAAAAACCAAGGAGACTGACAGGCGTCAATAAAAGTGTGTGCAAATATATTTTCATTTCTTGTCATACAAACAACAGTGATAAAAAATGTGAATCATTAATCATAAAAATTAACAATTTGAAAAACACTTTCAGAGACTAAAATTTAGACAAGTTACAAAACCTAAAAATAAAGCCTGGTCTCTGTGAGATACAGTGCATGTTATACTTCAAACCTTAGGTGCTGAGGAGGAAACACAAAGTTCATCATTAACTGCATCACGAAGTTAATAAAAAACACAATAAACACTCGATTATTCTGTGAATTATTATATACACAATATGACTGAGTGCAGCTTCCAGTACATTCAGGAGCTAAAACTGCACTAAAGTTTGAATTAATGTTCTGGAGAAAAAACAAATATAAAGTACAGACATGTCAGTAATTAATCAACACATTTAGCATTTAGAAAAATCAACTAAAGACAGAAAATATGAACTAAAAAATGACTTATTCCATATTTTTCCCCACAAAAATCCCAAATGCAGATAATAACTGGTTAGAAAAACAGGAGAAAATTTACTGCAGATTATTTTTAGCGCACACCTCAGTATTAATGTGAATCTGCACCTGAGATTTGATTAAAGGAGAAAAATGAAGAATATAACAAAATTCATAGTGTTGTTATTAATCACTCAAACAGTGTTGATGGTATAAACTTTGATCCAACCTGTGACTTTTTGTAAATACAAGTTATTCTGTACAAACTTTCACCTGACTAAAACAACAAAGAAAAGTTTTCTTGGTCTCATTGGTTTAAGTATTTGTAAATCATTATGAGCTCTACACAGCTGTTTCTCCGCTAATGTCAAATTAGGCACTTTAATATGCATTATTTTATCTACTCAAACTGAAGCTGGATAACAAAATAGCTCCACATATTAACTGTATGTTCAGTAACACGGAGAATGCTATGATTTATAAATGTGACCATTTAAACTGAAAAAAAATCAATCTATTAAAAATGTAATGAGGTGAGTTTGCATTTATCTGCCAGAATTACATCATGGCAGAGTGGAGATGGCTTTAACACATCATTTACACCAAGAATATTAAAGAATTGAAAATGTTTGCCAACTAAATGAGGAGATTTGGACTCATTATTTATCAAATATAAAGGTTACTGTGAATATTTAAAAAAAAAAAAAACACCTTTTAAAAAAACACCTTTTAAAACTTAACGGTGTGCAAATTGTACACCGAAGCTAACACTTCCTAGCCTGTTTATTAGCTCTCAGGCTAACAGCTAGCAGCTCGCCAGCTAAAAAATATATTGCCAGTAAACGCAATTCAGTGATTAAAAGTAATTAAATGGCAAATTTTGGACTTGTCACTTTAGTATTTCAGGAGCAAATTATCTTTTAACACAGCAACACTTTCCTACGTTTCCTTAATAAAGCTAACTCCATCCAGATTCTCTATTAGCTCTTAAGCTAACAGTCAACAGTTCTCTAGCTAATAAACATTGCCAGAAAATATAATTCAGCCATTAAAATGAAATAACTGAAGGGGATTTGGACTTACTGCTGCAGTTTTTCAGTAAACACATTATTTTCAGTAGAAAAATATTCTTATATTTCCAAGCTAAGTCGTTTAGTTCTTAACCCGACAACTAACAACTGGCAGCTCACTGGCTAACCAGTGTTTCCAGAAAACATAATCTAGTTGTTAAAATGAATTAACTAAAGAAGCATGGACTCCTTGCAGTATTTCAGTGAACAAATGATTTTCAGTACAAAATTATTTATCAAATTTTAAGCTAACACTTACCAGCCAGAAGACACTGCCAAAAAAAAATTAGCATTTAAAATGAATTAACTGGGGAAATTTGGACTTTTTGCTTCAGTATTTTAGTATGAAGTATAGATTCTTCAGTTGAAAACCAAAGCTAACAATTCCCAGCTTCTCTATTCGCCCTTAAGTTAACAGTTGGCAGCTCATTAGCTAATACACACTGCAATACTTCAGTTTAAAATTAAAGTAAATTAACTTGGATAATCCACTGCAGTATTTTACTACACAAATTACTTTCGCTCAAAAGAATTCTTCAGTGTCCAAACCAAAACAAACACTTACCAGCTTTTTAATTAGCTTTCAAGTTAACACCTAGCAGCTCACTAGTTAATACACACTGCAATAATACATTACTGGTGGAATTTGGATTCATTTCCACAGTATTTCAGCAAAGCTAATGAACACCGTCAGAATATATAATTTAGTTATTTAAATGAATAAACTGAGGGAATTTGGACTTGCCACCAAAGTACTTTGTTTACTTCAGTCTTGTGAGCAAATTATTTTTAAGCAGAATTCCTTAAATTTCAACATTTCCACAGTAAAGTTGTGTAGCTCTTGAACAAGCAATGCCTGAATACCCAATTTAGCACTTAAAATGAAATGACTACAGGAAGTTAGACTTGTTGCAGTATTTTAGTGAAGAAATTATTTTCAGTAGAATATTTTTTAATTTCCACACCAAAGCTAACATTTCCCAGCTTTTTTATTAACTTGAGCTAACAGCTAGCAGCTCACTAGCTAAACGAAAAATGTCAGAATATATAATTTGGCAGTTAAAATGAATTAAATTGCGGTATTTGGACTTATAGCCTCAGTACCTTAGTGGCTACAGCCCTGTGAAGAAATTACTTTTCAGTAGAACAAAACTCCAAGCTAACTTGCCTTCTTTTTAGCTAGTACGCTAACAGCTAACAAGCACACACTAACGTTGCACATTAGTTTCTAGCTAACAAATGACTCATTAGTGATTCACATAGAATGTGTTGTAAATTAATTTCAACTATGTAATCATGTGAAACAAACTGTTTGACAGCCAGAATCTTCATGTTAGCTTACCTTTTAGTTTTTTACAATGGGAAGGCTATGATGCTAATACAGCTGAATGTGCTAGCTATGTTACTTTATTTTTTTACTGCTTGTAATTCTTTAACTGACAAAGTCAGACAAAATTTTCGGCTTTTTGGACAACAAATGACACGCTTTTAATCTTATCAAACAGATTGGTGTTTCATATTTAAATATTTATTCTGTTGCTATTATATCCATTATCGCTGCAGTTTTTTTCTGAAAATAACCTTCAACATAATAAACTCATGAGCTTTTGGTGCAGACTGATGACTAGTGCACCCTTATTTAAATAACACAGAGCCAGCTGGGGCTGGACTAGCTCAGACTTGGTATGATGCTGTGTGATTTTATTAGTATTTTGTGTTAAAAAATTTAATCAGCCTGTCTGTACTGTAAAGCATACATAATTTCCACATTTTCTCTGCTGTTGTGAACACTATGGATTGGAACTAAGATTGGGTTGCACCAGCTTTTCAAAAATCCAGTACTACCAATTTATAATGTTAAGACCATGTCCACAGTAGGAAAAGTTAATTTGCTGTTTATGCCAATATTTTTTGGGTAAATTAAGTATGCAGAATTTGCTATTAGCACCTCCTGTTTGTTATTTACTGAGGGAAGTACTAATAACTTTCACCGAATCACTTTGACATGGAACAAAACTTAAAAACATGTTGATTCTCAGGCAGCTTCTGACCTGTAAGTAGCATCTGGTTCATATGATTTCTAAGCAGATTAATCTATATTCATTTGTTATGGACCTCATATAATATCCTTAGAAAGCAGTCAAATATACAAATATGTGGATCAAATGAGTGTGTTCAGACTGGACTGACACAAATTGCAGCCTTTGGGCGCTAAAGGTTTTGCAGTAGCCCTAAAAAAACTCACCCTAATCAGCTCTTACCTACCCATTTGGCGGGGTAAATGAATGGGAATGGGGCAGCATGTGTTGGTTTGGATTGTAAAGGGGGCATTACGTTGCTCTTAAATCAGTATAACTTTACCCAGTTTAGTGCAATCTAGAGTATTTCAGTCCAGTATCTTTTGTCCTGGTCCAGTCTAGTTTGTCACATCTGGTCCAATAATAAAGCCATTCTAGTCTGCCACTGTGGAGTCCAGTTAGCATACTGGTTTTAATGGGGCCCAATGTGGTCTAAGCAGCCACACAGTGGTTTGGTCGGCGGGACATGACGTATCCTCTCCGGCAGACGCAGCGGAACGAACCGTCGGTGTTCACACAGCGAGCGTTAACACACGGAAACTCCAGGCCAATGGCGTCCTCACACTCGTTTATATCTGCAAACACATGCAGACGATCGGTTATCAATAAAATAATCAATACTAGGTGGAATAAAGAGAAAAAACAGGAATTTATACTTATATAAAGCGCGTTTGCAGGGTTTGTGGTATGAATACACTTTTCATTTTTAACACAAATGTACTCTCTTAAGTCTCAATGGGGTTAATGATTATTTAAATTCTTTGCTCATTTTACTCCTTCTGGAATGCAATTTATTTTGCCCAGTATATGGTAAATACTAATAGTTTTACATGTTTATTTTACCTGAAATACTTTCCATCGAAATATGTGCAGTTTTAGAGATTTATTCCATCTAAAATACCAGTTTATGTCCAAAAGCTTTTAGTTTTAAAGGTTTAATCAACCAAAAATAGCACATTCTGTCTAAACACATATAGTTTTAAAGGTTTATTCCACCCAAATTACTAATATCCGGTTTATTCCACTTAAAATACCAATTATCGTCCAAATAGTTATGTTTTTCAAGGTTTATTCCACCTAAAATACCACTTTTCATCCATGCACTTTTAGTTTTAAACGTTTAATCCATCCAAAAAAACACTTTCTGTCCATGTGCAAGTTTATCAAGTTTACTCAATCCAAAATGCTACATTCCATCAAAATACTTGCAGTTTTAAAGGTTTACTCCACTTCAGATATCACTTTCTGTCCAAGTAGTTACAGTTTTTAGGGTTTATTCCATTCAAAATACCACTTTCTATCCAAATACAGTGGTGGAAAAAAGATTTTGGACACCCCATGCATTTGTGAAATAATGCAATAAGAATCACTCATAGGTCTTCATAGGTGCAATTTCTTTTAGTACAGTCTAGTGGTCCTCTGATTGATCAGCCGCCAATAATTATTGGCTGATTTCCGTGGAAAAGTATGTGATCGGCATATGCCGATCAATTCCTTTCACTGCCGATCACAGAAACCAATCACTGATCACTGCTGCTCATACTTTGCAGCCTGCAGCCTGTAGAGGCTCTGCGTGCAGTGTAGTGTCCCCCTTTCCTCCACACTGCGCAGGCACGTGGCAGCGAACCCCAACAACAAACTTGTATGCCATGTGGAACTTTTATACGGTATGTTACGTTTGCATCCTGCACATGAAAAAATACCTCACAGGGGAAGCATGTTAAAAGGCTTCAACACAAACACTTGGTGGTGAGTTTTTGAGGCTCACGGCAACTGAATAAAAAGAAGACAGCCAAAGCAGCAACAGTCAGAGAGAAGTTAATGCAGCATACGCTTGGCAAAACTTGTCTGTATGAGCATGACAGTCAGAAGGCTAAACAAATAGCCCAGAAAATAATTGAATTCATCAGACTAGATGGCCAGGCTTTCTCAGTGGTGGAAGACACCAGGTTAGTTAATTTGAATGCAACTTGCATTTGACTTTGAATGTATCCTTTTCTACTTGACATTATTTGATTTAGGCAGTGTTATGAGATATATTGTCTTTTATTTATTTGATTTTCTGCACTCTTTTGCCTGTTGAGAACCCTAATTTTTTCAGTCTGTTACAGATTGTGTTACTGATAGCAGGTAATTTTAAGTGTTTTTCAGTTGTCCTTTGAGTAGTTGCTGCATTGTGCCTGCAAGGTTTTTGTATTTTTTCTCTTTAAACTGTAAAAAAATGCTTTTGTCTACATTAAGGCGATTTTATAGTTCATTTTTTCCGAATCATGTAGCCAGTAGCACTCATCATAATTAAACTGAAAAATTTACAGCCAATCCATGTGATCTGTATCGGTGATTGGCAGCATAAAACCTGATTGGAGCAACCCTGGTACAGTCACAGCCAAAATACTAAACAAATCCTAAAAAGCCATCAAAAACTTAAAATTGATTGGTTCCATAAAAATACATAATAAATTTTGAGTATTGTGTCATTTTGGTACTAATGATCCACTAATGTATTAGAAGACCCAGTTTTTATTGCCGTGCTTCATGTCTATATAAAGCCAGCACATTTGAAAGTTCTTTAGAGACAAAAACGGCAAAAACAAGGAACCTGACACATGAAACACGCCTGAAGGTACACATTCTCAGCCAGGAAGGGTTCAGCTGCCGCCAGGCAGCCAGGAAGTGCAGATGCAGCCCTTCAGCAGTTGATTACACTCTGCAGAAATACAGACAAACCAACAGCTTGGAAGACAAACCAAGATCTGGGCCTCCAAGGGTTTCTTCAGCAAGAAATGACTACATCCTGATCCGCATGTGCAGGAAAACCACCTAATGACATCACAGGAGCTTCAGCAGCAGTGGTCAAACCAAACTGGTGTCCAGTGTTCCACCTGCACTGTACGTGGCCGACTTTTAGATCATGGCTTAAGGTCCTACAAGGCTGTCAAGAAGCCCCTGATCAATGAGAGTCAGAGGTTAGCCCGGCGTTGTTGGGCCCAAGCACACAAGAACTGGACAGCCAGGAACTGGAAGAAGATTCTGTGGTCAGACGAGTCCAGTTTCCAGCTTTATCTTCCTCCTGCTAATGTGAGGGTATGCAGAAGGCCAGGCCAAGCATTATCTCCAGCATGTACAGTACCTACTGTCAAGCATGGTGGAGGCAGTATCATGGTTTGGGAATGCATGAGTGCTGCTGGTGTTGGTCATCTCACTGTCTGTGATGGCTCATTGAACTGTGCCACGTATTGTGCCATTCTATAAACCCACATGCTCCCTTCTGCATGTGCTCTGTTCCGTCTAGGTCAAAACTGGATGTTTCAACAAGATAATGAACCCTTGCCACACATCCAGGGCCAGTAGAACTTGGCTGCAGGACCACAGTGTCCAGGTCTAGAGTGGCCAGCTCAGTCCCCGGACATGAACCCCATTGCAATTCTGTGGTGGATTATCAAAAGGTCTGTTTTAAAGCACAAACCAAAGAATTAAAAGCAGTAATGCATGAAGAATGGGACAAGATTAACCCTCAATGGTGTGAAAGACTGGTGGGGAACATGGCAGCCAGGATTAGAGCTCTACTGCGTGCTAATGGCAGGACAACTAAATATTAATTTGATGATGTGATGGTTTATTTATTTTTTGTTCAGTTTTGAACACATTCTCTGTTATTTTTTGACTTTGATATCGACAATGTTGAGAACTGACATTTTTAAACTGTCAAGAATTTAGTTTTGTTAGTTTGTCTTGTAAACGAAAAACAAAAAATATCATTTGTATTTGTTTGTGTCTGTCTAATGCAGCCACACCTTTTGAAACGCAAAAAAGGTTTTTCCACTAATATTTCATAATATTTGAGATTGTGTAAAATTTTAAGGGTGTGTGAAAACTTCTTTCCACCACTGTATAGTTTTTAAGGTGTAATTAACCCAGAATAACACTTTCTGTCTACACAGTTACAGTTTTAAAGGTTCATTCAGCCCAAAATAAACTTCCGCACTCAGGATTCAGGATCTGATCTGTGAGAGGATGTCTACATAAGCTTCATCTTTTGATAACAGTAGAAGTGAACTTTAGTGCAGTCTTACAATGCAGATTAAAACCTGTAAAGCCCTGTGGTATGGTCTGCTTTCTGTACGTACCTATGCAGGTCATGGAGGTCATGTCCAGCTCGTATCCTTGGTAACAGTCACAGGTGTAACCCTCAGCAACACGAATACACCTGCCGTTCTCACAGCCGTGCAGTATCCCACAGTCCTCTGCTGCACTCAGGCCGGCATAAGACTCGTAACGCCCTGAGAGAGAAAAAGTAGATGAGATGTTGGAGGAGAGAGGAGCTTTATGAAGTGTTTATATATGTAACGTTAGATCACTGAAAAGTCACTTTGAAAGGGGTTTCAGTGTGTTCAAAGCAGTTGAAAGGCATCCATAAAATGAATGCAGCATGGCTCAAATCAGGTAACAGAGGAGCAAGTTGTTGGAAGATACCTCCAGCATGGTGAAACATCTTTCAAGACATGATGTGCAAAAACTCAAAGCTGAACTAAAAATTGTTCAAAATGACTCAAAATTGTCATTTTGAACAATATTTAGAGTAAATTTGGACAGTTTTAGAATTTTTTTGGAAAATTTCAGTCTGTTTGGACATTTTTGTTAGTTTGGACCAATTCTTCATTCAACATTTTAGAGAATTTTATTTTAAGCTTTAAGTCATTTGCACAATTCTTGAATTATGTTTTTTAGACTTAGAAAACTAGAAAATATTCTGCATAAGTAGAATAAATGCAGCATGGCTCAAAAACAGTATACAGACAAGCAAGTTGTTCGAAGTCACATAAACATGGGGAAACATCTTGTTATAACAGAGACTCAAAACTTGACTAAAACTTGTTCCTAACGACTCAAATATTGTGTTTTAAACAAATTTTGAGTCACTTTGAACTAGTTTCAATTTTTTTCTGGACAATTATTGTGTCAGTTTGGACAACTTTTAAATCAGATTAGACAATTTCATGTTACTTTAGACAAGTTTTATATCATTTTGGACAATTTTACACTAAAAGGGCAATAAAACACACTGGATCAATAAAATAAATGAAGCATGACTCAAAAACTGTACACAGAGGAGCAAGTTATTGGAAGATACATTCAGCATGCTGAAACATCTTTCTATGGCTGTACATAGTCACTCAGAAATTGTCTTTCTGATCAAATTTTAAATCATGCTGAAGTAGTTTCAATGAGCAGAAAACAAAAACAAACTGCTCAAGGTTTACATTTTAAAAAGCTACAACTTTCCTGCTGGTAAACTCACTCTCATACAGCCTCCTCGGTGCTCCTCCCCCTCCTCCCCCTCGGCTCCTGTCGGTGAAGGGAGGAAATGGTGGTCCAGGCCTCCATGTCCTGTCTTCCTCCTCCTCCTCTTCCTCCTCATATCGGGGGGCCCCAGGCAGCGGCGCCAAGCTGAGAGGAGGACCGTTGGGCAGGGATGGAGGAGGAGGCCGGGCCCCGAAGGAAATCTCAGCTCGAGGGTCTGGAGGGAGGCGGAAAGATGGAGGTCTGGAGCCGTCAGAGGGTCCGTAGTCTCCTTCAGTGTAGTAACCAGTGCTGACAGACAGACACACATTATAATTTTAAGATATTAATTATTATAAGATAGATATAAAGGTGATGCTGGTCTGTCCTCACCTGAACTCCGGCAGGCCAAAGGAGGCTGGTGTCCTCCCTCTGAAGTCTGACCTGCTGCCTCCTGCTGGAGAATAATCATCATAGTCTGGACGACTGAAGTCTCTGCTGGGAACCACTGCTGGAGGAAAGAAGTCCAGACCATAGGGAGGTAGGTGGGGAGGAGCTGAAGATACAAGGAGGGATGAGAGGAAACAAGGAGAGAAAACAAGGAGAAGAAACAGGAAGAGAAAACAAAGAGAAGAAAGGAAACATGGAGAGGAAACAAGAAAAGGAGAGAAAACAAGCAGAGGAAAGGAAGCAAAGAGGTAAATGTGAATGGAGGAGAAGAAAGAAAAAGAAACAAGAAGAAGAAATAAGGAGAGGAAACAAGGAGAGGAAAAAAGGAGAGGAAACAAAGAGATGATAAGAAAGGAAACAAGGAGGATAAGACAAGGAAAGGAAACAAGAAGAGGAAGCAAGGAAAGGAGAAATAAAAATTGAAAGAAACAAGGAAGGAAGAAGAAGGGACGAGGAGGAGAGGAAACGGGAAAGGAGACAAATATATCAAACTTTTCTTTGGATAAAATCAGAAACAAACATTTGAGAGAAACCAACAGAAAGTAATTAAATAATCCTGGTGTTGTACCGCCTACTCCTCCTCTTCCTGGTCCTGGTCTCACTCCAGGTTCTGATCCGGTGGAGTCTGGAAACATCTCCGAGAACAGAGGAGGAGAAGGAGGAGGGAAGGAGCTGCATAGGCTGGCATAGTCATCTATAGATAGACAGGAGAGAGTTTTATTACAAATACAACATTGACATTTCCAGGTTCCTGCATCTAAATCTCAGGTGTATATCTAAAGTCCTGGAATTATTTTGTGTGTCTGTACGTTTCTGGGTTTTTAAGCGTCTCTTTGTGGTCAGATCACAAATGTCTGTAGTGGTTTTGCATGTATTTGTTGTTTGTGTGTGTATTTAATCATTTTGTGTGTCTTAGTGGTTCGTTAGTGATTTTAATAGCTGTTTCTGTCACTTTCTGGTTATTTCATGTCTGTCTGAGTTTATTCTGCATCTATTTGTGGTTATTTTTTATTCTTTGCAGTCATTTTGCAAATGTCGGGGTCTAAACTGTAGTTTTTACTGCATTTCTTTGTAGTAATTTATGTGGTCATTTTGTGTCTACTGTTATTTTTTTTTACTTCTTGTGAACATTTTGCCACATGTTTGTGATTTTTTGTTTGTTTGTTTGTTGTTTACCAGAGTCGGAGGAGGGGCAGAGAGCACATCCCATCCCCCAGCCCTGCCCATAGAGACAGCAGCAGTCCATGAAGGTGACCTGAGCTCCCAGCAGAGGATTCTGACAAAGCAGGTCTGCAGTGACCTGCTGCCAGCACACTGAAAGGTTGTCGTCTGGACAGCATCAATAAAATAAACAAACAACAATGAAGGTGATAAACACCAACGACAGACGGCAGCTGACAATGCAGAATTGAGCTCTTCAGTGATGCAAGTTTAATATTTACATCATGTTTGTCCTTCCTAATCATTGCTTTGACATTTGATTCATGCAGATGATACAGTATTATACAGCTTTAACATTCGCTTCTATGCAGATGATAAGATTTTGTACAATTGCGGTTCCAGGCTGAGGGAGGCAGCAGTCTTACCTATTGTGAGGTGGGAGGAGTTAACACAGTTTCGCTGAGTGTCATCAAGCACTAGAGGAGGCTGACAGCTGCAGTAATATGAACCGACTGTGTTCACACAAACTCCTCCAACACAACTTTCCTCCTCACATTCATCATGATCTGGACAAAGAGGACAAAGCACTTTATTGACACAGGTTCAGTAATGTACAAAAACCAGGACAAAATATTTAAAAACGGTTTCAGGTGAGAAAAACCAGCAAACTTCAGTTGCTTGACAGATCAATGGCTTAGTTTTCAGGTCAACTGCAAGTTCATTAACTGGGATCAAAATGAAAACTGTCATCAAACTTTCAGTAAACTATTCCTGTAGTTTTAATGCAGCATTATGTGTGTGTGTTATCGTGCCTTTTCTTACCAACACACTCCAGCAGTGTGCTGTTGTAAACATATCCACTGGAACAGTAGCAGCTGTATCCAGGGATGTTGTTGACACAAACTCCATTCTTACACACCTCTGGTAGGAAACGCTTACACTCATCCACATCTGAAAAAACAAGTTGAAAAAGAGACGCTAATTGACATCTGCCACAGAAGGGATAAGATTAGTGGGTTCAATGCTGGTTAATAATGCTGTCACCTCCATACTTCTGGCAGGAATGATGTGTTTGTGATGATGTGCAGTGTTTGGAGTCCACCAAACACCTTGTCTGATGGACAAAAAGCTTAATTTTGGTCTCATTAGACCAAAGAACCTTCCTCCAGTCGACTTCAGAATCTCCTACATGTCTTCTGGTGAACTTTAATCCAGATTTAACATGAGCTTTTTCAACAGTGTCTTTTTCTTTGTCATTCTCGCATAAAGCTGTGACTGGTGAAGAACAGCCACTGAAGCTTGCAACTCCTTCAGAGGAGTCATAGGTGTCTTGGTGGCCTCCCTCACTGGTCTCTTTCTTGCTCAGTCACTTAGTTAGATATAAACATGTTCCATATTCCTTCCATTTCTTAATGATGGATTCAACTGGACTCCAAGAGATATTCAGTGACTTGGAAAACTTCTTGTATCATCCTCTGACTGATGCTTTTCAATAATCTTTTCACAGAGTTTCTCATAGTGATCTTTAGTCTTCATGGTGTAGTTATATCCAGGAGTACTGATCCACCAGTGACTGGACCTTCCAGATACAGATGCACCCAGACTGTATATAAAGTGTCAGTAACCCTGTATTTATTGTATAATTATAATTTGTACAATTTGCATCAAACTTTGGTTCACTTTAAACTAGTGCTGTCAAAAATATTGTGTTATATACGCGTTAACGCAAATCAATTTTAACGACGTCATTTTTTTTAGCGTGAGATTAACATTCTTTTTGAGCGAGTGAACTTGTAGTTTTTTCACAAGCTGTGGCCACAGCAAGTAATGTTAGAAAAACCACAGGATCTGGCTGTAGACTGAAAACAAAACAATACGCATGCCCTACATACGTTTGGTCTTGCCTGCTTGCCAGCTGTAAAAGAGTAGGCTACCTTTTGTGTGGATGGCGAGTGCGAGACCCCGAAATGGATGCCAAATATAAGAGCAGTACAGCTGTTAGTATGTTCAAAGGAGTACTCGTTTGCAATGATGTGTACTTTGTAATTTTATTTTGTATCGCTCTTAGAAAGGGCTGTTGAAGGAGCTGTTTTTGTGACTAAGTACAGTAATCCCTCGCCATAACGCGGTTCACTTTTCGCGGTCTCGCTGTATCGCGATTTTTACATTGTATATAAAATACGTGGCGTACAGCAGATGAGTAGACGCATGTATGGAAAAAGCAGCTACGGCCGCTTCTGCTAGAGCTAGTCGGTCTCTGATTGATTGGCGGTGATCGAAGCCAGTGTTTATAAGAGTGTGGGGGAGGGTTTATAAAGCCTTAAAATATACATAAATAGTAAAATAAATATAAGGTCACTACTATGCAGATTTCGTCTATCTCAGGGGGGTTCTGGAACCTAACCCCAGTGACAGTTGAGGGATTACTGTATTTATTTTCTCATCCGTTTATTGATAGTGTTACATTGTATGAGATTTTGCTTCAAATGTGAATGACTGCTCAAAGTGAGAATGTTAGTGTGAAATATAACACAACACAACATTTGCACAAAGCAAGCCTATCCACTTTTCCATGTTGATAAGAGAATTAAAAGAGTATTAAATGAATGCAGGAGACATTTAGAATAGATAAAAATGTGCGATTAATTTGCTTAATTAATTTGATCAATCGCGAGTTAACTATTACATTAATGCGATTAATCATGATTAAATATTTTAATCAATTGACAGTACTACTTTAAACAGCTCCTTGATACATATCTATATTTACATGTGTGTGTTTTTTATGTCAGTACTTTAAGAGACCCAAAAAAGTAATAAGCAGAGAGAAAGCAACTTTCTCTCTCTCTGCTTATTACTTTTTAGCTTAGGTTTAGGTTAGCTGTGTGCTTTACCTGAAGCCTGTTATTATGTATAAACATGTAATCAGTGTTTGTACCTCTGTAGCTGAAGGCTCCTGGTCCAGCAGTGATATATCCTCTTCCACTGGGACACAGAGACAGAAACTCGTCTGCAACACAGATGAGCTTCAGCTGGTAAATAATGAACTATCTCTAAATTAAACCTTGATGTTGTATCTTCCTGCAGGTCATCTCACCTGTGTCTGGGGTTGGACAGGTGTGGTACTGGCAGCCCAGCCCCCAGCCCTCTCCAACCGTGCAGCAGCACTCCTGCTGGCTGGTGTTGGTGGCCAGAAGGCTGCAGGTTCCTCGCTCGGCCAGATTGTAGTAACACTCTCTCAGCTCACCTGGTCGAGCTGCAGGAAGAGGAGGAAGCATTGGAGCCAAGTCCACCACACTGGCATGGAAGGAGGAGGACGGAAGCAAAGAAGACTCGGGGGTCAAGGAGGAGGATGAAGAAGAGGAGGTTGAAGAAGAGGAGGTTGAAGAGGAGGATGAAGAGGAGGATGAAGAGGAGGCAGACGATGAAAACGTGGGGATGAGGTAGCCGCGGGCTTCCACTCCAACTGGTGAAAAAAAAAGACGATTCTGCATCAAAAAGGACATTGTTGCACAGTGAGGACATGTAATTAAACTCTGAGGACATCTCTTTGGACTGTGAGGTTATTTTTTTTGCACATTGAGGACGTTTTTATTAGGACAGTTCTTTGCACTGTATGGACATTTTTCCTGCAATGTGAAGACTTGTTTTGCACTGAGGGATTTTTTTTGCACTCTGAGGACATTTTTTGCTTTGGGACATTTCTTTGTATGGTGATGACATTTTTATCCACTGTGATGACATTTTAATCTGCTGTGAAGGCATTTCTTTGCATTGTAAACATATTTTATGCACTGTGATGACATTTTTATGCATCATGAGGACAATTTTTTGCCGTGTGAGAACATTTTCTTCCACTGTGAGGTAATTTTGCTGCACAGTGAGGACATTTCTGCATGGTATAGACAGTTTTTGCACTCTTAGGACAATTTCCTGCACTGTGAGAACATTATTTTTCACAATGAGGATTTTTTTGCACTGTGAGGACATTTTTATTCACTATGAGGACATTTTTATGCACCATGTAGACATTTATTTGCACTGTGATGAGATTTTTTTTGCACTGTGACAGTTTTTCTTTGCCTACCTTGCCCTATAGTGCCAACACACCGCCTGGTCGCCGTGTCGAACTCCTCTCCGGCTCGGTCACATTCACACATGAAGGATCCTTCCATGTTCTCACAACGAGCAGAACCACACACACCCGGCAGAGACACACACTCGTCCTCGTCTGAGACACACGAAAACATCATGTCAGTTAATAATATTCATTTTTATCAAAAAATATATTCATGTCTGATGCATTTTTATACATCTGATTCTTTGTGTCACCATCTTGACTGTCGGGTGCTGTGAGTTATGTGGGTTTTTTTAAATTCTTAGCATATGGATTATTATTTACAGGATGATATTTAAGAACAGTTAGGATATTTAAAAGAAATGAGGACATCAAGTGGATGATATTTAGACACAATTATGATATTAAAGGGAAGTGAGGACATTTAAGTGAGAACATTACAGGGCAGTTAGGATATTTAAGGAAGTGAGCACAATTTAATGAGATGTGTAAGGAAAATTAGGATACCTAAAGGAAGTGAGGTCATTTAAGGGAATATATTTGGGAACAGTTAGGACATTTAAGGCAAAAGAGGACACTTAATGGAGAATATTTGAGGACAAGCAGGTTATTTGGGAAAGTGAGGACATTTAAAGATATTTAGGATATTTAAGGGAAGTGAGGACATTTAAGAGAGGATGTTTTGAGAGGACATTTATGGGATGATATTTAGGGGTAGTTGGAACATTTAAGGAAAGGTAAAACATTTAAATGTGATACGCAAGAACAATTAGGATATTTAAGAGAACTGAGGACATTTAAGGGAGGTGAGGACATTTAACCTTCGTGTTGTCATTCTGTCTGTCACTACTGTCAGTTATGCTGCATCCTGAATTTTAAGCGTATGAGTTTTTACTCGTACTGTTAAGTAAAGTACCCGAGTACTCCCTCCAGCGCTCATGTACCTTCACAAGCCTTCCCGTCAGTGGTGGAGGTGAATCCCTGATCGCATACACACAGGTAAGTTCCTATGAGGTTCTGGCAGAAGGCGTGTTCTCCACAGACCGTTGTGTTCGCACATTCATTAATATCTAAGAGAGAGACTGATGTTAAACCTCTGCAGGTGGAGTAAATGTGTCGATGTTTGTGCTCAGACTCACCTACGCAGCCGCCTCCGTGCGTCACCTGGTAGCCTGGTTCACAGGAAGTGAGGCAGCGGTACGAGCCAATCGTGTTCTCACATCGCTGTGACTCACAAACTGAACCGCCGGACGAGACGCATTCGTCTACATCTGGGAGGCAGAGAGAGTGTTAATCTGAGATGAGAAATTCACTGGTATGGATGTGAAAATGTCAAAAACTCAGAGCAGTCCTCACAAAGATACAAATGCACAGAAACTGATGATATATGAGACAAGTGGGGACATTTAAATGAGATATTTAAGGACAGTTAGGATATTTAAAGAAAGAGAAGACATTTAAGGGGGGATTTCTTAGGATAATTAGGATATTAGGGACAATTAGGATATTAAGAGGAAGTGAGGACATTTAAGAGAGAATATTAAAGGGAAGTTAGGATATTTAAGGGAAATTACAAAATTTCAGTGAGGATACTTATTGTCGTTTAGGATATTTAAGATAACTGAGGATATTTAAGGGAGATATTTAAGGACAGGTATAATATTCAGTGGATGTTAGGATATTCAAGTCATGATAATTAAGGATGGTTAGAATATGTCAAGGAAATTAGGACATTTAAGTGATAATATTCAAGGACAATGATGACACTTAAGGGGGATGAGGACATTTAAGGGAGGCTTTTAAGGACAGTTAGGATAATTAAGATAACTCAGAACATCAAGGTGATGATACTGAAGGACATTTAGAATAATTAAGGAATATTAAGACATGTAAGGGAGATTTTTAAGGACAGTTAGGATATTTAAGTTTATTTTATCTTAACTTACCTTAAGGAAAGTGAGGACATTTAAGGGAAAATACATGAGGACAATTAGGATACCCAAGAGAAGTGAGGATAGTGATGGGAAGATTTAGGATAGTTAAGGGGAGTGACGACATTTAATTGAGGATATTTAAGGACAGTTAAGATATTTAAGGGAAGTGAGGACATTTAAAGGAAGATATTTAGGGACAGTTAAAATATTTGAGGACAGGTAGGATATTTAACAGAAATGAGGACATTTAAGGGAGAACATTAAAGGAAAATTAGGATATTTGAGACAAGTCAGGAAAATTAAGGACAATTAGGATATTTAAGGGAGGATATTTCAGGACAACTGGGGAAATTAAGAGAAATGAGGACATTTAAGTGACGACATGCCACCATTTTATGCTGAGATACAGTGGCATGCAAAAGTTTGGACAGCCCTGGTCAAACTTTCTGTTAATGTGAACAATTAAGCAAGTAGAAGATAGATAGATCTTCAAAAGGCATAAAGTTAAACATGAAACACTTCCAACATTTTAAGAAATATCAGTGTTTTTTTGTTTTGTACAATTCCACTTGCTTAATTGTTCACATTAACAGGAATTTTGACCAAGGGTGCCCAAACTTTTGCATGCCACTGTACATGTCAAAACACAACAATGTCAGAACACAAAGTATTTTTTTCCTTGATATAAAGGCTACTTTAAACAAACTGAAAATATTATCATATCACATGGTGGAATATCTGAATATCTGAGACTGGTCTGGAAAAAAACACGTTGCAGTCTGTACAGCTAACACTTACAATGACCAAAATAAGAGATTAAAAGTAAAGGTGGTGACATCACTCTGAAAATATCCTTATAAGGTCATTAAGGAAAGAGAAAACATGTGAGGAAAGTAAAGATATTTAAGGAAAATGAGGATATTTAAGTGAAGTGAGGTCATGCTTATGAAATGAAGACATTTTAGGGATATTCAAGGAAAGAAAACTGAGAACATTGTTGGACAGTGAGGACATTTAGTTTAATTATTCAGGTCTTATATGGACACAGACATTTTAGGTTACAGTTCAGGAATGAGAATGTGTGTTTGCGAGTGAGTGTGTGTGCGTGTGTGTGTGTACCGAGGCAGGCGTTCCTCTCAGGGTTGGCCGTGAAGCCGGTTTCACATTGACACTGGAAGGATCCTTCAGTGTTTAAACAGCGACCGTCTGAACAAACACCAGGCTTCAGACATTCATCCACATCTACACAAAGAAAACATTATACACTTTATTAGGGACACCTGTTCAATGCAACACAACAGCTCAGATACAAATGTATGTGTTGATTAAGCTTTTACATCATCGAATTAGCCTAAAACTCAACATTTGCTATAAACTTGACTTTTGAGATTGGCTGTTTCCCTTGTATTTATTAATTATTGCAGCTACTGTCTAAAGAACCAAATGCTGTAGTTTGTAAGTGTAGTTAAAGGTTCCTGCTTTAAGGTAAAGTGAAAAATTCTAACGTGTGCTGGCAACATGTAGTCTTCTAGCTGATGATAATAATAAACTTTATTTCTATAGCACATTTTAAAACACGAGTTACAAAGTGCTTCACAAAGCATTAAAATATACAAAACTTTAGATAAGACTGTGAAAGACATAAAACATTAGTAATAAAAACAGTGCAACCTTAGAAAGACCAATAACTAAACATGAGGATAGGAATAAAAAGTTAAATAAATAAACCACAGAGAGAAAACTGAGTCTATGTTAAAAGATTTAAAAGTAATTTAAAAGCCAAAGCACACTGATTTACAAAGAAAGGAGAACCAATTTGAAACTCCAGACCTCTGTTTTACTTGGATCAGGCTGTCTACCATATTTTTGTTTTAGTGGTACAACTTGTCAAATCTGCTCAGTTAGTTATGAAAGCTAGTTGCAAATATTTAATATAAATATATAAATATTATAATATTGATGTGAAGATACAATAGTATTTAATGTGTGAAAAAATATGCTAAAAATTGTGTTTTATCTCAAAGATTACTTGATATACCGGTCCTTAATCCAGTGTGTATCATTAAAAACAAACAAACAAGTAAATCAGTGATGTTCAAACACAAGGGACCCGGTAATTACCTTATTAATGGACGGATTTGGATGAAATTTTCAGGAAACGTGTGAAATGGGACAAAGAAGAAATGATGACATTTTGGGACTGATCTGGATCACTGTGTCGATGCAGGAACTTTTTTTTAATCTAACTGTAACCGGGTGGACAATTAAATGCGGTTTACTCTGAAAGCCACCAGAGGGCGCTCTTGTTTTTGGGGGTAACCCCCTGTGACCACATGAGTTTGTGTTGGTTTAATTAGATGTGTTTGTAAATGGAAATTAAAATTAAAATACACCCGTGGAAAACTTATTTCACTATTTCCTGTTGGTTTTGGCTCCGTGACCCGTCTGACTTCTGATGAGGAAGGATCTGGTATCTAAAGCTCCAGTGTTAGCTCACTGTTAGCAGACCTTGCTGTGTCCCGTGGCCTGATGAAGACCCACTGTGGGGTCCAAACGTTGCTTGGCACACATTGTTCACTATTTCACAGTGGACTTTTCACCAGTGTGGGGTTTATTTGTCCCTTTGGAGGGACCTTGTGGTGCCGCTAGCTCTGCCGCTGGCGCTAAATCACTAGCGTTTGGCTGCTTCTCGGGACATTTTTGGGAGGTTTTGAGGTTTTCTGTTCCTTTCGCTTTGCTTTTTGGTTTCCTTACGTTTCCTTAGGGTGGGGGGCTTCTGTCTTGAGCTGTCATTTCATTTGCGGTTGTGTTTTTTGGGGTTTTGTTGGTGTTTTCTGACGTACATTAGTGTAGCGGAGCATTTATTTTTTGAGGGATTTTTATTTCATTACCAGGGTTAAAAATCATTTAGTTAGCATAGGCTGGCTCACAAACGGGGGGATTTGATTTCTGGGGTTAAACTTAATGTTAAGGGGTTTAAAATAAGGTTTAAAGGGCTTTAATTCATATAAGGGACTGTGTTGGGGACTGTAAAGTGGGGGACCAAAATTCATCGGGGGGGTTTAATAATTTAATACTTAATACTGTAATACTTTTACAGGGATTTCATAGTTTTAGTGATTTCATAAAATATTGAATAAGTTAAAGTTTAAAAAAAAAAAAAAACCCACGGTGCTGGAGACAGCACTGTTGGGTTTTTATTTCATTAAGGGAGTTTTTTGGACGTTTTTTGGTTTCATTCACCACTTTTCTGTTCATTCTTGGCCTTCAGTTCATAAGCATTTGCAATCCATATCCTCATATTAAATAATACACACCACTCCTTATTGTTTATGTATACAAAGCTCACAGTATAACACAGACACAAGACAAGAGACACACCACATTGTCGGTAGGACATTTCAACTGTCTGTAATTACATTTGTGTCTGTTACATTCCATACAAAATATGTGAATTGGGAGATTGTGTTGGGGGTGGACTGAAGCTCCTTGGCGGAGGTATGCACTCTCTGAGTGCTTTTCTAGTTTATTTTTAATATTATTATTATTTTTAGCCTTGTCCTTATGGTTTTACCTTCCATTTGCTTTTATTCCAATTGTTCTTTTCTCCCTTGAATATGGCATTTTTGGTTCTTTTATTCTTTTATCTGGTGTTGTTGTACTGATGCTTTTACTATGTTTTCTTTACTTTATATTCCCAGCCTTCCTATGTTTCCTTCTTTTCTTTCATCCTGTCTGTAAATCACTTTGTAAACACTATTTTTTAAAAGGTGCTATAGAAATAAAGTTTTTATTATAATAAATTAGAAACAAGCAAAAAGCCACATTACTGGTCCCAGTTTGGGTTGGTGGTGCTGGCTTCTCTGGGACTTACCGAGGCAGGCCGTCCTGTTGTCACTCAGCGTGAATCCCTGTGAACAAACACAGGTGTAGGATCCAGGGGTGTTGACACATTCACCTCTGGAGAAGCAGAAGTCTCCCTCCAAGCACTCGTTAATGTCTGAGGACACAAATATTTAAAAAATACAAAAATAAAATCAGTCTGGTAACACTTCAGAGACACCAAGGTAAAATGAGGATATTCATGTTATTCATATTAAATGTTCTGTTCTCACCTCTGCACTGCCTCCCCAGTCCGGAGGTTCGATATCCGGGCCCACAGTCACACCTGAACGAGCCAATGGTGTTCACACACACACGCTCTGCCTCACACACACCGACATTCAAACACTCATCTACATCTGTAGCAGAAATATTAACAACATGAAGTTTAATGTTAGTTTAAAAATTAACACCATGAAGTCCAGATTTCTTATTGAAGCAGCAATGTTATATATCCCAGAACATCTGATATACATGTCAGTGAAATGTCCTCTGCAGTGACTGTACCTGAACACTCTCTGTTCACACTGGTGAATCCCTGCTTACAGTCCACACATCTGTAGGATCCTTCAGAGTTCACACACTGTTGACCAGGACAGGGATCTCCAGCCTCACACTCATTTATGTCTACAGAGACACAGCAGAGGTTTAGTCATGTTGTGGAGGCATAAATCTATTTACACATTCAAATTATGTTGACTCAGATTCATTTAAGAGATAAAAAACAAGTTTTTATAACACCAATCATTAAGTTTTAGGGTGAAGACTTAGTTTAAAGTTAAAGTATAGTGCATTAATCTGGTCATTAGTAACCAGCGATTACACAACAACCTGTAATTCATTAATCTTTTTCAATTGTGCCTCATTTGCACTATAAAACAAAGATTCTAAAAACTCGTAATACATAAACAAAAAATAATAATTGTGCTAATGGTAATAATCAAGTAGTGTGTCCCTTTAAGCCTACAATTCAGGGTATACTTCAAACTATTTGTCTTAAAAAAAACAAAAATGATTCGCAAGTGTTTTTATAATGAGTGTCCAAAAAAATGTTAGATTATTTTTTTGAGGACAGTGTTGTAGTTCCCAGTTTGACCTGATGGCGTTGTCTAATCAAGATATATCTTGAAGACAAAAGCATCTTCATGTTTACAGAAAGAGTGTATATAACTGTGTATCAGTGTGTGTGCATACCTGTACATTGTCTGTTGGTCAGTGTGTATCCTGGTCGACAGGACACACACCTGTATGATCCCACAGAGTTCACACACATCTGCCCTGGACACTGAGACGGTTCTGCACACTCATCTACATCTGAACAAACACATGCAGGTATTGATTAACTGATCAGATCTTTTATCTACAAATGTGGAATTACAGACAGCGGCTTAGCTTAGCGTAGGATAAAGACTGGAAACAGGTGGAAACTGTTAGCCCTGCTCTTTAAAGCTACTAGCATCTGCGTACCAGTGTGCATTTTCCTTAGCTGAAGTGGAGCTACGTTAACTTTTAGGATGTTTACCTGTGCAGGTGTTGTTCTGCAGCTTGTAACCATGGCGACAGATACAGCGGTAGCTTCCAGGTGTGTTTTCACAGCGACCGTTGGAGCAGGGAGATTGTCGACACTCATCGATGTCTAAAAAGAATCACATTGAGACCGGTTCATAACAAAACATACAAAACCCTGTGGTTTATTATGCGTAAAACAATGATAATGTGGATTTAAGCAGTCTGAAATAGGACAAGATGGAGATTATACTTCATAAAACTTTACGTAAAAATTATACGGTTGCTATAAAACTAAGCTCAATCAGCAGTTATACTGAAACAGATTTCTTCCTCAATGTAGGCTCAGGTACTGTCTAATTAAATAACAAATAAGAGTTTAAACCACAATAAATCAATAATATATACATTCAAAAGCATTATGCATAATAGATATAAACATTTTTTCACTTATGTAACACAAAAGCTCACATGTAACAAGCAGGCATTTAATGAAAAAACTATGTTCATACTTTGGCACTTTTCATAATAATGTTATTTTATTTAAAATGTTGCACTCTTTTATGAAAGTTAAAAAAAATATTCTACAAATATTTTTCTGTTATTTTAGTAAAATTTAGATTTTGGAAAATAATTTTATTAATAATTTTTCAATATTTAAAATATCCTATTAAAATTATTCAGGTATTTTGGCTATCATTTTTGGATATTCTTCTACTAATTTGGAAATATTGTATTGCTAATCTATTTGTCAAATAATATTTTTATATTTCATAACCATTGTTTATATTAGATTAAGATCTTGAAAATGATCAGACAATGTGGGGTATTTTACTATTTTTCTTATCAAATTTTATTATTTCACAAAGTTATAATAAACTATAAAAAATGACAAGCAGGTACTGAATAAAAACTGTTTTTTTATAGTGAAAAAAACAATTTGTTAGCTGATAAGATTTGACCAAAAATTCATGTTCCAAGGTTGAATAAGAAAAAGAATGTTTCTATATTTTAATGTGTTACTGATGTTTAAATGGAATCAGGGTTAGCGAGCCACCATGGAAACATCCCTAAGAGAAACAAATATGTTTGAATGCTAAGCTAAGCATGGCTAAGAGCAGTGATGTGGTTTATGGACCATCAGACCCGTCTCTGCTGAACTGAAGCAGGTAAATTCATAGCACATGACCACAGCTGAGCATCAGGTGAGTGTTACCTGTGCACAGCCTGTTGAGGAGTCCATAACCCGGCTGGCAGGAAATGCAGCGGTATGAGCCCTGAGTGTTGACACACTCCTGACCAGGACACCGCAGAGAGTCGACACACTCATCCACATCTGGAACACACAAAACACCAGGTATACACAAACATAAGTACAACATTCAGAAATTCACCGATCAGTGACACTTAAATTGAAGTCTGATCAATAAAGCCAGCAGGGACAATGAAGTGTGTTTATCATTTATATTTATATCAGCAATTCATTGTTCAAATAAACAAACCAAACATTTGGTGGCTGCAGCTTCACAAAAGTGAGAATTTGTTTCTTTTTGTGTCTCATATTAAAGTAAAATCAATACTTTGGCATGTTTTTATTTTGTCCAATGTTGTATTAACCAAACTATCAATAATGGAAATAGTTGTTTCTACGATCAATAATAAACAACATCATTATTAATTAATCACCAATAAGGACTTTGATAAGCAGCAAACAGACAGATGTCATAATCAAAGTAAATATACAATTATTTAATCTGAGGTCTATTTATGAATTGTATGAACTTTACTATGTACAGCAAACATCATGTGCTTCTTTACCTGTGCAGGTGTTCCCTGTGAGTCGGTAACCAAGGCGACAGACACACCTGTAGCTGCCTGGTGTGTTGTCACAGCGACCGTTGCTGCAGGGATTCTGTTGGCACTCGTCAATGTCTGAAGATTCATCATATAAAATAACAGAACAAATTAATTTCAACATCAAATGTAAAGAGTGTTTTGGTATTTTTCAGTTATTTCTCAGAAAAAAACTCTTCCTGTATTTCCTAAAAATTAGCAGGAAATTTTCAAGAAAGTCATAAAGGTTAATATACTTTATTTTATTTGTTTTCATTAACTGCTGTAATTAATGCACAATTTTCATTTTTTAAAACTTAAAACCCAAGTGTACATGATGATATGACGCTCCATAAAAAACTTTACAAATTGTACTAACATTTTTATGATATGTCACTACTTGTAAAAATATTTAACTAATATTTTTAGAGATTTTCACATTATTTTACATATTCTACAGTTCAAAATTTTCACTAAATATGATAGTTTACAAATCTATAATACATTTGTCACATAATAGTCACAAAATTATCAGTAAGAAAATGAGCAAAAAAATAATAATAATAATAAAATAAACAGCTGTGGAGGATTCTTGGTATTATTTTTAAAAGCTGGTTTCCAATGGAATTTTACAACATGTGACCTTAAAAGTTCTATATTCTGAAGGTTTTAACAATGGAGTTTGTTTTTATATCATTCACAGCCTGATTCATAGAACATTTTATTCCTAAAAATGGTGAAAATAGATTTGTTTCTGAATGTTGTCAGTATTTTTAGTGATGAAAAGAGATATCCAAAATCTCCTCTATGAAAACAATCTTTATCCAATATTCAGATTTCTGCACATTTAGTTAAATTATGCCTTGTTTGTTTAATAAAACATAAAGATTCTAAAAACTCAAAATACCTAAAAATTAATAACTGTGTTCATGTAAATAATCAAGTAGTGTGTTCCCACAACAAATGCAAAAAAAATACTTGATGGAAAAAAAAAAGGAAATAGATTTGATATAAGTAACATATCCAAAGGTTACTACAAAAAAACCTATCAAATAAAACTTGTAAAAATTAAAAACATGATGTTTGTAAAATACAACAAAGCAATAGTAATATATTATGAAAATATGAGTGAAATTGGCAGCAATAAATCACATACATTTGTCAACTAATTAAAATACTAATTTACTCATTTACTTTTATTTTTTTTTATAGTTGACTAATAATTTGAATTTGTTTTTTTTTATGATATTTTACCAACATGTTTTCAGTTTATGTTACTAACATTTCATGTTTTCCTAACATTTTTTTCAGAACTAAATCAGCACAGTAAACATCAGGAGCTGGTCTTCACCTTGGCAGCTGTTCTGCTGGTTGTTGCTCTTGTATCCAGACGGACAAACACACCTGAAGCTTCCAGCACTGTTTACACACTCTCCAACTGAACACACACCTGGAGACTGTAAACACTCATTCACATCTACACACACACACACACACACACACACACAAAGTAATAAAAAGACATAAACACACATGGTTTTAATACAGTCCTCTATTCTGTCTGACTGTATTCTCAAAATATCTAAACTTTTTGCAAAGCATTGCATAAATATTATTCAACTAAAAATAATAAAAAACTGTCAGTAAATATGTGAGAGGGATTTTGCCCTCAAAAATGCAAACAGCTTAGTAAAACATTCTTAAATATTTGCACAATATTAGAAAGAAATATGTAAAAAAGACAAATCAGGAAAATATCCAAAAATATAAATAAAATGAGAATAAAATGTGTTTAAAAAGCTGCAAAATTATTATTTGAATATTGGATAAATTATAGTAAAACAAAAAACAAGAAATCTGCAAAACAGCAATTAAAAATAGCCAAATATGAGTAAAATCACAGATTTTTTTATATTTTCAAAATGAGTAATGTATACAAAATGATAATTAAAAATCCATAAAATTAAAACTATCTGTAAAATATCCAAACATCACTCATAAGAAAAGTCTGATTTTGTTTTTTTTTAATTATAAAAGCAGATCAGTGTGTGTCTGTCTCACCTTGGCAGTTTGTGCGCTGAGCGTTCAGCTGGTATCCCTGATCACACACACAGGTGTGTTTCCCTCCTGGTTGATCCACACAGCGACCGCGACCACACACACCTGGTCTGCTCTCACACACACTCCGCACTGCTGCACAAACACATGCAGAGAAACACACACACACACATTACTTCTGACTTCATCACTCTCTGGTTAACACAAAGTCCAAACTTGTTGATTGTCCAATAATAACTTCAGTACTTTTCCCTGAATGCTGTTAAGCTGCTATGAATCCAGTCGTTGAATTTTCACTTTCTTTAAAAAGGTCCAAAATGGATTTATTCACTTACTCATAATAATTGGGTTCTCACATGATACTAAAGGTTTTGTAATATTATATGAAGATTTTTCTGCTATTGAAGTAACATGTTAGTAAATTAGTAGTAAATTAATTTGTTTTTAGACTTTTTACTAATATTTTTCTGATATTCTACTAACATTTTTTCTCATACATTACAATTTTTTATATTGTTTCTGATATGTTAGTAGCAAAGGGTTAGGGTTTAGGGTTTAACTCACATTTTTCTGATATTTTACGAATATTTAATCTAATATTTTACTAACACTTTTCTGGTATTTTACCAACATTCATTCCAGTGTGCTGATAATTTTTTTGAAATATTCATTAAAGTTTTTATCTTTCTGTTTCAAATTTTTATTTTTTATACTAACCTTTTTTAATGAACATTTAAAAACTGGTCAATAAAAATGCTTATTTTTTTTGTCCTGTTAAATTTGTTTAAACCGGCCAGACAATTCACATTTTCAATCCTGATAACAAATGCTCTTCTGGATCTACAGACCCTAATTTGTCTCCACCTCTCTTCTTTGATGATACTCACTCTGGACTCTGGTTGGTCGGGTTGTCGGACTCACAGCTGGTCTGTTCTGCTGAGGAAGAAGTTCTCCAACAGGTCTCAACCCACGAATGGGACTCCTCGGTTGGCTGGGAGCAGGGAGAGAGTCTCCTCTGGATGTCAGCTGATCGGGTCGGGACCCTAATGAGGGCCGACCACCTGCTGAGACACACAAACACTTTCAGTCATCACTGATGAAGACGATGCATCAGATCATAACAACTAAGAACTGTTACCTTGACTCCCAGTGGACGGAGGCTGAGGTCTCGATTGTGTTGGTAATGATGGGGCAAAGTCGGGTTGGCTATGTGGGGCTTCGGGTCGGACCTGGGCAGCTGTGGTGCCGCTGTTGCCAGGCTGAACGGACCTGGAGGGATAACTGGCAGCCGGGCGGTGCTGAGGCTGAAGATTAGGCTGCAGATTAGGCTGAAGATTAGGCTGAATGTTAGGCTGAGGCTGGGGTCGAGGATGGGATGGACTGGTTCTGGTACCAGCTGATGCGGAACTGGAGATACTTGTTCCACCAGAGGAAGAAGGTTTCTGCTGAGTCCTGGAGGCTGAACCACTGCTGGATCCAGAATCAGGACCTGAGAGGAGGATGGAGGTCCAGTTAACAAGAGGTTAAGTAAAATGAACTGCAGCATAACCAATCATTAGCCTGTAATACTGTACAATAAACTGATGTGGTATCCTGGTTACCCTTGTTATCCTGGTTGCCGTTGGTTACCAGTGATGCTCCTCGGTTCCCCAGCTGCTCTGTGACTCTCTGGTTGAACTGCAGAGTTGAAGCTGAATAATGATAACCAGGACCAGCTGGACAGATCTCCTTAAAGGCCACTGAGGGAAGAAACGTCCAAACACTGTGATCTGAAACAAGAACTACACAGACACTGTCCACTGCCTGTCTGAAGCAAAGACTATCTTCATCAACTGACCCATGACCCATCCATCCACCCCAATCTCCTTCACCCAAATTCCTGGTCAACCAGAGAAAATTGAAACTGAAATCATACCAACATTTCCACCAACTGATTGACGGTGTGAAAAAAAATAATCTGCATTGTAAAAATACGACACAACAGCACATGCAACATGATCAACCACTGCCTATTTCACTTATTACTAGTGAGTATTATATTGTGTTTTTATGTGTATTTCTTGTTTATTTAAGATTTTCTGTTGAACTCAAGTCCCTGACATGTTTTTCAGATATGTTTCTGACATGTTACTAATATGTTTTGGATATTTTAGGATTTTTTTCTGTCATGTTACTAATACTTCTTGGGTATTTTAGTTTTTCCCCCCTCATTTGTCTCTGATATATTTTCTATCACATTACTAAGATTTTTCTGATATTTCACCAAAAATAATTTGAAAAAACCCTGAAATGTTAGTAGGATTTTTCAGATATTTTACTAATTCTTTTCACATCTCTACTTCCCTACTTTGTCTTTGTCTGGTATTTTACAGACATTTTCTCTGATATGTTCATGATATATATCTGATGTGTTACTAGAATGTTGTATGCATGTTACTTATATTTTTTAATAGTTTACTCATACAGTTTTCATACATGTCACTAATATTTTTTGTTATTTTACTTGTTGCTATTGACATATTGTTTATTATTACATTGTATATTTCTTGTTTATTTTTTCTTTTTTAACTCAAGTATCTACATTTTTGCACTGTCCCTTGTGATACTGTGACACTGCAAACTTGGCCTTTATTGGATAAATGCAGGCCTATCTTAGCTTATCTTTAAATGCTTTTTTTTTTTTTTTACAGCATATATGTGTTTACAGTGTGAGAAATTTGGTTATCTGGAAACACAAATAGCACTTATCTGAGTTCAGTAATTTGACAGTGTTTGGTTTAAGAATTGTAACTGGACATCCTAGTTTTAATAAAGAAATTTTAACATGTAACAAACAGCGGCAGCCAAATGTGGTTATTTCATGCTCAAAATGTTTCCATGTGAAATCATCAAATTGTTTCTCTTGAAAATCTTGCTGATCACTCCGCTAACCAACCTGAACCAAAGTAAGGGCATCTCTGGCAGTCGGGTCCCCAGGCTTTTCCGACTCGGCTGCAGCAGCAGATCTGCTTGGTGATGTTCCTGAGGATGGGCAGTGAGCAGGAGGACGGACCGAGACCTGAACCCAGGACCCGGTAACACTGACCCTTCTCCTCTGAGATCACACTGTGGGCTGGAGACGACACAGAAGGGCGAGACGGTTAAAAAGGTGGACTGGAGATCACACAAACAGAGATGAAACCCGACAGAGAGCTGCATGCAGAACCAGAACATGCCGTTTCCTGATCCGCTTGGTCAGCAAAGACGCATTCAGCCCTGACACAAACAAAGCAAGATCTGAAATCACAGCCACCGACGTCTCTGTGGTTTGACAGCAAGAGAAATGATGCAACAACAGAAACACAGATAGATGACAAGAAATGAGTAGGACCGACACTCTCAGTGGTCCCTGTTTGGGTCAATTTCAACTTGATGCTGACTAATTTAACAGGAAACATCACAGAACTAACTTGAATGGCCTCAATTGAACAAGATGCTTGTACCACTGAATGTATGTTCATGAAAATATACAACACTGAATGCAGAAATTCTTTGAAAGGAATACTTAACAATTTAGTGTCATGAACTTCAAGTATTTTTAAATTTCTTTAAATTTCCTTAAAATGTACACAGGTACATCACTGTAACAAGGAGAGAGGATACACTGTCCATAAAAAGAATTTGCCCTACTTGGAATTTCCTCCGTTTATTGCTTTTCAATTGAATAACAGTCTAGTTAATTTGGCTTTTAAACAAGGATTGTCAAATGTGTCTCAGAGACTGTAGCATAAAGACACCTGTATCTAGGAGGTCCAGTCACTGGTGAAAAAAGAGACCAGTGAGGGGGGCCACTGAGACACCTATGACTCTTCTGAAGGAGTTACAAGCTTCAGCAGCTGAGATGGGAGAGACTGTTCACATTGCTCAGATTTAGGAGAAGATTTGTTTTGCAGCAAACAACCAAAGTTGTTGTTTAAAGACAACAAGGTGAATGTTCTGGAGGCTGAGTCAGAGTCCAGACCTCAATCCAACTGAGAATCTGTGTCTGGACTTAAAGTTCTGTTCACTCATGATCCCTGTGGAACCTGACAGAGTTTGAACAGTTTTACAAAGAAGAATGAGGTAAAATTGCAGCATCCAGATGTTCAGACTGATTGAAACCAACACAGGATCAAAGCTGAAACTGCAGCCAAAGGTGGATCTACTAAATACTGACTGGAAGGAGGTGAAAACTTATGCATTCACTTATTTATATTTTTAATTAATTGGCATTACTTTGTAGAAATCTTTTTTTCACTTTGACATGAAAGAGTCTTTTTTGTAAATTCTTGTAAAAAGAGAAAAAAAGCCATATTAAACTGACAATGATTAAATGTAGAAAAGCAATAAAAAGGGAAAACTTCCAAGTGGGATGATACTTTCTGTAGACACTAAACAACAAGAAGTCAGCAAAAAGAAACATTTACCCAGGCATCTGCAAACATAAAGAAGACAATCAGTCAGGCAGACAGGACCCTTAACAAAGAGGGAAAACACCACAAATGAGCCAAGACAGTGTTAGATAAACGAGTCTGATCAGGATGGTCTGAACGACATATGAACCCTTTCTCCTAGAAATCATGTCCACATTAATCTGCAGCAGATTTGGGGAAACCAGCTGCAACATGGACCGTTTTCACTCAGCATAATGACGGTGTATTTTATTTGTTTTCCTACAAATGGTATTTGTAGAAAAAATCTGTAAATTTAGGCTTGACATAAATATTTTTAAAAGATTTTACAGAAATCACAAAAAGCATTAATTCACACATTGACTGTAAAAAAAACAAAAACATAAAAGGCAAAAAAAATGAAAACATTTTCTATATAAAAAAATCTATATTGTTAAAAATAGTAATTTGTCCTTTTGCAAGGTTTGACCATAAAATTATACTATTTTTTTTTTTTTACTTCATTGGGAAAGAAAACCTTATTTTCCATTTTACATATTTGTCATTATTTTATTTTAAAATAATATTAAGGATAGAAAAATGGTAAATATCTCATTAAACTGTTATTTTATAGATTTTCCCCGTTGTGTTAAATTAAAGACAATATGTAGTAAAATCACAGAACAAGTAACAATTTCCAAAAAAGAGGCCAAAACTGTAAATAATGTCCTCATCAAAAATTGGTATTTTTACAGAGTAGTTTGTTTGTTTCTTACACAGACTTACTGTATTTCAATCAGCAAAATTACAATTATTTTACAGGTATTTGTTTTAACAGTCTTTCAGTTTTATTATATTCCATCATTTTGTTCATGAATTTTTTCTTTCGCTGCTAGATTTTCACTGTTTTTTACAGTGCAGCTTGTCAAACTAATACCAATGTCAGAGCTTATTGATCCTCTGGTCTTCAGTAGCCTCGTTTAATACCAGGCTTTAGTACCCATCCTTGGTTCCAAGTGGAACAAGAATGTAGAAGTTTGTTCCCTGGAAAAAGTTTCGCATCACCAAACGAATTAGTCATACATTAAAAGACGTTTCCAGGAGACAGGGTCGCACACAGACTGGAAACAGACACAAACACTGTTAATGAACCAGCGTTAAGCTTTGATTAGAGCGTCGTTGTCGACGGTTACCAGCATCCTGCAGCACCTCCTCGATTCAGCGAATGCCGGTGAGAATAAGCAGAACTCCAGTCAGGCTTCATAGAAACCGTCTGAGAACCAAACATCCCCCTGAAATCCACCAACGCTGAAGCTGCTGACGTCCAGCAGAACAAAGGTTCCTTTGATTTTTGCCTCAAACAAAGACGCCTGCTGGCCTCGACAGAACAGGAGGAACTCATGAACTCTACATTAAATATAACTGCTGCATTTTAACTTTGAAGTAACAGCATTCTATGCTACATGTCCTGAATATCTGAGCTGCAGAATAATGTTCAGAGTTCGATTGTTTCCACATTGTTTGACAGAAAGTGAAAAAAAACATTTGCATATTAATATATTCTGGATTTTCATTTTGTCATGTCTGAGGAGGATCTTTAAATCCAGAAATATCCTTTGTTACTTTATTGAACTGGTGTTACAAAGAAAACAGACTGCCTTGTCTTTGCTCCGTGACAAAAAAAATGCACCTTTTTTCAGAATGACTTCAGGCGATTTTCAAGGACATAAGTTTAAAGTTTGCTGGTTTCAACCACATACTGTAGGTTTTTGCCATATATGACAGTAAATGACACAGATTTGAGTTTTGAACCAATTAAAGGACAGAATATCAAGAAATACAGATGAGAGACAACTTGAAGAAAAAAAATTGAAACCTTTTTGTAAGGAATTCAGTGTTTTGTTTTTATTTTAAAGGCCTGCAGAAACCAAGAAACACTGGTCCCTCTGAAGGGAAACACAGTCATTAGACCACTTGTTGTTTTCTGTGTGCACAACAAGCCTTTAACATTTGTAATTTAGAACTTAGACAATTACAGCCTCTTCTGAAAGACTTCTGAAAAGTCTTGTAATATTTCAATACATGTAATGAATCAGGCTTAAAAATATGATGTACTGAAACTGTAAGAATGCCAAAATTCACACCAGATGGCCAAAAACATTTTCTGAGTCTGAATTTGTGCAAGCAGCTGTATTCATTAAGTCATCAGATAATCCAAAGTAAGTTGACACTCAACAATGTTGAAATGAAAAAACGCAGCATTCTGGAAATTTTTTGTTTTTGACTGGTGAAGAGACAAAAAGATGAAAAAACAAACACGAGAGATGGTTTTTAGAAATGAAATCTAAAATCTTTAAAGGATTTTTTAAGGTAATGTAGATTATATACCTGTATGATACATAAAGTCGGTACTTTTGTCTCATTGTTCTGTTTCATTTCAAATTAAAATGCATAAAGTTCAGCAGGTGTCCAGGTTTTAGAGCTCAGACGATTCAGAAAGTCCTGACAGGAGTCGACTTATTCCTCGATTCATTCCCAGCCCAACGGTAGTGTGTGTTTTTGTGTGTCTGTGTCAGTGTGTATTAGTGTGTGTTACTTACAGATGCAGAGTCCGTGTGAGGCGTCGAGGATGAACCCCGGCCTACAAACACAGCTATAGCTCCCCCTGGTGTTCACACAGATGCCGTTCTCACACAGCCCTGGCTGCAGACACTCATTCACATCTACACACATTAATATAATATATATATAATAATATATATATTTATATATATGATGCACACATGAACGCATGAATCAAATCCTCGTGTTGGACATGAGCCCGTCAGAGTTTGAGTTCAGTGTCAAAGGTCCACATAAATATAATATTTTTTGGCCTTATGAACCCCAAGACATTTTAAAATTTTTCTGACATTCTCTTCAGATATTTGAATATTTTCTGAAATGTTTTTTTCTATATGTCAATAGTCTATGTCATTTTAAAGACATTTTAGTATTTTTATAACATGTCTTTTTTTTTTAGATAATTTCATATTTTTAACTTTTTTTCAGATATTTTAATATTACTGCTATTATTATTTAATATTATTTATTTTCATCTATCCTTTTTAAGTTATTATTTACATATATTATTAATATCTTCAGACTATTCAAAAATATGTTTTAGCATTTTTCAAAAATGTTTTAAATATTGCAATTTTTTGACATTTTTCAGGTATTTCAATTTCATATCATGTACGTTAAAATACTTTTTTAAAAATCTAAAAATGGTCAGAAAAAAATATAAATATACCTAAAAATGAAAAATACAGTATAAAAACTGAAAATCTACTGGAACAATACCAAAATATTTTTAAAATGTCAGAAAATATTACAATACTTAAATTTTTTTAAAAAAAAGATGGATATTCATACATCTAAAAAAAATCATAAAACTGCTGAAATATTAAAAAAATATCAGAATATTTTTTGAAATATCTAAAACATTTCTAAAAAAAACATTAAAATGTCTTGATATATCAGAAATAATGTAAACTATCGAAAACATTTCTTTGTGAATTGCTACGTGCACAGTTTCAGATTGTGGTTTTGATCTGAAATCGATTAACTGTTTAGCCTTACAGCTGACTCATCTTTTTAAGGATTTAAACGCAGGGCTGCAAGTTCCCAGATGTTCAGCGGAAAATTAATGTCCTGACCTGACTTCTGTTCATCTGAACGAGGTTTGACATGCATGTTATTTTTAAAAGAATATAATAAAATGAAATAAATGCTGAAATAATTCCAATTATCAGAGCAACAACCTGTAAAAAAAGGAAATAATGTTCTCTCTGACATGACAACAGATGTTGACCAGCCGAGAAACTCAGAAGTCACAGCTGCAATTTCCAGACAGACATTATTTGGATTAACTGACCACATATAGGAAATATAAAACTTAATAAGGCGACATAATAAGGACAAAGATTATAACAGATGTGAGGCAGCAACTTGGGAAAAGTGAGAATATGGCTGGGCAGCGTCATTAATTACTTGTTTTTACGCACATTTTCAATTTGTGGATACAAAAACCAGCTGAGTGGAGCAACAAGGAAACTGGAACCTTCCTGGCATTAATATTTCCATAATGTCTTCTACTTTATTTTCACCAGTTAAGCCTTTCAATGACCTCCTTGTTTCTTCGTCTTCTTCTGTAGAGGGTTAAGGGTGCCACCTGCTTTTATCTCTCCAACTAATGTCTTCACACACAAACTGGTTAATTATTTAGTTTTGTGATCAGAAATCAAACAAACCTGCTTCTCCACTCTGTGTGTGTGTGTGTGTTTGTGTGTGTGTTAAACTCACCAACACACTGCGTCCCATTGGCTCGTTCAAACCCAAGAGAACAGCTGCTGTTGCTTTGACCTGATGAAAATCATTCATTAGATGATGCATAATAATGAAGGAGTAATAAAAGATATTGCAAAATGGTCAAAATATTCATATTCAAAATATTATTCAAAAGAATTCTGCTTTTTAACATTCTAAATGTGTTTTTTAAATGTTTGCTGATAATTTTCTATTGTTAAAAGGAAAAAAGGCGTGTCTTTGTGTTTGATTGACAGCAGCTGGAGGGACTTGTCTTTGTGGCTGAATCCAAATCTCCGGACTTCACCACCCTTGCAAATTTGCAGAATTTGTGTGGTTGTGTTCACGGGAAGTCCGGGAGTGCTGTGGGCTGTCCAAGTCCACAATTCATCCAGTCCACAAGGGCCCTCAAGCAGACTTTCTTGCTTGCTTGCTTGGGAGGCAGACTTCAGCAAACTTCACTAGTTTGATTACCCAGAACTCATTGAAATACGATGTGACGTTTTAATTTTTCCATTTTATTATTGCAGCCTAGCTGATAAAAGCTGTGCAGTCTGAAGCCAAAGTCATGGGATAAGAAAAAAATGGCTGAAAAAGGACAAAAGCAAGTCTTCCAATGTAGCAATACCCAGATTATTTAGTATTAGTCTGCTTCTGTAAATAAACATTTCTGTTTTGAATGTGTATTGCCTATGTGCATGAATATTGATTTGTTCACTCACAGAAAAGCCTATAAATGGATTTATATCTTGTTATTTGCAGGAACAGATGAACAAACCCTTCAGCTCATTAAACTATGGGAAGAATATGGCCACCTTCTCACAGGTGTAAGATGTTCCATGTGAGTATGCCGTATACATGATAGCATCTCAAATGTTCTCACGGAAACAAGTGGAACTCCAAGCCTGTCTATTAGCTCCAGTCATAATGCTGCAGACTCCCGCTCTTGCAGACTTTACATGATGGCAGTGAAGACGTCACAAACATTATGTAACCTCAAGTCCGCGAGGCTCAGTCTGCAAGTCAAGAGGGTGGAGATTTGGATTCAGTCTGGGTCTGACAATACCTAGATGGGCGTGTCCTTGTTTGTGTCTGATGGGGCGTGTCTATATTTGATTGAAATCAGTTGGAGGGGCATGTATTTTTGTAATACATGCTGTCAATCAAACATGTATTATGTTTGACTGACAGCATTTGGGGGGCATATGTTTGTGACTGACAGCAACTGGAGGGTGTGTCTTTGGTTTTTTTTACAACATTTGATTGACTGTTTCCAAATAAGGCCTCCATCACTACTGGTTATCAACCTTTTCTGCTTTTTAAAGGTGTATTGCGTCATTCTTTACACACTGATGTGAAGTCTGAAGCCAACAAGTGACCTAACACAACTGTGTGTGTTTGAGGCCTTCAATCCCACAGAGATGCATTCCTTCACTGTTAGTCACAGTCGAGCATCATTACTGAGTGTGTGTGTCTTTGTTCGTGAGTTTCTGTTTGGGATGAACCTTCAGAGTTCTGTTTCAGGGTTCAGATGTGCTTTTAGGGTTCATGTTGGAACAGGACAGAGTCCAGGGATCCTCACAAACATGGAAGTACAAATGTGTGTGTGTTATTAAGTCAGTTATATAAGCAGCTCCTGGTGAACTATTTCCAAAATACCTCATTCATAAAGTATCACACATTCACACAGAGACAGAAATGCTTGGATCTGTGTGTTTCTGAAGTCTCGTGAGTATTGGACCTTGTTGTACTTTCGGAAAGTACTGAGTCTTTATTCATTACAGACTGTAATTAGGGAATTCGAGGTGTAACTACTACAGACAGTAACTGTAAACTGCTGGAAAAACACTGGAGTGCTCGACCAATCAATAATGCTCTGACATTTTCTCATTTATGCTTATTATTTTAATATTTTAGATGCTTTTAATATTTGTCTACACAGACATTGGACATTGTAATATTTTTAGATAAGTTTAAGATAGATTGTATGTATTATATATATTTGTATATATATATATATAAATATAATAACAAAAATAGAAATAGAAAAACAGAACAGAACATATATTGAAAAACTGTCAGAAACTATTAAGGTATTTTTTATTTTCTAAAATCAGAAAAATACTGAAATGTCTAAACAAAAAGGTTAAAATAAACACTTCTGTAAAATAAGAAAATATCTAAAACAATACGAGAAATATAGTAATTAATCAAAAATCTCTAAATAATGTTTTAAAAAAACACTCACAAATACATATTTCTATAGAGTAATAAAACATAAAACACAGATACCAGAAATATGCTGCAATAAAGAGTCTAAATGAAAAACATAAAGAAAAAGCCACAAAATAAAATATCTTAAAATAATGAAATATATGAATATGTCTAAATATTACCACAAACTAACAAAATATTTAACAGCAATGCCAGAAAAATAATAAAATAGAGACAAAACAAATAAAGATACCTGAATAAGAAAATAATTCTGAAAAATAATTAAATAGAAATATGGTTTTACAATAAAAAAAAGTCTTCCTAAATCTCTGACAAATCTCAAAATTTGGTACCAATATTTTTAATTCACTGCAGATCAGCAATATCGTATATTGATGGGTTTTTTGCCCCAGAGAAAACAATATTAGTCAAACCCCAACTTGCAGCCCCACAGTGTCTCATGTTGTGTCGTGTTGTCTCGTGTTGTGTCACGTTGTGTGTGTTTGTCTGGTTCTCACCTGTGCTTTCAGGACAGAGGACACAGTCAGTGATTCCCCAGGCCTTCCCGATTCCTCTGCAGCACATCTCTCTGCTCCTCAGACCAGGAAGTGGAGAGCTGCACTGCAAACACCAACACATTTACTGTTAGTGTTCAGTAAACTCAGTTTCATGGCACAACATAAAGAATCTACAGCACATCTATAGGACAGATGTGTTTTTGAATGCTGCGTCTCACCTGTCCATCCTTAACTTCTCTGAAGCAGTATTTGAATCCAGACTGCTGAGTATAAACGCCGTCACCTCTCACTGTCTGGGCCTGAACTCGACTTCCTGCCGGAGCCGGAGCGCCGGCTGAACCCGAGGAGGACGAAGAGATCGTTCGCAGGGTGGGACTGAACCCAGAAACCTGGACCAACATGAGGAGACAAACAGGAGAATCTGAACTGTCAGAGAAATGTGGAAGCTTTTATTACACCAAAAAAAGCACCAAGATTCTCCTGGTGTTAAAATGTGTAAAAAATGTCAGGAAGAATTTAAAAAAAAAAAATCAAACATATCAGATAACATTATAATATCTTAGAAATATTATAATATAATAAAATAAAAATATAATACATTTCTTTTACAATCAGGAGAAATGTAAGTATATCTACAAAATGTTTAAACATATTTTGAAAAATGTAAGATCAATATCAAACAACATCATATATATATAAACAAATCAAAAAATATCTAAACTTTGAAAGATATTAGTTTTCTTAGTTTTATTATTGGCATAAACACAAAGTTAATCATCACAGTGATGACTGACAGTTCCATCATCCAATCAGATGGTGTGTTTCTGTTCCTACCTTCATCACCTGGTGAATCTTGACGCTGGCTTCAGGTGGATGCTGGACTCGGACCTTCACCATGGAGGGACTGAGAGCTGAACGAGTAAAATAATAAAACAAATATTAAATAAATGTCAAATAAATATGAATAAATTAACCAAACAATGTCTATAAAATATGAATACTATATTTAAATATTATATTAAATATTTGAATATAACATATAAGTATAAAGAAAAAAAATATTATAAGGCATATCAGAAAATCATGAATAATATATCAAAAAGCAAATAAAATGCTCAAAATATTAGAAAAATATTAAGAAAATATAAAGAGAAAACATGTTAATGAAATGGAATGTCAGAAAAGTATTAAGAGAATTCCAAAAAATGATAAGATGAATAAAATATATGAAAAATATTAATAAAAAGCAAAAGGAAAAGATATGAAGAAAAAGTAATATCAAAAAGGCAATAATAAAATATCTGAAAAGCCAAATATCTGAATTTACTAACTGAAAAATATGAATAACATGCAAAAAAAGAATGAAAATTAATTTATTAATTATTAATGTAATGAGTAAAACATGCATCTAAACTGCTACAGACACATCACCCGCTGGGGTCAAAGGTCAAACTCACCTTCTGATCTCGTCACTTCCTGGTTTTGCCCGAGCGGCAGCAGGAACTCAGACTGGGTCAGCTCCTGATTGGCTGCCATGGCAGAGAGGACAGCAGGTTTGACGATCTCATTGGTCGAGGAGGGCGAGGATGCAGCTGTCGGAGTAACAGGAATCTGACAGAACTTTCCGACGAAGTTTGGAGGACAAACACAGCGATCCTTCTGTAGACAGACTCCTCCATTTTTACAGAGGAGAGGACAGAGGACTGTAGGACGACAACAAACATTTTGTTTACATGTTTATTTATACAGCAGATAGTTGAAAATATCTAAAAAAAAAATCCAAAAATGTGAATTAAATACATGAAAAAGTCAAAGAAAATATTCATTTATTGACTTGAAAATATATATCTACAATAATTAAAATATTATTAAAATGTCAATAAATGTCAAAATAAACACAAACAATAAAAAAACATGAAAAACAATAAAATAAGAAAAGCAACACAATATTGGAAAAATAATCCACTAATTACATTATCTAAAAAGTCAAATATTGAAAAATATTCATACCTTGCCATAAAAGTACGTCTGCAAAATTTAAAATATGAACAAAATGCCTTTAAAAGATATTTTGTCCATAAAAATTGTTAACAAAGTTGCACAAAATACATGAAAAGTGTCTGAAAAACTTTTGATTTTTTTATTATAAAATGAAAAAATAATTAACTGAATATCTAAAACACAAAAATATGAATAAAATATTAATTGTCTATAAAATACTAATAAAATATTTAGAAAATATTGACATAATATGAACAAAATACCAGAAAAATGTTGAATTATGGTAACTGACAAAACCCAACAGTGACTCTTCATTTACAAGAAATAACACTGAAGATGCAGTGAGTGGATTTAATCTCTGCAGCGCTCCCTGGTGAGTGAACACCAGCATCAACCAGTGGACTTATCAGAAACCATCAGCCTGTTCTGGGTTTAATTCTTGCCTCTTGTAACTAGAGCAGCTCTGAGCGACTGGAAAAGCGTTCTGGGAGGCAGCGGGTCGCTGTGATTCTGAAACAAAGCTGTGCTGATGTGATGGAGGTGTAAGCGAACCGACGCCAGCAGAACCAGCCAGCCGCTTCCTGCTTCCTGCTGAGCTCCTTTCACAGGATGCTGCTGTATTGTTACCCAGAGCTCAGTTGGTGGAGAAGCGGCCACTAATGAGCCCGAAACCCCGGCGAGGAAATCGGAGGTTCGAGTCGCTCACAGACAGAAAACTACTGTTTTTAACACGCTGACCTGCTCATAGCATGATGTTTTATAGAGATGTGTTAGAAAGAGTGGATTTTCTCTCATATTGAAGGACCCGATATTGTATGTAAATGGTGACATCACCAGAGCATCTTTTGGAGAAACTGATGCATTATGGGTTGTTTGTAGCCTTAACGCTGCTTGGATCCTCACACCGCTGCCCTGACAAACTATGTACAGGTAAATGCAGTATGCAGACAAACATTTTTCATAATATTGCAGTTTGAGCTTCCACAATCTTGCTTGTGTATCTGTCGAAGTCTGCAGCATGTCGCAAATTCATCAGTATAATCACACTGCCATCTAGTTTCCAAGTGATGCATGTTTCTTTGTACTTTAACTCATAATAACAAACTTTTTTTTTTAAATGGCGGCTGCAGCAGAGTCCAAACCTTTTAAATATAAAAGGTTTCCAAAGTCTGATAGAAGTTAAAAGGATCCCAGAACTAAAGCTGGTTCATAAACTGAGCAGAGCACCACAAACACCTGAAGAGGAAACACACAGGAGGAACTTTCCGTCCCTTAGCTTCTCTCCTGCTCTCTGTGCACACATAAACTACATTTTAATACAGCTGAACTCACAATAAAGCTGCACTCATTTACAGATTTTCAGTTTCTGATATCAGACATCAGAATGAGGATGAAACAGTGACTGAAGCTCATCCAGACGACATGTTAACCAGCAGTCACTTCATTTTTACAGCTAAAACACTGATTATATAACGTCTGACAAACTGACCCAACACAGGAGTTAAAGATGTTGACTGACTGAGATTTTATTTTGTCTTTTAAATGAAACTAATACCAAAGTCAGAGAACAAAAAGGAGAAAATAAGCTGCTTTGGCTGCTTCATGTTGTAAAATATCCACAGTGTTCATGTTGGACTTTTTTAAGTATACAGACTTCCACATGTCTAATTTTAATAGAAAATTAGATTTCTTTTGTCGCTGCACTGTTGTAAATAATAATCCATTTTTTAATTCATTTTTATCATTATGGCAGCTTAACTCCACAGTTTCACACTTAAATATGTAAATGTCTGTTCACATTTCAAAATGAGCTTAATTACACAAGCGTGTAAATAGTGATTTTTCTTCATTGGAGCAAAACTAATTGTTTAGGTTAACCCTCTGAACCTGCTGATGGTTTAATAGGCAAGTTACTTTAAAAAGAACACAAAAAGCCAAGTTACAATATTTATCAGAGCAAGAAACTGTAAAAACAGATTTTCAACTTTCCCTGAACTAATCATGTGTAACTTCTGGTTTCATTGTGAAAAACAACCAAATCTGAGCTTGAAATCATGATATTTGATCAAAATCACTTAGTTTTACTTGTCTCACTTAATAACTGGTCAAAAATCAACTGTTTGGTGTCACCAGATTCTGTAAAAAACTAAAAATTCTGTACTCCTCGGTGCAATAGAGAAGCTGTTACACATTCAGCTGCAACCAACAGTCACGTGACAAAAATTCTGTAGGTTGTTGGCTGAACTGCAGGCTGTGTATCCACAGAGCAGAGAAGAGACAAGGATGAAAGCCAGTTAGAAATGCAAATAGTAAAATATCTATAGTATGTAGAGCCACAGTAATTTTCCAGTATTTGTAATTGTGTAATAGTAACAGAAAACATTTTAAAGTTCTCTCTCCTTCTTCGTGGTGGTGCTGTCTCCATAGAGGTGCAGGACTTTATATTGCAGAGAAAAATTAACCACAGTGAGGAAAAATGAGACCGGAGATAAAAACGCCTAGAAACTGCTTGGAGTTCAGAGGGTTAAGTCGGATGTTGAAGTATTTTTTCCTCTATTGTGTTGGTGCTTTCACTTGATGTAGTACTGACACTGTGACACTGTGACACTGTGTGTGTGTTGGGGTCCACACCCTCCAGTGTTCCTGTAATTCTGGCAGTTTATTTTACACTCAGTGTTGCTGAGCTGCTGCATGTGTGCTGCTGTAAACACGGTGACCCAGATATCGAGCTGGACGTCGGCCTACAGATGGACCACATCAACACAAACAGTTTACACCAGGTTTCTGCAGAAACATGGTGAAAACAGAAAGATGGAAACCGAAGGAGTGAGGAGGCATAAACAAGGAGAGATTACAGAGATGGAACGATATAAACAGAAGGAGGGAGGCCGAGAAGAAACAGAGAGAAACATGAAAAACCTGTCAGATGAACTTTTTGTTGGGTAAAACCAGGAATGTGTGACACTGGGGAAAACATGACTTTGCAATGTTTGTTTTTATGTGCTATATATTGAAAAAGATAACCAAATCACCAAATTGTTTCTAGAATGGTTAATGCTGATTTTGTAGGGGAGTGCATTTGCATAGAAAAACAGCATTTAGAACCATCTATTAAGTCAAAATATTTCCATACAACTGCCCAAAGTGGCGGAATTATGTGCAAAATAACAATCACATCTTTTTTTGATTATTCAGAATAAACTATTATTTTGATTTTAGAGACAAAACACTTTTACTGTACTTTCATATGTCACATCAGAACACTGCTTTCACTTCCATGTCGTGCTACACTCCTACTACTGTAAAAATATGCATTAAAATAACCCTTAACCTTCAATTAAGCACCTCCTAGAGGGAAAATATAAATTAAACTGTTCCCAAAACATCTCACTGGCCGAATGTCTGTGTATCAACAGACACTACAATTATCAGATGTTCCCTAAACGCCTCACAGTTATCAGTAGAAGCTGCACAGAGGCACCTCTAGCCTCCTTTAGAGACCAAAAGTTTGTTTAGAAAGAAATAAAAAGCAAAATAAGCAGTTCTAACGTCAGATTTAGCTGAAACCAGGTGAGTTTATCTACATGGGCTGCTTTCTATGAGCGGAGCATTTTAAATGTCAATATAGCATCTTGATCATTTAAATTTTGGGAGAGAAATCATGAATGTGCTTAAAATTTCACTAACCCTGCAAAATCAAAATGTTTGTTCTTTTTTTTTTTAAATCCCAAGGATGACAGCATTTATCAGCCCGAAACTATAAAAACAGAGATATTGTCAGATTTTCTACTTTTTAACAGTCCTTGAACTGTATATATGTGACTTTCTTTGGAAAAACTAACAAAATCGAAGCTTAAACTTGTGATATTTCATAAAAATTGCTTGTTTAATTGAAAAATTAAAGAGTATGAAGAGTTAATACAGACAAAATTTTATAAAAAACAAAAGGTTCTGCACTTCTTGATGCAACCAAGAAGCCATCACTGACTCACCTGTAATCAAAAGTCAAATGACAAAACTTCAGGGACTTTTTGGTTTTACTGTGGCTGATAGAAACAAACTACAAATGTAAGTAGTAAATATCTATAGTATGTAGAGTCAGCTTTTATTTTTTCCAGTGTTGGTAGCATCTGTAGCTTTGGAAGTGTTATTTTCACCTTTTGTAACATTTGTAAAATGAATATTCCAAAAAAAAAACAGACTTGTATTCTTACCCAGAAGCTGCTACTTGGAGTTCAAAACATGAACTGTGCAGACCTACAACTCATGCTGCATTTCTTCTTTTTTTGCAACTACATCTTCCTTTTTAGAGTTTCTCTCCTTTTTACGTTGATGAGCACATGTGAAGCCTGCAGTTCAACAGACTCTGTGTCTTTTAAATGGTGTTTAAAAGTGTATAAAAAGCCCAAACTTGAGTCAATGATGTTCTATCAGAATCCTATGATGTTGAGAATTTGAGAAGGTTTCAGCATAAACTGCTGTAGAATGTTTGAGTTAATCTGTCTGCACACTGTGCCACACATCTTATTAATTAAGTTAGCTTTAAGACAACAGAAAACAAGTTGTGCATTATTAAAAGGAAAAAAACAAGAAAATCTTGATCACTGACTGGCATTTATTACTAATCACTAGCACCACTACTATAGTTACCACTGACATTCTATAAAATGTCAGAAAAATGAGCATCACATAAACCATCAGCCCAAAGTGATGCTTTAGTTTCCTTCTTTAGTTCCACCTGCAGCTGAAATCTCAAATACAGTAGTCCCCCGCCATATTGCGGTTCACTTCTCACAGCAGATAAATAGACATACGTATGGAAAAAGCAGCTACGGCTGCTTCCGCTTGAGCTAGTCGCTCGCTGATTGACTGGTGGTGATGGAAGCCAGCCAGAACCTGTAGTCCCACACGGTGAACCAGGACTGGTGACAGTCTGTAAGATTACCGTAACATCATTGTTAGTTTCCCGGTAGGCAGCCGGACGTCCTCGGTATCAGTGTGTTTAAAATACGGCAAAGTTTTTCCGAAGTGGTCGTTTGAAGTGGATCGCTGCGTCGCTAGTTCCATTATCGGACACAGCTGTAGAAGCTTCTCTTAATGGAAGGTTTAAGAGTGTAGAAAGTATTTAAGAGCATAAGAGTTTATAAGAGTGTGGGCAAGATTAATAACAGTGTAGGGAGGGTTTATAAAGCCTTGAAATATATATAAATAATAAAATACCTATAAGGTCACTACTTTGCAGGTTTCGTCTATCGCGGGGGGCTTCTGGAACCTACGAGGGATCACTGTATATTTCACATATTATTAGATACAACAGCAGCAAACCTTCACATTAAAGATGCTGAACCCACTGAAAGTTTGGTATTATTGTCTGAAACCTGGCTAAAAGTTATGTTCTTCGTAGATGATAAATTTAGTGATTCTGTGTAAACCACGAACACTTTCCAAAGTAATGTATCCCACTGTTTATCGTTACTCTATATGAGCTCAGGGTGAAATCCAGGTCTTGTGTGACAAAAGAGGAGAATTTGATGGAAATACAAACATGTCGATCTGTCTGGGAACAAACACGATGATACAAAGAGATCACAGTTGTTATGTGCTTTTGTGTTGTAATGACAGAGAAGTGATGCTCATCTCTGGCCTCTGATTTTAGCCTGAACTTGTTTATATCGACTCAAACTGGTGACATTAAAAGCAGCCTAATTATCTGTTAGCAGCTTCTGTCATTATTTTGTGTCTTTATGACAGTTTAGCGTATATTTGTCATTATTTGATTCTTTATGATTGTTTTGTGTCTCTTTGTGGTCCTTTTGTTTTGGCTCTGTGGTCAACTTTTATATAGTTGTGGCCATTTTGAGTTACTTTGTGGTCATTCTACACATTTTTGTTGTTGTTTTAAGCCTCTTTGCTGTTATTTTGTCCCCCCTTTTCAGCATTTTGTGTGTTTATGATTGTTTTTGATCTTCTTGTGGTCATTTGCATCTCGTTGTGGTCATTTTGTGTGTCTTAGTAGTTTTTTTTTTACATCTTTTTGTGGTCGCTTTACGTATATTAGTGTCATTGTGTGTCTCTTTGTGGCCATTCTGAGTAACTCTATGGTCTTTTTGTGTGTTCCAATAGTTGTTTCACGTCTTTTTGTGGTATTTTTGCATCCCTTTGTTGTCTTTTTGCTTGAGCTTTGTAGTCATCTTTTCTATCTTTGTGGCCATTTTGAGTTATTTTTGCTCATTTGCATCTTTTTGCCGTTTTGTGTCTCTTTATGGTCATTTTAATATCTTTATTGGCATTTTGTGTGTTTTTGTAGTCGTTTTACAACTTTCTGTGGTCATTTTACATATAGTTCTTTCATTTCGTGTCTCTTTGTGGCCATTTTGAGGTACTTTGTGATAATTTTGTGTCTCTTTGTGTTGGTTTTTAGCCACTTTGTGGCCATTTTGCATCTCTTTGTCGTCATTTTGAGACTTAAATGACCAGGAACCACACTGAATACATTACCTCCACATCCCTGTGTGGAGTTAATCCAGTCCAAATGCGGTCTGCAGAGGCTAAAATGCTAACACACATACATGTGCTGCTGGTTGTGTGTTTGTATGGACACTGTGAGATAATGCATGAGGTTCCTTCATGTGGGTTTAGCCGGTTTAATTGCTGCTTTGTGAGACGCCGATGTTTAATAAGAAACCAGCTGTTTGGACATGGGGGGTTGACCTCTGACCTCATGATGTCATCCCCACTCGCTCTGTGTGTGTGTGTGTGTGTGTGTGTGTGTGTTACCTCACTGTGAGTTTAAATATTCACACATCACCAGCAAAACATCCCGGGCACATGTGTGTGTGTTGGCGCTGTGTTACTGATGTTGTGGGGACCTAACGCTGTAGTTTTCTTACTTCTGAGTACAAAATGATATGAATCGTTAAGTTTCAGAGTGAGGACCTGATTTGTGTAATGGTGAGCCTCTAGGAGGTGAATGTAAGTCAGTGTGATGCCCTGTAAAGTGACAGAAACAGAGCCGTGTGTGAGAGTTAATGATAAATCAAAGCCACATGTCAGCAGCGTTTCTTCTTCTCTGCCCTCTTTTCTCTACAGTCCAGCTTCCATCCAGATGTGGCACAAATTATTACAGAAAAACCAAAAAAAAAACAGCAAACAAACATGTGAGTCTAACCCTCAGTGAAGATAATAATACTAAGGATTTTTATGAAACACAACACCCAGAGGAGGGTAGTTGTGTGTGTCTGCAGGTGTGAAGTCAGGAGGGTTTGGGTACACTGGCCTACAAACAGATGTGTATCAGTAAACCTCCTGTTACAGTTTTACACTTTACCGAGTTTGCTTTGTCCTCCAAAGCAACACAACTGTCCTGTAAAACAGATTTTTGATTGAAGTTGAACCGACTTAGTGTCTCTAAGGGGTGATCTATGTCTTTGTGGTCCCTTTGAGTCTCTTTGTTGCTGTGTTTTTTTCTTTGTGGTAATTTGGTCACCCTTTCTGGTTGTTTTATGTTGATTCTCTGCAGTTCTTTCACATTTTGTATCTGTATGTACTTGTTTTCATGTGTGTTTGTGGTGGTTTTTGCATCTTTGTGATCATTTTAAACCATTTTTGGTCATTTTGTGTCTCTGTGTGGTCATTTTGAGCTGTTTGTGGTCATTGTGTCCCTATATGGCCCTTTTTCATGTCAGTCTTCATGACGCCTGCTGTTGCTGTCACCTCTGTGGTATCTTTTTGTGGTAGTTTTGTGTCTCTTTGCGGTGGTGTTGCATTTCTTTTTTGTCATTTTTTGACTGTTTGTGGTTGTTTTGTGTTCAATTTTCATTTTTTTCAGTTATTTTGTGTTTTATTGGTCACTTTTGGCTCTGTGGGGGTTTAGCAAATTCTTGTGGTCGTTTTGCATTACTGTGGTTTTGTGTCTGTTTGTGATCACTTAGCCTCTCTTTGTGGTGGTTTTGCATCTTATTGGGGTGGGTTCTATGTCTCTGTGATGTTTTTACGTGTCCTTCTTGCTGTTTAGTGTCTCTTTGCGGAAATTTTGTGTCTCTTTGTGGTAATTTTGTGTCTCTTTGAGGTGATTTTGTGTCTCTTTGTGGCAATTTTGTGTCTCTTTGCGGAAATTTTGTGTCTCTTTGTGGTAATTTTGTGTCTCTTTGAGGTGATTTTGCATTTCTTTGAGGTCATTCTGCATCACTGTTGTGGTTTTCTGTCTCTTTGTGCCTGATGTGTGCCTTTTTGCGGTTGTTTTGCATCTTTTGTGGCTCCTAAAAGTCCCATCTTATAGTTTAGAGCCTTTTTTGTACAATCTTGGAGCTGACAAGAGTTTCAGTGCATATAAAGCAAACCAGAAGCCAAGTTTTTGCAGTGATCTCATGCTGATAATACTACACAAATGCAGAAGCACAGTGATTGGAGTATAAGCTGGCATCAGTTTTTAGCTCCAGGTTTAATAATAATATGAATCTTAGATGTGAAACGCGCTCTGAACTACACTTTGTACATACTGCATATCATGCTTAAGCTTGGCTAAACCTGTTACAAGTCTTTACAGGTTATTTTAAAAAAAGTACTGAATGATCATTCAGATCGACTGATAGAAGATTCGATAAAGTGTCGCTGTGTGATTTATGTGCAACATACAAGCCTTTAGAATGTGAATAGCTCTGCACCTTAGTGTTTCCTCCGAAAGTCTTCTGACAGCAGCAGAGATTTACTGCCGGCTGACCGGGGATCAGTTCTGACTGCAGAAATATTCACTGGCTCAGCTTCAGACTCCAACCATCAAAGAGCTGCAGGTCACATGACTGAGTTGGAGAAGCTTCACACATGTAACCAGATTTTTCCTGCAGCAGGTCGACATATTTACCTCCTCTTTCTATCAGGTCAGCTACAGTTCTCACGTGTTACCCAAGATTCAAGACCCGAGTTTCACCAAAACAACCTGACCAGTTGAAGGTCTTCTGCTCAATACTCCTAAACCCTCTGGATGACAAAACTATTCTCTTCGTTGCATTATAACAAGATTTTTCATCACTTTCACAGGCAGTGTTTTGGAGGAAGAGTCAAATTCAATTATGATGTGTCATTACATAAAATAGAACTGTGTGTGTTCATCTTCAAATCAGGCTGGGGGGAGCAGGAGGGAGCGTGGGGTGACACCGGAGCATGACAAAGGAGTTGGCAGGTCCACACTACAACCACGGCGGTGGTCTAGAGCCTTGGCGACCCTCGGCAGCGCTTGGCGATGCTCAGTGACGCTCTGCGAAGCTCTGCAACACTCGGCAATGCTCGGTAGCGTTCAGCAACATTTGGTGGCGCTCAGCGGCGCGTGGTGGCGGCGTGCACAACTATTCAGATATCAAAATTATTATCAGAATACCACCACAACAAACGAATATTCAGATATTTGAATGGTTGGTATCAGCCCTAGTGAAGTGTCTTCTTCTGACAACGTAAAGAAAGTCCACACTGGTGAATGCCACGCCATGCTGCTTGTTTTTCTCTGTCCGCGCAGTGTTATGACATCACACACATGTGACAGTACATCAGGGAGGGAAGGGGTTGAAGAGCTAGGCATGCGCACAAGCAATAACACACAGACCAACGGCAAAAACAAAGATTCCAAGTCTTTATTATTATCGGATCATTTTATCGGCTGACTTTTTTATTATCAGAATTATCGGAATGACGTCAAAATTGCCAATACAGACCGATAATTATCGGCCGTTGATATTATCATGCCTCCCTACCACAAAGAGACACAAACTACCAGATAACCAGAGATGCTTCTTCACTTGTTTTCTACTGAAGCTTTAAAGCTCTTCCAACTTATTTCAATCTCAAATATTAAATTTTCCACAGTTGCTCATGTTATATAGAAATGTTAATTTTATACCATTTCATTCTGTCTGTCTCTTCGTGGTCATTTTCTGTATCTGCGGCTGTGTTATGGTTCTTTGCATCCTTTCCCCTGAGTTCTACTGTTTTTAACAAAAAATATTAATAGTCCCTTAGCAGACTCAGGTAGCTAGCTGAACTAGACAGTCGCTTTTGTACGACTTGATGTTCCACAGTTCATCAACACAGAAGACACACTTCGCAGTTTGACAACAGCGAGGTGTGCTCGATTTATGGAACCTTATAGGCAGTAAGCAAACACACCTGTAACTTTATTTCATTAAACAGTAAGAGGCTCCCCCTGGTGGTGCAACCAGGTACTATAGTTAATCTACAACACATTTTCTGGCATTTTTAATCAATTAAACTTGAATTTTTAGAGAGCGATTCAGTTGGAGCAGCACCTAGCGAACACCAGGGGCATTGCACTTTACACTGAAGTAGCTGCTGCTAGCTTTTTAAACATAGAGGCAAAATGGGCTTTCATTTATTGCATGTTTAACTTCTTTGCAATGATCTCGTTTCTATTTCTGACCGTTACGAGCAAGATTTTTCCACTGAAACATTTACAGACAAACACTGCCTGTAGAAAGTACTCATCCTCTTTGGAAGTTTTTGTCCTTTTATTGCTTTTCAGCATTGAATCATGGTCAATTAATTTGGCGTTTTAGTTTGCTTGATAAATTTACAAAAAAAAAACTTTCTCATGTCAAAATGACGACAGATATTTACAAAGTAGTGTCAAAAAATATAACATAAGCAACTGCATCTACTGAATACTGCACCACTTATTTTACATATTTTTAATTATTTGACATTATTGTGTAAAAATCTACTTTCATTAGAGACTTGTTTTTTTCTGTAAATTCTTGTATAAAAATCCAAACTATTTTGGCCATGATTCAACATCAAAACAGCAAAAACAGGGTAAATCTTCCAGTGCATACTTTTAATCTCTGTAGATGTTTTGCTCTGCATGCACCCTGCAGTAAAGAGTTTAAGCTGGACTTACAGACTCTGAAGCCAGGTCCGTGGGCTCCGTCTCTCCTCCCTCCTCCCTCGGCGCTGCTGTACAGCGTCGTCACGTTGCCTCTCTCACAGTAGTTGACACATCGGTCCTGGCTGCAGCGCACCTTGCAGATGGTCGGCGTGAACATCACCTGGATCCTCTCCACACCTCTTCCACTCCCCGCCGCTGCCGTCTGACCATCAGCTGGCAGAAGAAATGCAAAGATCAGCAGCAGAAAACAGCAGAGTTGCTGCAGCAGCATGTTGAGAGTTGCAGTCAGAGTTTGTGCTGCATCGCCAAACACTCCCCTCCGCTCTGGCTCTACCTCTCTGTGGTCGAGGGAAATCGAGCGTCGCAGGAAAAAAGGAGGGAAGGAAGGAAGAAGAAAACGAGCAGCCTTCCCCCTCCCCTCGGCTCGGCTCGGTTTTTCCCTAAACACTCCTGAGTGTGAGCGAGAGAGAGCGAGGTAGAGAGATAATTGAAAGCAGTGTGCAGGACTGGGCTCAGATCCAAACAAAATGTTTAGCAGGGATCTGGTCCATCAGTCCACAGTGAGAGAGCGAGCATGAGTACATGAAGCTCTCTCACTCCTGTTCCTCACTCCTGTTCTTATTTTATTGGCTGGTCGTGGTATGAACAGAGGCCCTGTATCTCTGCACACAGTTTCATAACACAACATTAGAGGACGTCAGGGTGATGATGCAACCCCAGTTTTGGGTTTCAGGGGGTCCAATTCACCCACAATCTTCAAGTAGCTGCAGAGTGCAGAGTGAGGCACAGAACAACCATCAAAACATGTATAACAACCGGAACAACATGCAAAAGTATCAAAATAACCACAAAAAGACATAAAACAAACACCAAGACATGCAAGATCGCCACAAACACAGGCAAAACAACTAGAAAGAGATGCAAAACAACCACAGAGAGGCACAAAACTACCACAAAGACACGTGAAATGACCACAAAGGAGATTCAAACCTACCCAATGATCACAAAAACACACAAAACAACAACGAAAAAGCACAAAACAACCACTGAGAGATGCAAAACTACCACAGACGCATAACTACCAAAGCAACCACAAAGAGATGCAAAATGACTACAAAAGAACCAAAATACCTACAAAGACACAAAACAACAACCACAAAGAGGTACAAAATGTCCACAAAAGATGCAAAACAACCACGAAAAGAAACAAAACTACCGTGAAAAGACGAATAGCCTTTATGGTATATTGTGGCATGTTTGAAATAAATCAATCATTTTTACAGGATTTTTTCTTTACAGGGAAAAAAAGTGTGATGTACTGGTCGACCTGCCACGTAGACGGCTGCATTGCCCTTCATATTGAACACAGAAAAACACGCGGGGATAAAGCAGCTGGTTACCCTTGTATATTTTGATGGATGGTGAATTTAATTTCACAAGTACTCTTGCGTATGTGGAAAGTATGAATTGTCTTAAACAGAGCTGCCTTTGCCTCTGAAATAACGTGTCCATTGACTAAAACAGCACAATAAGCACAGAGCAAATATCCACTGTGATGAATCTGTGTCATCAATTAATTGATTATCGATTGCCTGATTTCAAAAAGCATTCACAATGTGTCTTCCTGCGTCCTGGCAAACATTTACTGTTTTTACAGTTCTTGAATGTTACAGTATCACACCATTTTAAAGATATTCTTTCTGGTACCCTTGCTGCCAGATTTTCACTGTCTTATTATTGATATTGGATTTTTTGCAGTGCAGGTAGAGGTGAAAGAGTGTGAGTAAACTCTTAAAACCCCTCTGAATCCCTCAGAAGAAGCTGGAAGATGAGGGCAGGTCATGGAAACCAGACTGTGATTCAGACGTTCAGCTCAAATCAGTGTCTGAATCTGAGTAAATCCAGTGCAACAGGCTCCACACTTGCCTCCGTGTGACTGCAGCGGGTTACTGCTGAGACCCCGGAGCCTCCTCGGGGCCTCAGCCCTGCAGAGGGCCGTGGTTCTGGTACTGAATAGAGGCTAGTTGTTCCTGCTATGTTTGTCTATGAGCTCATGTCCTGACTGCAGACTGTGAGCCGGCAAGGCAGAAACACGACAAACATGAAGCGTGGGACAAACACTGTGAGCACAGTATTATTACAACCTCCACCTGATTCTTAAAGCTTCACTCTGACCTGAATATTCAAGCTGTTGTCACTTGTTTAAGGCTTTTCCTAAAAAGTACCTGTGGCCACCATGAAGTCATTGGATTCTCTTCCAGAAACTCGTGTTCCCTCAGGCTGCCAGATATTGCTATAAACCGAACTGCTGGTTAAAAATAACCTGATAAAGCTGACTCTCGCCCACACAAATGGTAAAGGTCAGTTCTTTGTTTCATGAGCTAATGCTAACAAAAGATTCCGCACAGATAGAAACATGGAGATGAGATATGAGGGAGGATATTAATGACACAGACTGGAAGCAGCCCAGAGAGTTTAGTAAGACAACATTGCAGTACAGAAGGTTATTATGAATTTATTTTATACCTGAAAGTCCAGTGTCCAACAGTATGGATATTTATGTTTACCAGTGTAATTTTATGGATGTTGTCAAAAAAATATTTACTTTTTGTAAAAATAATATTTTTTTCTAGTATTGTAACACCTGTGGACACTCGGTAAAACGTTTGACAAGTCCATTTCAAGATTTTTAATTTTAATGTATGTTTTCTTTTGTTATGATTTTGGTCATTCTAACTGTGTCATGATGCACAGAAGACATTTCTGAGTTCTCTCTATTTTTTCATGGTTGTTCTGTTTCCGGGTTACATAGTGGCTCAGTGAAGAAAAATGTAACAGAAACTGCCTAAAGTTCAAAATGTTATCACCTGAAATACTGTAAGTGGAAAATGTGAAACAACATCATGTCAAACTGTAAATTTTCTGGTTTTGCACCATTTTTTTTATCCACTTGAGGTCACACCAGACTGGGAACACCTCAGAAATAATTTTCTAAATGATCCATCAATAACCCTCCATGTTCACCCTCCATCACAGCAGCTGAACAATAACAGGAACTGTTTACTGCTCTGAACTGTGCCACTGCATTAGCACTCACCTTATCAGAAGCACACAGTGAAAACCAGGCGGTGAGCTCCATTAACACAACACAGATGGAAAAAAACAGCACATTCCTGCAACGTATGACTGACAGACATGAGCTGTGTGCACTGTTTATCTTTCAGCACCTACATATCAGCTGCACACAGGTTGTTTTGCTGAATAATGATCCATGAGTTGTGGTATGTGTGTTAAATATATGGCAAGATCTTGTTAGCGTGTCCAAACATGACTGATATTAATGTCTGCTCTGGTATCTTTATCGCCACTAGATAAATACAGCAAACATATACGCTGAGGTTTGGTCTTAGAGAAATGCTGTACAAATATTAAGTCATAATTAAACTAAATTAATGATAAAGTAATGATTAATGATAAAATTTACCACATGTAATGACTTTAACTGTATCGTTGGTGTCTTCATGCGACTTCACTTGTGTCTTTACCTTCTTTCTGCGAGTTTAGCTGTATGCTTAGCGTCTTTCTTTGACTTCAGCATTGTAGTTAGGCTTCTTTCTACAACTTTAGCCACATAGTTATGTTCCTTCTTGGATTTTAGCTATGTCATTAGCTTCTTTCTGTGACTGCTGTGTCGTTAGCTTCTTTCTGGGACTTTAGCTATCTAGTTACCCTCCTCCTTAGATTTTAGCTGTGTCAATAACTTCTTTCTGGGACTCAGCTAGTTCGCTTTATGTATTTAGCTGTGTACTTCTATGACTTTAACCGTGTAGTTAGTTGGTTTGCTTTGATTTTAGCTGCAAAGTTAGCCTCTGTGATTGCACCTTACTGCTTTCCCTTTAGCTACACAGTTAGCTGTCTTTCTATGGCTTCAGCTGTCTAGTTAGCATCTTTCTATGACTTTCGCAGTGTAGCTAGCTTCTTTCTATAGCTTAACTATGTATCTTTATTGCCGATAAACACAGCACACATATATGCTTAAGTTTAGTCATAGAGGAAAGCTGCACAATTATAAAGTCGCAATTAAACTAAATTAATGATAAAAGCTACTCAGTGGTAAGTCAAAATTTTCACTTAATTCAACTTAGTATGTCATTATTTTGAATTTTTTATCTTGAATTAATTCTATTCTTTTTCCTCAAAGACACTGGTAATAGAGGGTGGTCTTAGAATCAGGGTGGCCCTATATTGAGCCAACACAGTTGATGGTGAATAAATTGTTACTGTGCGTTACATGAACTCACCTGTGGGAGCAGTGAAGTGGACAGTGTACTGGCCCTTCTGGGTGTGGAAAGTCTTCAAGCTGGTTTTCACTGGAGAAGAAGATGTTAAAGATGAGGATGAGTTGGAAGAGGAGGTTACAGTGTTCAATTTCTTCTTCTCCTTCTCGATGTGCTTCATCAGTAGGGCGGCCATCTTGTCGCCTTTTCCTCCCCTGGACAGAGTTTTTCTCAGCAGCACTGCCTGGGCCTCCCTCAGACTGTAAATACACAAAAACATACATTATACATGCTAAAATATAACGTACTGATTACATGTACATAAAAATACAAAATACACTAAATGCATACAAGATACACATGGTGAAAGATATAATATACTCAAATTATATACAGAAATATATTAAATACAGAAAAATATACACTGTCTATGCACAACACTAGCAGAACATTACTTCATTTAAATTGAAGTACATTACAAAAACGCTTATCGATATTTACCTTCAACCCAGAGCTTAAAAAATAATATATACAAATACCGAGCAGCTATTTTGGGAATAATAAAATAACTAATATTGGTGAGGAAAAAGAATTAAAGAGGTTCAACTATTTCAGCCCTTTAAAAACCAACTCAAGAGCAAAAAACTTTGTCCTGTGAGTCTCTCTGAGTTTAGCTGTGTAAATTAGCTTCTATGACTTTAGATGTGTAGTTAGCTTCTTTTTGGGATTTTAGCTTAGCGTCTCTCTATGACGTAAGCTGTGTCTTTACTTTCTTTCTGAATTGTTAGCTTCATATGTGACTTCAGCTATATCATTACCTTATTTCTTTGACTTTAACTCTAAGCTTCTTTCTGTGACTTGCATCGTTAGCTTCTTTCTGTGATTGTACCTGTTTCATTAGCTTCTATCTTTAATGTATCGTTAGCTTATTTTTGTGACTTTAGCTGTGTTGCTACCTTTCTTTTCTGATTTTGCCTGTGTCATTCGCTTCTCTCTGTGACCTTAACTAATTAATTCTCTTCCTTTTAGGATTTTAACTTCAGTTACTTTACTTCTGTGACTTTAGCTGTGTACTTAGTTGTCTTTATTTTAGCTGGGTAGTTAGTAGTCTTGCTATGACTTAAGTTGAATTGTTAGCATCTTTCTATTACTTTAGCTGCATAGTTACCTTACTTTCTTTTCCTTTGGCTATGTAGTTAGTTGTCTTTAGCTTTAGCTTCATAGTTAGCTTCTTTCTATAACTCAAGTGTGCAGTGAGCTTCCTTTTATGACATTAGCTATATAATGAGCTTCTTTTTTTAAGTTTAGCCATGTGGTTTGTGGTGTTTTTATGGCCGAGAGTGTAAAAAGTGCAGTAAGTATCCTGTTTTAATTTATAGCTCTGTTTTCCTCCAAATTTAAAAAGTTGTTTTCACAGAAATCAAACATTTGTCATGATTTTAAGTAGTGAAACAGATGTCAGAAAGTCAGATAAAGATTATAACTCAGTTTAGACAAGGTATGCACTCCTGCGTTTTGCCTTTGTAGGGCATTAACCTGTCTGAAATAATGATTTAAAATGGTCTCAGACAGCGTGATGAAAAGCAGTCTAGCAGCAGCAGAAAGAACAAACTGCACAGATTGATTTGCTGGAGTTCAGAGCTGATAACCAACACTCATTCACAGAGACGCCCTGCAGTCTGATGCAAGTTTATTTTTCATTCCTGTTGTGTGTCTCAACTCAAATGTTACAGCTGTTGCTTTTGTGAGCAGATATTCACTTTTATGGGCCACACAAAGTGGACAGAGCAGATAAAACTAACAGCCTGTGGGAGGCTGTAGCGGATTTATGGCAGGAGAAAGATTTGAACAGCATTTTCCAGCGTGCAACTCTAAAATATCACATCGGGTGTTAATGGATTTCACAGGCACATGCTATTTAGAAAAAAGTGAATCATTTGAGTCAGTGGCTGCAAATACAATGTGATGCTCGTAATGTTTTTAAGAGTTAAACCACCTCTTGCACTAAATAAAACACAACTAATAAAACACCTGGATTCTGAGCAGCAGCACTGAGACTCCAGAATCAGATCCATGCAGCCTGAAGCAGACCTTTCCATCTTCCCACAGTCCATCCTGACCTTAGCTTTGACCTCTGACCGCTGGGTCATGTTGACTGTTTAAATCTGGTTTCACACCAACAGAGATCTCAGAGATTTAAATCCTCCTCATTCTGCCCTTTTCTCAGAGCTAAAGTCTGGTCTTTATCTCTTGTGCTTGAAGGTCACAAATGTTTTTAAATCGCCAGGACTGTGATTTACAAAGCTCAGAGTTAAAACTAAAAAAAATGTTCTCTGGCTGCCATTGTGGGTCAGAGCTGATGTTAGGAGGAGGAGGAAGAGGACAATCCCGCAGTTTGTAGCCAACACAGTTTTTAAAGTGTGTTTTATCAGGTGAAGAGCTCCACCTGCTGACTGAACACAGAACTGGTCGGTCTGAATTTAGTGCGACTGACCGACAAACAGCAAGAGATGTAATGAGGAAGAAAGCAGAGAGGAGACAAGATGAAACAAGAAGATGAGGAGACAAGGAGTAAAAAATAAGGCGACAAGGAGAAAACGAGACAAAACAAGGAAATGTAGAGACAAGGAGAGACGATAGGAGACAAGGTAAGGACAGAAGGAGAGAAAATAAGGAGATGAGAGGAGATAAAGAGAGGTCACAAGGAGAGAAAATCAGGAGATGAGGAAAATGAGATAAGATGAGTCATTAACAATCTCACAGCGGAGAGACGTGCAGTGTTACAACAAAGATAGTGCAAACATTTAAGGAATGTATTATAAAAATAAAAAATAAACCAAAATATACAAGTACTAGTTCTAGAAATAGCAATATAGCACATGTTAATTGTATTGCACAGATTCTTTCACAAATAGAAACACTGGGAGAAGCATTAATGCTGCATAGATTATTATCTGTATTGCACAGATTTGTTTGCAAGTAGAAAACTAACAATATAGCACATAAAACGAAGCGAAACAAAGAGCGATGAGGAGACAAGGACAGAAAACAAGGATATGACAAGCAGAGACAAGAAGAAGAGATGAGGAGATGAAGATAGTAAACAAGGAGAAGAGGAGTAGAAGAGAAGTGAGGAGACAAGGACAGGAAACAAAGGTGGCAAACAAAAAGATAAGGTACAAAAAGGAGAGTAAAGGAGACAAGAAGATAAAACAAGGAGAAGATTAGACAAAGAAAGTAAAATAGAAGATAAGGAATGTAAAACTGAGAAAATATGGAGACCAGGACAGTAAACGAGGAGATAAGGAGTCAAGGAGAGTAAATGAGGAGATGAGGAAACAAGGAGGAGACATAATGAGGAGATAAGAAGAGTAAAAAAGGAGACAAGGAGACAAGAAGAATAAATAAAGCATTCATGAGGTAAGGAAAGAAAACAAAGAAAAAAGGAAATAAGGAGAGTAAACAAGGAGATGAGGAGACAAGGAGAGTACAAGAAGAGACAGAAAGAGGAAACAAGTAGACAAAACAAGGATATAGGAGATTAGAAGAGTAAACACAGAGATGAGGTGACAAGTAATTAAAAAATAAGAAGACAAATAGAGAAGACAGAGACGAGGAGACAATGACAGAAAACAAGGAAATAAGAAGAGTAAACAAGGAGATGACAACTAATTACGTGTTTTCTTACCTAAGCTTCTGTCTCTTTGCTCCTCCCATCTTCACGTCCTCCTTCTTCTTGTCCTCCTTCTTCCTTCCTTCCTTCTCCTCTCCTCTCTTCTCTCCTTCTGTTGGATCCTCCTCTACCGCTGGTCCAGTACTAGAATCCACCTCCAGGGTTTTAGAGCCGGCTGGTTTCCCGACATCTGGTTTAGATCCAGGATAAGACTCTAGATCTTTGGTGGTGGTGGGTAAAGGTTCCTCTGTATCAGGGCTGTTCAAACCTCCACCTTTCAGGGAAGCCTGGTTCTCCTCCTGCATCAGAAACCGCTTGGTGATGCCTCCTCGGTCCTCAGTTTTGGGTTTGTGGACCTCTTCGTCGGCCCGAGCAGGAGACAGGTTCAGGTCTGGAGATCCAGGTTTATCTCCACTGAAGGCAAGTGAAGGGGAAGCAGCAGCTGTGGAGGCAGCTGTGATCCTCTGGGGGGTCTGGGTTGGTTCTGGAGGGCCGAGGTGGACCGAGACCTCGGTGGGATGGATGGACGTAAGTGGTCGTCCAGGAGCAGAAAGCATCACTATGGAGAACTGACAGCGGTAACCATGGAAACCTTGTCTGCACACACAGATGTTGGACTGTCGACACAAGGCTCCGTTATGGCAGGGAGGAGAACATCTGGCTGCAAGAAGAACAAGAAGAACAAGAATGTAAGAAAGCAGACTTGGACTGTAATACAATGAAATACGGGGGTTCCATTGTTGTCCAGCAGGGGGCAGCAAAGACCTGCTAGTACTAAACAATCAGAACCAGAAATGGATTTATTGTCATCTATCCATCCATCTATTATCTGTACACCGCTTAATCCTCCGTAGGGTCGCGGGGGGACTGGAGCCTATCCCAGTCGACTCAGGGCGAAGGCAGGGGACACCCTGGACAGGTCATCAGCCTATTGCAGGGCTACACATAGAGACAACCAAGCACACTCTCATTCACACCTACGGACAATTTAGAATCACCAATTAACCTCAGCATGTTTTTGGACTGTGGGAGGAAGCCGGAGTACCCGGTGAGAACCCACGCATGCACAGGGAGAACATGCAAACTCCACACAGAAAGATCCCAGGCATCCTAACCGGGACGCGAGCCGGGGATCTTCTAGCTGTGTGACACTGCTAACCACCGAGCCACTGTGCAGCCCTTTATTGTCATTAAATCATTATTATTATTTATTCATTTTCACACAGGAGGAACATGATAGTCCAAAAAGGTGGTATTTTTTTTTATCTTGTGCACACAAGATTTTAAAAAAAATACCACCTTTTAGGACTTTAGGGACTCCATATGATAGTAAACAGTGACAAGTAGAAAAACTTTAAAGGATTAAAGTTTTTAAAAAAACAAAACAAAAAAAAAAAACAAGTTTTACAAGTCAAATAAAAATCAAATGTAGCAAAACAAACTTACATTGACTGCAAAAAAAAAATTCACCCCTTTGGAAGTGTTTCCCCTTTTGTTGCATTCTAACATTGAATCATTGTTAATTTTGTTTGGCTTATTTGACAAGAATTCACAAAAGAAGACTCTTTCATGTCAACGTGAGAAATTTTTACAAAGTAATGTCAATTAGTTAGAAATATAACGCATAAACAAAGTGATTGGGTAAGTATTCATCTCCTTCCAGTTAGTATTTAGTAGATCCACTTTCAAACTTTTGATCCTGTGTTGGTCTCAATCAGTCTGAACATCTGGATGCTGCAATTTTACCTCATTCTTCTTTGTAAAACTGTTCAAACTCTGTGAGGTTCCACAGGAATCATAAATGAAAAGACCTTTTCAAGTCCAGACACAGATTCTCAGTTGGATTGAGGTCTGGAGTCTGACTCGGCCTCCACAACATTCATCTTGTTGTCTTTAAACCATTTCTGTCTATCTTTGGCTGTTTACTTCGGCTCATTGTCTTGTTAGAAAACAAATCTTCTCCCAAGTCTCAGTTCTCTTGCAGACTGCATCAGGTTGTCCTCCAGGATTTCTCTATACTTTGCTGCTTTCATGTTACCTTCTACCTTTACAAGCCTTCCAGGGCCTGCTGCTGAGAAGCATCCCTACAGCATGATGCTGCCACCACCATGCTTCAGGGTGGGGATGGTATGTTTGTCATGATGTGCAGTGGTTGGTGTCTGACAATATTGTGATGGACAGAAAGCTCCATTCTGGTCTCATCCGACCAAAGGACCTTCTTCCAGTTGACTTCAGAGTCTCCTACATGCCTTTGGTGAACTCTAGTCCAGATTTAATATGAACTTTTTTCAACAGTGTCTTTCTCTTTGTCACTCTCCCAGAAAGCTTTGACTGGTGAAGAACAGACAACTGTTGTTGGATGAACAGTCTCTCCCACTCTGGGACTTCTAGCACCAACTGGCTGCACCTGTGTTTATTTAATTGAAATTACTTTGTAGAAATCTGGTTTTGCCACTTTTGGTAAATTCTTGTCCAAAAAAAACCCAGACAACAAATCATACTGATCATGACTATACGCGGGTTATACCATTGATTGAAATCAAAATTAGATTTTTCATGCTGACACCACATCACGCAGACAAGCAACTGGCATTAATTATAAATGGCAAGTTGTGAGTTTTAACATGAGATACGTCGCTGGAATAGAGATTGGAGAACAACTCAACGGAGAAGAAAGGATGTGAATTTGGACGCCAAGTGCATAAGCTGGTCAGAGTATTGCAGACGTATTGCTGGATGTATTTAACATCAGACATTTTCTATTCAAAGTTGCTGGAACTGTGAAACTGCACTGAGTTGACAACTATTCATACAAACACAGTAACAAGTAAGTTGTCTGACATTATTTCTGCAGCTTTCCTTCTCAGGAGAAACAAGATTTTACATTCTTTACTTTCTGGTTTGTGAAGTTTGAGGCACAAAAATCACAGTAGCCTATTTTGAAAGGTGATTTCTCCTCAGCACAACTTGTGAAACAAACTAATCTGCATTTTCTTTGTGTGTCTTTTTCAAACTGTCGAACAGAAATGCAGACAGACAGACAGACAGACAGACAGACTGGTTCGGTGTCCTTCTGTCCTCCATACAGCTCTGCACTGTTTGTTTGTAAGCTTCCAAACTGAAAAACCTTTCAGGACAATGTGACCGAACAGAGCAGCTTTAACAGCCTCTGAGCCTCAGACTGAGCTGTGTGTACACGACTGTGTGCAGCCTTTGCATTATTGTGTAGATCTACATGTGTGTAAGCCTCCAGACAGGGAGGATAAATCTGTTTCCATTCACGAGTTTCTGCGTCACAGTCGAGCCTTTTAATCCCAACCTGAAAGAAACCATTTGAATTCGAGCGCCTCCTACAAGTTAGATCTAATTACTACTAATCAGCAGCAAATATGGTTAAGAGGGAAAAAATCTGCACATAAACACTATATAACAAAACAACACAAAACAGATCAAATCCAACATTACCAGGCCTCCAGACTAGCTTGTCCACTATTAGCACATGATTTAGGGGCACCTTCCCATCCCTGTTTGACAAAACACTGTATTGTTGCTCCTTGGATGAAGGATGAACGGTTGTCTTCGTATATCTTACTTGTGCATTGATGTAAAGACTCATAGTAACTTCAGACTTGACATTTGCAAAATATTTTAATCAGAAAGTATGTTAACTTTGTCACCAGTCTTTTCCTGGATGTTGTCTGATATCAGCTCTATAAACTGGGCACAGACTGAACTGCTCACTTGCTCAAAATCTGCTTATCAACACACACTAAAATCTACCATAGTTCCCTAAACGCCTCACATGCAGTCTAAGGTTCATGCTAACCAGGCAGCTACAGTTCACTTAGACAGGTGGGAGACCAAAAACTACTTTATTACTTAGTTACTAACCCTAACCCTTCTAACAGCTGAACAGTAAAAAAAAATCATCTCTGGAAACATAATTCACTTGTGTAAAAACACAGTACTTCTGCAGGATCTCCACCTTATTCATCTGGTTTAAACTTCTTTGGCTCGATTTGCATGATATGAAGAAAATCTGTGAGACATTGTTCCACATAAAAATGACGATATGACTTGCAATATATAAGTAGACATTAAAGTGTGCATATTAGTTGCAAAGTTCCTATGTCTTACTGTTTTAAAGTGTACACCTCTAAATTAGGCCCCAAATACTGAACAGCATCAATAAAGAAATGAAATAAATTATGCACTTGATGTATTTCAAATGAATTGCAAAAGAAGCTGATTTTTGGGGAGAAGCAAGTGCAACAAAAGCAGCATTTACTAACCAAATTTTAATGAAACAAAAGAACAAACTAACCTGGATATCCAAGCAAAGCTGCAGCACAAAGTGTTAATCCTTAAATTACACCAAAACATAAATAAATAATGAACTTGACAAACACCTGAAATACAAGCATTTAAAAGACATAGTCTATATGATAAACTCTGTCATTGTTGAGACATTGTTGCCACTGTTTCTGATTAGCAGCTAATTTTCAGGCAACACAGGCAGAACCAAATAAGAAAAACAACTAAAAAACATTAGAGCCACAGTCTAATGAGCCAGTCAACTCATAACTCCAGAATAGCAACAACAACTGATGATCGGATCGCAACTGATAATGTTAGTGAACAGGGCAGGATGGAAAGACTTTCAAAGTAAAGGTTCAGACTTCATAAATGTAAAAACTGTGATCTTGTCCTTTAATTAGCCGGTTATCTCCAGATGCTAACATCGGTCTGTAGGGTTTTAGGCTGTTTAGCAGGAACTAGAAGCTGCTTCTTGTTTAATTTAGCCTGATTCTTTTTCGTGACAGAGAGCGGAAGTGAGGAGCTCTGCAGGTGATTATATAACCGACGCTGTAAATCCACTGAGCAGCACTGATCGGATCATAAATCAGCTCTACATGTGGACTCAGGGGTCTGCAGTAAACTCACACTTTGAACTGGGAAGCATCTCTGATACCAGCCACACCTGTACCGCATCACCACACACATCTGTACAGACTCAGCAGCTGGATGGTTGGATGGAGTCTACCTGTATCTGTAGGACACGACCACAGTGTTAAAACAGGTACGAAACCAGTCCAAAACCAGTTTAAACCACTGTCCAAAACCAAGTTCAAAACTACTTTAAAATAAAGTCTAAAAATAGGTCCAAAATGACGTCCAAAACAATCAAAAAATAGATTCTAAACCGAGTCCGAAACCAGTCTCTATCAAAGTTCAAAACCAATTTGAAATGGTCAAATACCAAGTCCCACATCAGTTTAAAGCAAACACCAAGTCAAAGACCAGTCTGAAGGCAGTCCAAAACCAATCAAAAAGCAAATCTAAAACCAAGTCCAAAACCAGTTCATAACAAAGTCCAAAACCAGGTCCAACATTAGGTCCAAAACAATCAAAAATTAAGTCCTAAAGAAAGTCTGAAACCTAGTCTGAAGCCAGTCCAAAGCACAGTCTAAAACAGTATTCAATACCAGTTTGAGACGAGCAAAAATCTAGTTGTAGACCAGGTCCAAATCCTCTTCTAGAATTTGTTCTGAAACAGTCAAAACAAAGACCAATATCCAGACTAAAACAAAGTCAAAGACCAGTTTTAAGTAGTCAAAAACAAAGTCCGAAACTAGTCCAAAACCAGTTTACATAAACAAAAATGAAACCAGTCCACATCCAGTTTAGAACCAAGTCAAAAACCCAGTCCACAAGGTAAAACCCAGTTGTAAACTAGACTAAAACCAGTTGGAATCAAAGTCCAAAGCCCAGTCCACGAGAAAGTAAAAGAAATATTTGAAGAAGTCTAAAAACAAGGCAGAAACCATCCAGTTCAAAACCAGTTTGAACACATCTGTAAGGATCTTCATCCGTAGGAGACAATCAGAGCATCAAAAGCATTGACTTGAATTGCCCCCTGGGGACAAATAAAGTTTTTTTGATTTTGAATTTGACTGTATAAAATAAGACGATCAAACCACACCATACATGAGGTTAGTCACATTTTTTACATTGTTTAAGATGCTCTAAAGACACACTCCACCAAAAGTCAATCAACTAATTAATTAGCTGATTGAAAGACAATTAGCTCCAATTAGCTCCTTGGTTCAAGGTTCTTTTTGTCTCACACTACAGTAAACTGAAATATTTTTAATTTTAAACTTCACTTTATTCCTTGTGTGGCTGCACTAACATGTACAGGACCAGACTAGCCCCACTCTGTGGCTTTGAATAGGACATAAAAGGACACCTGACTAACATAATCAGTCCTTTGGTGATGTTCTTTAATTTTAGGTGTAATTTTACAAATGAATTTACTTGAAAATGATGCATTCATGTTCAGATCTTCATGTTTCTGAGGTCCAGGTTGAGTTTTACCAACACCGACAGAAGTTTTCTGTTAGAGGAGCTTTAATATCTGCAGCTGCTGCAGTGTTTTACTACAACACCACAACATGAAGATAAAAATTAGACAGATGTGCTGGAATATGCTCAGATTTAAAACATACTGGTCTGGATTACAGCCAAAACTGGAACTGAGGCTCCAGAAACTCAGGTTTACTCTGCATCCCTTTTCTGTCAATGTAGTCTGAATGTTTAGTCATTTTATTCAGAAACTGAAGTAGATTATCAGTCCTGTCGCCACCTCTGTCTGGGGTTCTGGTTCTGTAAAGAATTTACCTTTAGGACCTGACTTATTTCATATTACAAGCAGCTAAAACACAGAAAACCTCCAGTGACGTTGCATTATTCCATTATAGAAGAACTGTAACGTTGAAAATGACTATTATTTTCCTTATTGACCGGACATGCATCACTATTTATACTATTATATTTAATTAACGCATATAGCATCTTAATTATTTCGTTTTTTAAATGATCTCACTGCATGTTATCATGTGGGATTTATGTAACCTCTGTACTTCGTTTGTCCTGTGTTTTGTCAACATGCAGAAAATATTAGACAGCTGCACGCAGGTACAATAAAGGACATCTTATCATTTATTTACTTTAAAATCAGAAATCTGTGGAAATTATGCTTTTATTCACGTGTTTTAATCAAAAACCATTAAATAAGGAGCTTCTATCATCAAAAACTGTAAAAATATCCTTATTTGAGAAGCATAATGTTGCCTTTAACACCAGAATATCCTCATTTTTATATTTACAGAGTTTTGACACTTCCTGACATTAAAAACTCAGACTTTAGGCTCAACATACCTGCTAAAATGATGATCTCGTTTCATACCTCAAGGGAATCTTAAGGTGTTAATATTCTTCTCATGTACAAGGTTCTACATTTTTTGAGGTCCTCTAGAACATGTTTACCTGCTTTGGTGTACAAAAACACATTGTTTTCCTCAGGCTGTACATCACTGCAGCATTAAAACGCTCCATTTCAGTTCTTGTCTCCTTACAGAAAGCCCTGTCTGCTCCAGTTAGTCAGCTGGTCTGAACAAATCCAGGTAATGTTGGTTAGTAACATAGATAAGTAATAAAATAAAAGCTTGTTTCAGGCAGGTAAAGAGCACAGTTTCCTGTTTTCTTTGAGAGTTTGCAGAAAGTTTGCGTGCACAAAGAAGCAGTTTTATAACACTGAAGGCAAAAATGACCTGTTCTCTTATATGGCTTTAAAATTAATCACAAAGACGCGGCTGTGAAACTGCAGATGGATGTAAATCAAATCCAGCATGTGGAAGAAATAACATGAACTAGACCTGCATGCAGGTAAAACAGAGTCCAGGTTTCTCACTGTGTGAAAACAGATGTTATGAAACAGATAAATGATGTTAACTGAACCCCCAGTGGTCCCGTTACACCTGCAGACAGGGCTGCTTTTATTTTAGGTTGTCCACATGGAGAGTTCTGTGTCCATGTTTCTGCAACCACGTCCTACAACCTGAGATTCACTTATCAAATAATCGGCTAATTATTTGGAAAATTTATTGGTATACATGCATTTATTTATGCTGTAATTTTCAGAATGTTCATGTATAACATGCAAAATCGATATTTTTCTTGAAACTTATATTAGTTCAGTGTAAAACTGACTCATTTATACGTTTTGTTTTCAATATTTTTACTTTGATACCTTTTCAGATAAAAACTTCATACATGACCTTTTTTTAACAAGAGGAAAATCCTGAACTATATCTTGTTTGAGATACTCAGTGCACAATGACAGAAAAAAACGGAAACAAAGAAGCTGGATTCTGATTATTTTTAATTTTGGGGTTTAAAAAAATTATTCAAATGCGTCATTGATTGTTAAAATTGTTCATCCATTCTCCTTTTTTATTGTATTTAACAGATCTGTATTACATTTTTCTCCTTCCCCTCAGTGGAAAAAATAAAATTAAATATAAATAACATTTATAGTTATATGTAATTATTTATTATGTTGAATTTTAAATATTTATGTGTGGAAAACCATTTTTTTTAAAAATTTATGTTATTTTGTTGTAAAACTGATTAATTTCCCATCATTCACATCTTTTTTCCTATTATATTATTTTACTTTATTGACTTTATAGACAAAATTGCTTCTTACATGGATTTTTAAGAAAACCCTAAAAACCATAAAATGTGTCCAGACCTCTCCCTAAAACACCTTACAGCCAATCAAAAAGCCTCTGACGTTTTTCCCTTCATGGCTCAGGTGTTTTGCAGTTTCTAAATGTAATGTGGTGGCTGTGGTGGCTGTGGCGGCGGTTTGTACTCACGTTTGGTGCATCTCTTGGTTTTCGGCGACAGACTCCAGCCGACACAACAGCGATCTCCACAAACACGAGGGCTGCAGAGATAGAAACACTGTGTTTACCAGGAATTATCCAGTACCGAGCCCTGTGTGAGAACATCAGGATGTAGACGGTGACATTTGGACACAAACTGCTGCTGATCTAATGCATCTAAACCTGTGTGTTTTCCAGCAGACTGTGAGCTCATTGGCCTTCTGTCAGTGAATTCACAGGCAAACCCTGGATGAGCCCCGTCAAAGTGACGGACCAACGTGACTTCACAGTCGAGTGCAACAGGAAGTGTGTCAGAAACGTGCTAATAGGTTAGTCTAAAAGCAAACAGCTGATTGACATCATCAGGAGACGTCTGGACCAGATTCATCCTGCAGCAGCACAACCAGCACAAACTTCCACAGTCCAGTTGTACAAGATGCTACAAAACCAGTATAAGACCGAGTCCAACCCCCCCGTGAAACACAGTCCAAAACCAGTTTAAAACATTCCTAAACACAATACAAAACTAGTTTAAAACACAACCTAAAATCAGTTTACAACACCGTATCAAAGTCCAAACCAGCCTAAACAGTGCTAAACCAAGTCCAAAACCAGCTCCAGAAACAGCTCTAAGGCATGTCCTAAACCATGTCCGAATACTGGTTTTAAAACCTGTTTAAAATTCAGAACCATATCCAAAACTAGTGGAAACACAGTCCAAATTCAGCCTAAACCAGGCCAAAACCAGTTTAAAACACAGCCAAAACTAAATCCCAAACCAAATTTGAAACCACTCCAAACATCCATCTTGAACCAACCAAGTCCAAATCCAGTCTAAAAACTGTTCTAAACCAAGTCTGAAACCAGATCCAAAACCAAGTCCAAAGTGAGGTCCAAACCCACTTTAAAACACAAGATGATATCAGTTTGAAACACTGTACAAAACCAAGTCCTCAAGCAAAACTTTTTTGAAACAGTCAAAAACCAGTTTAAAATAGAATCCAAACCAGGGCCACAATGACACCAGAAACAATCAAAAGCCAAGTCTTAAACCAAGTTCTAAACCAGTCAGAAACAGTTCATAAACCAGGGCCAAAATTTGACCAGTTTGAAATCCCAGTTCTAAACCAAGTCTGAACCCACATTCAGAACCAGCTGACTACACAGTCCAAAGTCTGTCCAAACCAGTTTAAAACATAGTCCGAAACAAAGTTTAAAACCACTTTAAAACTTTCAAGAAACAAATCCAAAACCTGGTTTAAAACCAGTTTAATACCAAGTCCAAAATCACATCCAAAACTTGCTAAGTTGGAAACCAGTTCAAACCAGCTTAAAAACAGTTTGAAACTAATTTAAAACGGCCATAAACCAGGTCATAAACTAGTTTAAATCTATTCTAAAACCTCTGTAACCAAGTCCAAGTCTAAAACCAGAGCTCTGACTTCAGCATCACAGAGTCAGTCTAGACCCCAGACAGTGACAACAAAGACTTAGACACATCTTTCGTATACAGTCTGGCCTGGATGACATGAACACATAGAGACACTGAGACTGAATCCAGACTGTCCTGATAAACTTTGCAGCTGGGCTGAAAACAACATGATCAAATATCAAAGTAGATTCAGGTTTTGTGTCTTTGCAGCAGTTTGAAGTCAGAAGCATCATAACTATGATTTAGTGTGTGAAACATGTGCATGTAAAGGAAGCTACAGCAAGTCGAGATGTCTTTGAGCTTTTCCGCTCTTTCTTCAGACTGAACAACGTCCTCAGTTCAACTGGTTTCCATGTGAAAGGACTCGGCAGAATCTCTGTTGGCTTCAGGTTTTGGGCTCCACAGTGTTGAGAAGCTGTTTGTTAACTGTAGCCGGCTGAGTCCGGCCTCCCTGCAGAGGATTTAATCATTACTCACAGTGTCCTGGTCGTATTGTGGCAGCAGAGGAGGCCCCAGCAGCTCCCAGCAGGACCGGCAAGACCAGCAGGACCAGTGTGTCCAAACACAGCTTTACATCAGTGCTTACACTGTGAGGCTGGAAACACATAGACCGACCAGTCCGGACCCGAACAGTAGCAGTTCAGAGACGCCTTCACAATGAGACAATCAGGCTGTTTGAGACGACCATCAAGAGAAGAAGCAGCTGACAGAAAGACGTTGTGCAGCTTCAACATGTTAAATTTAAAGAGTATTTTTATTAAAATTGAAAGACTATGAACAACATTTAACACATCTACCACAAACACAAAGCTCAAAACCTCACAGAACACCAGTGGAGCTACAGGATCTACTGATTAATGGTTTTTTTTTCAGAAACAGCAGAAAACAGTAAAAACACATTTCCCTCAGTCCACCAGGCACCTTTCAATGTCAACCAAAAAATTCAGTTTATTATCATGTGTGACCATAACAAAGCTTCAAATCCTCATATCTGAGAAGCTGCCGCAAAAGCAGCAATGTCTGGCATATTCTGATTCGGAATGACTATTATTATTATTATTACATTTTGCTAATTCATTTTCTTCCAAATGGCAAATGAATTAATCAACTGGTCGATGCAGCGTGAACCAGTAAAAATTAAATTTACATTTTGCCAAAAATTGACACCAAATGAGTCAATGAGCTTCCAATCTGCCCTGGCTAAAACAAATACCATAAACAAGATGCAAGAACAGGAAGTAGAACAAGAAAAACTACAAGGCAAACTAAAAGAAGAGGACAAGATGAATTTAGGTGAGTTTTAAATGAGCCAGGTAGAATAAAGTGATTTTAAAGAAATATCACAATTTAATTTGGATAATTTTTACTATGAAACATCACAGATGATTAGTTCAATGACAGTCATTGGAAGTTGAAAACATGACAATTCTTTGTGCTTTTAACATTTCTGGCTGATAAATGTTGGATTTTTTTTCATTTCAATTTTTCTTTGATCAATTTAAAAAAACAAGATACCATGCTTTTCACACCTGTCCGTGGGTTCTGAGGTTCAGAAGGTTAAATCTCTCCAAAGCAGCAGTGTGGTCCTGTAAATGCAGCTCTGTTGTTTACCAGCTGCTGTCTGAAGCCTGTGTTTGCTTCCTACACTCTCAAACAGCCTCAGCTTCAAAGAAAAAATTCTACTTTGGTGTTCAGACAAACAGTGAGCAGCCTGTTGGCTTCCACTTATGGTTCTTCATCTTCAACACGGAGAAAACTACAAATCAGGTCGTTGTCTCTGCAGAGGCTTCATCTGATCGGTTGAGAAAGAGTAGAAATCAAGACAAAAGGACTTAAACAGAAAGTTAATTATTTAGACAATATGTATCCTTCAGCTCGTCGTCTTGCAGGAAAAGAAATCTTCTCCAAGCCTCAGTTCTCTGTCAGACTGCATCAGGTTGTCCTCCAGGATTTCTCTATATTTTGCTGGATTCATTTTACCCTCTACCTTTACAAGCCTTCCAGGGCCTGCTGCTGAGAAGCATCCCCTCATCATGATGCTGCCACCACCATGCTTCATATTATGATGCTGATGGTGTGTTTGTGATGACGTGCAATGTTTGGCGTCCACCAACACAGCATCTATTCCAATGGACAGAAAGTTCCCTTTTGGTCTCCTCAGACCAAAGAACCTTCTTCCAGTTGACTTCAGAGTCTCCCACATGTCTTCTGCTGAACTCTAGTCCAGATTTAACAGTTGTATGAACAGTCTCTCCCATCTCAGCTGCTGAAGGTTTGAACTCCTTCAGAGGAGTCATAGGTGTCTTGGTGGCCTCCCTCACTGGTCTCTTTCTTGCTCAGTCACTCAGTTTTTGAGGACGTCCTGCTCCAGTTAGATTCAAACATGTTCCATATTCCTTCCATTTCTTAATGATGGATTTAACTGGACTCCAAGAGATATTCAGTGACTTGGAAAACTTCTTGTATCATCCTCTGACTGATGCTTTTCACTAACCTTTTCACAGAGTTTCTCATAGTGATCTTTAGTCTTCATGGTGTAGTTATATCCAGGAGAACTGATCCACCAGTGACTGGACCTTCCAGATACAGGTGTCTTTATACTACAACCTAAGATGATCCATTTTACTATCTGTGGGACTTCTAGCACCAACTGGCTGCACCTGTGTTGAATTAGGTGGATCACTTTGACATGAAAGAGTCTTTTTCAGTAAATTCTAGTCAAAAAAAAGCCAAGTTAAACTGACAATGATTTAATGTTGAAAAGCAAATAAATAAAAGTGAAAAACCTCCGAGATGGGAGAATACTTTTTATAGGCTCTGTAACTGTCAGTGCAGAATCTTCAACACCTGGATTCTGACACCACAGACCAAAAGTTAAAGTGCTGCATATATTTCTAAGTAACACACTTAACACTTTCAATTCTGTTAATCCGTTCCAAGTCGCAGTGAAAGTCTGTCAATGAGAAGGGAAAAGTCAACAAGGTCCTAGGTCTTTTCACCCACATTTATACAAACAGGCCTGTTTTTCCTCCTAAAGTCCGCTGTTTACACACACACACACTAAGCCCAGTCAGTCAGTTCACAGGGTTTAGGATCAGACACACTGATCTGGACTCGGTGTGTGTGTTGACTTTGCATCCATCACTTGACCGTCAGTCAGACTTGCACTTGAAGCCAGTTGCACACACACAGACACACAATCACGTACAGAATTTCACACATTCCTGAGGTGTCTGCAGTCCGACACACCTGAGGGCTGCTTCATGGTCACCGAGGAAGATCCAAGCTTCACATCCACATTTTAATTTGTCCTGTAGATCAAATACCGAATTACCACCTGCTGTTTCGCTCCTTTACTCATAACAGACAACAACCAGCAGTGCAGTGAGATTTTCAGACAAACTACAGTAAAAACAGTGATTTTACACACAGCTTCAGACAGTCAACGTTCATGTTCTGCTCTCTGATGGACATGAAACCCTCCTGGTTGAATCTTCGGCACAAAACTGCATGAGAACCAAAGGAACATGTGCTTATTGTGATACTAGACAAAGTGTGCTCTTCATTTGAAGCCATTAACCTCGGTTCTGTGAGGTTTACGGGAGGAGTTATTGTGACACAAGATAACCAGAAAAAGATGCAAAACAACCTCGAAGAGATGCAAAAGCACTTGAAAAAGATGCAAATAAAGCACAAAAAGAAACAAAAAACACCTCAAAGAGACAAAAAACGACCACAAAGAGGCACAAAACCACTTCAAAGAGACAAAACTACAAAGCATTGCAAAACAACAAAAGAGAGAAACACAGCTAAGTTAAAGAGACACAAAATCCCCTCAAAGAGACACAAAAACACCACTGAGACACAAAACAACTAGAAGAAACAACAACACCACAGAGACAAAACCCCAGCGAAGAGATGTGAAAACTACAAAGAGATGCAAAACCACCACAAAGATGGAAAAAAACAACTACAAAGTGATGCAAATCCACCTCAAAGAGAAAAGAAAAACACAAAACTGAGACACAAAATGAAGCAAAACAACCACAAAGACACACAAAACCCCCAAAACAGATGCAAAATCACAAAAATGAAATGCAAAAGGATGACAGACACACACAAAACCTTCTCAAAGGGATGCAAAGCCACCTCAGAGACACAAAATCACCACATACACAAAACAACAACAAAACGATGCAAACAAAATCTTACAGATATGCAAAAAACACCTCAGAGATGCAAAACAATAACAAAGAGACAACAATAAGATGCAAAACAAAGACAAGGACACACAAAGGCACCTCAAAGACACACAAATTTACCACAAAGAGATGCTGGACAACCACAAAAACAGGGGAAAAATCTCAAAACCACCACAAAGAGACACAAAATTCATTCATTAAAGAAGAATCTGACCATACCAAGCAAAAATGTCAACAAAAAGACTCAGAACAATTTTAAAGCGATGCAAACTCACTTCAAAAAGGGAAACTGTAATGATTTCACTTCACAGACAAGCAGAGTCTCTGCAAAAAGACCCTGTTAGACTTTATGTTGTTGAGCTTTAGAGCTACTTACATCTGGATTAATTCAGTCAGACCGTTTTATATTATATTTGCTATTTCCAGCTTCACTGTTGTGTCACTTTGAGGCATTTCTTCATCTTATCTGACAGTAAACTGAACATGTTGGTGTTGTGGACTTTTAGTCAAATAAAACACACTCTGTTATTTTAACCACACATGCATGAAAAGCTCCAGAACTTTCCATCAGAGTTCATTAAGTCCTCACCCGCTCAGAGCTGCTCTCCTCCGGCTGCTCACCGGCTTACTGTCCTCCAGCCTCGGCGGGGTCGTCGGTCTGCCGTCACTTTGCCTCCTCCACCCGGGCTTGCCGCCGTCCCGGTCCTTCCGCCGCTGCCCCCCGGGCTGCAGGGCTCCCTGTTCGGGGTGAGGGGACTGCGGAGCGGCGATGTGCAGGCTGAAGATCCAGAGGAGGAGCAGAGAGAACCGCATGTTGGGTCAGAGACAAGACACACGGTGAAACAGCTGCAGCTCACATCTGCATCCTCTGACTAACTCCTCACATACTGACCTCAACTTATCATCCTAGGTTTATATATCCCCTCTCTCAGCCAATAGGAGGCAAGTAGCGCAGCGGAGCAGCCAATCAAAGACCAGCAACCAGGAAATTGGGCTGTGAAAAACTTTTCACATCAGATTAAAAAAAAACTTTATCTTCATCTCAAACTCTACAAATAAAATAAACCAAAAAATATTCCCTAAATAAAAAAAAATCCTCTTTTAAATAACAACATCTAATAAAAACTATAAATAAAACATGTTTCACAAATGTCATTAAATATTTTCTCTAAGTTATTTAAAGACATAAAAATTTTCAGCTTTAATCAATACACTGGTCATGAAATTATTAACTATTAGCACACCTAATATAAACAACAACAATAATATTGATGATAATAACCAATTATAGGCTACCTGGATGTACCTGCAGAGGTTATGACATCACAGCTGAGCCAATCATGTTTCGTTACGAAGTTTACACAAGTGTATTCAGGCCAAAACACAGACAATGTAATTCATAATACAAAAAATAGCATTTAAATTTTTTTTTAAATCTGACTTCTAGTTCACAAATTTGGACTTCCATCTCATTATTTGATTATTTGAACTTATTAAGGTAAAGGTTTTTACCGCAATACGTCAAAAGTTTGACTTTGACTTTGTTATTTACTTGGGGGAGTTTATAATCTCACGATATTTTTTATTTAATCAAAAAATCTTTTTTTTTCTTTAGGTTTCACTTTATAGGTCAAAAGTTTGGGACTTTGCCACATAAATTTGACTTTTTATCTCATAATTTTTATTTTTATGCAATTATTTAAACTAAATTTGTTTCTTTACTGTGCATATGACAATAAAAACGCAGATTTTTGAATCTTTTAAAGGAGAAAATCAAAACCAATTAATTTATAATTTTGACGTTTTTCACATTTTTCAAGGTGTAATAAAGTGTTTGACTTTTTAATAAGATGTTTACATCATACTTTCAGAATATTATGTAATAATTTAACTTTCAAGGTCAAAGACTGACTTTCCCATATATGTTAATGTAACTTTTGGTAAGATCATTTTGCATTTTTTTCTCGTAATTTCAACTTTTGTCATGTTTTCAACGTATCCAGTCAAACTTTTTCATCTCTTAATTTTCACATAGAAAGTGTAATTTTAATATGTTGTAAAATTATAATAAACTTTTCTTCTTTAATGTGTTTCTCTTTTTTAAAAAAACTGCATCTGCATCGTTTTCCAAGTATTCTTTTAGGTCTTTTATACTGAAACCTTTGACCGGAAACAGGTTGAATTGTTGTTGCTAACTTTAAGCTAATGTACGCAGTCGAGCTAACAAGTCTCAACTGGAGCTAAATTAACGTGTTTAGCTGCAGACTGCTAATATATTTTTGATTAATTTTAAATAAACCTTTAGTTTAAACCGTTAGTGGACCGTGTTAGCATCTTTATAAACGGTGTATGTTGAGGATTGAGACACTGACACTGTACTGAAGAGCTGCTGCAGCCTGTTAGCTCACTGTGTTAGCATCTTTACATACAGTCTATGGTTAGCATTCACACAGAGCGGTGCAGTTTGCTCCGGTAGCAGTTAACTTGTTGGGCTAACTCAGCAGAATGGATCTTTTCGACGACCTGCCGGAACCGACACAGACCTCCGGTGAGTGGACATGAATTAACGGTTAAATACGGCGGTAATGAGTCTGTACTGACAGGTAGCCTAGTGAAGGCTGTCATCATGCTAACAAAGCAAAGGATCATGGACTTTGAATGGGCTAACGTTAGAACCGATGCTGCTGCAGAAATGATGCTAATTTGGACAGATCTCTACAGTAACATCGCCATTAACACCAACAACACAGAATTTCAGTGTTTACTGGATGACATTTAAATGCACCAAGGAGTAGACAATTATATGTCGGTTCTGGTTGAGGAAAGACTCAAAATAGAGGTGCAGAAACATAAAGTGACACTCAACAGTCATAAGAAGATGCAAAACGACCTCAAAGAGGCACAAAACTGCCACAAAGAGATTCAAGGTCATACAGAATAGCCATATAGAGAAGCAAAACAATCTCAAAAAGACAAAAACCACCACAAGAAAACACAAAACCACCAAAATATTATACAAAATAATCACCAGGAGATGCAAAGCCAACTTAAAAAGATGCAACGCCATTAAGTGACACATAATTACCAAAGAAAGACACAATACAATGACAAAGATGCAAAATCACCAGAAAGAGACACAAGACCAACACAAAAAGAGGCAAAAACATCATAAAGTGACACTTAACGGCCACAGAGTTGGAAAACAATCTTGAAAAGACAAAACCACCACAAAAGGATGCAAAACAGTCACCAGGATATGCAAAACCACCTCAAAGAGATGCAGAAATATCATTAAGTGACTCAAAACAGCCTCAAAGATACGCAAAGCAAACTCAGAGATGCAAAATGACCACAAAGCAAAGCAAAAGACACGAACAAAAGATACAAAAAGTGTCAAAAACACCATAGGTTGGCACAGAACAGCCATGAAGAGACGCAAAACCGTATCTCAAAGACACAAACCACCACAAAAACATGCAAAACAACCACCAGCAGACTTTAAAACCAATGTAAGAGATGCAACAACACGGTTAATTGACTCATCTTAGAGACACAAAATGAACATAAAGCAACACAAAACCATCTCAGATAGAGACAGTACCAGAAGGTGACACAAAACAGCCACAAGGAGACACACAACAAACACAAAATGAATAGACACAAAATGACCACAAAGAAACACATAACAACAACAAAGATACAAAACATCCTCAGTAGTTGTAGTTCTAACATATACATGGGTAGAGTTACTCTCACAGTGTTTCTACAGTTCTAAAAAAGCTTTGAATTCACAACCGTAGATGGTGTTAAAAGTCTAAATGATTAATTTCTTGCCTTTTACAAGCACCAGTGGGGTTTATGATGTGTTTTTGTATTTAGTTACAGACTGTAAGAAGGTGTTATATATCTATAAACTGTGAGTAGGACTCTTAGTAGTACAGTGAAGTCAGATTATAATGTTAATTTTAGCAATTCTTTTCAACTTATTTGTGTCTATGTGTCTAATTAATTAGTTGGATTGGGATTTAAGGTTATATTGCTGGGAGCTACAGGCAAAAAATTTTCTCAATGGTTTTCCATCACTTTTTGACTTTTATGAATGTGAAAAAGTAATAAATGTTATATATATATATAAACCCTTTCTCAGTTGTGAAGCTGTGGCTTGATTTGGTTCTTCCTCAGGTCCAGTTTCAGCATCGGTCACAGCTCAACCACAGACTACCAAAGAAGAAGAGGAGGAGGAGGAGGAGGAGGAGGAGGAGGAGAAAGGATTAAAACGGAAACGAGAAGATGCAGAGAGTCATTCTGATAAAACGGAGGAGGAGGAGTGTGGGGAGGTCAAGAAAGTTTGTAAAGAAGGTTTTCAGCTGTTCCAGCACAATGTTTGTTTGCTTCTTTTCCTCTAATCAAAGCTCAGAGTAGAAGGAAACATGCAGAGAGGAGAGTGTACAGAGCTGCTGTCTGTCATCCTGTAGGCCTCCCCAGGCTCAAAGGCTACGTGGCGGCGAGACGAGGTGAACGCGAGGAGATGCAGGACGCTCACGTGATGCTGCCGGACATGAGCAGCTGCCTGTCGACGCTGCCCGGACACGTGTAGGAAAATTATTAAAAAATGTCCTGTAAATTTGTCCAGAATGTCTCATAATTTGTACAAAATGTGAGAAACCCATCAGTCTGCTGACTCGGGAGACAAGTCTGTGCTGAGAGCTGGATGTTGTTGAACATCGTCTCTTTGTTTCCTGCAGGTCTCGAGTCTCGTTCTTCGCTGTCTTCGATGGTCACGGTGGAGCTCGAGCTTCTCGTTTCGCCGCTGAACATCTTCACCACTCTTTGGCCAAGAAGTTCCCCACCGGTGAGTTTTCTTTAATCAGTAATGATTTCAAGTTTTTAAATGAGACATGAAGTGATTTGGATGAAATATCACAATTATAGACGAAAGACTTTTGAGATTCGACTTTACCAACTGAACCCCACATCACATATAAGATGATCAAAAGGATGATATGTCTTTCAAACCTACTTACACGTTGAAGAGATCAGACAGTTAATGTCTGTCTTGTGTTTCAGGAGACCCTGAAAATTTGGACAAGCTGATTAAAAAGTGTCTCCTGGACACTTTCCGGCAGACAGACGAAGAATTCCTGAAGAAAGCTTCCAGCCAGTAAGACTTTTCTAAATGTAGTGCAGTAAAAAACAGAATGTTTTGTCTCTAAAATTAAGTTTTTGTCTGTCAGAGTCAAGTTACACTAAAACATTTCCACTGATGTTTGTCTGAACAGGAAGCCAGCCTGGAAGGACGGATCCACAGCAACATGTGTTCTGGTGGTGGACGACATGGTGTATGTGGCCAACCTGGGCGACAGCAGGGTGAGATGGATTTATTTAGATTTTATCTCTGTTCCCTAGAAATTTGAACTCAACAGATAAGAATGATAGTTTAAACACATCGATTTATCTGCCAGAGACACAAACCTGAGAAGATATGCACAAAGCAGATGTAAAAAAGCTGCAGTGACTGTTTTACCCAAAAGTGGATGAGCAAGACAGCAGTTGTTTAAAGTCTTTGCACCACTAAATCTCAGAATCCTTAATATCTGTTGCAAATGTTTTTTTAAAAGAATGTGAGACTCGTAGAATAAGCAGATTTTCATCAAATATCACAATTTTAAGCTTATTTTTGGCTAATGTTCCTGATGTAACTGTACCTCAGACATGATACGTTCAAGGACTTAAGCTTCTAAATCTGATTAATGCTTCTGTTTGTGCAGTTTCTGGCTGGAAAATAGTGTCATTTGGGTGATTTTTTATTACAGATAAAATGCATTTCAATTTAGAGGTTAAACTGCCTGCAGACATATCAATTCTCCAGGAAACATTTCAGCAGTATTTCTAATGCAGTTAAACTAAACTTCTGCATAAAGTTACACAAAAGAACTGCAAAGAGACACAAAACAATGACACAGATGAAAATATATACAACGATGCACAAAACTCCATGACAAAGAGACACAGAATCACAAAAAGATGAAAAACAACCAGAAAGAGACACAAAACCACCAGAAAGAGAACAAAAATAACTACTACAACAACTACAAAATTAATTGTGAACTATATATTTAATAAAATCTGTTAATCAATTTCAGTATTTTTTTTAAATAACAGTCTAAAATCTGGAACTGTAGATTCTTAAATGTGAATGTTTATTTCCTCCTCTATGACAGTAAACAGAGTATCTTTAGATTGTTGTGGACTAAACAAGACTTTTGATAAAACACTAATTGACATTTTTCACCATTTTCTGACATTTTGAAGACCAAATACCTCTTTAATTAAACCACAACATCAATCAGTCAACAGAATAATCTGCAATAAATACAGAAAAACAGTTGTTAGTTGCAGCCCTGTTTCTTGTACAGCAGCTGTCGGATCATCAGATGACTGGAAACGTTCCTGCAGCGTTTCTAAAACAGTTTATCTCTGTTTGTCCCTTCAGGCGGTGTTGTGTCGGATGGAGGCAGCAGCAGCAGCAGCACACGGTCAGAGGAGGCCGGTGACTCTGGCTCTGAGTAAAGAGCACAACCCGACCATCTACGAGGAGAGGATGAGGATCCAGAGGGCAGGAGGCACTGTCAGGTCTGGAAACCACAACCACACCGGATACCGTTATCTCTGGTTCAGAAGTCAGTTTGTTGAGCTAATCTGGGCTAGGCTAACGCTAACATGGACCTGTTTTTGTTTGGGTTTGTGGTTCCTGCAGGGATGGCCGTGTCCTCGGTGTCCTGGAGGTTTCTCGCTCCATCGGAGACGGTCAGTACAAACGCTGTGGAGTCATTTCAACCCCCGACCTGAGGAGGTGTCAGCTCACAGCCAATGACAGGCAAGAACACAGACGCTCGCTGCTGATTGGTTCTGAACAAAATAACCCACCTCGCAGTTAGCATGAGCTTATTTAACAGATGTTAACGCAAAACAGGTATTAAATTTAGCTCTCTGTGATGTACAAAAGGTAGTACATCTCTTTTCCACATAGCTCTGTGATTGTATACGAATCAGTTGGAACTCCATTCATTCCTATGAGAGCCTCCGTGGTCTCTGATGTGTTCACAAATCTTTATTTACAAAGTTTGCATCGAGTGCTTTCTCCAGTTTTCATTTTGTGGTAGATTACAGAGAGATGAGACTGAAATTGGAAAATGGAATTTAGCTAACAGGCTAATGCGGTATTCAGTAGATTGACTATACAGAAAAGAAAGTAGTTTAGCTAGTTTCTGTTGTTGATATTTCACTGGACCTGTAAAACATATCCATATCTGATAAGCTTCTCAGGTATGACTGCAGTAAAGTTTCCATCTGTAATGAAATGCTTTTCTTTCCATTGACCACCAGGCAGCAAAGTCTGTATATTGTATGGATTTATGAACATGAAGAAAACCTACAAGACGTTACACCGTGTTGAAGCTGTGTTTTAGCTGCTGATGTTCATCCTGCGTCTTCTTTCTCTCTGCAGGTTCATCATTCTGGCCTGTGACGGTTTATTCAAAGTGTTTTCAGCTGATGAAGCTGTAAAATTCGTCCTCAACATCCTCCAGGTGTCTCTCTCTTTACTTAATACCTGGTTTATCTTGACATGTCTTTACTCTTCTCGCTTCAGTAGATGAATTTTGTCATCCACTCATGTTTGACACAATAAAACCCTGACTCAGATTCATAAGCAGCTCCATTAGGAGGGAACACACCGATGACAGATGAAATTCCCAATATGAGACCAGAGTTGCAATAAATCAGACGGAACCAGCACAGCTCCCAGCATACCTACACACGGAGAAACTGGCATATTTAACTGTGGTCAACACATTCAAACTAGTGCATAATGAATAATTTAAATACATAAATTTGATTTTGTACAAAATCAAATTATGTACATATACAAGAATCTGTGCAACGCTACAGTTTTTCAAAGTATAGATATGTGTAATAATCAGATGCCAACGTACAGAGGCATCTGTGCAACGTCTGAACATCCACATTTAGAAGAATCAGTACAAAATCAACCGCATTTATGTATATTTTTGTTTTATTCTGACTTTTCTACTGATGTTGTTCCCTATATTTTTGCAGTATCCCCTTATCTTGTGAATCTGCACTATAGAAATGAAACTGACTTAAACTGAGTAGGAAAGTCACAAACCATGAGTTAAAACTTTAAAATACGCTAAAACAAATGAATTATGGGTTAAAATTTTTTTAAAAAAAGGTCCAATTATAAGATAAAAATTCAGATGAAACCAACCAAAATTGTGAGATAAGAAGTTTAAATTATGAGAAAAGTCACAATTATGGGGTAAAATGTCAAAATAATAAGATAAATTCAAATTATGAAAAGTAATGAAGATAAATTTAAGAAAAGTAATGAAGAAAGTTTAATTCTGAAAAAAGTTAAATGTTACTATGCGTTCTCCCCTTTGCTGCTGTGACACTGGGATTGATAAAGACCTTAAGATCTTAAATAAAACCTTTAATTCCTGTCTCCCCCTGCAGGGCGGCAGTGTGGAGCAGCGTTCAGGTCAGATGGAGGAGGAGCTAAAGTTTGAAGCCGCCTGTCAGCAGTTGGCCAGTGAGGCGGTGAGACGAGGCTGCGCCGACAATGTCACTGTGATCCTCGTTTCTATTGGCTACTGAACATTTGCATCACCACCATCAGCCTCTCTGCTCTGACTTCTGCTCATCGTCTTGTCTGTTTTCCAATAAAAACAAAAATCTTTACATTCACTGTCCAGCTGATTGAATTGTTTGTTTTTTTCCGTCAACTTTTTTTGACATTATCTGTGACAACACATTTAAAAAAAGCAACACAGTTTTATGATATGCAGGCAGGAAAATTATAGAAACGTGACAGAAGAGACAACACAAGGCACAATTCCAAAAGTATATATTTATACATGCTTAAAAAACTGAGGGATTTGATGAGGTTAGTCTGATTACAGAGCATAGACTGTATAAGATGTAAACAGTCTATGTTGCAGAGGGGCACGTTTTAATTTAAAAGGAAAAAAACAACACACGAACCAGGCAAGGGGTTGGAAAGTTTTTCATTTGTGGATGTAAAATGTATTCATTAAAATAAATGAACTAACGTGATCGTAAATGGACTGAAAAAACAACCCTATACATATACACACTGATCAGCCACAACACCGACCACTGACAGGTCAAGTGAATAACATTGATCATATTGGTACTACAGTATGTGCTGTTCTGCTGGAAAACCTTGAATTTTAACATCCATGTTGATGAGACCAAATAAACATTGTCCCACAACAAACACACTCCCTCATGCAAATGGAAATCCCAAATGTCACTGGCCTACTCCCACAGGAGAATGCACCCCACCACATGGAAACAACATCAACCAATCAGGAACATGTTGAGGAACATGACAATGGCCCAACATGTTGATCTGACTTCCAAACTTCCTACACCCCATTCTGATCAAGCATCAACAGGATGCAGTGGAACAAGTTTGGTTGACAGAGGTCCCACTGTACAAGTCAGAGTACCCAAAGGATCCAATGCTAACGTCCTGGTTCCAGACCCCATAGGACACCCTGAGAGGTCCTCTTGTCCATGTCCAATGGTTCAGAGCATTTTTGAGCACATAAGGGGGACAGACACAATATTAGGCAGGTGGTCATAATGTTATGCCTGATGGCCATATGGACATTATTCAGTATTTTCTGGTAGAGTCCACACAGTTAATTATTGCAAGTACAGAGTAGGTGTAGTTCCACTCCAGACCTGCAGGTATTGCTGTCTCCGGGGTCGCTATTTCACCACCTGCTGCCTCAGCTGTCGGTTAGCAACAAGTACAACAACAGCAGGATGCAGAGAGACAGCTGTTAGTCTGGAAACTCCACAAACTCCGGTTATTCACGGTTTTATCCGAACCGAGCCGACATGCGGAACCGGCGGGAGCGCGTGCACGGTGCCCGATCGATCCGGCATCTGTGAAAGTATCGATTAGGCGCGGGAACGAAGGCTGAAGTGCGTTTTCCCGGTTTGTGTGCGGAGTTTGATGTGACAGAGATGAACCTGCAGCCCAGCTAACAGGCTAACTGTTGGCTAACTGAACGTAAACAGGCTAACTGGAAGCTAACAGGCTAACTGCAGGTTAACAGGTTAGCTACAGGCAAACTGAAAGCTAACAGGCTAACAGTCAGAATGAAGAGTCTTTAATAAACTTTATCAACAGCAAGACACAGAGACAACAAAAGAAGGACTGCTGTCATCGTCATGGACTCTTTGCTGGACTTCGAGGAGTGTATTAAAGACTCACCTGAGTTCAGGTAAAACACACCCACCCTCAAATACACACACACACTTAGAGTACCTCCAAACTGCGCATGTGCATAGTCTTGAATTAATATTTGTTATTGTGGTCAGAGATCAGACTGTAGACAGCAGGAACAGGGACTGTATCTTCAGTAGAAAGTACTTCAGTGAAACAGTGTCCAGAGTAACAGCAGCTCTTTATAGGAAAAGAGAAAAACTAAAAAACATATTTCCATTCAGCTCCACTGTTAGAAGTTCTCAAATCAAATCTAACATTTTAAATAGCTAGATAACACTGATATTCTCAATTTAACTTATTTTATTTATGGACTTTCTGCATCTTTTGGTAATTTTGATGAAATGTAAATGAATTTGAAAAATAAGGTCGTCTCCAGCATCTCTAATATACAGGTGATACACTGCAGCATCTACAGTAGCTTACAGGCTGAGGAACTGTGTTTCTTCATTATGAAGCTGATTATTGCTGTTTTTATTTATATGATTAGATCAGTTCATGCTAGCAGTAACACAGCTATTGCAGATAATTTTTGCAAAGAAGCAGCAAAACTGTGCAATGATCTACTTGATACACAAGAACAATTCTAGTGATTCTCCAGAGGAAACTACATTTGGACTTGCAGGATTCATCCTGAGCTTGATTGCCTTGTTCAAGGGCTGAACCATATGCAAAAACAGTAACATTTTGCAGTCATTTTTTGACAGGTATTGTAATTGCAATATTAGTGATGGTTTTAGTAGCAATTGTAATTTTTAAATTTCTTTTCCACTGAAACAAATCTAAAAAATCTGATGTGATTTTTGCTGTGGTCATGTTCCGTCACACCTGGACAATATGATGTATATGCTGGGGAATTTCTGTTGCACCACAATGCTTTATTTACAATCATATATTGTGACATATTTTACCTTCATCAAAAAAACAGTGCTGGGGATGTGGATATTACACTTGTCCATGTTGCAATTTCCATATAGTTTCAATTATTGTTAATTAACCCAACAATTTAACTGTAGAAACTTTGAATCTGTGAACGACAGCTCCACATTTTGCTGCCAGGAAAATAATTTAGATCAGTAAAGGTCTTTACAATAGAAATGACACATAAGAAGATATAGATAATAAATAATGTTACTGCTGCTGTTCTGCCTGTATGATGCTGTTAAACTGAAGAAGCTCAATTTTGCTGGTCTCTGATCCAATATAACTGTGGTTCCTGATGATGTTGTATTTATTTTGTTCAGGCTGAATCTGGATCAGTTTGAGGCGGATGTTTCTCTGCTGGAGACACAACTGGACAAGGTACAGCTATTACTAATACTACTATTGTTAATGCTATTGCTAATGCTACTGTTACTGTCAGTACAGCAGCCGTGCATGCTGGAGTTTGCAGAGTTTTCCTTTACAGTAGTATGACTGTACCAACACAGCCTCTCTTCTTCATTCCTTCACCCACGTTCTTCGTTTGCATCCTTAAACTCAGCCTTGAAAACTTTGGTCTTGCTAGTTTGTGTCGAATGTACAGAGCTGAATGTAAACAGGCAAGTGTGTCACAAACTGCCGTAAAAACATCATCTGAGATGCAAATTCTGTAACAGGAATCATCGTGTTGTGTGTCCAGGGGATCCTGACATTTTACAAGAAATCCAGAATGATTAATGAGGGGTAGCACCACACAGACACAGAGTGTAATATGGATCCTGGTTTGAGCACTTTTAGGGTATTTTTTTGAATTATTAAAGAAATCAAGAATCCTGAAATCACTCTGTTTCTCAGCAGATGTACTTAGCTTTTGTTTTATTTTAAATATCTTATAGGTCTCAATTGGAAAATACAACACTTGTATAATGGATGATTCAGAATATCATTTTTATACGACGACCTGTATCAGACACAAAATAATAGTTGAATATTAGTGTGTGTGTGTGTGTAAACGCGGTCACTGTTGGAGGAAAACTCTGAGGACACTTCATTGGTCTGTAATATCTGTCTCTAACCAATCAGGTGATGAAGCTGTGTGGGAAGATGGTGGAGGCGGGGCAAACGTACAACACGGCCAATCAACTGTTCCTGAGTGGCCTGGCAGAACTCTCCACCTACCACAAGAGTGACAGCGTCATCACGGTACGCAGCAACGATTACCTGAATATAAAAAATGGACGTAACCTCCGGATCTGAAAAGTGACGCCTTAAACCTGTATTATCTCTAACAGCCAGCAGGGGGCGACTCCTCTGGCTGCAGATTGTATAGAAGTCTATGAAAACATGAGCTGACTTCACTCCTCTGCTCCCTCAGTAAAATATTTTCCTCATGAGTATATGGTCACAATCTGTAGTTTCAAATCTCATTCAACACATCATCATGCTCATGTAGTAAATTCTGGTTTCACTAGGAGGCAAACAGATGATAAAGCATGGCATGTAGCTTGTCAAGAAGGAAGGAAGGATTTCAGATAATCCCTGTGTAAACTCAGCTGGGCTTAGCAAGGTTGCAGAAGCTCTGCGGTGTGTTGCAGCATCTTCAGAGCTTTCCGTCGTGTTCTGTTTTGCCATTTTCCTGTGAAATGTTTCCACCTGACTTCCTGTTTCCTTCCTCTCAGACCTGCCTGAACCAGTTCCATCAGGGCTTGCAGGAGATGCTCAGCTTTCACACTGTGAGTCCAGTTTCCTGAGCTGTAACCCTGCACTGGTTTCTTCTGTACTCACATAAACTGCAATTTATAATAGCTTAACTCCCTTTAAAGCTGTTTTCTTCTATGGATTTATCTGTTTCTGACATCAGACATCAGTACGACGATGACACAGTAACTGAAAGTCATTCAGACGTTATGTTAACCAGCAGTCACTTCATTCATAATACTGATTTTATAATGTTGTCTGACAAGCTCACCAAACACAGAACAACAACTGTGCTGATAAAGTAGACATATTTCCATGTAAAATGACCCTTGGACAACAAATTAGAGGATAGAAAGTTCTGCTTTTACACACTCTGTTATTAACAGACACAGAGAGGGTTTTCTTCCTGAAGGTTGGCTGCATTTAAAGCTACAGACACCAAAACAGCCTGTTTAGAACAGGAATAAAACCAGGAGTTACACAGTCATCAAGAAATCAACCATCTTTTTGGTATTTTTTTGAGCTGAAAAACTAAAAGAAAGACTGTAGCTGTGTCCCAATTCAGGGGCTGCATCCTTCTAGGCTGCATTTTTCGGCCGCATACGTCACAGCGGTGCAACTAAGGCTGTCCCATTTCATTAAAACTTCAAGACTCCTTCAAATGCGGCCGACGAATGCGTCCTTCTTTTCCACGGATTTGAAGGATGCATCGGTGTATCCTTCGTAGCCCCAGATATCCCAAGATTCATTGTGCATCGCTGACAGTTTGATCAACAGCTGGAGTTTTAACTGCTGACAGCTGACGGAGAAGATGGATGGAGGATTCTAGTTTTAAATATGAGTATTGTGTTACAGTTCAGTCCGATAGCTAACCATACAAATGTTGAAAATATTAAAATTTGTTTTAAAAAATCGATTTAATAACGTGACGTTATTGATGTGAGCTGCTGCAATTTAAAATGTTTACTTTCTAGTTGGACAGCTTCAGTATTTATGTTATGTTTTACAGAGACCGTGGCGATTTTTTTTTTTACCACAGTCATCACAAAAACAACTTATTCATTCATAAATATTTAGATATATAATCCTTAATTAAATTATTATGTGGAGGTGAAGTGAAACGGTTACTAAATGCTGCTGGAGCTTCTATTGGTGGTAATTCTCTGTGTAGATTAGTGAAAACATGACTATCCTCACTTTTCTTGGTTTACTTCCACCAAGTTATCTGATAACATCCATCCATCCGTCATCTGTACACCACTTAATCCTCTGTAGGGTCGCGGGGGGACTGGAGTCTATCCCAGTCGACTCAGGGCGAAGGCAGGGGACACCCTGAACAGGTCACCAGTCTACCACAGGGCTACATATAGAGACAGACAACCAGTCACACTCTCATTCACACCTACGGACAATTTAGAATAATCAATTAACCTCAGCATGTTTTTGGACTATGGGAGGAAGCCAGAGTACCTGGTGAAAACCCACGCTGCACAGGGAGAACATGCAAACTCCACACAGAAAGATCCCAGGCGTCCTAACCGGGACGCGAACCGGGGATATTCTAGCTGTGAGGCGACGGTGCTAACCACCGAGCCACTGTGCAGCCCTATCTGATAACATGTTTAACATAAATTATATTTGGTTTCTGTTCAGACAGCATGTATTTAGTGATCCTCACTATAAACATTCAGCCCATATAATATTTATAATATTTGAAGTTCATATCAGTGTGGATGTCAACAGATTTAAACCAGCTGTGAACGCTTCTTGTTTCTCAGACAGTTTAGTCCTAAACCACCGTACAGTACAAGACCCTCAAGTCTTCAAGGATATAAAACATATTAAAAACAAAGATTACAATTTCGGGATCAAATCCAGTCAAAAATGAGGTAAAATTACACCGTCGTCTTATCCTGATCATTGGGATGAAAATTTGTTTGTCAGAGTTGCTAGGCAACAGGAGCGGCACTACGAGACGTCATGACGCAAGCAGGAAGTTCATCGTAGGCTAGACCATCTCATTTAACAAACGCTCATGCAGCCTTCTCATGAAGCCTACCCGTCCTTCGAAGGATGCAGCCCCTGAATTGGGACACAGCTTGTAAGGGCACATGAGACTTGGATTAATTTTCTGACAAGAGGCCAAATATGAGGCCTTCAAAGAGTGGACCAGGGATTAGCTGCTTGTACAGTCACAAAATTGTTGAAAATGTCCCACCACTAAAACACATCTCACGTTGTAAAGACATTTAGTTTCAGTATTTTGATATATTGTAATCTATTCCTGGTTTCCAGAAGCTGTTTGTCTTTAACAATGTCCTTCTGCATGAACATTAGAGCGCAGTGTTCTAATTCCCAGTTTGACCTGATGGTGGCAGCATCATGCCACTGTTCCACAGCCTAAACCCAGACACAGTGACACAGCAGTGTGTCTTATTGTCACAGTAACATGATGCTGCAGCACTTGAGCAGCAGGTTAAGCACAGAACAGCATTTTATTTGATTTTGGAGTGTTTTGATGACAACAGCTCTGCAGACGAAGATTAACCTGAGACTGAGATCATCAATCAGGTCATTTTCAAGCAGAACCAGAGCATGAAAATGACAAGTACAGTAGTCCCTCACCATATCGCGGTTCACTTTTTACAGTCTCACTGTATCGCGGATTTTTACACTGTATATAAAATAAGTAGCGTACAGCAGATGAGTAGACACATGAATGGAAAACGCAGCTACAGCCGCTTCCGCTTGAGCTAGTCAGTCGTTATTTGATTGATGGTGATCGAAGTCAGTGTTTATAAGAGTGTGGGAAAAGTTAATAACAGTGTGGGGAGGGTTTATAAAGCCTTAAAATATATATAATAATTAGTGCTGTCAATCGATTAAAATATTTAATCGCAATTAATCCCATGAATGTCATAGTTAACTTGCGATTAATCACAAATTAATCACACATTTATATCTATTCTAAATGTCTCTTGAATTGTTATTTTAATACTCTTTTCACCATTGTCACCTGGTTTTGACAAGGAGGAGGCGGAGAATTTGCATCAGCTGTGTGTTTGGCCATCAAGTGGTATTTCAGACTGGATGTGCTACGATGAGAACTCAGTTCACTCTGACAATAAACACATATAACTTCGGTCTTACTTCAGTCCCCCAAAATATAAACAAATAGTTTTTCAGGACAAATTCCAACCTTATGAAGTGTAAAGATCACAAACTCTTCTGGAAAACCTTCAGCTGCCAAAAAGGACAAACTCTTAAAAAAGTGATGGTGCCTCTAAAAGTCTTTCCAGAATGACAACAGCTTCTGCTAGAAACGCTTCATCTGTCCCTTCATGGTTGACCGACACAGCAGTGTAGCGTTTGTGCTCTGTGAGAAGTTCAAAGAGTTTTGTGCAGCATCGGAAATATGAAATGCATCAGTTTGACTGGACTCATATTTCAGTTCTCTTGTGTCTTTTTCCTCAGATGTTGTTCGATCAGACTCAGAGAGCCATCGGCCAGCAGCTGACAAACCTCTGCACACAGTAAGTTTTTACTTCAGGGGATGTTGCGTTAAATTCAGCTCTTGATTGTTACAGCCCGGCTCAAGACTGCAACATTGAGGGAGACAACGAGGTGGTATTTCAAAAGTTAAAAGAGTGTTTATTTACAAAAATGCCAAAATAATGCCAGCAACACAATTGAAACCAAACAGAACTGCTGTTGTCTGCTGCTGAGTGGTGTCAGGTGTGCCAGAGCCAGCCTCCTTTGCAGCAGCATCAGGGAACCTTTATAGTGAAGGGACAATCAAGCCCAGGTGTGCCTGATTGCCATCAAACCAAGGTGTGTCAGCCTGACGACTCCGCCTGCAATCTCCACAGCACGTTACACAAGCAGAGCGGGGTCGTCACACCCCCTTCCTTAAAAAAGGACTCCCAACCCATGGGAGGACCGCCAGACTCAGAACATAACCATACATATAACTTTTCCATAACAGAATTCAAGATTATTTACACAAGCAGAGCGGGGTCGTCACATGATCGATGCTTTTTATTTCCCATTACGATCTCTTTTCCCTGTTGATTTGCTTTTTGTCTGTCTGCCTGTGTCACTGTTTAAATCTAAAAATGTGTTTGTTTTCTTTACAGAAGTTTCAAGTTTAAAAAAATGAAATTTAAGTGCTTATGATTGTTTCTGTTTTGCTGGTTTGTAATATTTATACATACATATATATATATATATATATATATATGCTTTTTAAATTTTTACTAATATTACTAATAACATACCTGAGACATATAAAAAGACACTTTACAGCGTATCTGCTCATATTTTAAATTCTTAAAAGACATTTAATTCTGTTTCCTCTAAAATATGTCAGTGTTCATGTTTTTTTTTTTAAATCTCACTAAGTTAAGACGATACTACATGGGCTCAGTCCCTTAGCAGCGGTCACAAGTTCACAAGTTTCAGTCCAACTCAAGGCCATTTGCTGCGTGTCACTGTCCTCACTGTCTACCCACAATTCCACTCTCTTTCTCTATCAATAAAAGGGAAAAACTCTCCCCCCAAAAATTAAAAAAATAATAAAATTTGTAAAAGTCTTGAAGTTTGTTCCTTTTGTCAGTTTATCAGTGTAAAAGTTGAATGTATTATTTACCCTGTAGATGACAAACATTGTCACATTTTGCATCTAAACCATAAATCTTTACTATAATTATGGTTTATTCGGGAAACTGATTGACAATGAAATTGGTTTCAGATTCAGATTGTTTTGTAATACATTTTCTTTTGATGTAAAATTAAGAATCCAAAATGACTTATTATAAACATTTTCAATTGGACAGAATGATTGAATTAATCATTAATTAATTAGTTAGTTAGTTAATTAATTATTACTTAATCACATTTGGAAATGTTGTTATGTACAGCTGGAGATGTGATATAACAACAATTACTTGAAGTTTTTTGGTCTCTGCTGGTTTTCCATCAGACCTTATACAGTTTGATATGTGTTATAGTCGACCTTCTGTGTGTTTTAAATTACCTTTATCGTGCAGAGATCCTGTTGTCTGACTGGCCGCAGGGTCTGTTTGTACTAATTAACCTTTCGTTCCTAACGGTGATGATGTTTTGTCTCTGAGGTTCCTGCCTCAGCTACTTGAGACCAGGAGGGAGTTTGTCCGAATCGGGGAGGATCTGGAGACGGCGGCGGTGAAAAACGCTCAGGTTTCTCGACACAAAGCCGCCGACGCCGAGCGAGCGAGTCACCTGCTGCTCGCCACACGCAAATGTTACCAACACTTCGCCCTGGATTACTGTCTGCAGGTACGACACACAGCAGCACAAGCACCTGCAGGACAGGTGTTAACATCTGATACTGAATCTGCATGTTTCATCTTTCAGCTCAACACCTTCAAGACACAGCAGAGAGTCGACGTCTTAAACTCAGTGAGTTATTTCTTTAAATCTCTGTATGTTGTTGGTTTAAAGGAAGAGTTCAGCATTTTAGGAAAGCTAAAGGTTATGAACAGTAGAAAGTAGTTTGCTGAACATCATGAATAAATGGATAAAATAGCTAAAATTCCTAAAAGTAATAGGTAAATAGTGAAAAAATATCCACTTTCATGTTCTGGTAGTATTATGAAAGCAAACTGGTAGACATTTTTTAACGACATATGTAATCAAAAATATACTGTTTTCACCAGATCCTGTACAAAACAGCATTTCTGAGCTCCTCAGCTCCTGTGGTGGGGCTCTGGGACTTAATCAGTCCAAACTTTGTATTTGTATAGCAGTGTTTAAACAGCTTAGTGCCGTTCAAAGTGCTTCACATATGACTGATGAGCCAATAATAAGATATAACAAGCAGAGAGTGACAAAAAGCTACATTAAAAGGGCTGGGAGGAAAAACGCATCAGAAATCATGTTTGTGTTCTCAGGTGTTCTCCTTCGTCCACGCTCAGTTCACCTTCTTCCACCAAGGCTTCGACCTGCTCAGAGACCTGGAGCCCACCATGAAGACGATGGCAGCTCAGGTACAGACCTCTGATATACTTTTATCTACTTTAACTGAGTTATTTTAGCTGGAATTTACATTCAGAGTGAGTTACAGGGTGTTTCTGTGCCCTCAGTGAAGACTTACAGGTGTTTCTTTGTTAACCTTATGAGCTTTTTAATGTTTCTGTGCCCATTAGGGGCTAACTGACATTTGTCTGCCCTGAGTATGGACTGACAGGTGTTTGCATCCTCTGTGTGGCCTTACTGTTATTTTTATATGCACTCAATATAGAGTGGCTTGTGTTTTAGTGCCCTGAATATGGACTGACAGGTGTTTCTGTGTCCTCAGTTGTCACAGCTGTCTGCAGACTGTGCAGCTAAAAGGAAGGAGCTGGAGAACAAACACCTGCTGGTCCAGCAGAGAGTAAGAACCGCTCAACTCCCATTGTTCCCTTCATCACACCTGTCAGAACATCTGTCTGTCTGCATCATCTGTGTGTTTATGTGTTCAGGATGCTTCAGGTGAGCCAATGGTCAGTCCGTGTCCTGGGAGCGATGTCATCATCCAGGGTTACCTGTTCAAACGCTCCAGAAGGAAATCTAAAACCTGGAAGAGGTGTGGACAAACCTGCACATCCTTATTACTGCTGTATTCAACATACTGTATTTCAACTTTTAAACCTGTTTCAGGTGCTGGTTTACCATCAGAGACAATCAGCTCATTTACAGGAAGTCACACAAGGTAGGACTTGTACCATAACCAATTTCACAATCAGTTAATGTTGATCCAGTACATATTTAATCAGTCACATGTCACAAATCCTCAAAGCAAGGCGGTTCCTGGTTATTTAACTAATTTTTACAGATAGGATCTTGAAGTTGGTGAAATTACAGGATCTAGTCTGTAGCACAGATCAACATTCAGCAGGAGAAACTCAAACATAAGCAAATAGACACAGATGAACCTCCATAAATCTGCTTGGACATCAGAGAAAGAGAGTTGAGAACCTGAGAATCTGACCATTTTTAAGTTTTCTTTAGTACCACAGTGATCCAGTAGCAGCTGAGCGTACATCTATGGGTAAATGACAAGAACTAGCTGCTAACAGAAAATTTGGCTACTTTTATTGACTAAGTATGAAGAAATTCCAGCTAAAACGCAGACTGCAGCTCCCTTTCATTTCTTCCTGTTAACGAGTTTTCATCGGATTTCAATGAAGGCAAATCTGTCTCAGCACATGTTGAAATTTAAAAACCACAGAACTTTTTGACTTTAATGGAATGAACTATGCACCACTGACTTCAACTTAAAATTTAAAAATCAGAAGTTTAAATTTAAAAAATTCCAATCATTTTTTGCACATTTACTCAAATTTGATGCCAAATTTAGATTCCAAACTTCCAGTAAAATTAAACAGCTGATTCTGTCTGAAATTGAACAATCCAGTCAATCAAGTTACACTACACTACAGCCGTATAGCTCACTGAGTTAAGGCGTTACCTCGTAGGCGCAGGTCGCCAGCAGCCGGTCGTGAGTTCGGGTCCGACTCACGACCCTTTGCTGCATGTCTCTCTCCTCTCTACCCCCTTTCACCCTGTCTATCAATAAAGCTTCAAAAATCTCCCCCAGAAAAATTAATTAAAAAAACAAAAAAAAAAACGTTACACTACATTGGTCATGTGACACTGATGCTGAAATTACAGGAAGACGGACTGTTACACCAGCGAGTGTTTGCACCTTGGTGAGTGTATCAGCTGTTTGATTTGACCTTGTTGTTAAAATTCATTTGCAGGTGCATGAAAGGAATTTAATGTAAACACAGCGCTTCTTAAAAATTATTAGTAATTAGTTAGTATGGTCAGGCAGAAATTCATCACTTTAATGGAAGAATTCAAAATGTGACAGGACAGATTTCTTTTCTCCTTTCATACATTTCAGCACTATGTGACGACTTGTGTTGTAAATATGCGCTATATAAATAAAACTGAATTGAATTGAATACACAATGTCTGTTTAAAATGATGGTGACAGCAATAAAGAGTTAGGGTTTATCCTTTGTGTTATTTGCTCCTGCCACATTTTTCCTCACGGTGGTTCAACATAAAGTCCTGCATCTCTATGGCAACAGAACAGCCATGAAGAAGGAGGAGAATTCAGAAATGTGTTCTGTCAGTATGACACAGAATGGCACAAATCAGAAAACGTCTTTGAGTATTTATTTTACAAAACCTACAACATGACAGACTTGTGTGGAATGACTTAAACGAGTCCGAAATAACTACAAGTTGTCCAGGATGTCCGTGTCCAAAATTACTAAAACCTGTCAAAGTGACTGAAACTCGTCTAAAATACATCAAAAATTGTCAGAAGAAAAGTGAAAAAGCTGGAATCTACATGTCCAACTTTGTTTCCACATGCCCACAGGTGTTGCCAACACTGGAACAAAATGGAGACTCTATGCACAATATACATTACAATATGTATTTTACTACTTGCATTTTTTATTTGTTTTCATGCTTTCCTCCTTTCTGCTTTGTGGAAACACTGCCTGCAGTTCACCTGAAAACTCTCAAACATTTTGTCACTTGACTGTTCGTCACAGCTGAGTCAGTCATTTGAATTGAGAAATATTTATAGAAATAACAAGAATGCCTTCATTGAAAATCCTGTAAGCCATATTTATTTATTATGTGTAACTAATTGTTTATTTTTTTACTTTTAGCGAACTAGTTATTACGTTTAACTAACATTTAACCTTTTCATTTTAACTAACTAGTTGTCACATTTAGCTAACATGTGATCTTTTACTTTGCCCTGTTCTCCACTGGAGCAACTGAAGCTGTAAGAACTGAAATGAGGAAAGCTCACTTTTTAAAGTTTTTTGAGGACCTGGTATAATGAGCTAATGTCTGAGGATGTTGTTTGTTGCTGAAGATAAATAAATGTTGGTGACGTGCTGAAACTCGTTTCTGCAGGAGGAGTCGATGGTTCTATTCGAGGATCTCCGACTGTGTGCCGTCAAATCTCTGGAGCACATCGACCGACGGTTCTGCTTTGAGCTGCTCTCAGTCCAGAAGTAAAACATCACACACAGAATAACAGGACGACCAGCCCAGTGTTGATTTATGTTTGTTTTTTGGTATTTTTACATCTTTAGTATTTTCCTCTGAGGAGATGAACTGTGTGTTTTCAGGTGTTGTGCTCTGCAGGCCGACTCGGAGCAGCTGAAGCAGGCCTGGCTCAGCGCTCTGCAGGGCAGCATCGACCTCGCTTACCGAGAGAGAGCCGACATCCAGATCACACAGGTACATTAACACACTTGGGGATGTTTCAGTAATTACACCACTAGTCACAGAGACCATCTTGGAAAATGAGTCAGATCAGGCAAATGTTAGCAACTTGTTAGCTTAGCTTAGCATAAAGACTCACGCTCAAGTTTTTGTGTGGAGTAAACAACCAACATATGACATGTTAATCTGTAAGGTTTGGAGGTGCTGGTGGTAGATTTACCTTTGGGCTTAGCTAGGCTAGCAGTATTTACTTGTTTTCATTCTTTATGCTATGCTAAGCTAACCACCTGGTAGCTGTAGCTTCATATTTACTGTACAGATTTTAGAGTGGGATCTAAGACATCACTTTTTAGCTAAGTAGTTTTTCCATTTAGCTAATCTTTTACGTTTAATTTAATTTCTTAATTTTAGTTAACTATTATGTTCAGCTAAGTAATTATGATGTTTAACTAACCATTGAATCTGTTACTTTTAAGTGATTATTACATTTATTCAATCATTTTATCTTTTAATGTTGGCACTTATGATGTTTCTCTCACTAGTTATTTCATTTAATCTTTTACTTTTAGCTAATTAGATAATATGTTTATTTAATCATTTTATATGTTACTTTTAGCTGACTAGGTATTATGTGTAACTAATTGTTTATTTTTTTACTTTTAGCGAACTAGTTATTACGTTTAACTAACATTTAACCTTTTCATTTTAACTAACTAGTTGTCACATTTAGCTAACATGTGATCTTTTACTTTTAGCTAAGTAGTTATTACACTCAATCAACATTTAATATGTTACTTCTAACTAATTAGGTATACATTTAACTGGTCATATAAACTTTTACTGTTGGCTAACAAGTTGTTACGTTTAGTTAGCCATTTAATATTTTGCTTTTAGCTAATTACCTGTTAAATTATAGCATTTGATGAAATACTTTTAGCTAACTAATAATTGCTTTTAGCTATCCATTAAATCTGCTCCTTTTAGCTAACTAACTATTACATTCACATTAGCCTTTAATCCTTTGCTTTTAGCTAAGTGGCTATCTAACCATTTATTCTGTTGCTTTTAATTTATTTAGTTACCTTTACCAAGGCATTTATGTTTACCTAACCATTTATCCTTTACTGATCACTAAAAGTATTTGTTTACTTTTTGAGTATTTTGTCTGTTAGTTTTAGCTGAAAATCCATTACATTACAAGCTGTCAAGCTATTGCTAACACTAATATTTCCAATATGAAGACACATTTTACCACTTTCTAAATGTATTACGTCGTCCCTCCTTGATTACAGCCTAAAGAGCTTCCTCCTCTCCTGGGTGGTGGTGAAGCCTCTCCTGGACCTCCAGCTCGGAGGCAGGCGGCCCTCGGTGTGGCCCTCAGGGGCCCTGGAAACCACCGATGCTGCGACTGTGGGGAGGAAGAGCCTCGCTGGGCCTCCGTCAACCTGGGAGTCACCATGTGCATCGAGTGCTCTGGAATACACAGGTAACAGCAGCAGGGTTTAACTCTGATAGTACTGTCTGTTTAACATGTGATGGTAAACTGGAGGTTATTTAGCTTTATTAAGTATATAAGAGTATTTTTATAGAGCTGAACGGTCTGTGTTTAGGTTTGTTTGGTAAAGCTTCATTTCATCAATTGGGAAGCAGAACCTGGATTTTTCAGCCATGCATCCATCACATTAAGCTAAATATTTAAATCATTTTCCCATTATTTATACATACTTTATAATTCCTTAAATCATATTAGCTTTTGAAGCTACTGAGATGATTATCCAAAACAGTATGAAGTTATGTAAGAGAATGCCAAAGAAGGTTTCTCTCCACCTGGAGGGAGATTTTTTACTCAATTCTTTTTATTCCACTTAATAAATTGCACTTTATTTTGTCTTTTCAATTTTTTTATGACACCATCTTTGAAGCCTTGTCATTATAGTTCATATAATTTCCATGTCAGTAAAGCACATTAGGTTGTAAAATTGATTTTATGTGTGGACACATGCTGACCAGCAGCATCTAAAAAAAAACCTTTTTTAAATGTGTCCCTATTTGTGTATATAATGAAATTTGCTGCAGTATTTGTTTAACAAGGCGTCGTCCTGTTTGCAGGAGTCTGGGTGTTCACCTGTCGAAGGTGAGATCTCTCACTTTGGACTCGTGGGAAGCCGAACAGCTGAAGGTAAAACTGGAAATTCAGAAAGTAGAAAATATAGAAGATTACAGCAGGGTAACAGCTGATATAATTATGATGCATTTATATTTGTTCCCAAATTGTCTGGAAGCAAATAAGTGGGATTATTCCTTTCAGTTGAACACTGAAGGAAACTTTTGATCAGTTGACCTACAACTGTTTGAATAATTAATGATTTCAGTCATTCTTCAAGCAAACAGAGTAAAAAATATTGAATATCATTAGTAAAAGAGACGATCTGCTGCTTTTCTTTGTCATGTTGAGTTTAAAGTGAATATTTTGGGGGCTGGACTTTATGATGAACAGAACATGACATTTAAAGATGTTTTGACAGTAAATCAAACACAAGATTAATCAAAAAATAGTAAACTATTTGATAGATGGTTGGAGATTTTTAGATTTTTTTTACACTGTAGTTTTTCAGTCATCAGTTTAGTATATGAAGTTGTCCTTCTCTCTTCTTTGTCTGATTCTTCTTCAGCTGCTGTGTGTTTTGGGAAACGATGTGATGAACCAGATTTACGAGGCTCGATGTTCAGAGGAGGGTCGAGTCAAACCCAAAGCTGACAGCCCTCGGTAAAGCCATGTCCTTTTACTGAAACATCAGTTAATCAACAGAAAATTAATCTGTAATAGTTTTCATAATTACACTTAAATGTGCTCAGTTTCCTCAGGATGCCTTTGAAGTTGATTACTGTGTTCTTCTGTCAGTTTTAAATGAACTCTGTCTCAAGATAAACTCTGATTTGAAACTTCTTGTTTCATGATGTGGTTGTTTTTCCTCCTTTCAGAGCTGAGAAAGAGACGTGGATCAAAGAGAAATATGTGGAGAAGAAGTTTGTTCAGAACAGCAACTCGGATGGAGCCCGTAAGTCCAACTGTCAGTGAAGTGTCAAAAAGTCAGGTCGACTTTAAGAATAGTTTCCTGTGATTTTATTAGAAAATGCTGCATTATCATATTAGTATTTATCAGAAAACAACACAGCACATTCCATCATTAGTGAGAAAAAAAGCAAACAAATAGACTTACTGCAGTTTTTTGGTTGTTTTTTGCCAGCAGTCCAGCCCAACTCTTTGTGAGAAATAAGTGAGGAGGTTTTGCTGCCACACGTGGAGCCAGTTTGGTACTTTTTTTGTTAAAAGACGTATAAACCACTACAGTCTGTGTGTTTCAGAGCGTCGTAAGGAAGAGGCCAGGCTTCGTCTGTACGGGGCCTCTTCGGTAGGAGACCTGGTTGCCATGGCAACAGCTTTAGCAGAGGGGGCAGAGGTCAATGGGAGCATCAGTGAGGAGGGAGGACGGACGGCACTAATCGGAGCCGCTGTCGGGGTGAGGACGCACGCAAAATATAGGAATATACCAGTGAAGTATTGTAAACATGTCTCATAATAATTGAACTTTACTAGTCTTTGGCAGATTCAGCAGCTTATATAATGTGGTGAATAACCTAGTTAGTCCAGATTCACAAAGAAGAAACACAAATGGAACAGCTTTTATATAGAGCAGACAATAAATATAGTGTAAGTTTAACCCTGACATCAGTTTTCTAAACCATAAAAGAAATACTCAGTCCAAACTTCGAAAGACAAAAGCCTTTGTAAAATTTTAGATTAATCAACATTTGTGCATTTGTAAAAAAAAAATACTGATATGTTTTTTAACAGTCAACATATCATTCCCTGTGATTTACGTGATAATATCTATAATTTAAAGGTCCCATATTATGAAAAATTCATTTTAGAATGGTTTTGTAACAATAATATGTGTCCCCAGCATGTCTACAAACTCCCCAAAATGAGAAAAGAAGGGCTTAAGGGGGCCTAAACAAGTGGATTTGAGATTTGCCCTTTATGACATCATGCAGGGCAATAACACCACTTCCAGGTTGGTGACACCGCCTCAGAGAGATGTTAGACTGAATCCAAATCTCCACCCTCTGGACTTGCAGACTGAGCCTCGCAGACTTCAGGCGTACATAATGTCTGTGACATCTTCACTGTCATCACATAAAGTCTGCAACAGCAGGAGTCTGCAGCATTATGACTGGAGCTAATAGACAGGCTTGGAGTCCGTTTCACTCGTCGAGCTCATAAGAGGTTACAGGCTGGCTGAAGTCCAGGAACAAACTGGGTTTTTAGGCAACAAACTTCAAATTGACTGTTCTCTGAGACCCATGTGAACTTGCTGAAAAGGAGCATAATATGGGACCTTTAACAAAATAGTAAAGTTACTAGTAAGTTACTATTTTTAAACCCTTAATTTACATTATTTTTATTTTTTCTCTTAATGATAGTAAAAACCTTTGAAATAATTTTATTTTTGTTGATTTAAATAGTGTAAAACTCTAATTTTATGGTCAAAGATTATAAAAGATCAATTTTTACAGATTTATTATCTCAAACTTAACAAAACAGGGAAAATCTGAAATAGCAGTTAAAATAGTAAAGTTTTAATTTTTCAATCCTTAATTTGCAGCAATTTTTAATACAGTAAAAATTGTGTAGTTTTACTGTCAAACACTGTAAGTGACCAAATTATCATTTATGAATAAATACGTTTTTGATGTGGACATTATTAACAGTTTTGGCCCGTTTTTTTTGTTGTTGTTGTTTTTTAAATGTAACGTGTAAATGAATACTTTCTGTTATTTTATTTGTTATTATCTGTAATTTTACAAAACAGGGGAAACCAAAAATAATAGTAAACTGTTAAAAAAAATTAGTCAAAAACTGTAAAAAAAAAAAAAATTTTTTACAGTGTGGAAAGTTACAGAAAAAGTCACACACAGAAACCTCCCCCATCACATAAAGAACGATGTTGATCGAGTGGTTTTTGAAGTGATGAGACCATCTGACGACACTTTCTGCGTTGCTGCCGTGTTTCTCTGTGCTGCCTACAGGGGTCGCTGTTAGCCTGTGAGTTCCTGTTGCAGAACGGAGCCAACATGAACCACAGAGACCAGAGAGGACAGGGGGCGCTGCATGCTGCTGCCACCGCTGGTCACACTGGGTAATAACACGCACAATAACACACACGCTCACCTGTTCACACCAACAGTAAACTGGAATCAACATGGTTCATTTTCATTGGCTGCTGCAGGCAGGTGTGCTTGCTGCTGAAGAGGGGAGCCAATCAGTACGCAGTGGATGAGACAGGACAGGACCCACTGGCTATCGCCGTGGAAACAGCCCATGCTGACATCGTCACACTGTGAGTCACTCCAATGTTTTCCCAAATGCCCACAGATGTTACCAACACTGTAGAAAAATATTGTCTCCTCATACTATAGATATTGAACTGTTTCCATGTTTACAGCCTCTACACACTTTTCCTCTCTACTCTGCTCATCAGCTGTAGGAAGATGTTTCACCATGCTGATTGTATCTTCAACAACTTGCTCCTCTGTTTACTGTTTTAGAGCCATGCCTCATTTATTTTATTGATCCAGTTTGTTTTATTATCGTTTTAGTCTAAAATACTTCAAAACAATTTGAAACTTGTCAAAAGTGACATAAAACTGTCCACATTGATTCAAAATGTGTGCAAATTAAGAAAAGAGTCCAAAACGACTTAAGAATTTTCCAAAATAAGTAGAAAATTGTCCAAAATTACTTGATACCAGTTCAAAGTCACTCAAAGTTGCTCAGAATTACCATTTTTGAGTCATTTAAGAAATTGGGATGACACGTTTAAGTATGTTCTGGAAATAATTGTCAGAATAATCAGTTTCAAAACTCTATGTGCAGTGTAAGACACGTTTTATTTGTCCAAGGTGTTGTTATAGTAATGTGTTAATTAACATTTGATGGTGATGATTATTGATGTGTTTCAGACTACGGATGGCCAGAATGAATGAGGAGATGAGAGATTCAGAGGGAGTCTTTGGTGCTGTGGGTTAGTCACCAACATATTAATATATTATAATAAAGTTTATAAGTGAAGCATTTGTCAAAATCACTATTTCAATGAACACAATGCAATAAAGCTTTACAAACACACGTAAAAGTGGAATAAAAATGAGTGAAACACCAAAGAAGCACAACAAAACTCAACAAAACACACACAAGAAACACTTTTCTGACGTTTTATTTGACCTTAAACGCCCCACCATCTTGCCCGATGTGTTAACTGATCATTTGGGTTCCTCAGGAGACGACGAGACGTTCCAGGACATCTTCCGTGACTTCAGCGACATGGCGTCACATGATCCAGAGAAACTGACCAGACGACAGTTCAGCCGAGGAGGAGATGAGGAAGAAGAGGATGAAGAGGAGCGAGGAGGAGAAGTGATGAACAGCCAACACAGTGTTGAAGAGGGAGACAGCAAGTGAAGCTGGGTTGCCACGGTAACAGATTTAACATGTAGTCAACTGACAGCTGTAGTTAGTTTATTCTGTATTATAACACGTGTATCGGCCCAAATATAAGAACATATTAGAGGAAGTATTTTATTAGAGGACGAGAGGATTAAGTGGATCTCAGGGAAATGAAGGTCAAGATGTTTGTTGTCCCTGTTGGAAAAGGAGGTTAGTCCTATATTCAGGCCAGTGTGGTTCTTCATGTACAGATAGATTCAAGAAAACATGCAGTGAAATGCAAGGAGACTTTTTAACAAGGCTGTGCAATAACAACAAAGCATAATGTAAAAACATTCCTTAAAAATGGAAAAAGGTCATAAATAATGAGGAGTAAATTCATCATAAAAGAATCTGCTGGATGTTTTCTAGTCGTCTTAAACTCCATTGAGGTTACAAAAATATTATTTTAACTGCCGGAAGCTCTTAAACTTGGAGGTTGCGTTTGTCGTTTTCCTACTCGGCTGCTTTTATTTACTGCTGGGTTTGTTCTCTTTTTAAAAAAATCACTAAAATGGCAGAATTTTTCAGCTAGAAACTGTTAAAACAAAGAATGATCAGATTTTAAACCTTCCGACGGTCCTTGAATGTGACGTGTGGTTCCATCAGAGAAATTTAAGCATGAAATCATGTGAAATTAGCTGTTTGTACTAGCATGAGACACTATGCTGTAACTGAGCGGAGGATTGTGGGTAAAAACAAAATCCAACCTAGTGTGTAGAGTGTAGTCAGACACCCTGGTATACTTGTCATACAGTAACTATAAAGAGTATTCACACTCCTTGGAAGTTTACCCTTTTTCTTGCTTTTCAGCACTGGAATATTGTCCGTTTAATTTGGCTTTTTGGACAGGAATTGACAAAAAAGACTCTTTCATGTCAAAGTGAAAACTAATTTCTACAAAGTAATGTCAATTTTAAATAATCTAAAATGCAAAATAAGTGGTTGTATAAGAAATTTAAAATGATTTGACATTACTTCGTAAAAACGTGTTTTCACTTTGACAATAAAGAACATTTTTGTGAACTCTTCATTGATCCAGTGTGCTTCATTTTCCTCTAATATTGTCTAAAAGGATTTTGAAACTCGTCCAAAGTAATATAAATTTTCCAAAATTACAGAAAAACCGTCCAAAATAGCTAAAAATCATGTGAAATTATCTGTTTATATTAGCATGAAATGCTGTGATGTAACTGAGTAGAGGATTGTGGGTAAAAACAAAATCCATCCGAGCGTAATCAGACATCCTGCTATAAAAAGTATTCTCCATACTTGGAAGTTTTCCCTTTTTATTGCCCTATGACACTGAATCATGGTCAATTCAAAATGGCTTTTGGACAGAAATTTACAAACAAGACTCTTTCATGTCAAAGAGAAAACAGATTTCTACATATTAATGTCAAATAATTAAAAGTAGTAATGTAAAATAAGTGATTGCATCAGTATTTTAAATTAATTGACATTACTCTGTAGGATTCTGTTTTCACTTTGACATGAAAGAGTCTGTTTTGGTAAATTCTTATCAGAAAACTGGTTAAGTTGAGTGAATAGTCTTTATAGGTGATGTATATTTGACCAAAAACACATTCTCTTCTGGCATACTATGTAGTATGATAGTGTGAATATTGGACTAAATGTTTACTTTGACCACTAGCGGGCGCTGCAGTTGTCACCGACAGGTTTTTCTGATCCTCGCTCACAGCCATGATTTTAATTTGATTAAATTTAGCTGCCACAGTGACTTTTTAATCTATTCTTGCCCCCTTTTACTGTATTTCATGTCATACAATACTGAAACACGTTGCAGAGTGTCTACCTGTCCCTGAAAACCTGGAAATCTATAAATCAGTCCTGGAAAATGAAAGAAATGGTAAAATGAGTTTGAAAAAGCAGCAATGAATCTGAATGTGCAAACAGCTGCTGCCTGAAGAAATGAAAAACGTTTGACACGATGACGGAGGCACTTATTGTGAAAAGCTGTTACACATCAAAGTTTACACAACCTTTATTTTATTTATTAAAAGCACAATATTTTTTGCTGCTTTCTCCTCCAGAATATAAAATATGTAAAGATAAAGTGAGTCTGACTGGTTCCTGTGATGAAGAACACTTTTTGCTTGATTTTCTTTGAGCACAAAAAACGGTGCTGCTTGTTTTCTGTCCTGCAAACTCTCAGATTTAACACCAGACACACTTTCATCAGGAAGCTGCTCATCAGTTTTAAAACTCCTTTTTAAAAAAAAGCCCAGATTCAAATCAGGTGAAACTCTTCAAAAAACCCTTTACCATGAAAAACAGCAGCAGAGGATTCATCACATAAATTAATATCTTGAATTTTTAATCCATAACTGTTTGACTTGACTCAGTTTCTAACTTCATGTTTTTGGTTTTCTAAAAGGGATTTAACTGCTGAATCAGTTCCTCCTGCGGGATTTTATTCACTTTATCTGTAAAACCTGTTAGTTCTAAGTGTTTACTATTATTTTGAATCAGACTGAATTCAGGCAGAGCTGCTGTTACTTCCTGTTTCTCCTGACGGCTGATATTGCTTATTGATTGCAGTATCAGATTGATGAGGACTTGTGTGTCTATGCTGATGAGACATTTCATTCCACTGTTACTACTGTAATGTCGCTGCTTTAATAAAACCACTGAACGTAATACAGACTGTAGATTTGTGGGCATTTTGTGTCTCTTTTTTGCCGGTTTGTGTTTCTGAGGTCATTCTTCCCATATTTCCACTTGTGACATTTTACAGTTGAAACATTCATCCAGTAACACTGATAACGTCATCCTGCAGGAGCTAGACTGTCAGATAATAGCAGGAAGCAGAGACACCTTAGCTGTCGTTACACAATTATATATATTTATAAAAGAACAAAGTGTACAAAGGAAGAGATGCATAAATGTTCAACCTCAGTTAAACCTGCAGTAGACTTGCATGCAACTGTGATAATCAGGTGAGAAGCAGAGATCTGAATCATTTCAAACTCTTATAAGGCAACAGTGGACTCGTCTCTGATGGAGTCGGCTGCTTGAATTAATCTGTCAGAAAATGTTTATCAGCTGCAGTCTCTCTGTGGTCATTTTAAGTCTTTGTGGTTGTTTTTGTGTCTCTAATGTTGTTTTGTGTCTCTAACGTCATTTTGAATCTCAGTGGTTGTTTAGCATCTGTCCATTTTCTTTTTATTTCTAGAGGAAGTTTAAAAGGTCATAATTAAATACCTGAGAACTGTTTCAACCTGTAGCAAGTTTACTTCCAGCAAAGTACATTTTAAAACGGACAGTTTTTGAATGGAGTCTGGCCTGTTGAAATGTGATTCATTTCTACCTTTTATAACAGAGGAAATGTCTCTGATGACGGCTGCTGTTCTCGTTCATCTCAGAAAATGTCTGTAAAGTTTCACAGATTTAGACAGTTTTCATCTTCTGTGTTTTTTAGTTCTTGGCTGACGGTGTTCAAACGTCCCACCCTCTCCTCGCACCTCCAACACCTCTCAGTCTTTTCCCTTCTTCTTCTTCTTCTTGCTCTTCTTCTGTGTCTCTTCTTTTTTTTCTTCTTCTTCTGTGATTTTCCTCTTCGTCTTTTCCTCCACCTGCTCCATGTTGTCCCAGACCTCGTCCTCCTCCTCCTTCACCTCCTGACCCTCCCCCGCCTCTCCCTCCGTCGCTCCGTCCTGCAGCTCCCGACTGGCCAGCAGGAGGCAGTTGAGTCGGGACTTGAGGTAAACTTTGTGCTGCAGCTTTCGGTCCTCCAGGCTGTGTATCCGGAGGAAGCGGTCGAGGCCGCAGGAGGCCACCAGCGGCTGGGTCGGGTGACACTGCAGCCCCCGGACGCCCCCTGCCAGCCCCTTCAGGCAGCCTCGGACCAGCCCCTTCCTCAGGTCCAGCAGGGCGATCTGGCCCTGGGTGTTTCCCACCACCACCGTGGAGCCAGCGGCCGGCAGCGACAGGGCGGTCAGCGGGTACTCGCCATATTCAGCCTCCAGGACGGGACGCCGCTGAGGGGACGAGGGGTCGAACACGTGGACCTGAGGGGGACAAATTAAGAAAATAGAATCACTTTAGATTTCATTATTTTAAAATCCTTTATTAGTTAGGTTCACTTCTAAAGAGATTTTCTCCTTCTGTTTTCATCTTTTATTTCTATCTGCTTTATTTACATTTTATATGTCATCTTTTTTATTTCCAGTAATATTCATGTATCTCTGTGCACATTGTTCTGCTGCTCCATATTTACTGGCCTCTTGTAACTTCTATCAAAGCTGCTGTATAAATAAAGTTGAACTGATTGACATTCTACAAAAATGTTAGAATAATACCAACCAGAAAAGCACTTGGAGAGCACAGACCTCCACCAGTCCCCGCCAAAGAATCCTTCAAAAAATTCCTGGATCCATAACTTTTCGAGTTCTCTTGCTAATAGACAAACGGACGGACAGGCGGACAGACGGATAAACAAAACCTCCTGCTTCCTGTCAGAGACAGAGGTAATAAGTGCCTTTTCCTGTCTAATGTTGATGCTGTGGTTAAAAAAATTATTATTATTTACGATATACAGTTTTTAAAAATACAATAAAGCAAGGACAGACAGCCTGAAGTTTAGGGGTTTTGTACTTTGTACTTTTTGCACCTCTGTAATATATGTATTTTTTAAGTTTAAGTCTATTTAAGTGTTTTTGTACCTTTGTGCTGTTTTGGTCCCTTTTTCTGTCTCTGTGTGTTTATTTAGTCTTTTTGCATCTTTTTGTGGCATTTGTGTCTTTTTTATGTCTCTTTTTGGTATTTTTGGGCATTTTTTAGTCTTTTTGTGTCTATTTGTAGATAATTTGTGTCTTTCTTTTAGTCTTTTGTGGTATTTTTGATTATATTTGGTCTTTTGCGTCTCTTCAGGGTTGTTTTGAATAACTTTAGTTTAGTTTAGTTTTTCTCTTTGTCTAAACAGCACCCTGTCAGTTCTAGGAGTAAAATGAGTCGTGTGTTTCCTACTCTGATCATCGGGTTGACATTTTGTTTATGAAATATCCCTTTATTGTTGAAGCACTGGATATGAGTCGAATCTTAGGGGAACCATTAAAGATCATAATACCAGGTGAAGAGAACTTTTTTGACCAGCTGAAAACTTCGCTATATCAGAACAAACTTTAAAACAGACAGTTTTTGAATGGAGTCTGGTTTACTGAATGTGTTTCACAGCTGTTTTAAACTGGAACCCAGCGGACTCACCTGGTGGTATCCGGTGCAGGTGACCACTTTGTCGGAATCCGGGATGAAGGCCATGTCTCGGACCCAGTGGGGCCGCCGGAGGTCCAGCCAGTCGTCCCGCAGGTTCTTAGCGGTGAAAACGGGCTTCTCTGGTTTCTCCAAGTCCCAGATCTTCAGGCCGTTCTCCTTCCCGCCGGTTGCCACTTTGTTCCGGTGCACCGGACTCTGCCGCATTCTGTTAACGTTCTTCCCGGCGGTCAGCTCGGTAACTGGCTCCCCACTGTCCTCCCTCCAGACCCGAACAGTCCCGTTCTCCGTGCAGGTGACCATCGAGGAGCCGCTGAGCGCCGCCAGCCCGGTGAAGCAGCCCTCAGCCGGGTCTCCGCAGCTCCGGCTCTCGATGAAGGCGCCCTTCTCGGTACTGAAGGTCTTCACTGTTCCGTCCACGGATCCCACCAGCAGCTCGCTCTCCGCCGGGTCGGCCCAGCACAGCGCTCGGACCTCCTGGTCGCGGCTCAGGTGACTCGTGTTGCAGAAGTTGAAGGCCTGTCTGCGGGTCACACTGACCCCCTTCAGGATGCCGGTCTCCGAACCGAGCCACACGGAGCATAGCCGGCTCTGGTCCCCCATCACACCGGGCTCAGACACACTAAACCGAACACAAAACTGGACTCGAGACGCTCCGAGTTCTGATGCGGAAAACACGCGTGGATCCCCTGTAAAATGCGTCGCATCTCAAAGACGTCATCAAGCAGCTGGAGAGTTTTAAAATAAACTTTATTGAACAGGACAGTGAAACAGACAAGAAACAAAAAGACAAAATTCTGAAATTAATATCCAGTACTCTAGAAAAAAATTCAAAAACTATTAGATTAATTTCAGAAATATTATTTTCTACATAAAAAGGCTTTAGGTGTAAATAACGACAGAAAATGTCAAAATTTTGATTTACTAAATAATGTTCTTCAGATAAAAAGCAAACATTTTTACATTAAAAATCGGACTTAAATCAAATTTGTGAAATTAAAGTCAAAATTTACTTTCTACATAAAAGCTGTGAGCTATGTCAAAATGGTTAAATATAAAGTAATGGATGGATGGATGGATGGATGGATGTTGGTGTTAAAAACTCAACCTGAGAAAAAAATGTCATATTTCTTAAATTATGAAGTCTTTTTTTTACATATTCATTATTGTACTTATTACATTTACATCAAGAACTGTCAAAATTCTGATATAAAAGTCACTTTTTTGAATTAAAAATTCAAAGCTTTTACTTGATACATCAAAAAGGTTAAATGTGAAGAATGAAAAGAAAATCATAGTTGTTTATGATATAAATAAAGGGTCAATTTTCTAGCAAAGATTTTTAAAAAAAATCACATGGCAAAACAAAATATGAGATATAAAGTAAAAAGGTTGAAACAAAATTATGAGGTAAACACTAAAGAACAGAGGTCCAGAAGACGTCTCTATGAAATTAACTCACAGAATACTTAATAAGCAGTCTACTAAGTTTAGACTTTTTAGTAATAAATTACAATCATAATGATTGTTTTTGTTGTTGTTTTGTTTTTGGTGTAATTTGTATTTTTTAATGGTGTGTTTTTAAATGATTTCGATTAAAATGAAAACGACATCGCGTTTATAATAAAGTTTATTTTAAACGGCAGTGTGACGTCGGTGCGCATGCGTATATCACGGGAGCTACACCATTTTGGGTCTAACAGCAACTAGCTCTTGGTGTTAGCTTTCACAGCGCTTCGTTACTTATTTGCGTTTCTTTTTGCCGCCTTACTATTACAGCTGAGTTAACAGAGAGTCCAACCCGCATTCAGGTCCAGACCCGAATCCTTCTTCGTCTGAGAAATGGACGGAGAAGAGGATGAGTTCATGTCCGGGAGCCGCTCCGGTAAGAACTCCGCTTTGTTTCTTGTACAACTCATGAGCTAACGAGCTAACAACAACTATCATCTAACAACTAACTAAGTTAACTTAGTCACCATTAGCCGGTATTTAGTGAAGCTTCAGTAGGTTATCTTGACACACAGACGGTAAATTAGCTCTTAGCTGGTCGGTGATTCTAACACCTGAATGGTTTGTGGGTCAGCAGCAGCTTCCAGGAAATGTGTCCCGTTTTAGCTTCATGAAAGGTGAGCACACACCTCACAGCTCCCCGTCACGTTACATTTTAACCTGTTTATTAGAGAATAATGTTTGTATTTCATAACTGTGCATCAGTCAGAGGCTCCCCACCAGCCTAAATCCGTCTGTAAGCCTCCTCATGTCGGTTAGCGTTGTGCTAAGTTAAAGCTTCACTGTGGTTCCATGTTTGTTGGCCTAATAATTGGTATCATGTAATAAATCTTAAGATATTAAATGGAATTCACTTCAAATGACTGACCAGGATCTGTTCTGGATCAGTAAGCACATATTAAAAATGATATCTACTGGTATTATTTCAGTATATTATAGTATCTGCCATGTGCTACTTGCATGTTAACCTTAAAATATGATTTTACGTGGTATTTGGCTGTAAAAATGTAGAAAGTATTTACATGTTGGTTTTTAAGTGAGTTTCTGGTGATACTGTGTGCATTTTAAGTATCATGTAAGACTGTAGACGTTTTAATATAAATGTTTTCTCGTTCAGTACATGTACTATATATATATTTAACGTTTTCAGTCAAGTGTTAACTACCCCTGAACCCCTAAATGCGTTGTTTTTGCCTTGGGTTTGACTGTGTATAATGATGGTTTTAAAAGTGGATTACAGACCTGCTGTTGACATCGTGTGGGTTTTAAGCATCATTTATCACAGCATTTTATTGTTTGAACGGAAAATATTTTACTCTCTGTATATATATTCTACATATTTATTATCTTCAAATTACCCTAGAACTCTAAAATGTGTGATTTTACATTAGATTTGGCTTGCAGATTTTAGAAGGTCTTTAGATGTTTGTTTTTTGAAGTGGATTACAAACCTGATGGTGACACTGAGTGAATTTTAGACATCATGAAACACTACATGTACTGTTTATGTTTAAGATCATCTTTCAAATGGTAATTAATTCTGAACCTTAAAGTGCATGATTTATGCATTGAGTTTGGTTTACAGACTGTGGAAGGTAACTGTTTTGATGTGGATACTGTAACATACTGTTGTTACATGTACACTATAGATGTTCTGATGTACATGTAAAAGATGTATTAAAATAGAGGAAAAAAACACCCCTCAAAATGCACATCTCTTTTTGTATTCATTACTAGTTTTAATTATCTATGATCTTTAAAATGCTGGATTTTCCCACAGAGTTTGGTGAGCAGAGATCTTTTTTTGTTTTAGTTTCATGAATGTGTTTATATTCCAGTTCATAAGTTTGTTATGTTTGATTAATTTCATTATTTATGGAGTACCTAATCTTTTTTTAACTGAACCTTTTTGCTGAGAGGGAGTTCTGGTTCAGCAGACCATAGAGACTGAATTGTGCCGTCAGGTCATTTTTTTTACTGCTCTTCCACCAGAAAGTTCTCTCATGTGGTGATTGTGTCAGAAATCAGCTACTGACCCTGTAAATATAAAGGCTTTAACATGCTGAAGAATGTTCCTGATGTTTGTTGTGTGTTTTGCAGATGATGGAGGTGGAACTCCGGTTCAGGACGAACATCCAGCGTCTGATGGCGAAGAGATGAGGAGTGACGGCCGTCAATCTGAGGTCAGACTGCTTTATGACTCATTTATTCCTATTGGTTTACACTCTGGTTAAACAGAAAGGTGTGACATCATGCGAAATACACAAATAATAAACTTATAGCAGACAGTTCCAAACTTCTTTTTGCATTACGGCACTATGAGCTACTGAGCATCCAGTATAAGGTGCACAAAGTCACCACTTTGCACACATACAGACAAATATTCAACTAAAGATAGGCAATAAATACAATTCAATATCCTCAATGTGTATAAATTCAAGGAGGACAAACATTCAAAACAAGTGTTTGCAGCATTTTAATAGGACACGGAGAGCGAGAATAACTCCAATGACGGCTGGTTTCTGGTTTTGTTTGCATGTTTTAAAATTAAAAAGAAAGACTCAGACAGCTCCAAGTTGACAATTTAATCACCACTGAGATATTTTGGATGATCTGTTCTTCTTCAGTGTGTTTATTGTCAAATTTTCAATCAACAGACATAAGTGAAGTTAGTTATATAAATCTAGCACAACCAGTCTATCCAAGCAGAAGGAGCCAACTTTGCACGGTGTGGATTATTAAACCAGCTTTAAAGTGTTAAAATGTCACTAAAATCCACTTCAGTAAGTGTCAGTTATTTTTTTGAATCGGTTTTTTCAAGTGAAGTCTTCATTTGAACTAATAAACAGAAAACAGAATGAAAGAGGTCCTGTTTGTTTGACTTTGTCTTCATAATGGTCAAAGCAGGTTCTCATGTAGTCATTACTCACACAATCCTTTAATTGATAAAGTTCACGTATTCATCATGTTGATCTGAAATGTAAATATTTTCAGAAAGTTTTTTTTGACTCTTGAAGGAACTGATTTGAAGAACTAAATCTAGACAGTACATAAGAATACTGTCTTTACTCATCACTTAACTCTGAAACTGTACTTTCAGGCTGACAATTGTTTTTTATTATGGATTCATCTGTGTATTACTTTCAGGATGTTCAAAAAGCATCAGAAAGTCGCTACAGCCTAAAGTCCAAAGTGTCAAATGTCTTATTTTGTCCAGAATCACAAATATTGAATTCACCGAATTCACACAAAAAATGTTCACATTTTAAACAATGAATGTTTTGCGTATTGTTTTTAAAAAGTGACATAATTGTTATTAAACAGCTGCAGATAAATATGTTGATTGATTGACTAAGTAATTGTTGCAGCTCTGTTTGATAGATGTTGTTTTTGTCTTGACAGGATGAAGGCAGTAACGACGAGGACGCTGCCCACCGGATGGAGACCAGCGGCGCAGCCAGCGGCTCCGACAACGAGGACCGTCGGGGTCCCAACAGTGACTCTGAGGACGAGGCTCCCAGGGATCGCCACGACGACAAGAGTGACTCAGAGGCGGAGGCCCCGCGGCCCGCCGACAGTGACGATGACTCTCCGGTCAAACGCAGGATGAGTGCATCCGACAACGAGGAGGAGGAAGATTCACCAGAGAAACGTAGGACAAGTGGCTCAGACAACGAAGAATCATCGCCGATTAAACAAGGAGCATCTGACAATGAGGAGGCGTCGTCTCCCGCCAAGCGAAGGGGAAGCAGCTCAGACATGGAGGACGGAGAAGATGGGCACAAAGCAGCTGCTGACAGCGACTCGGACGATGACAACGCCAAACCTGCGGCGTCTTCAGACCGCCGGTCCAACGCAGACAGTGACTCTGACACAGAGAAGCCGGCCAGACGCAAGGCGGCGGCGATAAACTCTGATGATGACGACGATAAACAGGAAGTACAAGGAGGGAAGTGGAAGGCTGTGATGCAGTCTGACAGTGAGGAAGAGGAGGAGGGAGGGAAGAGGAAGGCTGCAGCAGGAAGTGATGGAGAACAGCAGCAGGAAGACGAAGAGCGGCAGCAAAGAGACAACAGCGACGAAGAGGATGAGAAACCAGGTACGAAGGGAGAGGTTAATGTGTTAAAGATGGATGCTGAGCTTAAAGCCAGAGAAATTACGTTTAACAATTTAACCAACTAGATCACCAAGGTAACTGATGCTGCACAGCTAGATCACCAAGGTAACTGATGCTGCACAGCTAGATCACCAAGGTAACTGATGCTGCACAGCTAGATCACCAAGGTAACTGATGCTGCACAGCTAGATCACCAAGGTAACTGATGCTGCACAGCTAGATCACCATGGTAACTGATGCTGCACAGCTAACCTGCTCTGGAGGAGGTTCTGTTCAGAGTTTGGGATTTAAATTAGCTGTCAAAGCGTCTCTCTGTCATCAGTTCCTCTGATGATTATTTCTCAGTGATATAGATTATCAAGTTTTATCTCCAAATCTGTTGATCTGTACGTTGGTAATCGCACTGAATGAAGCCATGCAATTACAATATCACACACAGTCTGCATTGCCATGGTAACCTACATGTATTCAGTTGCATAAATATGTTTTTATGTTTAGTCCTGTTATGCTGCTCAGTTCATTTTACACTGCTGGTACTGCAGCTGATAGAACATAGATTAGAACGTTGATCAGTCTGTTATGAGAGAATATTCAATCAGTAGCATTCATTTCACTTTGATTTGGTTAAAAACAAATGACTTCCACATCTCCTTCATTATGGAATGCTGTCAGACTTTAAATTTTGGTGTTAAATAAATGAAGTTTTAAGTTTCAGAACTCTAATCTAAGTCAGAAATAAGCAGGTGCATTAAGAGTCACTGAGAGTGAAAATAAGTTCATTAACTTAAGCATTACCAGTTTCATACCAGCATTTCTCTAATGTGTAATTGGTAGCAGCAACACTTTATACCATCATAAATTCCAACAATCTTCTGTCTTCTCCATTACAACACCTTATTCTTTTGACTGCAGTAGGCGACACATGATCGGCCCATTTTGTGCAGAAGAATTTGCACAGAATCTAGAAATACCAGATATCAGGAGAAGCTGAGTGTACGTTCAGAATTTATACCACTGAGTGCAAAAATCGTGCAACTGATCCGTTTGCAGCTTCACTATACATGAAGGGCCGTAACGCTTCACAGAATTCATCTGTTAGGACAGAAAAGGAAACAAAATGCATGAAGTACATTTTGGTAATTTATTTCAAAGAATTTGCTAATATCTAACTCTACATAAGTTTTCTTATTCTGTCGATAACAAAAAACTCTGAGCTGTTCACTTTCAAGTGTAAAGTAAATCCAGTAAAACGTGTGAGCAGAGACAACACAGGTTCTGGCTGCAGACATTTAAACATGTAGTGTGAGTTAACATGTTGTACAATAATCATTGTAATGTTAATAAAATGTATTTTTATTGCAGTTATCAAAGCCAGCATTAAAAAGTGCTTTACAACTAACAGGAAAAAAATACCAACTGGTGCTTTGTCAAAACATTTCAGGTGAAAGGTAATGCTGAAATGAGTCTGTGTGGATTCTCTAAATTTAGTGTACAAATGTCTTGAATGTTGGTTTTTTTTTCTTTTCAATTTTTTTGCCTGCTATAGATGGTGATGGTTACAGGTTGTCAACTAAGAGTTACTAATGTTTGACATTTTAAATTATAACATAATTGATTAATTGACTGTTGCAGCTCTACAATAAGCAAAAGGTCAGATTGTTTAACAGTTAATTGTCCTACAGGAGTTGTCTCTATTTGGTCCTGGTCAGGTATTTATTGATTAGATATTAGTTCAGACAAACCTGTTAAAATACACATATTTCATCCCTTCTGACTTTCTGTAATTGATTTGTATGACAGTGTCAAATCTAATAAATTACATTTTGAGCTGTATTAAAATTTTTTAGAGCTGCAGAAACAGTGTTTTTTAAATGTTAATTTGTGTGTTTGTGTTTGCAGTGAAGAGGAAGAAGGCCATCCTGTCAGACAGCGAGGACGAAGACGAAGAGAAAGAAGACAAACCAGGTAACAGAAAGAAAAAAAACTGCGGGTTAAAGGGCTTTGATGGCTGAGTTTACTGATAACTGACTGAATACTCAGCTTTACATCCACTCAGTACACCTGTACACCTCTGTATACTCTGACTTCAGGTTTGTAGCGTTGTGTTCAGTGACACTATTGTAGATGTTATTTAAGTTCCATGTTTTAGCATCATACTCAGAGGAGTTTCTAATATTCTGGCACCTTCAGGTATGTAAACAAGCAAAAAAAACATCAAAAACATTTCATATTATTGATTAAGTTTTACACATTTTTGGGAAAGTCGACAAAACCGGGCTTCAGAAGTGTTTCTTCACAGGTTTTGGGCAAAATTTCCTCTCTGCTCTGATGTTTTCCTGTGATTTGTAGGCCAAACTGATTATGAGCAATCAAGAAGGACGATAACTGAAATCTGGAACAGATTTTTTTTTTTTTTTCAAAAATTTAAATCATGTCAGAATTTAGAAAAATGCAAACAACAACACAAACCATCTGTTGAAATCTTTATTTGTATTTTAAAAGAGCCATTTTGGACGTTTGTCTTCTAATTGAAAATTGCAAGAAAACAGAATAAACACAATATGTGGCGTCAGGTGTTTCAGACGTGCAAATTGTTCTTGTTTCATGTCACCAGAAAAGAGTTCATTGAATTAAACATTTAGATCATTGTATTTTGACACATTTAAATACTTTTTTTTACATGTAGACTAATGCTAATGCTGGATAAGGCTCCTATTGATACTGTGATTGATTTTAAAACTCAGCTCAGGTGCTGCACACAAATAATGTCCACACACTTTTGGTCATCGTCATTCTCGTTGTCTCCTGTGATCCTCAGCAGTGAAGAGGAGTCGGGCGGTTTCGGATGACGAGAACTCGGACAGCGATGGTGGCTCTGTCGGTCCAGATAAAAGTCTGGCAGCCAAACTGAAGGAACTCGGCTCGGACAGTGAGAGTGAAGATGACGAGAGGTCAAAGGCAGCGGCGGAGAAGAAGGACGAGAAGGCGTTGTTCGGCAGCGACAGCGAATCTGGAGACGAGGAGGAGTGAGTACTGTGGTCCCAGTTAAACCCTTTAAAACTCAAAATACTGAAATGTATTTGGATTTAAAAGGAAATTTTTCAAAGATAGTATAGATGTCCACTTAATTTTGGGAAATGACCGATACAGTGTAGAGGACTGTATACGTCCAACTTTCAAGGCATTAAAATGAATTACAACTGCAGCTTACAGCCAGTTTTACCACCAGAAACCAGGACCATACCGAAAGTATCCCTCAACCTTCCTCTTCAACTTTTGCTTGTCCTATCCACAGGGGATTTGTCCAACTTTAAAGCCGCTTATAGGAATTAAAATGAATTAAAACAGCATGTCTGAGCTGCTTCTGTTTTTGTTGCAGGAAAATGATTGCCGACATCTTCGGAGAGTCCGGAGATGAGGAGGAGGAAGAGTTTACGGTAACAAATATCTCCATGTGTAGTTTGTTTATTTTTGCAGGGACAGCGCATAGTTAAAAGCAGTTGCACCAGGTTGGCTGGCAGCTAATTTTTATCTGTTCCAGGTACAGAAAAAGAGCAGTAAATACACCATAAAACAATACAGAACTTAAAAGTCCATCAGTGTGCGATAATAAGTACAATCAGTAAAAGCTATAAATCAAAGCTTATCATTGGTGGTAACAGTTTTCTGCTGACTCCAGCCAAAACTTGAGGCTAACAAGATGCAAAAAAAAACTTAGAAATAGTTCAAATTTATGTTTAACATCAACATAATGTCTTCTGCTGCATTTTGTCAAAAATGATAATTTCAAGGACATAAATAGGACAATGCATCGTCAGTAAAAACATTGCACAAAGTCCCATAAACATAGTTCAAATTCATCATAAACATCTGTAAGATAATGTTAAAGTTTTACTGAATACGTAAATACATTAATTTCTGATGAAGTACTGAACATTGCTGTGTGTTATTAAAGCTAGCATTAGCTATGGCTACTGCTACTGCAAAGCTTCCTGAATCTCTAAGTTTGTGGGATGGAATTCCACTTTTTCATAGCTTTAACTGCACTTTGAGCAAACACTGTCTCTGTTTACTTAAATAAAATCAGTTTTTCATGGCTTCACAAACTGTGTTGTCTTGCAGGGTTTTAACCAGGAGGATCTGGAAGGAGATAAGAAGCAGGCGAAGGAAAAGCAGCATCAGGTGGAGGAAGAATCCGACTCTGATGAAGGCATCGATCGCAGCGGCCAAGAGTACGATTTCTGATCGATAATGTTGATTTCTGTCTGTTTAATCTTTGGTTTAGGCTGTTAAACCAGTGTATTTTGTGTGTTTAGCACCAGCTTAATGTCCGACTTCGACATAATGCTTGCCCGGAGGAAAGCAATGAACAGCAGGAAGAGGCGGCACCGTGATGGAGGGACGTTCATCAGCGACGCCGATGACGTGGTCAGCGCCATGATCACCAAGATGAATGAGGCTGCAGAGGTCTGACTACATTCCTCACTGTCCAAAAAAAAGCCTTGTGAAACGCTCCTGTGCGCTGCCATCCTCACCGACTGTGTGTTTCTTTCACAGGAGGATCGAACTCTGAATAGCCAGAAGAAACCGGCACTAAAGAAACTCACTCTGCTGCCACAAGTCGTCATGCACCTGAAGAAGTAAGAGCTCAGGGATTTTTGCTCCATTTTACTTCTAGTAAATATAAAATATGCAGGTTTTGTTAACTGAGTTATGGGTCAATGTTAGTTTTAGGTAACAGCTTGAGATCATGACAGACCCCTATCTGCTGTTTTTTTGTTTGTTTTTTTTTTAGTATTTTCTAAGTATTATATTTTTGTTATAACTTGTGGCAGGTCATGCTTTGGTTCTTCTGGGCCACATGGACTGTAACAGATGGAAAAAATGAGGAACCTAACTTGTTGAAATCTGACCAGAACTGACACAGACAGCAAATTACAATGTTCAGTAGCAGAAGGAAGCTAACTACACTGCTAAAGTTATTGATAGAAGCTAACTGCAGAGCTAAAGTCAGAGAAAGAAGCTAACTACGCAACTGAAGTCATAGAAGGAAGCTACGCAGATGGTCATTGAAAGCAGCTAACGATGCAGTTAAAGTCACAGAAGGAAGCTAACTGTGCAGCTTCAGTCACAGAAAGAATGTAGCTGTGCAGCTAAAATCATTGAAGCAGCTAAAGTCATAGAAAGCAGCTAAATGCACAGCTGCAGTCACAGTAAGAGACAAGCTATGTGGCCAAAGTCATAGGAGGAAGGTAGCTATGCTGCTAAAGGAATAAAAAAGTTAACCACACAGCTAATGTTACAGAATGAAGCTAACCCCATGACTGAAGTGTTAAAAAGAAGCTAACTGTGCAGCTAAAGTTACAGAAAGAAGGTAGCTATGTGGCTAAAATCACAGGAAGAAGCTAACTGTGCTGCAAAAGTCATAAAAAGAAGCTACCTACTGGCTAAGGTCATAGAAAGAAGCTAACTACACAACTACAGTCCTAGAAAGAAGTCATCTACACTGCTACACAACTCAAGTCATGACAGCTAAGTCATAGAATAAAGCTAATCACGTGGCAAAAGTAACAGAAAAAAGCTAATTGTGCAGTTAGTCACACAAGGAAGCTAAATATGCAGCTTAATTCATAGAAAGAAGCTAACTGTGTTGCTAAAGCGAAAAAAAGAAGTTAACTAAGCAGCTAAATTCAGATAAAGAAGCTAACTAATGTGCCGGTGTTTGTCTCTCAGACAGGACTTGAAGGAAACCTTTATCGACAGCGGTGTGATGTCGGCCATCAAAGAGTGGATCAGTCCTCTTCCAGACAAATCTCTGCCGGCTCTGAGGATCAGGGAGGAGCTGCTCAGGATCCTGCAGGAGGTGAGTCCAGATGAAGATGAACCTCAGGGCTGTTTAAAGAGTTTAGTGTTTAACTTTGGGTTTCCTCCTGCAGCTGCCCAGCGTCAGTCAGGAAACTCTGAAACACAGCGGCATCGGACGGGCCGTCATGTTTCTGTACAAACATCCCAAAGAGTCTCGATCCAACAAAGACCTCGCCCTCAAACTCATCAGTAAGTACTGCTATCTTTTAAAACACCCTGTTTAGTCATCATTAGGATTATCAGACATTTTTAGGTCACATTTAGGTAAATGTGATAAACATTAATGGAGTCTTTGGCTGAACTGCAGGCAGTGTTTCCACAGAGCAGAGAGAAGACGATTAAGATTTAAGTTATAAAATATTTATAGGAGGTGGAGCCATTTTTTCCAGTGTTCTAACATCTGCAGACACTTGGAAAAATGTTGCACATATTGATTGCAGCTCTTTCCAATTTTCATCACATAAATAATCAGATTATTAGGGATTTTTATATTTCTACTTTATATTGCAGTGAAAAATGAACCACAGTGAGGAAAAATGTGATGGGGGTAAATAAAACAGCCAGAAAGTGCTGCTTAGAGTTCAGATTGTGAAACGGCAGAGCTGAGTTTCTTTATTTCCTGCCTTGACGTCTGTCTTGTTTCCAGATGAATGGTCGCGGCCGATCTTCGGTTTGACGTCCAACTACAAAGGAATGACAAGAGAAGAACGACAGCAGAGAGATCTGGACCAGCAGATGCCTCAGAGACGACGACTCAGGTAATAAAACCCTACAGAACTGATTTCTCTGACACTTCTGTTAAACTCAGGTAATAATGATATTTAAAGTCAGGTTTGCTGCGTCGTCAGTCAGGCAGCAGTATGGAATAAAATTAAAGGATTAATTTTAAGGCATCATCTCCCATCTCCTCTTTGTGTTTTCTCCAACATAATCAGCCTTTTACCTTCCTTTTATTGTCTCCTGGACTTTGTCTTTCATTTGTTTCATTTTCTCTCCTCATCATCAGATGTTCTGTTCTTCCTTCAGCCTTTTCTATCGTCCTGTTCTTTATTTTATTGCTCGTCCCAAAACCCACACTGGCAGTATTAGTGAGTATTACATGATTATTAATTTAAGATGAGGTAAACTCAGATTAGAGCTGCAACAGTCACAAAATTTATCAGACACTGTTTTAATTTTTCAGCAAAAGTGACAAAATTTCTCAGCTTCTCAAACGTAAAAGAATAGAGACTGGAATTTATTTATTGTCATTGCAACAAGAAAATTAAGCGGTAATCCTGTCAGTGCATTCACATAGTCAGACAACATAAAATATAGTAGTAGAATAAGGACTGTGTCATACAAAAATCTAGGAAAAAAAATAAAATAAATAAAAAATAATAAATAAATATATTTATATATATACACATATACATATACACACACACACACATATATATGTATATGTATATGTATATACACACCAAATAGCCTATTTGGTTTTCAGGATTAATTAAAATAAGATAATTAAAAAACAATACTGTAAACTGATGTCACACTTCTAAATATCGCACACTGCTGAACATTTACAAAAATGTCATGGTTTATAGCAGTGAGATTACACTGCGTATTTTTTTTTGTGCGTTATAAACTGGATATTTTCAGGTTTTGGCATGTTTGTCAAACAAAACGACACATTTGAAGACAGTTTTTGTCTCAGGGAAATCATTAAATGCAATTTCTACTATATTGCGACATTTTGTAGACAAAGCAGTCAACAGCTGAATAGACAGACGATTGGATTTAGATTTAGTGGAGGTTTCCATCCTAAAATATCTACTGCGGTTTGCTAGATGTCCGTTCTATGCAAGTAGTTTCTGTCAGTCAAACTGAAAACAAGTGATTAATGTAAAAGACTGTTTTTTGAAAGAAAGCTGCAGACACTCAATGTTTCCTTCTCATTTCCCCAAATCCTTACAATAGAAATGAGGAGTCTGAAGTTAGCACTGAGACACAGCAGACACATTAGCAGGAATCACAGCAGGCTGGAATAAACCGGATTCATCCTGAGAGTAGTGTGAACTCAGTGTGAATCACTGAAGTGTGAGTTTTGGGACGGTTTTCTTTCCTTCCTCTTCATCATTTCACCTCTCGTCCCTCAGTCAGCCTCAGAAGGTGGAGAGGACGGAGGAACCCGACGTCTTCTCTCCACCCACCAGGTCCAGTCATTAAACTGCATGTTTGCACTGCAACTACGACTGACTGGGAGTTTAATAGAAAGACCTTAACCTCTTTCTGCAGCAGCTGTTGGGCCTGTTTCACTTTATTTAAAGCTTCTCCTGTAAATCATCACAGCACCTTCTTAAAAGGCTTCAACTGAAGAAAACACTCAGATCATAAATTTATAAAGATAAACTACTTTTTTTATTTCTCTGCATGAAAATGTAGGACTGTAAGTACACAGTTTGCATTTAATTTAGTAATTCTAAACCAAGAGTAGCTTTGCATTTTTTCCATATTTGTAGCTTATAAGTTGTTGAAAATTCTTAGAGCTGTGGTTGTTTGTTTGTTTAATAGGAACGATGCAAATGAATGAATGAATATTGGTATAAAAATACAAGCTGGAAATGTACAAGGTGAAAACAAACATTACAAATGAAGATATACAGACACAAATAAACAAGCAGACTTGGTGGTATTTGAACATAGCATTTGGACAGAAAGTAGTATTTTGGGTGGTACATACCTTTTTAAAGCATCAATATTTGGACGAAAACTAGTGTTCTGGGAGGAGTACACCTTCAAACCACAAGTATTTGGACAGAATGTAGAATTTTGTGAGGACTAAACCTTCAAATCTACAGGGTTTTGGATGGAAAGTAAGTTTTTGTTTAGTGAACATCTTGTTACACCTGTAAACAGGCAGCAGGTGGCGCTGCTGCACAAAGGGGTTAAACAGAAGGATTGTAAATGGAGCAAAGGACTGAAGCTCTTTTTTTTCAGCAGCAGTAAACATTAAGGAAAGTGTCTGAACCTCTTTCCTAATATTGGAGTTAGTTTAGTGCTTTTTGATGTGAATGAATCTAAAACACGTCGTTCTGGGAGTTTCTGGATCCTCAGAAATCTTTAGATCTTCATACCTGGAGTCCAGAAACAGGTGAGACTCCTGGAATCATCTCTGGAGGAAACGGTTTCCCTACAAATACCTGTTAGATGCCGACTAACCTGCAGTGAGGTGCAGAGTTCAGATAACAGCATGAACATTCAGCTGTGTGGAGTTTGTCCTGCAGACTGAAGTAAAACTCACTCACACTTTGTAACCAAAGTGTCCGTTTGTGTTTCTGCTTCTTCTTCTGCAGTTCTGGAGGTCAGACGCCTCGCAGAGATCTGGAGAAACAGCTGACCGGAGAGGAAAAGTGAGTTCAAATTCACATTTCAGTGTTTGTTTTTCAACCAAAGAGACCTGCAGGAACCTAATGCAGGTCTCTTTGTGGCATTGCATTTTTGTTTTCTAGCTAAAGCTTTAATCAAATCAGAATTAAAGCAAGTTTTATTTATGTTGCACGTTTTAAAATAATCTGTTTAGCAAGATGAAAAGCAGGAAAACCGCTTATAAAATCAATAAATGTTACACATTTTTTAAAAATATCAGGATGACAACTTTAAAGATAATTTTTTTAAGTCACATAGGCTTTGAAAACACATGAATTTGATATTTGTATTAAAATGTTTGCAGCTCTTCTGTCTACATACTATAATAACCTCCTTCTTCGTCCCTGCAGAGCTCTGCGACCAGGTGATCCTGGTTTCTGTGCTCGAGCTCGGGTCCCGATGCCCTCCAACAAAGACTACGTGGTCCGACCCAAATGGAACGTGGAGGGAGACTCCAACAGGGTGAGTCCAGAGATGAAATCTGATTTTCAATCAACATAACAGAGTGAGAGTCACGTTTGTTGTGATTTAAAGGAAAAATCTGACCGTTTAAAGCACAGGTGTCAAACTCCGGTCCTCGAGGGCCACTATCCTGCATGGTTTAGATGTTTCCCTCTTCCAACACACCTGATTCCAATGATCAGCTCATCATCAAGCTCTCCAGAAGCCTGATAACGATCCTGATCATTTAAATCAGGTGTGTTGGAAGAGGGAAGCATCTAAACCATGCAGGATAGTGGCCCTCGAGGACTGGAGTTTGACACCCCTGGTTTAAAGTGTACATATTCATTTTTATGCCTCATGAACCTTCTCAGAATATCTGATTTAATGAATGTTTGAGACGTAACCAGTAAATAATCCTAGAAAACATTTCATAATCTAATGTAGCAGAACCTTATTTGTGTCTTCTTTGTCGTCTCATATTAAATTTGCATCCCGGTGGACGGGACAGCTTTGGAAACACTAGATTAATTTCTTTTACTTGTATATATGTGGAGTTGCAGAGGACAGGAAGCTGGTGGGCTTGAATAAAGTAAATTTAAAAAATAAAAAATTATTATTGTTTTTATTCAATTTCATTACCAATTATTGTTTAAATAACGAATACAAGTTAGAACCAGTTCACCTCTAATTCATATAAATAAACTGAAGAAGGACACTGGAACACTGTAGAGAATAGTTGTGAAGTAATAAAGTTGGGCAATAAATAGAAATTAACTGTAGCAAAACAAATTAATGAGGACATTTCTCCCTGCTATTACACAATAAGTCTTAAGATGTTAAATTATATAATTTTAGATAAAAATTTGAAGCAGAATTGTTTAAAAAATCAAAATGTTTCACTGGAAGGCTGTAAGAACTGTTGTAAAGTTTGGTAATAATTAGAAAGTAACTGTTACAAAACAGAGTAACAGTAAATTTCTCTCTGCTTTCTGATAGTATCTCTGAAAATGCTAAATTATCTAATTCTTAGGTGTAATATTGAAGTAGAAGTGTTTAAAAAATGAAAATGTTTGTTGTTATACATGATATTACATGTTCCAACTGTGGTTTAAAGATTCACTGCTTTTTTAAATGAATGTATTTTTAAACTGGGGTTTTATTACCATAAAACAGGAACCAAATAATTCTCGGTTTGTACTTCACTATAAAGCTCTGTCCCAGTGATCAGTCAGTTACCTGCCGTCAGGTGTGACTTAGATGAGTCCAGGAGCTGAGCTGTGATTGGTCCTCTGTAGAGCGGCTATAAAAAGGCCATCAGCCTGCTGGAGAAGCACAAACGTCGCTTCGCTGAGCAGAGGAAAATGGGACGACCGCAGGGAGCTGTGAAGATCAGCATAGAAGGAAACAGGATGCCGCTGTAGCTGCTGCTCACCTGTAGGGGGCAGTAAGTCTGTCTGCATGGAGTGAGGCAGCCTGGTGTGTGGGGCAGAGAAAGAAACAGCTCCAGGGTTGTTAACAGAGTGGAGCGTCTGTCATGGAGGAACATCTTTGATATTCTAACATAAAAATATTACAACACACAGCAAAACAGCAGGCTGAAAATACACATCCTGCAGTAAATCCTCCTTCATGAAGGTTAAAGTGTTGTTGCTTCGACTGTGTGCTGTTTTTAAAGGCTGCAGTTTGTGTTTCCATATCGGTGATGTTACTTGAACATCAGCACAAACTGCAGAAACTCCAACTTCATGACGGAGGATCAGTTTCAGCCTGATGTTCCTAAAAAAATGAATCCAGAGTTTATGTCACATCAGATTATCTGTGGCTGTCAGGAGACGCCCCGAAACTAACTGTGTGATTTCTGGAGGCTGTTCAATCCTCGTTTTTAATCCTCATGATGCAAAACAAAAACCTCACGTTTACATTTTCATTAGAGTTTTGACAGGGCGAGTTTATTTGTAAAGCGCATATCAACAACCTAGTTTTTGTTGGTTTTGGGGTTATTCCATCACAAGTCATAAGTGGCCTTCTACTAAACTACCTCTGATTTTCCAGATTTTTTGTAGCGTAAAGATATGGATATTTACTAAGATAATAGTGACTTTTTTCTTGATATGTTAAGTGCAGAAGGCAACTAGTGCTAAAAGTTTGGCTGCACCTTGCTACCAAACTATCAGTTCTCATGACAACCCATCTAGGAATTTTCGGTGTATAAATGTCAGTAAATTTGCATAAGTAGGACTTATCTGGGCTTTATCTTTTACTACAGAGAAATTGAACCGTTTCCTTGTGTTGGTCAACTACTGTAAACACCTTTAAAGCAGATATAAGTTTAGTTAAATTTAAATTTAATAAAGTTTATATAATGTGTTGGTTAGAAGAGGTGTCACTTGTGTTTTAAACTAATTTGCCTACAGGTCCATCTGACACTGTCACTACTTGCTTTTATTTATTAAAACCAGAAACATTTTTCTTTTTTCCCCTTCTGATGGCTCTCAATGAGGTTTTTGTGAATTCTCAGGATGCTAATTGCCCCTGCATGTGAAGTGAAGTGTGCTAAAGAGTGACGAAACGCTAAAAATAAGCGCCATAAATGTGTTCAAAAATGTCAAATCTAAAGTGCTGTGCAACCTTTTCAGCAGCGCTTTAGTGTTTCATCACCCTTTTAAGAGATGAAGATGGTGCACTGAGCATCTTTCTTCTGTTCATATTTTTATTAAATGTTTTTCTGTCTTCTTTCTCCTCCAGGGTCCAGTGAAAAAAGGTTTATCTCGTGTGGATAAACAGATGCGTAGATTTGCTGACATCCGCCGCCTCACGAAGACGGGTCATGCTGTTAAAATCAGTGTGGAAGGCAACCGGATGCCGCTCTGATTTGTCTTTTTTTTTAATACTCCATAGGATTTATTCATTTTTTTTCTTTTTAATGTTATGTTTCTGAACAATCCCACTGCTGCTTCCTCCTCAGGTTCAGCTCTGCCTTACTGAAGGACTGAGGTCAAAACTTTTCAGCCAGAATGTCAAAATCTGCTGTAAAGCACAGAAACTAGCTGGTCTCTGGACAGAAAACTCTGGACACTGCAAATATACTCCCAAAATGATCAAGAGAACAAAAGATAACTGCTGCTAATGTTGGTAGTCAGCTGTGTTTATTTCACTGCCTAACATTAGCCTATGTTTGCAGCTAGCTACATTAGCTTTAGCTCCAAAACAGCTGTATCCACAATGTTAACTAAGCACTAAGTTAGGTTGTTCAAACTAAGGACGGTAGTCTCCAAGTACAGAATGTTAGTCATAGTTAGCATTTTTTTGGAGGTAAAACTGATATTGGTAAATGTTAGCTTTATGCTATACTATTTGTTTTTGACATGGAGGTAATATGATCTTAGATAGCTTATGTTATAATCCAGCTTTATCTGCAGGTTAGAAAAATTTAGCCAATGTATTAGCTGGTGTCATACTAAGCCAGTACTCCTGTTAACTTTGCCTCATAGTCAACTGTTACAGCTAGCACTCTGCTGTATTTCCAAGTCCAGAATTTTAGCTAATTTCAGTAGTCAATTGGCGTTAAAACTGATGTTAGTTGACTTTGATGTAAAGCTAATATCGGATAAGATAGTTGATGTTAGCAGTCAGCTTCATCCATATCCATAAAGTTAGCTAATGTTAGCAGTGACTTAGAGGTAAAAGTGATTTTAACTAATGTTAGCATTAGTCATATTAATGTCAACTAGTACGACTAATGTTAGCAGTCAGGAGGTAAAATTACTAGAACATTGTCCTTAATATGAACTGATGCTAGGTTTATCTCTAAGCTAACTAAGATGGCCAATGTTGGCTGTTCTAGCTGTAAGGTAAAGTTAGATCATTCATCATTTTAGCTAATGTTATGAACTAGGTATGTCAGCATTTTAGCTTTATCACTAAACACTTATGTTCCCAGCAACACAAACTTGTGTTAGCAGTTGGCTACAAAACCAACTGGATCCTTACTGGTAACCTAATGTTAACACATTTTTTGGTTTACCTCAAAGCCAAATAAGATGGCTAATGCTAGCAGTTACCTGACATGGAGTTAATGTTATATGTCAATGTTAGCTAGTGTCAGTTAAGAGATAGACTTACTGGTATTTTTCATATCTAGAACATGTGGTACTTTTACTCTAACAAGCTAGCTACATCATTTTAATTTAAAAACTGCTAAAATTTGTGGATGTTAGCAGTCAGCCATATTATCTCCAGGATAGCAACAGGACCCATTAAGTCAACTAATGTTAGCATGGTGTTAACTTGTGTTTGTGTTAACCCAAAAGCTGACAAGTTAGCATTTGTTAGCCTTTAGCTTTTCAGCTTTTTACAGCTTTTAACTCTGAGGCTAATGCTAGCTGTCAACTACATCAGCTTTATCATAAAGCTCTGTGTTCTCATTTTAGCCATAATTTGTCTATAGCAATAGCTTGTGTTAGCAGACATAACACAGCTGATCTAAGGATTGTTTTGGTGAGTTTTTTTGTCCAGAGTATCATTGAGTTTTTCACATTGGACTAAATAGTAAAATCCCTCCTTGCCCTCTTTGTCTCTGGATGTGAAGGTGTTTGTATTTTGCTGATCGTATGGTCCATTTTGTCCCTTCTCTGCTCCCATAGCGGCTGTACAGAAAAACATGGACTCTCTTCAGGACTGAGTTCACATGTTGACACTAGGAGTCGGTGTGGACTGTGCGACCTGGTCCGTCTGTGTGCACTGTTCTGGATCAGATGATACTTTTCTTAATAAAGACTCAACAGAAACTCACGTCAGTCCTCTTTGTCCTTCTTCAGGTGCTTAGAGAAGGCTCAAGTCCAAGTCAAGGTAGAGTCCAAACTGGGGCAAGTCAGAGTCAAGACTGAGCCTGGTCCAAAAGGGTTCAGGTCAGAATCAAGATTGGGTCCAGTTCAAAAGAAGTCAAGACAGAAACCTTAAGGGCTGAGTTAGAGTCAAGTCAGTTTACGTAACGAGTTTAAGTCAACGTTGAAAGATGTCAAATCAGAATCGAGTTCAAAAGAGGTTGTTCAGAAGTCATTAAGTCTGTCAAGACAGAGTCCGGTCCAAAAGGGGTCGAGTCCAATTGCAGACAGAGTCCAAAAGGGGCTGAGCTGGAGCCAAACCCAAGTTTTGAAAGTGGCTGAGTCAATGTCAACACAGACCAAAGCAAAAGAGGTTAAGTCAGAGTCAGGCATGAGTCCAAAAGAGGTTGTCCTTAAGGGGTCGAGTCCAAGTCAACACAGACTAGTTAAGAGGTCAAATCAAAGTCAAGGCAGCATCCAAAAGGAACTGAGTCAGAGTCCAAAACTGGTATATTCAGATTCAAAACAAAGTCCATTCTTGACTTGAATGCCCAAAAGAGGTCATTGAAGTCAAGACAGAGTCCAAACGATAGTCAAGATTGAGCCCAAATGAAGATCTAGTCCAAAAAGGGGTAGAGTCCAAACTGCATCAAGTTAGTCAAGTCTTAGTCCAAAGGTGTTGAAACGGGGTCAAAACTTAGTTATCCCAAGGGGATTGAATCAGAATGAAGACAGAGTCCAAAATGGGTGGTCCTAATGGGGTCGACCAAGTCAACACAGAGACCCATCCACAAGAAGTTAAGTTAAAGTCAAGCCAGAATCCCAAAGTCAAAGTGGAATCAAAAAGTCAAGCCAGAGGAGTCAAATCAAAGTCAAGACAGAGTCCAATCCAAGTGGTCATTCAAGTCCAGACAAAGTCTAAAAGGGATCTAAGACAAGGCAGAGTCCAAAAGAAGTTGAGTCCAAGTCAAGACTGACCGTGAAAACAATTGAGTCAAAGACAAGAGTCCAAAGGGAGTCCAGTCAGCGTCAAGACCAAGTCCAACCCAAAAGGATTCCAAGTTGAGTCAAAGACAAGGGTGCAGTGATTGAGTCAGGGTTAAAAGGGGTCGAGTCAGAGTCAGCTCTGAGCCCAAATCAACACGACCAAAAACGGGTTGAGTCTGAGTCAAAACCGAGTTCAGTTCAGGGACTGAGTCCAAGTCAGGTCAGAATTCAAAAAGGTCCAGCCAGAGTCCGGGTCAGATTCTAACATAGGTCCAGTCAGAATTAAAGTGTTGATTATTAAAAACTGCTGTTTGTGTTTCCTTTAAAGACACACATTTAAATTTCAGAAACCCTTCAAAATAAAACGGTGAGATTTGGCTTTTTGATCATTTTCTCTTTATTAAAGCAAAATTAAACTGAGGCAGAAAGAAGCATTAAAACAGAGTCAGTGAGCAGGAGGTTTCCACTGCTGCTTGTCTTAAATCAGGTTTATGGTTCAGCTGAGAGCTGACCAGGCAGAAAAACTGACATCAACTGCTGCTGATGTGATTTAACTCTGTGTTAAAGGACAGTTACACACTTTATCCCAGTGTATCGATAATACAGAAGGTCTGATGTGTTTTTAAAGGAGTAACTCTACATTTACTTTGATTTTCAGTCAGATTTATCAATTTGTGCCGGAAGCAAAGTTCAAAACCGTAAAAATCCTTCCAGTATTATGTCTGAAGCTCATGGCTCAACATTTTCCTCACTTAAACGGTAAGTTAGACATGTTTCATTCTGTTTTTGGCTGTTTTATTGTGTTTTAAATTAATTCTCTTCCCTTTAATTTTATCTATCTCAGCTAACAGTCAGTAGTCAGCGGAAACTGACTAAGTTGAAGTCAAATCTCTGTTTTCTGTCACGCTGACTTCAACATGGCGTCGCTGTTTGTTGCCGTGGAGACATAGCGATGCAGTGGAAACCCGTCGTCCTGCTGGAAGACAAAAAACTACAAGAAGGAAACTCGAGTCAAGTCGTGTCGGAGGTTCGAGTCAAGGCGGCCGACGCCTCCAGTCGAGTCACAGCAGGAGGCAGCGACGGTGCATTCAGGTGACGCAATAAAAACTATGGCGGGTTCAGTTTCAGTTTGTTTTAAAGAGACGTTTGTGTCAGCAGGCGTTTAAAAGAAAATCTGAAAGCTGATTTTGTAAAATTCAACACTTTAAAATGGAATTGGTGTTCAGTTTTTCTAGAATTAATGATGTATTTCATCAGTGAATACATCGTTACACGTTTTAATTTCTCTTTGTAGTGTAATGTACTACATTACACTTCAGAGAAAATATTAGATGTAAAAGTACTTAGTGCAGAAAAATGTCAGGTTTCTGTAACGCATTATTCTCTTTATTGATCAATTTTAAGCTGATTATTATTATTATTTTTATTAAGAAAATGAGTCCGTCACAAACCACAAAATTCTTGAAATCTAAAGAAATGTTTTAATTATTTCTGGAGGAGAAATCACTTCAATGATTACAAAAATATTTCCATTTGATTTTCTTTCAGACGATTAATTTATCGATTAATTAAAATCTTTTTTGGTAAATTACAAAGTCATTTGTTGGGGTACTTGAGCTAATTGCTGATGTACTAGCAATCAGCAATCTATTTTCTCTGTGCTGACCTTCTGTACTCTGTACTTGTGTTTTATTTCTTTCAGTACAAAGTTGCTGAAATAATCCGACTAAAACATTGAAATTATCACATGAAAGTGAGAATTTTTAGTTGAAAAATCAAAATGATACAATAACAATCAAAATAAGCAGTGAGGTTGAATTTCACAAAACAGGCCAGGTGTTTAAGTTTTAACATTTGGCTAAAGTCTGCAAGTCTGGATAATAAATGACTCGCTCACAGCGCTGATGTACATTTACACTCCTCTCAGCTGTACTATCATATATAGTTATTTTTATCAGAGGAAAATGTGGAGCTTTTAATATTTACTTTATGTGGATTTTGCTTGTGGAACATTTTTTCTACAGAATGAGTACCTTTATTTGTAACAGTGGGATTTTTTAGATTGTACTTCCCCTCACAATCTGCTGTTGTTCTGATCCATATCAACAGCTAACTCAGCTCTAACAGACTCTATGTTTAGAAGAAACTCTCTGCAGGTGTATTTAATGATGATTTAAATGCTGATCTGGACACACCTTAGTCTGCTGCCACAGATTGTTTATTTAACAGGAGTTCAGCAGCTTCAACGCAACACTGAGACAACAAAACTATCACTGCCCATAAACACACACCTGATGCAGGAAGTCAGCTCCAACTAATTAAACTCATGTTTCAGGACAAAGGCTGCAGAAACGCTGAGCAGCTCTGCCAGTTTACTTTCTGAACATAACAGATCAGTGAAGTCGACAATCACAAGATCTTACCTCAGGGACATCAGTCCAGAATTACACACAAGATGTTTGTTAGTTTAAAAGATCATTTATGTGTTTTACAAGTGGAGTTTGTCTTTAATGTGACTGAAAATATGTCATCAGAAATAAATAACAAAACTATTTGTCTTAATGTGCTGCACAGAGCAGCTGATAAGTCAGTAGGTAGACTGGTAAAGAGGCTGGTAGGTAGAGAGTACTTCTGTAGTTGTCAACATGACCAGCTTCATAGTGCTTTTCACCTCTTATATTTTTTCTACTTTTATTTTGAAATATCTCCAGATAACAACCATGCTGGTTTGCATTTTGTCAGTGGACAGCTTCACACTGAAATAAATAAAAGTTTACCGTCTTCATGACAAACTGCAGCTTTACTGACTTACAAAATATTTGAAAGTAACAAACACCATCAGTGTAATTTATGGATCAGTTCTAACAGGAACAACACGTTATTTAGCCCTTGTCATGGACGACTGGACATACTTCTACTGAGATGAGAGCTTGTGGTGGTCAACTGGGAAGGAGCAGGACTTAGCGACTCTATGGAGCAGAGTTGTGCCTAACAGACAGAAGTGAGGGTGAACTGAGCCTTTGTATTGAAGCTGCTAAACTTCTATTAAATAAATGCATCATCTTTTCTTTCTGTATCTACAGAGTGTTTCTTTAAACTGACAGTTTAAACTGTCAGTTTAACTGACAGTTTAACAAAAAAGTTATCCTCAAAAGACTGTCATCGTGACCTTCAGAGGGCGCTGTACGTCAGTGTGCTGGTACTTTCAGAGTTTTTCAGACTGCCGATCAAATTCAACCTAAAACTACGTCCACAAACGGAATAATTTAGTTTAATTGAAAAGCTGCTCCACAGATCATCGGGTTTTAAAGCTCAGCTGCTGAATCAGGACAGAAATAAGAAACAACAGCTGCTGTCAAGTTAAACTTAAGACTCAAAGAAACACAACAAGCTTTGGTCCTAACTTCTTCTACATGAAAAATAACCGAGCTGCACCTGAATGCACTGTCGTTAAACATTCATTTTAGAGGGGTGGGCATGTCCAGGCGAAGTGGTGGGCGTAACCAAGTGAGGGTGGTGGGCGTGGCTCAGCAGGTGATTGGCTGTGGTTCATGCATCTGTGATTCCTCTGCAGACAGATGAATGGACATTTCAGTGTTTTAAATCGAATTAAGTTATTATTGATGTGAGGTGAGCTGTCACCTGTCCAGAGGAGGGCGCTGTCAAGACGGGCGGGCTCTCAGAGGGAGGGGGCGTGGCCTATCCTCGGCTGTTTGGTAGGCGGCTCATGCCGATCCTGTCGATTGGAGGCGGGTTGGCTCGTCGCCTTGGCAGCTCCACCACCTTACTGCAAACACAATGAAGTTTTTTTTTTTTTTTTTTTAAAGATTTTATTTTTGGCCTTTATTAGATAGGACAGTGGATAGAATTGGAAACAGGAGAGAGTAGGGAAGGATATGCACCCGAGGTCGGAGTCGAACCCAGGACAGCCACTACGCCTCTGCACTTGGGTCACGCGACGTAACCATTAGGCTATCAGGGCGCCCCAAACACAATGAAGTTTCAAGTGAGTCAGCATGTTAGCAGCAGGTGAAGCTAGCAGCAGTTAGCATACAGAGCTAACCATAAATAACCAGTGACTGTTATTTAATGGTTTCAGTTCTTCAAGAAGGCTAGTTTGGGTTTTTGATGAGTTTGTAGGGTTTTCAAAACATCACAAACTATTTCAGTCAGGAAAAATGAAACATAATAGAGATCAGATAGGTCTATTTATTGCAAGTAAAGGTGAGGATGTAGCATGGGATTCGGCTATGTATTGGAATAAACACAACATGGCATAATATGCTGACATTAAAATGGTAGGACAGTATAGAACGACAACTGAACAATGTCAAACAAGTCTATGGATAGAACTTAAAGGAGGGTGGGGCAGGTGTATTGAAGATGAATAAGATAAGACTATTAATTTAACTGATGCTGAATTAGGCTATGTACTGGACTAATGAGAATATTTAATAAAGGCCTCCCTGTGTCTGCAGGTGTTTCCGCCAGGTGTGTCTCAGGTGTCCTACCTCTGCTTGTTTGTTGTCTGTTTGGTTTCCATGGAGCTAACCGACAGGCGGTCCAGCGGTGCGTTGTTGCCGGGGAAACTCCTCTTCCTCTTCGGCTCCATGACATCATTCTCCATCCTCACCAAGTCGTCCAATCGGAGCAGCTTCGCCGTCAGCTCCTCCCCAATCTTCACCCCTCTGGGGCGGGGCCGAAGAACTGCTGGGGACCTCGACAGGGGCCGGTCTACGTGCTGCAACACAAGGAGAGAAAGGAATAAGCCTATAAAAAGAAGGTAGCGTAAGTCCAAGCAGAAATGAAATGATGGTGGAACAAGCCTGAGCACTGATATTAAAGGAAGCTGGGATATGTCTATGTACAGAAACTAACAGAGAATAAATAAGGCTATGTACTTACAGTCAAGGGGGTGGGATAGGTTTACATACTGCAGTTAAAGAGTACTAAATAATCAATGAGGCAGGTACAGTAAGACCACTGAAGGTAAATGATGTGGGCTCAGGCTATATAATGAATTTGAAGGTGGGATGGGAGAATTCTATGTCCATACACAAACAGAAGCTGGGATAGGTCTATATATTGAAGTTAAACCCGGTGGTATATGTCTGGACTGAAATGAAAAAAGAGTGGGATAGCTCCATGTACTGAAATCAAATAATGATAAGACTATTGTAATTTAATGATGGTGGGATAAGGCTATGTGCGGATGAAAAAGGAGGTTATGATAGGGATAGGTCTATGTACGGGACTTGAAAAGGGTAGGATAAGTATATGTACTGAATTTTAGTGTAGGTACTGTAAGAGTTGAATGGCATGGGATCAGGCTATGTACTGAAATCAATAGGAGGTGGGATATGTGCTGAGAGTAAAACAAAACTGAAATTAAAACAAGTGTCTGCAATGTGTTTACATAAGGACAGTTTGATGAACAGACACAGTCCCACGTCCATTTAGTGTCAGTCCTGGAGCTTTTGATCATGTCCCCTGGCCTTTCTCAGCAGACGGAGTCGTTCACGCTCACAGAACTTCAAAGAAGCTCCATGTTATTGAGAAACTCCATCTTCTGATGAACACACTGACTCTGTGAAGTGTCTCCTGCGTATTTTATTTACTATGAGGGAGTCTCCTCATTGATAATATTGACTTCTGAGGCTCCGTCTTTGTTTTCACTCTTCAGGCCTCCATCGTTTCTCACATATTGGCGCCGACAGTGAGCAGGTTTTGACTTCCTGTCCGACAGATCGAGTTTCATCCAGACTAAACAGATAACAGCTTCGAGCTTCTCTCCTGCAGCTTCACCAAATCTAACACCGACTCTCAGGCCTCAGAAGGAGGAGCCGCCTTCACTGAAAGTACACAGTCTTATCTATTTGCCTTTAGTTTCTGTACATAGTCCTATCCCAACCTCCGCATTTCATCAGCACATAGCCTTATCCCACCATCACTTATTTACAGTACAGGCTGATTATCATTTGGTTACAGTACATAGACCAATCCCATCCCTGTTAATTTCAGTACATGGCTTCATCCGTCATCATTAAACTGCAGTAGTTTTATTGTACCTACCTTGACATTCAGTACATAGACCTATCTCACCCTTGTTTCATTTTAGTACAGACTTAGACCACCTGCTTTAATTTCGCTATGTAGACCTATCCCACCTTTTGTTAATTTCTGTCAATAGACTTATCCCATTTTCTTTTCAGTAAATAGCAGTATCCAACATCATTTCGTTTCAGTACAGTCTTATACTCATCTTTAGTTTCAGTATATAGACCTACCCCAGCTTCTGCTCATTTATGTATATGGAAGTCTACCATCCCACTTCCAGTTTCAGTACATAGCCTGGGCCCACATCATTTAACTTCAGCAGTCTTATTGTACCTGTTTCGTTGAGTTTCAGTTCATAGACTGATACCACCCTCTACATTTCCAGTGCATAAACCTATTCCATCCTCTTGGCTACAAGTACATAGTCACATTGTATTTGCCTTTAGTTTCAGTACGTAGACCTATCTCATCCTCCTTTAGCGTCACAGGCTTGTCTCAACTTCCTGCATGTGTCACCTTCTTTGTATTCCAGAACATAGTCTTGTCCCATTTAATTGTAATTTAGTTATTTTCAGTAATCTGTATTGCCTTTAGTTTCAGTTAACATCCCATCCTTGTTTTATTTTAGTACTTAGACCTATGTCACCTTTTTACTCCAGCACATAGCCTTATCTCATCCATTTTACTAACAGTACATAAGCTTATCCCACCTTCCGCTCTTGTCAGTACATCACACTATCCCATGTTTCAGCAGTCTTATCATATCTGTCTTTAATTTCTGTACATAGACTTATCCCATGTCATTTAATTCCAGGCCGTCATGATACTTTGATGGGATTTGATCTGATTCTGCAGGGGAACTACAGAACAGAACTATGTGATCGACGCAAGGTAAAGTAAAAATACTGATACCACAGAGCAGAAATACTCAGTTACAACTAAAACAAAAACTTTCTGGATGCTTTTAAACTGCTTTCTGGGATTTAAAAGCATCAGGTTATTTAACCTTTAGTAAAACACTGAACATATAAAGTGGGGGATACGTCTATGTGCTGAAACTAAAGGCAGCCACAAAAAGACAGCTGAAATTTCATGATGTGGGACATGGCTATATACTGAAATAAAACAAGGTGGCATAAGCCTGTGCAGAAACTAAAGGAGGGTGAGATAGGTCTATGTATTGAAATTAAAGCAGGTGGTACTGAAAGTAAAGATGAGCAATAACACAGATAAATGATACTGGATAAGGCTACATACTGGAATAAAAATGAGGCAGCAAAATTCTGAACTAAAATAAAAGGAGAATGGACCTGTCTATGTACTGAAACCTCAATAACAAAAGCAATCTGAGGAAAATACATTTTAGCTTAGAGTCAGAACCTTTGAGGAACTGAATGAGGGTCAGGTTTAGAGAGAAAGAACCTGGCTCTGGCTCTGGTCGTCATGGTTACAGTCAGGTGAGTTCTGGTTACCTGGTCGTTTAGCTGCAGGACTCTGCAGTGCAGGACAGTGATGAAGGTCATCAGGAAGCAGAACAACAAACAGCTGCAGGACGTCATCTGGAACAACATCAGTAAACTTCACTCAGACTGATAATAAATCACACAGAGCTGAAGGGTGTGTATTCTCTGCCTCTTTACTCTGCTGCCTGTTTTTTTTTTTTTAACTTGGTTACTGGATGCTCTGCAGATTTTAATGATCACAGGTTCATATCAGACATTTACATATTCATAAAGTTGATAAATCATCTTATAATCAGACTCTAATATTATGTTGTTCTGAACTGAATCTGTCTGTATTTTAAAGATCTTTACTATGGTAAAATATTAGAGAACTTTTTCCTGTTTTTAATAACAGTAACTAATAATAATAACATGAACTGGACCCATGTAGGAATCTCTGAACAGGACCAGGACACTGACAGCTGTTTAAAAGTAACAGAGCTCAGTGAAAATACTACAGAGACTCACAAAATAACAAAGAAACACAAAACCAGAAAAGAGGAAAAATGATCACAGAGACAAACCAACTACACACAAACCAAAACAACAACAGCAGCAGCCACAGACACAAAAAGAGACTAAAAATGACCGTAAACACACAGAAAGTGACCGGAACAAAAAGGAAAAATGACCACAAGAGACAAAATACAACCACAAAGAGTTGTAAAACAACACAAATGACACATGACTATAATGACATGATAAAAGACCACAATTAAAAGGAAATGACAACAAAGACATACAAAATGACGACAATGAGGCACAAAATAACTACAAAGACACAAAAACAACACAAACAACAACTATAGAAAAATGCTAAATGACCACCATCAGACACAATCGAAGAAAAATAACCATAAAGACACAAAATGACCACAAAACTATCAGAAATAGATGTAAAATGACACGAAACAACCACAGGAGACTCAAACTGACCACAAATAAGTTGTAAAATAACACAAATGATGCACGACTGTAAATACACACAAAATGGCCACAATTCAAAGGAAAATGACAAAAAAGAGACACACAACAACCAGAAGGACAATAAAAACAGCCACAGAGGCACACAGCGAGACCACAAAAAGATTTAAAATGACACAAAGTAACCACAAAGACATGCAACGACCACGGAGACGCGAAACGCCACAAACTATCAGAAGATAAGACGACCACAGAGAGACGCAAAGCAACCATCCTTATGAGGACTCTGAATAACATGATACATTCCTGGCTTTGGCTCTTTATCCTCACAGAGCTTCAGACTGATTTTACTAAAACTCTCCAAACTTTTGGTTTTAATCTTAGAGCAGCTCAGGTCAACGTTTTATCAATTTTATCAATAATCAATAAACCAATAAATCAAACTATGAAGGCAGAAAATTAAAACAGTGAAGCACTGCAGACAAAATTTTGATCGTGGCCTGAACCTGCAGCTAACCTGACCACACACACACACACACACACACACACACACACACACACACACACACAGACACTTTTAGCCGTCCTCTGTATTGTCCAGCAACATCGGCTAATTTTAGCATTTTCCATCTCTGCAAATAAACGCCTTTTGACCGTCACATGCACGCTTGGTGACGTGCGCGCTCCTGCATTCTGCCCCCTTGAGACACACAAGCACAGAGACACACACACACACACACACATTATTTCCTGCAAACAGAAACACAAACACTTGTTATCAGCGTCACACACATTCCAGATGATGCACAGGCATCTCATGCACGCCCCCATTCACACCAACACTGATGCTGAGCACTCATTCATGCACGTGAGACACACACACACACATATATATATACAAACGCATACACACACACACACACACACTCTGCAGATTCTTCCATTCACAAAAATACCCAGAGATTCCTCCCTGCAGCTCAACACACCTGAATCTAAAATTTGTGTTTTCTTATTCCTGAGTTTTACTTTCAAAGCTGCAGCCTGCTTGTTTTGTTTTCATTCATTTGTGTTTTTTAATTTGTAGAAGCAACAAAGTCTCTTAGCGGCACATCACACAAAATTATCCAGAAATCAGGATTTAAATCATGAAATCATGCAAAAGATCCAGCACATTACACAAAATACACCATAAATCAGGATTTAAAATTTAAACATCATCCAAAAAGATGCAAGTAATCATCCAAAAACAACCTAAAGTCTGCAGAAAGTTGCTAAAATACATAAAAATGATCTAAAACAGCAGTTTGACACCCTGAAACTCACAGAAATGATTTAAAATCACCTACATTTATCAGTTCAGTTTGACAGAAAAATTAAATCAAACACACTCACAGCATTAAATACACACACAACCGGTTCATCAGATAACAACAATAAGCTTATTTTAAATTTTGCATTTTAAGCTGCAGGCAGGAAAAGTTTGTGGAGGAAAGTTTAGAAATGAAAAATAAAAGTAACCTGATGAAAAGTGAGATTTTTTGGAGAGCAACACCTGTGCACACCTGCCTCACACATACACAGACCTACACACAGACTCACAAGGACACACACACACACACACACACACACACACACACACACACACACACACACAGTGTTTGTTACCTCGACTGTGAGCTGAACCTCGGCTGCGTCCTCGTCTCTGTTTGTCTTCTTCTGGCTTCACATCAGGTTTTATAGCTGCTGCCGGGAATCTGCCGTCCAATCGGGAGGCTCCGCTGCAATGACATCACGTCTTCTTTTCCACTGGTGGACATTCGGTCATCAGGTGATTACCTGTCAATGAAAGCTCCTGGGAGACGCCACAGCTCAGGTTTTAACACAAACACCGTCAGACAGCAGAAACACAAACAGAAACTCTTCACAGGTCTGAAGCTTCTCATCCTGTTAAACTGGAGATTCTAAAAGACAGTTTCAGAGCACATCAATGCACATCACAGCTATCTAGAGTTGTACATTAGGTGCTGTTTTCTTAAAAATGTTATCATATTTTTGTTGACTCTTCCAGCTATACAGAGCAATAATTCTGAGAAACATAATTATTCCAATCAGGTAGGACTACAAAGACACAAAACAGCTGCAAAATGACACGACTGTAAAATGACCACAGAGACAAAACAACTAAAAAAACAACAACAAAGTGAGACACACAGACACCACAACGACGAAACACAGCTGTAAAGTGATGCAAAATGTCAACAATGACACAAACAATCACAATACAGTGTAAAATAGCCTCAAAACAACTGCAAATAGACAAAACAGCTGCAACAAGACAAGAAAAAAACAGCCATAAAGACACAAATTAACAGCAAGACGACCAAAAACACCACAGAGACAAAACAACTGCAGAATAACAGAAAAGAGAAACAAAACCACCACAAAGACAAAACACAGCTGCAGAGTGACATAAAACGACTGCGAAGCGATTCAAGGCTGCAATAAACACGCAAAGCAATGTCAACACGACTGTAAAATGACTGCAGAGCTGCCACAAAGACAAAACAACTGCAAAGACACCAAACTGATGCAAAACAATCAAATAAAAAGCCACAAAACCACAGCAAAGACATGCAGAATGAGTGTAAAGTGATTCAAAACAGCCACAAGGATGCAAAAAAAAAACTGCAGAATGACGAAACTATTATTGTGTAGCAACACAAAATGTCCATGATCATATAAAACACATGCAAACTGACTACAAAGCGAAGCAAAACAGTTACAAAGACACAAACCAGCTGTAAAACAACCACAAAGTGATGCAAACAGACGTCTAGACAACAGAAAATGTATCCTTTAGTAATTATTTATGTAAATATTTTCCTGTTTTAAGTCAATGTACAGATGCTTCTGTTTGCGTCCGATAAGAAACAATTCAGACATTTTAGTTGAAACTACATTCAGAGTTTATTCAGAGTTTCACCTTCAGCTATCAGCCTCTTTTAATTCTGAGCCTGAACACAGAAAAACCCTTTAATTCTATCATTTTATTCACTCAGCTGACAAATAACTCCAACACATCCCATGCATGAGATTTGTGGGTCCAGACAATGAGCTTAACCACTTCATTTTTTTCTATGATCGCTGAATGTTTTCAGGTTTCTCTAAACTCTGTGTTTTCAGTCAGGAAGCTGCTGGACTCTGATTAAAGCTCATTAACCAACATTAACCTGTGAACCAGCAGCTGTTTGATCAGTTCTACATGTGAGTTCTCTGTCCGTCTCCTTCTTCTTTGTGTTCCTGTTGCCATGGCAACGGGGCCCTCTCCCACAGCGACGGTCCCCGAGGGGCCCAGCGACCTCCGATCCACCTCCAGGTCCATCCAGGACGGAGGATTGGGTCATTGAGAAAACACACCTGGGTTAATAACGCTAATGACGCTAACACGCTAATAATGACGGAAACTGCTCGGCCTCCAATTAGTGACGACCTCTGGTGATGTCACCTTCCTCCCTGTTGTCACGGAGACACAGATTTAAGAAGCAGAGGTTTTATTACTGCAGAGGTTCTGGGTCAGAGCAGGTCCAAGTTCTACCAAAGTGGATCTGAAAGGACCGAAGGTAGTGACTTTACATTCACTCCACAGTGTTATTCTTGTTCTTCTTGTTGTTCTTGTTGTTGTTCTTCTTATTATTATTTGTATTATACTGAAATATATTCTTATTTATTTATTTAACCTTTATTTGGATGGCAGTATGCACAAGTGGGCTAACCCACATGTTGCTGTTTTGTAATAATGGTGTAAAATAGATCTTTGTGTTACCATTGTATCTGTCAGGTTCAGAATGCTTGTAGTTTAGCATGGCGTGTTAGAAGTGTGTTGAGCATATAAAAGCCATCTACTTGCAGACTTGTATAAAGGTAATAAATCATTTTGTGGCCAAACTTGGGTTAGCCCACTTGTGCATATGCCATCCATTTAACCAGGCAGGTCAATTGAGAACCAGTTCTCATTTACAGTGAAGACCTGGCCAAGAGACAGCACCACTATGGAAACAGAACAACCACGAAGAAGGAGAGAGAACTCACAAATGTCTTGTAACAAAAACAAAAGTAGAATTTCTTTTATCATGTATTTTACAAAAAATGGGGGGAAAAAACATTTAAAACATTTTTCCAAGTGTGCACAGGTGTTACCAACTGGAAAAATGGAGGCTCCACATACTATGGATATTTAACCATTTCCATGTTTACAGCCTGTACAAACGATGAAATGTTTCATGCTTTGAAACGTCTCCAGAACAACTCAAAAACTATCCACAATTACTTGAAACTAGCTCAAAACAACTCCAAACGCGTTCAATATGAGTTTTCTTTGAGCCTCTACGGACAACTGGAGTCATTTTGGACAAGTCTTAGTCCAGTTTTGAGTCTCTATATCAGCTGTAGAAAGATGTTTCACCATGCTGAATGTGTCTTCCACAACCTGCTCCTTAATTATTTGAAATGTGTCCAAAGCTTGCCTAAAATCACTTGAAACTTGTCCAGAGGGACATAAAATTGTCTATATTCACAAACAAAATGTTCAAAGTACCAGATGATGTCCAAATGACCCAAGAATTGCCTGAAATTCTTCTTAAATCCTTTAAACTAGCTAAAAATTATCAGAATTTGTTCAATAGCTGTTTTCTTTGAGTCTCTACGAACAATTTGAGTCATTAAGCACAGGTTTTAGTCCAGGTTTGAGTCTCTGCTCATCAGCTGTAGAAAGATGTTTCATCATGCTGGATGTATCTTCAACAACTTGCTCCTCTGTTCACTGTTTCTGAGCCATGCTGCATTTATTTTATTGATCCAGGATGCTGTTTTCATCTCAGTCTCTCTTGTTGTCTGCTCTCTGCTCTGTGGAAACACTGCCTGCAGTTCAACCTGAGAACTCTGAAGTTTTCACTGTTGGTCACAGCTGGTTCAGTCAGGGTTCCTGGTTGCGCTAAGGAGCACAAAATTTCTTTTTTTTTTTACAGAATCTGATGCAAACGGTTTATTTTTGAACATTTTTTTAATGAGACATAGAATAAATGGGTTCTGATGAAATATCCAACCTTTAAGTTTAAATTTAGATATTTTGATGAACATACATGACTGATTAAAACACCATCAGAAAGGTCAAAGTCCAGTGATTCTTGTTGTTTTTACAGTTTCTTGATGGTGAATGATGCCATTTGTTGGATTTTTAAAAAAAGAAAGCATCCCTCTCAAACCTGTCAGCAGGTTGTGGGATTCAGAGCGTTAACACATCCAGAGAGGATTTAAATGTTTACTTTTATGGTGATTTTCCTTTTCGTGATGGGGGAACCAAAAGTTCATCTATGCAGGAAAAACCCTGGATTCAGTTCGGCATTTCTTAGTTCTTGGCCGGTCCTTTCTCCGATTAATGAAGACCCATGAATGTTTGCTATCAGATTGTTTCGTTAAGGTCTCATTATTTCATCACACAAGATCTGTACAGCTGCAACCAACAATTATTATAATTAATAGTACATCTGACATCTATTGTCTTTAATAATGTAAGGCTTTATATTGTGTCAGAAACAATTGGCCATTATCATTTCCTGAAGCCTAAGTGAACTTTTTAAAACTGGTCCCAGTTCAGCTGCAGAGTGCTGCTGAGTTTGTGGGTGTTCGTGGAAATAACAAAAGTGACGTACAGTACGTTGTGAGGGTCAGGAATCAGCAGAAGTTCAGCTAACGTTTAAACTCACATTACCTGCTATTAAGGTGAGAAATAAACAGAGCTGCAGTACAGGTGAGTCATGGCTTTGGCATTAAACCTGGACCAGGATTCTCAGTAACGTGGCAACAGAAACAACACAGTCATTGAGAAGCTGCAGAGCCAACATGGCTGACGAAACGTTCTGGCAAAGCAGCATCACGCCAAGAGTTCAGGTCATCGTACGGCCTTTAGTGAAGGAGAAAGACAAGTGGAAGATCAAATCATAGCTCCTGATAGTAATGATCACCACAAACCTTTAAATGCAAATCTTATGACCCCCAGACTATAAAAACCATTTAATTAATCAATTAACCACTAAACTGCCTTTTAAAACTGAATCAGATTATTTGAAAGCAGAACCAGAGCATGAAGACGACACTCTCTTTGAAACCCTTCAGCTGCACAAAAGGAAAGAGGTGATGGAGGTGCTACAAGGGCTGATCAAAAAGTTCTGGGACTGTTCATGGTGTACATGCACGGAGCGTATCACGGTAACATGTGTACAACATGTGTAGTAGCTGTCGCGGCCCAGGAAGTCATGTGATGTTGTGCTGTCAACATCATGACCTGTGCTACATGATTCTGTGATTTCTCCATGAAGGTCAATTTCTCACAGAGAGCAAAGAGTCATGTCCAACCTTGATGCACATCTTCATGGTGATCAGAGGAGGGTCTGCAGCTACCATCAGGAGAAGAAACAATAGCTTAACAGTGGAAAAGCTGCAAAATGACCAGAAAGAGACACTGAATTACTACAATGAGACACAAAACAACTACAAATGCACACAAAACCACCATAAACAACACAAAATCCTTACAGAAATGCACAAAATCACCACAAAGAGACACAAATAATGGTGACCAGACGAGGGTCTGCAGCTGCCACCAACAGAATTAATAGCAAAACGACCACAAAGCAACACAAAATTAGGACAGAGACACAAATTTGCCAAAAAGAAGCACCAAAAAAACACAAAGACACACAAAATTACTACAAAAAGACACAAAACCACCACAAGAAGACACGAAATTACTGCAAAGACACACAAAACCATAGTGAGGAGACAAAGCATGACTACAGTAACACAGACTAAAAAGAGACACAGATCATGGTGACCAGAGAGTCTGCAGCTACCATCAAGAGAAGAAACTACAATTAAACAGTGGAAGAAGTGCAGAACAACGACAAAGATACAAAACCACCATTAAGAGACACAAAAATAGTACAAAGAGACACTGAATGACTACAGAGAGCAGCATTTCACTGTAGTGCCCCGAACAGTCTGAGGGAGAACATTCAAACCACCTTCACTGTGGTGCGACGATATCAAGTCAACTTGCGTTTTCCTGCAACACCTACACAATGGTTGCTGCTCACCTGTACTATCCTCCAGATTTGTCTCCCTGTGACCCCTTCTTCTCCAAGGTGAAGTTCAAGTTAAAGAATCACAATTTTCACAGAGTTTAGGAGATTCAGCTCATGCTGTTAGACATGTTCGACATACAGAACAAGACTTCCAGGGAGTTTTACAAGTGTTGCAGGAGCACTGGGAGCAGAGTGTTGACTACAACAGGAATAGAGCCACATTTAAATCAGGCATGTTTTTTCATTTTTGCAGGCAGAGTTATTCACCTTGTAGAAGTCTAGTTTGTCCAGAATCAGAACCACTTTAGCTGAAAAACACTGAAGATGTCGTAGAAGTCTGTAGCCAACAGAGATACGTCAAGCATCAGAAAAATGAACCATGCAGTTAAGAGTTAATGCTAAAGTGGTTTTCCAGCTGTTACTGATGAAGATTTTGGTCATACATTTCAAATCTCCAAGATATTTTCAAGTTACACTTTGATCTTTGTTATTTGAATCAATCAGCTTTCAGAATTTGAATTAATTTTTGGACATAAACCCTTAAGATGTCTCAGCTCTGTGTGAGCTTCTGTAATTCTGTTTGTCCACAGTGAGTTTAGCACCAGTGACTGTGCTCACTTCACTCTATAATTCATAGAGAAGTTGAATCTGTGGTCAGCCAACTGTCCCCATAAAGGAGATTCTCCAAGTGGAAAAGAAAGAGTTGCTCACTGGCTTCCTGCAGGATTTACAGTCCTGTCGCTCCATAGTCCTGCTGACTCTGCAACTGATGATTCACACAGATCAGGTGACTCAGATCTTGTGAGTGAAGCTTCTTTCAGCCAAATCAAGCCGGCAGGATTCCCCTGGATATTCCCTGCCGGCCTCCGATTCTTGCCTCCGGCTTTCCTGGACCTCCCTGTTTACTCAGACTGTTCACACTGAAAGCTGAGCTGCAGCTCTGTGGATTCAGTCTACAGGTCAGCAGACACCAAAACACTCTCACAGTTTACAGTCCACAGGCTTCATGTTCACCGGCGCCACCTACAGGTCAACAGGAGAAGCACAAGGGTCATGTTACACCGTCACAACCGGGAATCTTCTGTTTGTCTGGCAACGCAGAGTGTTACTGGATGATGATGTGTTTCTACATGATGTCATGTTTGCTGGTTAAAATCACAACACATTGCTGGTTGATGTATTGCTGGATTGTGTCACGTTGCTGGTTGACGTGTTGCTGGATGGTGCTGTGTTTTTTGGATGCCATTTTGTTCACTGGTTGATGCTGGATTTGCTGTAAGCCAGATGTTGCTGGATGGTGTTGGGTTTGTCAAAAACATCACGTTGTTCTTTGATGTTATGTTGTAGGTTGACGTCATGTTGTTGGTTGACTTTGTGTTGTTGGTTGATGTGTTGCTGGATGCCATTGTGTTGCTAAATTGTGTCATGTTTGCTGGTTGATGTCATGCTCTTGGTTGACGGTGTATCAATGGTTAACCTTTGCATTGTTGGTTGACGAAGTGTTGTTGGATACCGTTGTGATGTCTTGTTTACTCGAAGTTGTCGTGTTGCTGGTTGATGTCACATTGTTGGTTGACGTATTGCTTGATGATGTTGTGTTTGTCGGATGACATTGCTTTTTCTGGTTGATGGTGCGATGCTGTGGTGTTATCCTGTTCTTTGGACAATTGCTGATATTTGCTGGTTGACGTCATGCTCTTGGTTGACGATGTATCGATGGTTGACTTTGCGTTGTTGTTTGATGATGTGTTGTTGGATGCCTTTGTGTTGATGGATGATGTCACGTTCACTGAAAGATGTCAGGTTGCTGGTTGATGTCACATTGCTGGTTGGCAGTGCATTATGCATTATTAGGCCATATCGCCTTGTGGATGCTTGATCCCGTCAGATCTTGGAAGCTAAGCGAGATTGAGCCTGGTCAGTACCTGGATGGATGTCAGTACCATGAGGGAACACCAGGAAGCCTGGGTGAATGCAGTGTGACAGTGAGTGGTTGGTGGTGGTCGGAGAGGCCGATGGCGCAGATTGGTAGACTCGTCTCCGTCAATCTACCCCCGGGCAGCTGTGGCTACATAAGTAGCTTACCACCATCGAGTATGGAGTTAATGAATAATGCAATTGTAAAGCGTCTTTGAGTGCCTAGAAATGCGCTATATAAAACCAATGCATTATTATTATTATTGGTTGAAATGGTGCTGGATGTAGTTGCATTTGCTGGACAATGTGTTTGATAGCTGATTTTGCATTGCTGATTGACATGTTGCTGGATGCCAGATGTTACTAGATGCTGTTACATTTGCTGAAAGATATCACATTGTCAATTGATGGTGCATTGCTGGCTGACGTCATGGTTGACGTTGCGTTGTTGGTTAGAATAGAATAGAATAGAATAGAATAGAAATACTTTAATAATCCCAGGTCTGGGAAATTATTTTGTCACAGCAAGACACATAGCACTAAACAGAGGACATAAAATAGCAATAGAAATATAAAGTGAACAGAATATAAAATATACAAGTACAAAGAATAAAAGTGAACAGAGTGGACTGTGCAAAATATAGGTTGTGCCATGTAGTGGTAACGGTGTGCAAAATACACTCAGTGCAATAAGAACAGCAGTGCAAATTGGACAGCCTAGGGGCTACAGCAGACTTGGGCTACTGAGCAGAGGGCCGAGAGTGCTCCCTCTCTGAATGAGGTGAGGAGTTGTACAGAGCTATTGCTCTGGGCAGGAAAGATTTCCTGAATCTGTCCTTGTGGCAGCGGAGCTGAATCAGTCTGTTTGAGAAGGAGCTCCGCTGCCTGTCCAGGAGGTGGTGGAGAGGGTGGTCAGGGTTATCCAGAATGGATAACAGTTTGTTCAGCGTCCTCCTCTCCACCACAGCTTCCATGGTGTCTGGTTTGCAGCCAGTCACGGAGCCGGCCTTCCTGATTAATTTATTCAGTCTGTTGGTGTCGCCGGCTCCGATGCTGCTTCCCCAGCAGACTACAGCGGAGAACAATGCACTGGCGACAACAGACTGGTAGAAGATGTCCAACATCTTGCTGCACACGCCGAAGGATCGAAGTTTCCTCAGGAAGTAGAGTCTGCTCATCCCCTTCTTGTAAACAGCGTCAGTGTTGGTCTTCCAGTTCAGTCTGTTGTCGATGTGGACGCCCAGGTACTTGTAGTTGTCCACCGCTGCTATGTCCTCTCCCAGGATGCTCAGGGGCTGTGTGGCCGTCCTCTTCTTCCTGAAGTCGATCACCATCTCCCTGGTTTTGGCCACATTCAGGAGCAGATGACTCTTCCCAGACCACTCCACAAAGTCACTCACCAGCGCCCGGTACTCCTCCTCCCGTCCACCACTAATACACCCGACCACCGCAGAGTCATCAGAGAACTTCTGCAGGTGGACTGACTCAGAGTTGTACTGAAAGTCTGAGGTGTACAGGGTGAACAGGAATGGAGAAAGCACAGTGCCCTGTGGTGCTCCTACGTCACTCAACACCATGCCAGACAGAGCAGTGCCAAGTTGGACAAACTGTGGCCTGCCAGTCAGGTAGTCAGTGACCCAGGAGACCGTGGGTGAGTCTACCATCATCGTCTGCAGCCTCTCTCTCAGCAGAAGTGGCTGGATGGTGTTGAATGCACTGGAGAAATCAAAGAATGTGATTCTCACCATGCAGCCAACACCATCCAGGTGTGAGTGAGCTCTCTGCAGCAGGTAGATGATGGCATCCTCGACCCCCAGATGAGGCTGGTAAGCAAACTGCAGAGGGTCCAGTGAAGATTTTACCTGCGGCCTGAGATGGGCCAAGACCAGCCTCTCTAGCACCTTCATTACATGAGATGTGAGGGCTATAGGTCTGAAGTCTTTGGGGTCAGATGGTGATGACTTCTTGGGGACAGGAACCAGGCAGGAGGTCTTCCACAGTGTAGGAACCTTCTCCTGGGTCAGGCTCAGGTTGTAGAGGTGGCACAGGATAGTGGACAGCTGGCTGGCGCAGGTCTTCAGAACCCTGGGGCTGATGCCATCAGGGCCTGGAGCCTTTCCTGGATGTAGTCTCTCCAGCTGTCCTCTCACCTGGCCAGTAGTCACAGCCAGTGGGGTGAGCATGCTCTTCACAGGTGTGGGGGTTGTATCCATTGAGCTGATAGGGGAGGGTCGGGTTGCGAGTGGTGGGGGAGGGCATGAGGGTGAGAGGAGGCCAGAGTGTGTGGTGGAAGACATGGTTGAGGGCTGTGAGCTGAATCTGTTAAAGAAACAGTTCAGCTCATTCGCTCCGTCCGGGCTGCTCACTGGCTGTCTGCTTCTCCCATTGAAGCCAGTGATTTCCCTCATTCCAGACCACACATCCCTTATGTTGTTATTCTCAAGTTTGGACTCCAGCTTCCTCCTGTAGGAGTCCTTACACTTCCTCAGCTCCACCTTCAGGTCGTGTTGTATCCTCCTCATTTCCTCCCTGTCCCCTGACCTGAAGGCCTTCTTCTTTTTGTTAAGGAGGCCTGGTTGATGTGTTGCTGGATGCCATAGTGTTGCTAAATTGTGTCATATCTGCTGGTTGGCATCATGCTCCTGGTTGATGATGTATCGATGTTTGACTTCACGTTACTGGTTGACAATGTGTTGCTCGATGCCTTTGTGTTGATGGATGATGTCATGTTCTCTGGAAGTTGTCGTGTCGCTGGTTGATGTCACACTGATGGTTGATGCATGGCTGGATGGTCTTTGTCGGATGACATTGCGTTTCTTGGTCGATAGCGCATTGTTGTGGTGCCATCACATTCATTGGGTGATATTGCGATTGCTGGTTGACAATGCTTTTTTAAAAACATGTTTCTGGTTGATATCACATTGCTAGGTGACATTGCGTTGTTGGTTGACGTGTTGCTGGTTGATGTTATGTTGTTAGTTGACATTGTGTTGTTGGCGGATGTGCTGCTGGATGCCACTGTGTTGCTAAACTGTGTCATCTTTGTTTAAAGATGCATCGATGGTTGACTTTGCGTTGTTGGTTGGCGGTGTGTTGCTGGATGCCTTTGTGTTGATGGATGATGTCACATTGACTGGAAGTTGATGTGTTGCTGGTTGATGTCACATTGCTGGTTGACATTGTGCTGTCAGCTGACACATAGCTGGACGCCATTGTGTTAACGAATTATGTCATGTTCACAGGAAGATTGACATTACATTGCTAGGTGGCGTTGCATTGTTGGTTGACGTGTTGCTGGGAGACATTCTGTTTGGTGGTTGACATCGTGCTTTTGGTTGACGTGTTCCTGGATGCCTTCAGGTTGTTGGATGCTTAAAGTTTACTAAAAGATATCACGCTGTCGTGCATTGCTGGTTGACGTGTTGTTAGTGGACATCGTGTTCTTGGTTGATTTCTTGCTAGATGCCATTGTGTTGTTCAGTGGTGTTGCTTACTGGTTGTCACTCTGCAGTTGGTTGACAACGTGTCAGTAATTGACTTTGCGTTGTTGGTTGATTTGTCATATTGCCAGATGACGTCATATTTGCTGGGAGACGTTGCATTTACTGGTTGATGTCATGTTGTTGGTTGATGTGTTGCTGGATGCCAGTGTGTGAATGGATGATATCCTGTTCACTAGAATATATCATGTTGCAGATTGGTGTCACATTGCATGTTATATGTAATATCTCACTGTTGGCTGAAGTCACATTTGCTGGTTAACACTGAGTTATGTGTTTTTACATGTTGCTAAATGCCGTTGTGTTGCTGGAATATGTTGCACTTCCTGGCTGCTGTCACAATGTTGGTCGACATGTTGCTGGAAGAAGTGCTTGTTGGCTGACGTTGCGTTGTTGGTTGATGTGTTGCTGGAAGACATCACATTTACTTGCTGACTTTATGTTTTTGGTTGATGTATTGTTGAATGTTGTTGCATTTGCTGGCAGATGTCATGTTGTTGATTTATGTTGTGTTGTAGGTTGACACGTTGCTGGATGCCAGATGCGCTGCTGAATAGTGTCACATTTGATGGTTGTCACATTGCTGGTTGACATTGTGTTGCTGGACGGTGTCACATTTGTTGCATTTTTCATGCTGCTGGATGCCATTGCTTTAAGTTGCACTGACATAAATTTAAACCTGGTTCATCTTTTTGTTGTCACGTCACACAGCAACATTAATCAGTTGCAGTTGATATCAAATACAGCAGTTGATCAATCCAATGAGAAAGTAGCATCAGAACATTGTTAACTTTAGCTGCATGTTTCAACATCAGTGTTTTCAGTATTTTACAGTTTGAACATCAGACCCAAAATGAAACCATTGATTTGAACAGAAGCAGCAGAATTATTAAGCAGGTTCTGACCTGCTGCTGAGTCATGTTTAACACTGGAATCATTTAATCTCATGTGAAAAGGCTGACAACAAGCAGCATGGAGCCTGTAAGAGAAGTTTATCTAAGGATTTGATCTGTTGACACCAGTTTGCTGCTGTTTGATGGATGACTGAAGGTTTCAGGTTTGATTCTTGCTGCCTCAGTGCTCTTTAGCTGCTCCGGTTTGAGCTGATGTGCTTTACAGACGGAAACAAATATAATGAATCCTCAGCAGACAGACTGGGAAGCGCTTGTTTAGTGTGTCGGTGATAATGACGGTTAGAGGAAGCTGGACAGGCCGATGGAAAAGATTTATTTAACACACAGCTGGTGGAGGTTACTGGGTAGTGGAGGGGGGGTGGTATTCCCAGTTTCCAACCTACTGGAGCTCCCTCACACCTCCATTTAAATGTTTCAGTCGTGACTCTGAGGTTGTGACGGAGAGTTGACTCGAAACACACAACAGCTCAACAGGCCTGTGAAACAAATCAGCTGCTGCCTGAGAAACATTGCCAACAAAACTGGATCTAAAGGGACATTTCACCTCTTTAATACTCAAACTAAAGGGACATTTCACACTGAAAATTCTACCTTGTTTTTCTGTGGTAAGATTTTACCACAAAGAAGTTGATAAGTTGACCATGTAGACACTAAAAACAATCAGAAACAGTCACAGAATTACAACAAATGTACTCAAAACTACCACAGTGTGACGCAAAACAATTGCAAAGAACCTAAAAACAACCACAAGACACAAAACAACCACATACAGACACTAAATGACCAAAAAGACACTAAAAATGACAACAAAGAGACTAAATTCAATCACAAAGAGACACAATACGGCCACAAAAAGAGAAAACAAGTAACATACTTTTCCCCATCATTTCAAAGATTTAGTGGTAAGACTTAGTGAACCAAAAAACATTAAAAGCAACCACAAAAAAAGACGAAACAACCAAAAATAAGCTTCAAACTACCACAAAGTGACACAAAATGATGGCAAAGATACTAAAAACAGTCATATAGGGATGCTAAATGACCAAAGAGTTACAAAATTACAACAAGGAGACTAAAAATTAGAGACAGAGAAAAAAAATGACCACAAAGGGACTAAAAGTTACCACAAAAAGCAATAGTATGGCTACAAACATACACAAAATGACCACAAAGATGAACAAAATGACCAAAAAGAGACGTAAAACAATCACAAAGAGACTAAAACCAAAAACAAAAAGCCACATGTGACCACAAAGGGTCGCAAAATATAACAAAAAAGAGGCTAAATGAGACTAAAATCACCAAAAGGAGACACAAAATGACACAAAACTACCACCTACATCCACATCAGTAGTATGATGCCCATTGTGGTTTATGAAGGTACAGAAACAGATCCGAGTGTTAACTGATGGTTTTTGTTTACAGGTGCAGTAAATGCTTGTTAGTTTCCACTCAGCCTGCAGGGACATGATGACAACTCTGACACTAATCTGATGCTTCCAGGTGGACAGACTCTCTCTCAGAGGATGATGGGAAACAGTGAAGGAAGGAGGTGTGTTTTCTTTGTGCTAATTGGCTGCTTCCCTTGTTTGTTTACTCAGTAATCAGCCAATCACACGGCTCACTGACACACTAAACAGGTGGAGGTGAGGAGGAACTCTGCTATATCCTGTGGAATTTTACTGTTAAAGTATAAACTACAGAAGAAGAAATGTTTCCTGCTGTAGTTCTTCCTGCAGCCACCAGGAGGCAGCAGACTATAACAGCAGGACTCTGAGGTAATCTTGTTTTACACTGTATTTTTTTAAAGTCATTTTATGTCTCTTTGTTGATATTTTGACATTTTTGGTCATATTACATCCTTATGTGATCATTTTATGGCTGTTTTGTGTATTTTTGTTGTCATTTCTCTGTTATATTTTTACATTTTATCATTTTATGTCATTCATGTCTGTTGGCATTTCATATAATCTTCTCTGCTGTAACTTTACATCACTTTCCGACTATGTTGTTTGTAATTCTGTGTCATCTTCTTTGAATTTTAGTTTATTTTGTGGTCTATTGTTTCTGTTGATTGTATTTTGGTTTCTTTATGTTGTTGTAAATTTTTGGTAATCTTACTTAACTATGCATTTAATTTACGGGCTTTTAGTAAATTTGTTTTACATCATTTTATGTATTCATTCATTGATTTATGTATTTATTGTTAGGTTTTTTTTATGTCTTTTTGTTTTCATTTTGTTCCTTTTTGGTAATTTTACATCCATATGTGGTTATTTTATGGCAGTTTTACATCTGTTTGTTGTCATTTTTGTCTGGTCTTGTATTTGAACATTTCATTTTATGTCGTTTCATGTCTGGTGGTGTTTTGTGTATTTTTGTGTCTTCTTGTTGTATTTTACAATGCTTCGTCATCATGTTATGTCTCTTGGTTGTGGTTTTATGTTATTTTTCTTTCTTTCCTTGGTAGTTTCACATGGCTACATGCTTATTTTATTGCTGTTTTTCATCATTTTGCCATGATGTGTTTCTTTGTTACACTTTTATTCCATTCTATTGTTGTTTCTGTCATCTTGTGTCTTTTGTCACTGTGAGTCCATATCGTGCCTTTTTACCGAGTCTTTGTCTCTGTGTCTTTGCTGTAGCTACTTTTACATGTCTGACATCATTTTGTGTCTCTTTTTGTAGTTTTATGTTTTTTTGTCCTTTTGCTATAGTGTTACACAACTTTGCCTCTTGCTTAACGTCATCTAGACAAAAGAAAAGATGGAAAATGCCTTGAGAGGAGAAACTGATACACACACAGCTGCTGATGGAAGCAGAATTCCTACTTTACTGTTGACAGATTTCTTTGCTGGTGTTGATGTTCGATAGAGTCGTACTTTCAGTTTCAGGTTAAACATCTGCTGTGTGTCTGTCAGACGCCTTCAAACAGACAAAGTGCTTCGACTGACAGCAGTTAAACTCTGATCTGTCAGATCGTCTGCAGAATCAAAGAAACTTTAAGTGTTTCTGATGATCTGAGGTGAAGGATCTGATTACAGCTTAAACTGGTCAAACTGACTGTAATCATCGTGTTGGCAGCAGATGAAGGTCGACCAGAGCCGACAGGATTTTAAGTCCCATCAGAGTTTGATTGACAGCGGTGTGCTGAAGGACAAACCCCACCCCCTGAACTCTGAAAACAATGTGAGGTTTTTAACGAAAATCTCCAATCAGACTGACAGCAGACTCTGAAAGCGACAGACTGATACGAGGATCGAACCTGTGACGGTTCACTGAGAACACAGTTCCTGTTTTATCTGAAGAAGTTCTTCATCTTGTAAATAAACCACATGTCTGAGCAGGTGAAGGGGCTGGAAACTCATGAAGCTTTGCAAACATGTCAGGAGGGGTCAAAACCTATGAGTTTATTTAGTCTTGGGTTTGAAACCTCAAAGCTGCAGAATCCACAGTAGGTTGACCCACATAATTCTGTGAATTAGGAATATTTTGTCATTTGAAAACCCTGTGCAATCTGTGTAATAATAACACTCTATCAATATTTCTATTCATCAAAAAATCGGTGCAGTACCACTGATATGTGCAATAATGTTCTTTTTAGAATTTGTTCTCATGTATACTTTGGTTTACTTTTACTCCTTAAATGTTTGCACTGTCTCTGCTGCAAATTTCCCCACAGTGGGATTAATAAAGGGTTCTCTTGTCTTATGGACCAGACTTAGGAGGGACGTATTAAATGCAACAGGAGGTCGGCCATTTTAAGTTTTCTGACATTTTGGTGCAGTTTTTGTCGTTTGCAACTTTAGTAAACTCCTCCTTGATAAATAATCACAGCAACTTTGAATTTGGTCGCTGTCATCTCAGGACCTTTGTAATGTGAAGTTATCAAAACTGTGACGTTTTGTTTCTGCAGTCAAGCACAAAGTCTCATCTCTTCGTCGTCCTTCGTGTCTCTTGTCTGTAGTTTTACATCTCTAATTTTATGTCTTTTCATCTCTGCTTTTTGTGCAGTCTTGTGTCTTTTTGTTGTACTTTTACATATTTTTGCTGTTACTTTGTGTTGTGTTCTTGATATTTCTACATCAGTACATGGACACAGAGTTTTGGTTGCCATCACTTGGGTCTGTTTATTGTAGTTGTTTTATGTTTGTTGTTTATGTCGTCTGGTGTCTTTCTGTTGTGATTTTATGATTCAAACAGTTCTTGCAGATTTTGTCTCCTTGTGGTCATTTTGATATAACTTGATATGATGTGTTCCTTTTTTTCAGTTGTTTTGTGCCTCTGTGTTGTTATTTGTGTATTTCTTTGTACTTTTATACGTCTCATTTAATGCCATTGTGTGTCTTTTGGTGCTTTATGTATTCTTTTTCGTCTCTCTCTTTGTTTTATGTCATGTTGTTTCATTTTGTGGATTTGTTTTGCATCTTTCAGCCATAATTAGCTTCTTTGTTGCTCTTTTTCTTGTCTGTTGTCGTTTATCTTTATTTTTGATGCAATTTTACAGTTCTTATTTTATAGAAGTGTGTCGTTTACTTTATCTTGTGTGTTGGTTGTATTTTTGCATCCTTCTATGGTCATTTTGTGTCTTTTTGATGTAACTTCAGATCACTACATGTTCATTTTATTGTTGTTTAGCATCTTTTTTCAGTCATTTGTGTTTTTCGTGTCCTCTTGTCATCTTGTGGCTTTTGGGTTGAAGTTTTACATCTCTGATTAACGTAGAAAAATGAATCGTTTAGATAAATCAATTAATCGGTTACATAGCCGATACATGAATCAAGAGAAAAATAGTCCGTACTGGCAGCCTGATGCAGAATCATTCAAATACAAACAGAACCAAACCTACACTAATCACTGAACATAAAAACACTAGAGAAGCAGAGACCACAGACTTAAAAAGTGATGATGTAACATGAGATGGATCCATTTGTAGTTATTGATCCTATTGATTCTGACATTGATGAGAGCATGCAGCAAAGAAAAACAACACACTAACTGAACCCACAACTGCAACAAACTCAGAAGGAATGGAGGTTTGGGATTTGGGTGAACTGACCCTTTAAACCTGTAAATGAGTTAAACTGAGGTCCGATTGGCGACTGACTGTGTGTGTGTGTGTGTGTGTGTGTGTGTGTGTGTTATTGGCAGGTTTGTGAGGACTTGATCAATGCCAGAGACCCCCTGCGACAGAAGAACAGGGGCAGCAGCAATCTGATTGGTGGATTTCTCTCTGGTCTGAGCGTGCACACTGGGGACACTCTGGCCGGAGTCCATCGCTACGGTGACAAGACACACCACCACCGAACACACACATACACATTTGTACTTCTACTTGTACCAAACTACAAAAATGTTCAAACTTTGTCTAGCTGTCACAATTTTCTTTACATGTCCTCAATTTTGCGGTTCTTTTGTGTCATTTTTTAGTTATTTTGTATCTTCTTGTGGTCAGTTTGTCTTTGTGTAGCAATTCTGTCTCTTTATGGTTGTGCTGTGTCTTTTTGTAGCTATTTTGTGTCTGTTTGTGGTTGTTTTGTGGTCAGTGTCTGTGTCCTTGGCTCTCTGTAGTCATTTTGTCATTCTTTATATATTTTGGGGGGAGTTTTTCCATTTTAGTGATAGAGGGAGAGACAGGGTTAAAGACGGTATATGTATGGAGAGAGAGACACAGCAAAGGGTCGTGAGTCGGACTCGAACTCACAACCGCTGCTGGCGACCTGCGCCTACATGGTAATGCTCTAACTCAGTGAGGTATAAGGCGGCCCACATTAGTAGAATTTTGTAGTACGTAGTTCGTCGTGGTCCTTTCGTGTCTGCAGTTATTTTTTGTCTCATTGTGGTCATTTGACATCTCTTTGTGACTGCTTTTAGTGTTTTCACTTCGTAGCAACCTCAGTTTGTAGTTTATTTTAATAGTTTAATAGTTTATATTTTAGAAATTCCTTACAAATATTCTTACTTTGTAAAAACTGATTTGCTTTCCAAAAATTTCCACACTCTCTTTTTTAGTTTTGCCAGTTTAAAAACATACTTTTTTTCTTTTTCGATTAATGTCCTTCTGTGATTTTTTCAATAATAATTTCTGTCCCTAAGATGCTCTGAAAACACTGCAGGTTTGTGTAAATTATCACCTACTGACTGTATTTTAAAGGACGATTCCACCTGTTTCCAGTCACAGGCTCAGTAACACATTAAACAATATTGTGCAACCCCTGAATACTTTCTTTCACTCTTCCTACTACTACAACTACTACTGCTGCTGCTGCTGCTGCTGTTGCCGTGGCGACCAGGCTCCGCTGGCTCGCCGGTTGCCCCTTCAGGCTTGGCTGCAGTTCAGACACTCGGTGTTTGGTTTAGAGACACAACAGCCACCAACAGCCCTGCGCTCGGCCTTTTCTCTCGCTGTTTGGCTGCTTTGTGGCGGTGGCTACACTGGTCTTTCAGAGGAGTGTGTGTCTGTGTGTGTGTTGCGTGTTTCTAAGACTTACAAGGCTGCCGTCGCCCTCCGAGCTCCACAATTTGTCTTCCAGTGACACCACAGATTAGAGGCTGATGGATGCTGATGGAAAAAAGAAATAAGTTTTAACAAACACAAACTGAATTCTGATCATTAGTCAACACAAATACACAAAACAGACACACACAATTGTAAAAACACTCCTTAATTTAGAAACATTCTCACAAATGTCTTCACTTCATAAAAACATGTTTGCTACATTTCTACAAATGTTTTCTTTTTACGTTTTCTTTATATGCTCTCAAGTTGTCTCTTTGTGTTTGTAGTGTGTCTTCTGTGATCAATTTGTGTCTGTTTGCAGTGGTGGTGTGTGTCTTTGGTTGCTTTGTGTATTCTTGTAGTTATTTTGGGTCCATCTGTGGTTGTTTTGCATCTTTTGTGTTAATTTGGTATCACTTTGTGGTTGTTTTGTGTATTTTTGTGGTCATTTTGTGTCTTTTGGTAAAAATTGGTGTCCCTTTATGATTGTTTTGTGTCTTTTTGTAGTTGTTTTGCCTGTGTGATTGTTATTTGTCTTTTTGTATTCATTTCCTGTCTCTGTAGTTGTTTTGTGTCTCTTTGTAGTTGTTTTGTGTCTTTTTAAAATCAGTTTGTGTCTCTTTGCAGTCATTTTGTGTCACTGTAGTTATTTTGTCTCTCTTTGTTATCATTTCTAATCCCACTGAGGCCTTTTTGTGTATGTTTGCCGTTGTTTTGTGTTTCTTAGGAGCTAGTTTGTCATCCAGTGACACCACAGATTAGAGATGATGGAGAAAAGAAACAAGTTTTAACAAACATAACTTGAATTCTGATAATTAATTAACACAAAAGCACAAAATAGAGCAAAATTCAAATGTTTTTCATTATTTAAATACTGTTTAGAGTTTGTTATGTCTGTTATAAGAGTTTTATAATTCATAATTTATTCTTAGACATTTAATGGTACAAGTGTCTTTTTCAGTTGAGGTCTTTGACCACAGAGCTGTGATGTTAACAGGAGGAGTAATTTATCTTTAAATAAAGAAACTGAAATTCACCGTCCTCAGAGATAAACTGTGACGTTTCAGGTGAGGTCTGGTGTCAGCAAGGCTGCAGAAACTGAAATAATCCATCAGTACAACATCCTGAGCTGTTTTGGGGACATTATCCGCTGTGTTAAATCGAGCCGTATTAGCACAGCGCTCTAATATGGAAGTAATGAAAAGTTGTGTGCTCAGATTTTAGACTGGGAGGCGTTGCTTTTCTGGATTCCTGTTGGGATTAAACCAGATTAGCTTGTGGAGTGTAGGGAGCCCACTGTGGAGGCAACAACACACCGACTGCAGCACAAGACTTCAACCTGTACAGGGACAGACTGATGGAAAACAGAAAGGTTGAAGTTTGTAGTTGTGTTTTGTCTTTGTGTAGCACCTAACAGATATTTACTCACACGTGCAACCAAACAAAGCCTTACAGGTATGAACATTAAGATCTTAAAACCACTTCTCTCTCAGTGTTTGTCAAACAAAAATCTCATAATAGGCGCTAATAAATAACTAAAAACATAAATAACTCTCTCTAAATTACGCTTTCATAACTTAATACTCATTTAGTGGACTCATCAAATGAAGTTATTTAGAGGCAACATTTGCACACAATTCCCAGTATGCACTTTACCTGTACTGTTATTAAAAAATAATTATTTTAATGGGCTGATTTGAATGAAAAAATTTACAACCTTGAGGTAAACTGAAGCTAAAGAAGCTTAAAATATTTCAGTTTTATTAATGTGATTAGATTCAAATGCCTAACATGGTTTAAAGTGATGTCAAACTAACCAGATTACATAAATGAGTTTGGATGATACTCTTCTTTAAACTGAGTGATATTTGAATGGAGTTTGGTTCACATATTCACAATAAAAGCATCATATTACAGCTGCAGGACACTTCATTCCTGCAGACTTAATTATAATATACAGTTTGACACTAACACATACTTTCAGCAGGAAATATCAGATCTCAGCTTCACACTTCACTGAACACACAGAACGTTTTGTCCAGACATTTTTAATGCCTCAGTGGTGGCACACGTTCACACACACTGACCTCTCCTGAGTGTCACGTGACCCCTCAGGCAGCCAATCAGGGGTCTGCATGGCGGTGATGTCATCAGGTGTATTGTTGGGGGAACAGAGGGAGGCATGCTGTCTGGCGACACCTGACTTCCCTCCACTGTTGGTAGTTTTAGTAACGTATCATTATCTGTCACTCACATGCAACATAATCTCATTACTGCAATAGCGGTCAGCGCTAAATGTAGCAACACAGGCTGTAGAATTTAACATTAAACTGGTAAAAACTCATACAAATATGGCAAAAAAATCTGAAAACAGTCTTAACTCTGCATTTTACACAGTCACTGGGTGAAGTAAAAGGAATATTTAGCAGGTAAAGAACCAGATTTTCTCTCAGGAGTTGGTGTAGATTAGTGCTGGAAAGTTGTATTCTGCAGAAAAGTTTGCTATTGAACCCAACTCTGAGACAAGATTTTTACATAAAGCATGAATCTGAGTAGAAATATCAAAGCTTTGTATTCTTCTGAAGTGTAAACATGTATATTTTTATTGGAGTTTAGGACCATCTACATAGTAGGTCTGGAGGTTTGTCAAAAAAGGGTATAACTAGTGAAAAGGCTTTAATATACAAGACGTGATCATCTGCAAAAAAACAGATATTGCATTCATTGTGATTGAGCATTTTCCCCTAACACTGGTTCAACTGGTGCTCCTATTTTTTTAATTTATATGCAGCTGAAAGTTTTTACAGTGAAGAGATATTGTAACTTCTGTTGTTGTCTGAAGCTACAATTTACAGATGTTCTCTAAACACCTCACAGTGATCAGTAGAAACTGCTCTGTGCACAGCAAAACTTATTTGTGTCTTCTTTTGTAGTTGTTTTGTGTCTCTTTGTGGTCATTTGGTGTATCTGTAGTCATTTTGTTTCTTTTTGTGGCACATTTTTAAAAAATCTTTTTGTAGCTGTTTTGTGTCACTCTGTGGCTGTCTCTTTTTGGAATCATTTTGTGTCTCTGTTGTCATTTTTAATAATGCATTGGTTTTATATAGCGCTTTTCTAGACACTCAAAGACGCTTTACACTGCATTATTCATTCACTACATACTGGATTGTGCTATGCATGTAGCCACAGCTGCCCTGGGGTAGACTGACTCTCTTTGTGGTGTCGTTGTGTCTCTTTGTGGTCATTATGTGTCTCTCTTTTTCTTCTTGTTTTGTGTCTCTTTGTACTGTTTTTTTATTTGTGATCAATTTTAGTCTGTGGTCATTTTCTGTCTTTTTGTGGTCACATGTGGTTGTTTTGTGTCTATTTGTGTCATTTTCTGTCTCGGTAGTCATTGTGTTTCTATCAGTAGTTGTTTTTTGTCTTTTTGTGGTCATTTTGTATCTCTTTGTGGCTGTTCTTCTCAGTTTGTAGTTATTTTTTTTTATCTTTGTTGTTTTGTGTCTATTTGTGGTCATTTTAGTGTCTCTTCATGGTAATTTTTTGTCTTTCAGGGGCACCTAATAGATTCACATATTTGCAACCAAAAATATTCAGTCTGGAGCCCTGCGCATGTAAAGATTAAAGCTTGCAGGATAAACACTTATCACTCAATGCTTGTGTCAAATATTTAAAACTTCATTATAAGCCACATTAAAAAACTTTGTTTTATTTTCAACTCAGTCCAAACCATGAAGGCTTTGTGGTTAATCCATGATGCTGGTGTCATGAGGGATAAAATTTGACACAATGACAAAATTAAAGAAAATGAACTAATCTAAGTTTGTCTTTATACAGAGACTTTTAGTTTAGTGTTTAGATAATTAACTGAAGCAGAAACTCTGATTAGTGACCTCAGGCTCAGATCTGATGACACTTATTAACACATACATGTAAATCCTGATGAGGAGCTCTTGTCGTCGTTGTGACCGCTGATAAAATGGTGACATACGAGGATGTAGTTTTGTCTGTCGCGTCGAGCAGCTGGTCGGATCCGCCTCGAACTGTGATCAGAACCATGGGCGAGCAAGCTTAGAGGCCTGGAGGTGGTGCTCTCTCTCCCGGGGCTTTAATTGGCCCTGAGCTGCCAGCAGGAAACTATTGTGGAGGTAAAAGAAGCTTAGCAGCACGAGGCCGACAGCACACAGACACGGACACAGACACACACACACAGACACACACACACGCACACACTGAGCTGATGGTTAGAGCAGGTAGGCTGAAGTGTGTGCGAAATCATGCATGGAGGGTATTACCCACCCTGTGTGTCCATGTTTGTGTTTTGAGGGGGGTAGTTAATGTGTGTGTGTGTGTGTGTGTGTGTGTGTGTGTGTGTGTGTGTATGTGCAGTGACCTCCTGTGCAGAAGTCAGGTGTTCCTGTTGTGTTTAGTTCGTCTCCACGGGGAAGAAACACACTCAGGATTAACCAGGCAGGTTAACACACACCTGAGTGTTGTGTTTTCCGTTTGTGTAAATACTGTGTGTTATGAGCCTTTATTGTGAAACTTACTGTGTGGTAGCTACTAGGTTAGCTACTGCATTAGCAACTAGGTTAGCTACTGAGTTAGCTATTGTATTAACTACTAGGTTCGCTACTGTGTTAGCTATTGTACTAACTACCAGGTTAGCAACTGTGTTGGCTAATAGGTTATCTGTGTTACCAACTACATAAGCTACTGTTAGCTACTAACTCTTGACTATGTTAGCTACTATGTTAGCTACTAGGTTAGCTACTACTTTAAGATAAGACAAGAGAATCCTTTATTAATCCCACAGTGGGAAAATTTGCAGTGTTACAGCAGCAAAGACAGTGCAAACATTTAAGGAATGTAGTATGAACATAAAAGTAAACCAAAATAGACATAAGTACTAGTTCTCAAAATAACATTATTATTACTTATCAGTGGTATTGCACAGATTTTTTAATGATTATTTTTGTAGTTACTGAGTTAGCTACTAGACTAGCTACTACGATAGTTACTGTGTTAGCTCCCAGAATAGCTACTGCTTTAGCTATGTTTTAGCTACTGTTAGCTAACAGGTTAGCCACTGTGTTAACTATTACGGGTGAAACTAGTACTTTTTCTTCTTCACTGGTTCAGTCCGTCTCTCCCCAATTCATTAAAAAAATATTAAAAATATAAGAGAACTCTCGACTCAGACACACCTGAACAGCTTAAACACCTGGAAGAAGAAGAAGTACAACAATCAACAATAATGGCTAATGCAGCATAAGTGCTACAAAATTATTAAAAAGTTAATCATGATTTTGCCTACCTACAACTAAACGAACAGCCCGTGTAGATAAAATCATCTGGTTTTGGGTAAATCTGACATGAGAACTCCATATTTCACTCTTTTTAAACTAATATTTGGTCTCTCAGATGTCTGAGCTGCTGCAGTAACTGATAAAGACTAGAAGCTTCTATTTACACAACTGACCAGCAGTTTCTACTGATAACCATGAGGCGTTTAGGGAACATCTGTAAATTGTAGTGTCTATTGATAACAAGGGTACAACAAATATTTGACACAAATCAATGACCAAATGAGTTGCTAACAAGTTTAATCGTTGACTAACTATGTCACTGGGATAGCTTTTTGCATTGAATGCTCTGACATAAGACCTTACTGTGTGAAGGTTATCACTACCTGATGTGGTGGTTTTGCATGTCTCTGCGGTGGTTTTACGTCTCACTGCGGTGGTTTTGTGTCTCTGTGACTACTTTGTGTCTTTGTGGTTGTTTTATGTCTCTATGTGGTTGGTTGTAGTGTCTTTGTGGTGTTTTTGAGTCTCCAGAAACTCTTGTTTGTTGCTTAAAGACATGATGGAAACTTGCTGTGTCTTCAATACATGTTAAATTCAGTTACTGAAGTTTCTTTTCATGATAATCTAAAAGTTCTACAGATGACAAATGTTAAATTCAGTCTATACACCAGCAGACCTTCAATTAATCTCACTGAAACAAGGAGCAGCTTCAGAGATTGTCTTTGAACTGACTTTGCTTCAACAGCTGAGGCCTAAACGTTAAATTAAAAACAATAGAAAATCCATAAACTGAGAAAAAATCACTTTCTAAGTGGTGATTTGATTCAGCTTCACATCTTAAGTTTATTGAACTTGTTTTGTCATGTTCAGTTAATTTAACTCAGCCAGTTTGATACATTCACAGCTCATACAGTGGCTTTAAGCTAATTAATCAACTCAAGTGCAATAAAGTCACATTTTTGAGGCAGCAGATTAACTCAGAAGATCAATGAGATTTAAATGATTTACAGTGAGGTGTATATTTTACCCACTCCATCATTATTATAGGACGGTTTATGATTTTATAGTTCCTGTAGACGTGTTTTTAGATACGTTACTATCCACATGTGGTGTAGAGTATATGGGTTTGTAGATGTGGTGGTTAATGGAAACATACTGGGTGTTTATGGAGGCTGTATGAGGCTCTGTGGTTCATGCAGGAGGAGGTTGGAGTCTGCGATTGTGGTTATTTTGGTGATTGTGGCTGTTGGATCCTGTTTAAGGTGTTTATGCAGCAGATTGCCTGAAATGGACTTAGGGTATAGCTGTTGTGGGAGTGGCGGTTGCCCTGGACGTCCAGTCGAGAACCGGCTGCTGAGAGTCAGGCAGCCGCCGCTGTTGTCCAACAAATCCCACCCGCCCGGCCCGCCGTCATTAGGATCCCAGCAGGGAGGAGCAGCGAGGAGGGGGCGTGCAGGGTTTAACATCTGTGGACCTGAGTTAGACCACCAGGTAGCCCACCTGTAGCCTGCTGCCCTTCCATACAGCCCCACTAAGGGGTAATTAGCTGCTAACTGCTGCCAGGACCGGAGGCTGTTTGGTTAAATGTCTCTGACAGCAACTCTGCTGGTAAGACTACTATACAGTCATAGTTCATAAACACACGTTCAAACAATCCTGCATTTTGGTCCTTTCATAGATTGATTACATGTCTTCTGGAAATATGACCAAATATTTGGTTAAATGTCTTTTGGTTTCCGCCCACCAGAATCTGGTTTATCTTTGACTCCTCTGGACTGAATTGGTGCAGTCAAACTAAATGTGTTGTCTTTCTGACTCAGACTTGTTTCTTCATCAGTCCTCAGGTTCTTGATGGTTTAAGTCAGGACTTTAGAGAGACCAGTCTGAAACCTTCATTCTAGTCTGATTGAACCATTTCTGTACCACTGTTGATGTGTTTGGGCTCATGGTCTTGTTGAAACATCCAACTGTGTCCAAGATCAACCTTCTGCTGATGGCTTTAGGTTTTCCTGAAGAATGTGGAGGTTATCCTCCTTCTTCATTATTCCATTTACTTTGTGTAAAGCAGCAAAACAGCCCAGAGCATGATACTGCCACTATGAAACAACTAAAATGTATGATTGTTTGACTCATGTGTTTCAATGATTCCATTATAGAAAACTTTGAGTTATAGGAGTCATCGGAAACTCAAGTCTGCCTTACAAGTGTGTTTAAACTTTCTGTTCATCATTTTGTGGTTCTCTCTAGTTGTTTGGTGTCTTTCTGCAGTTGTTTTTTGTAGTTGAAAGCAGACACTCATTTTAGATCTTTCATGGCCAAGTTAAAGCAGCAGGTTGCTAATAGAGAAGCTGCAGAGGGTCGGTAATCCTCTGATCTGCTGCCTGTCGGTCGGGTGTCAGTGAACTACGGCAGCCTGGAGGCTTCATGTAATTGGCCAAGTCCTGATCTAGTAGCTACAAATGAGAGCTCAGTGTGAAACCAGTCGAGAGCAGAGAGGCTTCAAAGAGGACGACCTGCTGACAGTCACTCCCACACACACCTCCTGTCCGACAAACACACACTCTGCACCGTCTACTGGTTTATACACCTCGTCCCAGTTAGACCAGCAGCCTCCCAGTCTCAGGCCTCTCCTCTGCATATGGTTCACACTGCTGCTATTTGACAAGCAGGAGACTGCAGGAGGTGATTAACCCTCCGCCCCCCACCACCAGCACTTAACCAGCCACAAAAGCTAATGGGAAAAGTCATGTTTAATGGTGGGGCAGTTTCCCTGCAGGGGCGGGTTGGGGGCCGGGGCAGGTGTGGGGGCAGGAGCAGATTTCACCCTCAGCTGGAGGCGAAGCAACGTCTGCCGTGAACTTCAGCTGACAGACATTTAAACCGAGAAGCAGGAGTTACGTTTTAAGTCGCACATTTTTCTGTTTACTTCTGGTACATACTGCAGCTGAACTCACAAAGTACGTAGTGTTTAATCCAGCATGGATACAAAGGGCAAATGCTATTTTGTCATAATATTGTACATTAAACTTTGACCGTTGCAGTCTGTAGCATGAAATGAGCTGTTGGCACTTCAAGTTTACTTTTACAAAACAACGTATGTAGTGAGGATTTTGGGTCAAAATGGTCAAAAAAACTTGCTGGTTTACAAACGACAAAATCCGCTGGATGTATAATACACTGGTATTTTTGACATATTACATTTGATGTATTATGTGTTGGGTCAGACAAAATCTTTTTTGTGGCATACTGTACAGTATGGAAGTTTGATTATTGGAACGCATCCCAACTCAGCCGATCTGCTGACCTTAAACAGAGGTCGACGGTCATCACAGCAGGTCACATGACAGGATGACATCAGCTGATCCACTTTATCTGACTTTAAAACTGAAATATGGTTTGATTGGAGTTTGTACCTCCTTTTAAATAGAAACAGACCTCTGCCTTTTCTTTTCCTTCCCCCTTTCTTTTCTCTCCTCTCCTCCACTGTCCTTCCTATTGTCTTTTTCTCCTTTAATTTCTTGACTCCTTTTATCGTTTCCTTCCTCAACTCCTTTTATTTCATTACCATCCACTTCTTTCCTTCACTTGTTCCGTGTCCTTTCTACTGCCTTCTGTCCTCTCCTTTCTTTCCTTTCTCTTGTTTCCTTTTCTTGACTCATTTCCTTTCTCTCCTCTCTTCAACTGTCCTGCCTTTTTTCTTCTTGTCTCTTTCATCTCCTTTTTTCTGTTGTTTCTTTTGTCACCTTTCTTCTCCTTTCCTTTTCTGATATTCTTTCTTTTCTTTTCTCTCCTTATCTTTTTTCCTAGTCTGTTTTCTTTTCCTCATCTCCTCTTCTCCTTCCATTTCCTTTCCTATCATCTTTCCTTTCCTCTCCGATCATCCCCTTTCCTCTCCTTTCCTGTCTTTCCCACTGTCTTCTCTCCTTTCTTTTCCTTCTTTTCTTTATCTTCTTTCCTCAAATCCGTTGCTTTTGCTAGTTACATTTCCTCATCTCCTGTTCTTTCCTCTTCCTCTACTTTACTTTTCCCATCCTTCCTACTGTCTTCTCTCATTTCCTTCTCTACATTTGCCTCCTCTAATCTTTCATTCTCATCTTCTCTCCTTTCTTCTTTCTCGTCTCTCGCTTCCTTCACTTATTCAATTTCCTTCTTTTCATCCTTCACCCTTTTCTCCTTATTATTCCTTCCCTCTTTTTGTCTTTCCTTTCATCTCCTCTCATTTCTTCTACTCTTGGCTCTTTTCTATCTTTTGTCTTTTCTTCTTTCCTTCTCATCTCCTTCCCCAGTTCCTCATCTAGTCTCCTTCTTTCTTAATTTTCTTTCCTGTCTTTGTATTCTCACCTCTTTCCCCTTTTCCCTCACCATTTCTTTTTCTCCCAGCCTACTCTTCCTCTTCTTCTTCTTCCTCTTCTTCTTCCTTTCACCTCCTAAACAATTTCACTTGTTTCTTCTCCTCTTTCCTTACCTCCTCTCTCCCTCTGTTCAGGGCTCATCTCCCTCGTCTTCTTCAGTTAATGAGTCACCTCGTTGGTATGTCAGTTTGTGAATTAGATTCCTAATTGTTGCTGCACTTTAACAAACCTGCTGTCAGATTACAGGTTAACTCAGTGCAGGAGTGTGTGTGTGTGTGTGTGTGTGTGTGTGTGTGTGGTATTTAGTGAGTCAGTACTACATGCTATAATAAATCTCAGCTTTAACAAGTCGACTTCATTAAAAACATGTTGAAATAAACGCTGCTGCTTTACAACCTGCAAAAGTATTATACAGTACTACAAAGTACTACTGTGGATACTCAGATGAATACAACACAACAGGGACAAAATACACACAACCACTCAAAATGGTGTACTGCACATTCAGTATTATTCTAAATGTACCATTACACTCTACAGCAAGGTGCTGTGATGTTTAATGGAATAAAAAATCACTTGTTTGTCCGGCAAAAACACTCTGATTTACTACTGTACTAAAATGTGAATAATACTGCTTACTACTGCATTATAGGGTACTTTACTTCATTATCCTGTACAATAAGTTACTGTACTGCAGTATATAGTACTAAATTACACTGATGGTACAACACTTTATACTACACTGTATTATACTGTACAACAGAGTTCTGGAGGACATACTAATATACATGCAGCACATGATACAATACTTTAAATAACACAGCATGATACTGTAATAAACATTATTAAACTGTACTACAGGGTATATATGTATAAAATACATATATATGCTACAGAATGCTGTACAGTCCTATGCAGTATTATATTGTTCTATACAGTATTATATTGTTCTATACAGTATTATATTGTACTACAGTGTGCTGCCATGTACTGCACTATGTAGTATTACAATCTCCTACAGGGTGCTGTGCTGCACTATGCAGTATTATTTTGTACTACACAGTATTATATGGTACTATATGTTACTGTACTGTATTCCTAATATTATATTGTACTAAATGCAGTGATGTAAAGTAACATTTACTCAAATACTGTACTCAGGTTTTGAGTTACGTGTTTTTCTTTCTAGGGCATTTCCATTTTCTGTTACTTTGTACTTCTGCTACAATTCGGAGGGAAATGCTGTACTTTTTATTCCTCTAGTTACTATTACTTTGCAGATTTAGTTTGATAATACAAAATATGTTCAAGCAAAAAATTAGGATATAATATTTTAGATTAAGATAAGACTATTTTCATACCTGAGTGGAAAATTCACAATCTGCTGCACAAATAAAGTAGTTAAATCACTTTTACCAACTGCACAACTAAAGCAATAAACAAATTAAAGCATTAATAATAACATTCCAATAATGTAATGTACACTATTCTGAAATACATCTTACTGCATAATGAGTGCTTTTACTTTGGGCACTTTAAGTATATTTTCAAGACATGTTGATGCATGACTTAGTATTTCTGCTGTGTGGTGTTGCTGCTTTTAGTTGAGTTCAACAAAGATCTGAGTACTTCTTCCACTACACAGTATTATACTGCAGTATTGGGTAGGTGTAAGTGACAGAGGATGAGCTGCCTATAGAATAAAAGCTCTTTTACCGAGAAATATCCACCACAGTGCGTCTACAGGCGTCGGGCTGCTTTACCGCACCTTTTATCCCGCTGCAGCTCAAAGAGAAGCGCTGCGTCACCGCTCCGTCCAGGCAGCTGATTGGACCGAGCGGTGAGTCGTCACACACACACACTCACACACTCACTCACTCACTCACTCTCACACACACACACACACACACACCTGAGTGAGAGGCTGTAACGGAGCGTCAGTCCGCTGCAGACTCTCAGCTGTGCGTCAGGATCTACTCAGCTTCTCTCAGCGCGGAGGAACACTGGAGTTTGCGCATCTTGGAGACTCTTTACGCACAACCTGGCGCAACACGTGCAGCGTTTACAGGAAGGATCAGGGATATTTCAGCTCCCTGTAGCTCAACCTCAGTGAGTTTTAACGTTAATTATAAAAGTATATTATCATGCATGTAGACAGTTAGGTGTTTGAGAAGCTGCAGCCAGAGTCAGTGTGAGGGAGTTCACACTGGTGAAGAGAGGAGCAGAGCTGCAGGACAAGAAAAGTTTAGACGCACAGATCAACAGTGTGTTACTCTGCACTACACAATATTGATGCATATACAGTACTTACAGACACAGCTGAGAAATATGTAATTTTTCTCATATTTATGTGTATGTTTTTTTAATTTAATGGTATAACATCTGTGTCCACATGGAGTTGTCTGTGGATTCTCTGGTTAAAGGTACGTGGACACCTTGGTCTGGATTTGTGTTTGCAGGTCTGATTTAAACCTTTCAGCTCTCTGAGGGCCATTCTTACAATTTAATAATGCTTTTTAATGTTTTTCCAACTTTGTACCTCCGTTTGTTTTTTGCTCTAATGTGAGACAAAAAAAGACTCATGGCTTTTACTGTATAAAAAGTATTCTGCCAGAGGAACATGCCATTTCTGTGAAAACTGCCTTTTAAATTAGCAACTTACTTAAGGTAAAAAAAAAAAAAAGCAAACTGCAGTAACTTTTGAGTTTATTTGCTGTATTGTGTCTTTATACTGTTGCAGGCTGCCACTATTGCACTCTGGCTTGGAGATGTGTGAGCTAAAAGATTGATCAACTCTGACAGTATTCTGCTAAAGAATGATGCTAACTGCACAGCTGAAGTCATGGAAAGATGGCTAACTCTGTAGCTAAAGTTATAGAAAGAAGTTATTACGCCGTTAAAGTCATAGAAGGACGCTAACTACACAGCTAAAGTCATAAAAAGAAGCTAACTACAGAGATAACGTCACAGAGAGAGGCCAACTACACAGCTAAAGTCACAGAAAGAATCTAACTGTGCAGCTCAAGTCATCAAAATAAGCTAACTATGCAGCTAAAGTCGTGGAACAAAGCTAACCACACAGCTGAAGTCATGAAAAGAAGCAAGCTACACAGGGAAAGTCATTTAAAGAGGCCAACTATAGACAGAAGCTAGCTACGTAGCTTAAATCATAAAAAGAAGCAATCTACACAGAAGGTAACTATGCAGCTACAGTCACAGAAAGAAGCTTAATACACAGTTAAAGTCAGCTGAAAGTTAACTGTTGAGATAGCAAGAGCTAGCCATAGCTAAAGAGTAACAAAATAAAAAATACAGCTAAGCTAATGCTAAAGTAAGCTATCTTAGCATATCTCAGTAGCTACATCTTTCAACTAGTGAACGTAATGTGACTAGGTAGTTACTTACTTACTTACTAGTTAAGCTGCTTTTAAACCACATACTTAAAAGTATCAAATTCCAAAATAATTATTATTTTGACTTCATTATAAGCAGTAGTAGTAGTGAAACACAGAAACACAAGTTTGAAAGGGTTTTAAAATGGTGTAATGTTATGGTAAAATGTAAATAAATAAATGGACCATTTGTAAAAATACAAATTTGTGATGTGGGCCTTATTTTACAAATTTGTTTTGTTTTTTTAACAATCAACATGTAAATTATCACATATATTTTTAGATTTTCCTTGTAACTGTCTGTTAAAAAACAGGGAAAATCTGTAAAATAACAGTTTTTGATGTGGATGTTTTTTTACAGTCCACATGAAAATCTATATATTTTTAGTAATTTTACTAGTCACTATCTGTAATTTAAGAAAACAGGGAAACTGTAAAATAACAGTTTGAAGAATAATTTAGTATTTCTCAATACTTAATATATGTATTTTTTTCTTTAAAATAGTGAAAAGATGTTTAAAAATAATGATATTATCTGCTGATTTAAATACTGTAAAACATAGTGTCATGTAATGGTCAAACATTGTAAAAGAGGGAATAACCGTTAATTAAAACACAGAATTTTAAGGTGGACATTATTTACAGTTTTGTAAGTCTGTCAACATGTAAATTCTGTAATTTACTATATTTTCAGAAATTTAATAGTGAAAATCTGTAAAGTAAAAATAAACTATAAATCTATAAATATCTGTAAAAATAACGATATGTTTTGCTAATTTAAATATGGTAGAACATAGTGTTTATTATGGTCATACGATGTAAAGGGGGAATTATAAAAACAGATTTTTTACGTAGACTTAATTTTTTTGATTTGGCCTGTTTTTTTGCACAGTCAACAAGTAAATTAATACTTTGCAGGTTTCTGTGATTTAACAAAACAGGGAAAATCTGTATAATAATACTAAATTGTTTTAATTACTTCTTACTCATTACACGGTGTTGAGGACAGCATTTCTGTAGTTCCATTATCTCTCTGTAGAGGGCAGAGCACCCAAATGAACATAGTGTCCTAATCATTTGATCAACATGGAACTGCAGTGTTCAGGTGTCCACATACTTTTGGCCACAGTGCTGGTTGCTTTGTGTTGTTAAAATGTGAGAGTGGCTGAAGTGTTGATCATCTCCATATCAACACACAGTTGTTGGCACTGCTGAGCACAGACACACACCAGCATGTCCTCACAATGATAGCACTGACACACTTAAACGCACTCTCCCTCCCTCCCTCCATCCCTTCATTCAGCTTCTGTCTCTGTAGGGATTCCCTCTGCTCCTCCTCCTTCTCCTCCTCCTCATCATCATCAGCCCAGACACTGTTGACGTTTCCATGGAAACCTTGGCCTCCATTTGGGCCCGTGACCCCAGTGACCTCCGTGACCTCGCAGAGAAGCGACACGAGCCATCGGCAGCGTTTGGTGAGTCCAAACAACAACAACCATGAAGAGGGTTTATTCTGGTTTATTCTACAGCTCTGGATGCAAGACTCTCACCAGCCAATCAGAGTCCAGTCTGAGAGCAGCTTCGCTCTGCTGAACCTCCCCACATGAAAGGAATATTTCTGTAAATGCCACATTCAGCAGAGTCAGACTCATTTATCAAACCACAGAGTTTCCACATGAGCGATCCTCTTCTTTGCTGCAGATGGAAACATCCGGACAGTTTATATATTGAGATTCATATTTTAATTTTCTCTGTGTCTCCTTGTTCAAAGGGTTCAATTTGTCAAAGCTGATCTGAGCTGGTTTCATCCTTGCAGTGAAATCTGTCTGTTAGCTGCACTTCCTCTGGTGACCACAAGGTGCTGCTAATGTGTCGTTTTACCCTGCCTTATTCTCCAGCTCCACCACTGAGAAAGTGTGATCACGTGGATGATTCGGGCATCTTTTTGCATTTTACACATTTACATTACAGCTATTGGGACGGACTACAGGTTGAAATGAAAGTTATCTTTATCCGTTGAGCTGTGGAGTATAATTTTAAACAGATATCTGGGTTTGTGCTGTTCAGAATGAGCCTTTAGGGGTGACTACGCACAACAACAAGCATGATCTGCCTGATTTCACAGAAATGTATACGTTTTGCTGTTATTTTGAACATTTGATTAAAAAAAGAGTTCATTATGTCTGAGTAAATTAAACCCCAATTAGCCAAACTTGTTAACAAATCATTGGTTTTTAAAGTCTCAACTTGGTGCTGGCCAAAAATGTGGAATAAAAACAGAACATGTAGAGTTCTCCCACCAGTGTCAGATAGCTTGATAGCTTAACATCACTTGGAACTTGAATTATTACAACATATGTGTTTGTTAAGGTTTTAAAAAGCAGTAACCACAAGGTGGAAATATTAATAAATGTCCTGCATTCCAATTTTGTTCTTAAAGTACCAAAAGCAAAAACACTTACTTTGCAAATGGCCCATATTGGGTTATAAATATAAATGCATTCATGTGGTCAACACCTGGTAAAGGAGGAGCTCATTTTTGCTGCCCTATATATTGTGGAGAAGTTTAATATGCTAAAATGTTAATTAAATAATCCTGTTTTATATCTAATAATTGTAATTTTAATGACTATGTACTATCTTGCTTTTTAAAAACATCTCTGACAGTTTCATTTACTGTTTGATGTGAAAGTTGATGAAATTATCCCAAAAAAAGAGCAAAAAATGAGAGAAAAAGGGACCAATTTGTACACCAGCTATATATCAGCTTTAGAAGACTTTCCCCTGCAGAATATGGGGATACTAGCCTGTCTAATGCTGGAATTTTATTTGCAATGAAGTACTTTTCCACTGGTGCGCTGGCACTTTTACTTAAGTAAAGGATCGGAGTACTTCTTCCAAATGTGCTCGCAGGTTTAAAGTGCTTGTAAATAAGGACAAACATTTTAAAAACATTACCTACTGTCTATGTCTCTGTCAGAGTCTCAGTGTGGTTTTTATGGATCTCCTGCTGGTCTGATGTGGACGGAGCAGCTTTCATCTCACCTGCAGAGAAACAAACAGGTAGCATCTTCTTTAACTTTCATGAGTTACCCACCGAATCAAACTGACACATTTATACCATTTGATAAAAAACCTCCATGTAGCCATGTTTCCTAGCTTTCAGCTCCTGAAGGTGCATTTAAAGGATCCTCCAAGATGCAAGAGAGCATCATGAAAAGCCCCTTTGGGCTGTAATTCTAACTGCAGTTTAGCCCTTCAGCGTGTTGCACTCTGTGTTTTCCATGTTTCCAGCTGCAGGACACTCTGCTGCAGAGGGAGGAAGAACTGGCCAGACTGCAGGAAGAGAACAACAAGCTGAGAGAGTTCCTCAACTCCTCCTTCGTGAGGAACCTGGAGCAGAAGGCCAAGGTCAGACAGCCATCATACACACTAACTAACACAAAGATTCAGTTAAACAAATACTGCATTTACATCGCCAAAAGTCCCAAATACTGTAACTGGTGGAGCTTTTTGTTTATTTTGTTTGTTTGTTCATATGTTTTCACTGCAGTTTAGGGGGAAATATTGCATAATAACATAAAATTTCATGTTGCTAACACAGTCTGATAAAACCACAATGGCACACTACTCTTACTGAATATTGTTCTGTCATCACAGAAACTAACCAGCGATGGGAGGAGAAGGAGGCTGAAGAGAAACATCGACGATGAAACTTGCAGTCATCAACAGGTCAGCAAGAGAGTCTGCAGGAACCTTACTGCCGAGTTCTGCTGTGAGTCCTCCGAGTCCTTCACCCAGTCAGAACCAAACCTGGACCTGTGGATCCTACAAACGCTAGGACTGAAGGACCGAGACACCATCGACACGTCCAACGAATCCTCATCCAACTGCAGCCTCAGAGGTTTAGTTTATGAGGCAGCCAGCACTCCTTCATCGTCTCCTGAAACCACTCTCAGCTCTTCTTTCGATTCTCCTGTCACCTCGTCAACACCTTTGTCTGTCCACAGCTTCTGCCAAAGATCTACTCATGATTGCAGGTACAGAGAAAATCAAGCAGACTGTGATAGCCCTGCTGTGTCCAATCAGAACTGCACCAGATCCCCAGCTGACGTCACTTCTGCCGGACTGACCGAACATCACGATGTGACTAGGAGCTGTAACACTGCCACTGCCTTTGAAATCTGTTCCGTCACCACAGCAAGCCAAGTCCAAACTCTGGACTCAGAAAACCCTCCCATGTTCTGGTCTCCAAGCCAAACACCATCACAGGACTCAGTCCAGTTCAGCCTACCAGCAGGGAGGATCCGCTTCCCCCTGATGCTGACCTCCAACCAGCCCTGGACGCCCAGCAGCCCGACGAGTCCATCAGCGGTACCTCAGCCTCCTGCAGCGCCACCGACACCTCGTGGTCGCTCAGATTTGGCGTTCAGCATGTCGCTCAGCCCGTCCAGCAGCGTCAAGACCCACAGCTTCCCCCAGGGACAGGCCTTCGTCAGGAAGAACCCTGGAGGACGGTGGAGCTTCACCTGGGTGCCAAAACAAGGACTGTAGAAAGCCTGGTGGTTGTCCATCAAAAGGACACAACAAGCCAAAAGTTTAGGGCTGTAAGTCCATGTTAAACCTGTTGTTGGCTTGTTAAAATAGTCTCGGTGTGCGCCACAAAGACAGACTTTAATCTGGAGGTTTGATGGGAATACTCCGAAAACTTGCCTTTTATGTTTCTTTGTCAAAAAAAATGCATTTCATTCACTCAACTAACCTGAACAAAAAATGCAAAAAACATGAAACTAACCAGCCAAACTGGTGTGCATTTTACAATTTAAACATGCAGCTAATAGCTTTGCAATGACTGTAACACTAAATATTAACAGGACTGCCTAAAATGTCGTCTGTATCCTGAGATAGTCATTTAGTTTGTCTGAAATACTGCCACTTAAAAATATGAATAATGAGTAATCATGCCAGTTTAAGTTCCCTGGTATGAACTCTGATGAGCCAAATCTGATAACAACTGTCCATGCAAAAGTCTGTGATGTATTAGATGGTAAGTATTTTATTTACAATTTACAATTCCATTTTGCAATTTATTATTTTACAATTTACAATTCCATTTAGCAGACGCTTTTATCCAAAGCGAAGTACATAGGTACGCAGGGCAGCATTAAGGACCTTGCCTAAGGCAAGCCAAGGCCAGGTCAGGGGGGCTAGTCACTGAGCTATCCAGCTGCTGTAAGTACATAGTAAAGATGTGAGTGACTTTGACTGAATCGTCCTGTCTAGGTGCCCGGGTTGGAGCAGGGAGTTTCTGGTCAGTAGAGACAAACCATGAATCAGCCACAGGGTGTCGGACATATCTGAGCAAATACAATCCAGCAGCCTTAACCCCGGTTTCCAAGATCTGCTGCTGATGTGTTCTGGTGCATGTCCATGTGTGCATTTTTGGCACCCGATACATTATTAGACCAGTAAATGGTGGTTCTCATCGCAGATCATTCTCCTAAATATAGGTCAGTAGGGATGTCGTCCACCTTCTAGTAGCTAAGTAGACTGTTATCGTCGATTCTGATCACTTATAAACAAAGTAACCCCAATAATATCGCTATCATCTTGCAGTCGTGTGAATAAATACCTGTAAAATCTGTGCTTATGCTGAAAATGTACCACATGGAGACTGTAACATGAAAATGTACCAACAGGGTGTATTTTAACCCAAACAGTGATCCTTTTCTAAACCTAGATAAGAAGTTTTGGAGCCTGAAGTTAACCAAAAAGTTTTGGTTTCTAAACCTAACTAGAAAACTTTGGTGCCTAATCTTAACTAAGTAATTTTGATGCCTGAACTTAACCAATTCATATTGGTTCATGAACTCAACAAAGTAGTTTAGGTATGTAAACTTAACCTAGTAGTTTTGGGATAATAATGGCCTAGTACTGACTCAACTAAAAGGTGGATGAGATCCCTACTGGTCCACTTTTATGACGGGCTGATAACATCCGGTTCAGGTCTCTTCACTCGTGGGTTGTCTGGTCCTGGATTTCAAACCGGACAAATTTTCTCTTATAGTGCGATAACAGCTGAGTCAGAAATAAGCTGTGCAACTGCTGAATCAGTCTTCATTTTAGGTTAGTTGGGTTTAAAGTTTTTAAGGATTTTCGAAAGACTCAGGTTTCCCCGTCTCTCAACGTGGTGCTACGAGAATGCATTGCATGGTAGCTGATATGGACAATGACTGAGGACTTCAGAGTCTTTGGCATGTGGTTTTAATGTTTTGGCTCATCAGTGCATCTTAAACAGAAAAGAAAAATTGTGCCACAATACAAAAACTGCCTTAAAACAACAACAGATCAGATTTTTACCAACTTACTAACATAATTATAGAAACTGGTACTAAAATTAAAAGCTAAAAATTAGTGTACAGAAAAAGACAGGAAATAATTGTGATGCTGAAGCTGCCGCTGACTGGTTTTTAGTACTCTGGCTATAACTGAAGAACTGAATTTAACAAAGACGTCACTGCCGCTGTTGCTAAAGCAGTTTTCAAATCAACAGCAAAAAGGTTTCAGTTTCCAAACAAGATAATACTGGAATCTACCAATTCACTCGCCATCCAGCTCACATTCTAACTGAACTCAAAGCACTTTTGAACACCAGAACATTACAAACACACGTGCATTTACCACATTTGGAACCATTTCACATATGATAAATCCATATACTTGAATCAGTGGTTTGCATGTAATTCACATATAAAAACAACAGTTTCCATGTTGTTCTGTAGAAACCTTTTTTAAGAAAACAGAAGAAACACTTGGAATTAAAATTCTGCATCACTAATATGTTAGCAATAACATGTGAAATGTGTGGTTGTGTGTTGGGGAATTTCCACACTAAGAAATAAATGAGTGAAAATTAAAACTAACATCAACAAATTTCATGTTATTTCTTTCAAACCCTCAACACATGAGGTAAAATTACATGTGAAACACCCAAAACCTCACAAACTGGATCCATTAAGGGAAGTTTAAAATGTGATGTTACCTGGAACACACTGTTTTTAAAGCTGAAGTCTGTATATTACATAAAAACATGTCTGAGTACAGTGTGTGCCTACATGTGAATGTGTGAGGATTTGTTTTTACATGTGATTAACGTGACAAGTTTTTCATATTAATTTGTGAAAATGTTTTGATTTAACGGCAACATATCACACACAGATTAAATGTTTACATGTGAAAGAATGAGCCGCGTGTGATTTATTATTCATGTGTTAAAGTTCAAGCTAGAAATTATGTTTATATATTGCTAAATTAATAAAATACAAAACAATGTGGTGGTAATAATATTGTATCAAGAGGAGGTTGGGGTGCATGATGGGCGTACAAAGTGCACGACTACAAAAGTCTTCGGTTAAGGTTTAGGAAATATAAATAAATACACAGAAATAAATGTGTCTCTGTCACTGTGGACATTTTCTGTAATAAATCAGACCAACGTCTTTCTCCAGCATGCAAAATGATGCAATCTCTACAAGTGAATACTTTGCTAAAAGATGGGATATTTTTGTTTTTATGACTGGGCTAAATGGGCCAAATCTACACAAATATTCACAGCAATTACAACTTTAGCTTCCTACACTTAAATAAAAATGACAAACTGCGATATTTACATTTACATTTTTCCACTAGCAAAGTCCACACACAGAAAACAGTCCATACAGGTAAAATCATTTGGTGTCAGCTTGGTAAAATCTGACAGTAGAAAGCTTTATTATACTCTTTTCCACCTAAGTTTTGGTCTCACATCTGTCTGAGTGAACTGCAGCCACTTGGCTAAAATCTGCTTTAGCCTACCTGTGAGGTGTTCAGGAAACATCAGTAAATTGTAGCATCTGTAAGCAGATGCTCAGCAAGAGAGCAGTTTAGTCTCACCAGTTTATAGCAGTGATACTAGACAAAAATAATATATTTTCAGAATAAAATATTTTATTGATAACAACTATTAATCCACCAGCATGAAAGTCGGATACTGAGAACCGAGAAAGTGGAAAAATGAAAAAGTCTGGAGCCGTGTTGGGGAGAACATGAACATCTGAACTAAATTTAATCACAGTCCATCCAAAAGTTGTTGAAATATCTCAGTCTAAAGCAATCTTTTATCTGGTCAGCCCAAAGACCAAAGGACAATACACAAGCCAAAAGTTTAGGACTGCAAGTCCATGATGAACCTGCTGCTGACTAACTTTCTTTTGGGCTGAGAAGCAACACAAAGGCCCGGAAAGAGCCTCACTGGCAGCGACAAAGACTGGCTTTGATACAGAGGTTCAATACCAATACAGTTTGCATTTTGTGATAGCTCAGACTGACATCCCATCATGAGGTCTTGACCCTCAGGCTGGACACCACTGTGCAGGAGGTTGTTGTGACTCAGTCTGCCTGCTAAAGGCCAGTGATGATCAGGCAGCTTAGTCAAACATGTAGTCAAAAATCACTTCTGGATCATCTACTGGAGTCTTCAGAAGAAGGTACTCAAAAGAAGAGTCTTCAGACAGTCTTGAGAGTCTGATGTGAATAATGTTCATTCAATACAGAGGCTGTAAGAACAAGCAAGCAAAATCTCGAGATTTTAACTACAGAACAAAGCGTTACATCGTCTTATATACTTATGCAAACTTCTTCTAAACTCTCCTCCTTTGTCTGCGAAACCACAACCCATCCTTAAAACCAATCACGATCCATAAATCATCATTTTGTCTGAATTTATTCATATCTAGGCTGTGTGATTTAATCGTGTCAAGAGTTTAACCACTTCCCTTTCCTAAAAATCACTCTGTCTTCTTTTCTGCCAACTACCCTTGGGTTTCCCGCTTCATGCCCTTGTTGGCCATTATCACTTTGACTTCATACTCATACCCATGTGCAGAGAGAGAAAGCTTGTGCTTCAGGCCCTGCTGCATTGCGTTGGCCCTCGCCAGGTCACAGTGTTCAGAGTATACATGAAGTGAGTGTAGCCATATTTTTCAGTTTTATCCTTTGTTTAGTGCTTTTTGGTCTGATTTACACATCGTGGTTAGAACTGATTTAAACACCCTATTTTCCCTAGTTTGAACATTTGTTCAGTTGCAAAATCCCACAACAAGGTGGGTTTTCACAAACGTCTGCTCCTCTGGTGCATGTTAAAGTGTCATTCACTTCAAAATCAGTTGTTATAAAAACAAAAATCTAGATTAAAGCGACGTTTTAAGTGGTTCCACTGCTGCTTCTGAAGATCTCTGATTCAAGCGTGTGTGTTACTGTGTGTTTGTGTGTGTGTGTGTGTTATTGTGTGACACTGTGTGTTGATGTGTGCATGTGTGTGTTACTGTGTTTGTGTTACAGTATGTGTTAATGTGTTTTGCTGTGTGTGTTTGTGTGTGTGTGCGTGTGTAACTGTGTGTGTTTCAGTGTGTTTGGTAAAGTGTGTCTGAGTATGTGTTGATATGTGTTATTGTGTGTTACTGTGTGTGTGTGTGTGTGTGTGTGTGTGTGTGTGTGTGTCTGGTTACAGTGTGTGTTAATATGCGTGTGTTGCAGATTGTCAGCCTCCTCCGTCTTTAGCTCAGTTACCAGTTAAACCAGTCTGACCATCATCCTCCTCCTGAACAAAGGCAGTTCCCGGGAGACGCCTCCCCACATCCTCCTCCGTCCCGACCCGCCTCCCCCAGGCAGCGTTTTAACTTTCTCCCTGGGGGTTCTCAACATGGGGTCCAGGCTCCACTCGGCGTCCCCTGAGAGTGAACCGGGGCCGAGGGAAAGTGGCGAGGGCCGGGCGTCCAGGCAGACCGAGCCGGTGGTCGACGGCTAATGACAAGGTAGAACCGGCTGCAGATGTCAGCCAGATTGAGGCTGGTTCAGGAGGGTAGGTCTGGATCTCAGGCTCCGAGGACCGGACAGGAAAAGGGGTCATTAAGGAGGCCGGCCGGCTGAAACTCAATCCTCCGGCTGATCGGGGGAACGGCCTCGTCGCCACGTTCTCGCAGAACCCGACAGCTTGGCTCACCTCAAAACACTGCAGTTAATGAGTCGACACTTTCACACAGGTGAGATCGACGTGATGCAGTTTCACAGTTACCTACAGGAGGCTCAGCTCAGGTTTCTGAAACTCCTGCATTTCAAATTTCTAAATCAGATTCAGAAACATGTTCCTGCATCCAGAGAGCAAACCTACAGTTTCCAACAAGAAACACTCTTGTGTTGTGAGGCCGAACACCAATAAACCGTATATTCAAGGCACCAAAACAAGTCTTGAATATACACTGTAAAGGAAAAAAGTTTAACTGATTTAAATACTATATATATTTGAAATATTTTAATTAGGGTTGGGACTTTAACACATTAACTTTGATTAATTAATTACAGAAAAATAACACGTTAAAAAATAATGTATTTAATCGCACCTTTCTCAGAACCGTCATTTCTGGTACACCAGTAACACTGATGTCCACTCTCCAGCCTGGTAGGAGCCAGTAATGCACCTAAAGTTTGTTTGCCAGCCACGAAGAAGAAAAGGGCTAAGTACGCTAAGTACGGAGTTGCATACCTGGCAGTGCGGCTTAGCAAGTACAGGCTCAGCAGTACGAACTCCTGAGGATGGGAGAACGCATCGCAGTTAATGTGCAGCTGCAACAGCAGCGTACTTGATGACGTCTCCTCAGCTCATCGACTCTGATTGTTTTTACCGTGAAAAATAACGAATTGGAGTGAGAAAATAACACAGGCCTTCTGCCTCTTTACATTTTACATTTCTTTACATTTTAATATATATTGAAACCAACTCATATTTATGTATTCTGAGGTTTCTAAGATCATTATACAATGTTTATTTAATGTTTCAGAGGCCTTGTGTTTTTGACAGCTGTAGTTTGTGATGCAGTTAAACTGTCTTAGTAACTGGCTTAAAGACAAAAAACTATCCTCAGAGGTATCGTGAGGCCATTGATTTGTTATTAAAAAGCACTACGATGTTTATCAAACTGTTATGGACAATATTTCAACTGTTTTTGTTTTGTTGTTTACCATTTTGATGGTGGAAATGGCATTTTTCATTAATCTGCTGGTTTGTTTACTTTGCTAAAGGTGCTTTCTTTACCATTTTTAGTGGTCAGGATTCCCTGGAATGTATTTGAAATATGTTTTCAAATGCTTAAATTTACAGAAAGTGTTAAAATGTTGAAGATAATAGCAGTAAATGTACTTTGAGTTTGTGCTAATCAGTGAATGTGGTAGACAGATGAAAAATGCACAGATAAATATAGATGAACAATAAACATTCTTGTAGTTTAAGTTCATGTATATGTCTATTCACTAATTCAGTCATCAACCAAAATGTATTAGAATTTAAAAACTTTGCATATAGTGTCAAATAATGCTATTTGATAAAAATGTGATTAATCACGATTAGTTCATTACAAGGCTTGTAATTAATTAGATACATTTTTTTAATTACGTCCCACCACTAATTTTAATATTTAAAAACATAGTTATTTTTATGGCCACACACTGTAAAACAACAAACCACTATTTGTTTTTGGATGTGTACAATACTTCCAGTTTGGCCCCTTTTGTTTTTTTTAATTTTTATTGTTTTATGGTTAACATATATAGTTTATGGAACAGTTTATATAAACTGCTCTGCTTCCTTTACAACATCCATGACAATCCATCTGCACAGTTTACATCACAGTTTGCACAATACTTGTACTTTTACACTCTATTTTAGTACACTGTATGTATTCTATATATTTAGGCTTAACATGTAAATTATTACTTTTGCTGGTTATTTTTACTTATTTTCAACTTTTCCTGATCTATGGCATTATAACAGTGTCATACTGCACAGAAGACATTTCTGAGTTCTGTCTACTTCTAGCCATGATTGTGATGTTATAAATATATATGTGTAATGTATATAAAGGTGCAGGACTTTATATTGCAGTGAGGAAAAATGAGACAAAAAAAACTCAGAGAATTAAACAGTCACTGCCAAAAAAGAGACAATGTCATTCAAAGAGCTCCAGTCAAAGCTCAAATGGTCAAAACAAAGTAGAAAACATGATGAAAAATATTATTCATGTGAGGAAAAGGAAGAAAAAGTTGCAGTGTCCTCACCAGTTCACACATATCTTTAGTTTTTATCTCTTAAGTCTCTTTTGTCATTATTGAAATAACGATTTTCCACTGGAGCCAAATGTAAGAATCTTTCTGTGACTGCCTGGGATATATAAATAAATAAAGTAAAGGACTTCAGCCAACCTGGACAAAAACTGATGTTCCGCCAGATGAACTAATCTGCTCCTGTTTTATTATACATCATTATTATAATCCAATTCAGAAGGATTTATGTCTGTGGAGCAGCAGGGTTCGTCCATCTTTATATACAGTCAATATTTGGAGCCTGCAGCGATATTAAACCACCAAATGGCAGGAAACCAGATGAGTAATGAGCTCTTTAGTTTACAGCAGCGGAGGACAAACTGTCTCCGTGGTCCAAAGCACACATCATAAAATACTAATGAAAAACAATTTTTGAACAAATGCATAGAGTACAGGTTGGCTGACCTGTTTTATTCAGAGACGATACTGATTATTAGAAATTAAATAGTTTAAATTGATATACATTCATAGTACAAATGAAAATTCTCATGTCAAAATGCAGAATTAGCCAAACTGCAACACAAAACTTAATTTTGATACAAGTTTTTTTATTTTTAAGAAGGTAAATTTTTTTTTAAAGATTATTTTTTTAATATATTTTTAGAGATTTTTGTGTAAGGGAAAAACTTCAATGGACTTCTACAGGAAACAATATTATTGTTTTTTGCAACAAAAAACATTAATAAAGACCTCTGATTTACTTCAAACATCAATGCGCAAAAAAACATGTTGGAAAAAATCCTCTCAGTAAATACTTGATATATCAGTCTAAATTATACAAGCATCTTTATACATATCCATACTTTTTTGTTATAAAGGTTTCAGGCCAATCAAAGCTAACTGAGCAGAAACTGTTCTAAAACTTGAATGATTTGAAAGGGAAAGACCCATATAAGAAGCATTAAAATAAATTAAAATACAAAAAATGGAGAAAAAAAGAAGAAAAATAAGCTTTAAAAAAAACAGAAAACTATCTTTATAATGCCCGTCAGAAAATTCACATTAAACAAATGATAGTTGCACAGTTGTAATATAAACAATCCAACTTTCTCATTTAAAAAAAAACTGTTCCTCTTGCAGTCTGATGGTAAAAGTAATTCATTCCATCCTGAGTATGCCATAAATAATGTCAACCGATCATCTATTTGAAGTATTTCTCGTCTAAGCCACTTTCTACTGATGACTGTCCTGCTGGCTGCACTTCTGTAAATCTGTAATAGATATTTAACATTATCTGACAGCATGTCACCGAAGGACAGGGTCTATAGTTTAAATGGAATATACTTTTTGCTAAATTTTATTAACCTCCTGCCAGAAACAAATGAATAATGGGCAACACCAAAGTATATAATAGAGATTTTCCTCAGAAAACCCACAAGGTCTCCAGCACAAGATTTGCTATGATGCCTATTTTGAACAGCAGTAATCAAATCTCTCCTGAGGTTTTGCCAGCAGAACTTCTCTCATTTCTCTTTCCTCCCTTTCCTGTTTTTGTTTAATCATTTCATTTGCTGTACAACCTTTAGGAGTTTTTAGGTTTTTTTTTTTATTTGACTTCAGTTCACTTTAGGTAAAATGTTGTTTACGTCCTTTTCTTTATTTATCTCACAAATTCCTCAATACAGTGCCGATCTTGAAAAAATCTGTACACATCATTAGAATTCAAACCATATTGTTTCTTCAAATTCTATAAACTCTTCATTGACCCTGGTGAAGAAAGACACAACACGCTGTTACACCTTGAGTTAAACGTTGCATTTGATCTTTTAGGTTTTCACAGAGTTTTAGGCTACTATCTTACTCCAGAGTATATTGTCTTGCCAGAAAACAAATCTTCTCCCATGTTCAGTTCTCTTGCAGATTGAATCAGGTTGTCCTCCAGGATTTCTCTTTAATTTGCCGCATTTATTTCACCCTCTACCTTTACAAGCCTTCAAGCACCTGCTGCTGAGAAGCATCACCCCATCATGATGCTGCCACCGCCATGCTTCACAGTGAGGATGGTGTGTTTGTGATGAAGTGCAGCGTTTACATCCAGGAGTACTGATCCACCAATGACTGGACCCTCCAGATACTGATGTCTTTATACTACAATCACTGAGACTGAATTCTGAATTCACTGCACTCAGATGATCCACTTCCATAACTGTGGGTGAATATTTATGCAATCACTTATTTTACATGTTCTATTTTCAATTACTTGACATTACTTAGAAATCCCTTTGAAAAGAGTCTTGTTTTGTAAACTCATGTCAAAAAAGCCAAATTACATTAACCCTGATTTAACGTTGAAAAGCAATAAAAGGAGGAAACTTCCAAAGGAGGTGAATACTTTTTACAGCCACTGTACATCTCAAGGGACTATCCTTGTGATAAATCTAAACTCTCATCTGGAGCAAGAAGTTAAATTACAGAAATATTTCATCCCACCTCCATCCTGCCATGAACGGAGCTTTAAATCTACCAAACTGCTCCTCACTGCTGTCCAAACTCAAGGATTTAATGATAACTACCTACACAAAGAGGACTCGCTGTATGAGCAGCACACACACATTGCTGTGACAGTGTGTGTGTTTATTGATCAGCCTCTAACAGTAATTAGCTGATTGATGAGTCACAGCCAGGAATGCAGACACAAATATGCATACATTACACAGTGTTACAGATTGACTGCTGTGTCTTCCCACTAATTGGTTTTGGGTAATGCGTCATGTATAAGTGTGTGGACGCTGCTGACCTCTGACCTCTGGATGAAGCGATCAGTGAGGAGGAAAACCTGCAGCAGAGCACTGAGGCATGATGGGAAACTGGTTAATGTGCATTCAGCCAACAACGAGGAAGTGAATGGACGCACTGAAAATCAAACAATCACCAGATTTATTCATCAGAGCAGAAAGTAAAAGTAATTTATGCCAAAAAAATCTATTATTAGATTTCTTATGGCAAATTTCAGCATATGTTACACAACAGCTCAGTTAATGTCACTAAATTATGTTAAATAATTCACTGCAAATGACAATTGGCACAATTAGAGCCTCTAATGCTTTACAAGCTGTAATTAATGGATTTATTAATGTTTTATTGAACCCATTAATGAGCTACTGGGTTGCCAGATTGTGCAAAATCCATCTTTATCAGGACATTTTCGTACATTTTAAGCTCTTACTAACATGCTGCAATATTTGACCTTTTTTAATTTGAAATTTCCTTATAAAAACAGCAGCGCTCAGGTGAAAGACTGCAAAGAGCTATAGCACACTGCAGATATAGAACATGACCACAAAGACACAAAAATAACCACAAGACTAAAAACAATAAAAAGAACACCAAAGTCTGCCACAAAGACACTAAGTTCAGATACAACAAGACTACAAGAAATCACAAAGACACTAAAATCTGGAACAGAGACCGAAATCAGCCACAAAAGACTAAAAACAACCACAGAGACACTAAAATCAGCAGCAAAAAAGAGGCAAGATGACCAGACTACAGTCTCTAATCTGTTTTCAGCTGTAATTGTAATTGTATTGATCAGTTGCTACCCGGGTTAACAGATCATGCAAAATCATCCTTTATCAGGACTCTTTCTTGTGTTTTAAGCTCTTTAATCGATAGTTGCGATCATGCTGCTGAATGTCTGGAACAAAATGTACTTTTTATTCCTATTTTTTTGATGTTATTCATTTTACTGACCACTGGAGCTTCTTCTAGATCAATTAAAGAGATAAAAAAAATTACCAGATTTGTCTTTTTTATTCCTGTTAAGCACTTTTCAATATTTTTAGGAAAAGCACCATATAGATAAAGTTTACTATTATTAAAATCATTGATAAACGAACATTTGCAGATTTGATGGACCTTTTATTAATGATTTACTAACATTAGTAACTACAGGTGACTGACTAACCTTAGAGCCTTTACTAATGACATACTAATACTGATATCAGCGCTAGTTACATATGACTATATATCAATAGTCTGTTCACCCACAACAAGTTCAAGCTTTTAAAGTTTGCATCAAGACTTTTATATCAGTCATAAATCAACTCTAGACAACAATATAATAACAATATAATTCACACTTTTTACTGTTATTTTTACAGATGTCATGCTTTGGTAAATTACAGATAAAATCTATCAAAATTACAGAAAAAAAAATTAGTTCACAAGTCGACAGTAAAAGAAATTATGATTTTCTTGTTCTACAACATTTGACAGTAAAATTAAACTATTTGTATTGTGTTTAAATCAGCAAAACTATCATTATTTTATAAATACTGGATGTTACTTTTACCATTTTCACAGGTTGTCTATTTCACAGTATTTCACTGACTTTTTATGTATTTTTTCTGGCACTCTTGCTGCCACATTTTCATGTTTTACAGTGTAGACTCATGATAAACAGGTTGAGTGAAACTAGATACATACGATCTAAAGCCAAACCAGACCCAGTAGATTCTGTAAATGTACATGTCATGAACACAGCTGAAAGGTTCAGATCAGACCTGCTGACACTGGTTTGTATGTCGAGGCTGAAAATAAATTTGCTGCAGTGATACCAGATAATAAATAATTCTGGAAAGCAACACACAAAGTCTGTCTGTCTGTCCGTCCGACTGCCTCTCTGTTTAATGGTTAATGAGTCTTTATGACATTCTCTCTCTGTGTGATGATGAGTAACTACATACCAACATACTAACTGCTGCTCAACAATTAACCCAGGAACACACACACACACACGCACGCACGCACACACACACACACAAACACACACACACTTACATTCTTTCATTCACTTCTTGGAGACTGAGGCTCCTCAGAAATATAACGCTGCTGCACAGAACTGTGATTGATCTGCCTAATGGTAATTAGGGATGTTAATGATTAATTGTTAATTGATTAATTGCTGTTAACTATTTCATTGGTTAAAAATATATGAACCGATGAGGCTAAAGACGAGGGTCATGCATGCCAGTAAATGTATTGTAGAGTAGCTGTAGTTGTCCAGCTGGAGCCTCTTATTGTTTATTGAGGTGGAGTTACAGATGTCTTACAGGCTGACCACCTATAAGGTTCAAACGTACTTCCCTGCTGCCTAATTGTTATTTTTTGATGAACTCTGCAGCATCAGATGTCTGCCGGCTGTTCCGCTAGCTACCCAAGGCAAATGCTAGGTAATTATTAATATTTTTTTGGTAAAAACAGCAGAGCTACAGTAAAAGACTGCAAGAAGACACCCAATGACATAGAAAATTATGGCAAAGAGACTCAAAAAGAAATGTGGGGAAACCAAACATCGCAAAGAAAAGCAAAATGACCACAAAGAGACTAAAAATGGCCAAAAAAGATGCAAAACTGCCACAAAGAAACACGGAAACCACAAAGAGTTGTAAAATGACCACAGTATGACTAAAAATGACCACAAAGAGACATAAAAGCACCACAAAGTGATATAAGGAAATCACAAACATATGCAAGCCTACCACAAAGAGGCACAGAAGGCCACAAAGAGACTCAAAACAACCACAACAGATGCAAAACAACCACATTAGATGCAAAATTACCACAGTAGGACTAAAAATAACCACAGAGAGAGACAAAAACACCACAAACAGATGTGAAATGACCCCTGTAGGACTAAAAATGATTCCAAACAGAAGCAAAAAAAACAGAGACGAACGCGACCGCCAACAGATGTAAAAAGGTGTCTGGCAGCTTTCTGGTTTACCTAGCTACCTGAGGCTAATGCTTTAACGTGTTTAGTTTTTATCTTGTTTGACACTGATTCCAGCACAGGTTTTACTACCCTCACTGCTGTTTTTATTGAACCTTTTTTAATCTGTTATATTTGTTCTACTTGATTCTCAGTGCAGCAGTCAGACTGGTCTCAGTATGACGTGTATCATTTGGATAAAGTTTGTCTGCAGAAAACAGGAATTAAACCCAAAAAACTGTGTTGCAGAACTTGTTTGTTGTCATTAATGACGTCACAACCTTCACAGATCCACTTCTACAGTTTGTAGCTCCTTACCCAACATGTGAATATCAGAGAAGTAAAGAGTCTAAATCAGAGGATGATGACTGAACAGCAGAGTGGCAGCTGTTGGATTGTTTCTGTGTTCACCGGATCAGATAACGGCGGTCGCGTGTTCTAAGCGTGTTTGGAATGTAAACGGACCAACAGTCGACCTTTGGTTCTGCAGAAACACACAGACTCACAATCACAGCTGTAATTAATAACCAGTAAAACCAGTCAACGCACAGCAGCAGCAGCCTGGTTACAACAAACTGGTCATCTAATACCAACTTCCAGTGAGTCAAGCTCCGCCCACTGTTGAGTCAGACTCCGTCAGTTGTTGAGTCACTGTTTCAGCAACAAAACAATGCTGAGTCACCAAACAGGGGCCCAAACTTTCCACAAGAGTACCTGGCTGCCTCTCAAACTTTCAGGGGCCGCACAGCATCAGGGACGCAGAACGGCAGATTTCAAATTTTTTTATCGTGCTTTTGTACTTTTCAGGCAGTTTTAGTTTATTAGTTAGTTTATTTTTGTAAGACAGTCATAGCGTATTTTGTTAAATAAATAAATAAAAATCTGTTTCAGATTTTTTGTTTTGTTATTGTTTGCATATTTGCAGATATCTTTGACAAAAGCCTGAATAATAATTAAAAAATTATAATAATTTGACAAAAACCATGTGTAAAAAATAATGTGTCAACAATTGGAGAATCCATGTTTTAATTTAATGAGAAGCAGTAACATTTAGCTAAATGTTTTGACAGAATCTGAAGTAGTAATATCTTTGAAAGAAGTCATAATAAAACTGTCATTTTTTGCACAGAAACCTTAATAGCTCAAGAGTAAAGTGGCACGATTGTAAAAAGAAATTTGTGAGTTAAGTCCTAAAATTTGTATAACAGTAACATTTTGATGATGCTGCTGTAAAGGGTTTTAAGTGTAATGTCTTATCCTGTAAGTTTAATCAGACAGACATGGAAAAAAACAGGCAAATCCTTTAACAGCTTACAGCTTCAATGAACATCAGCTTTCATGCTGAGCTCCTATAAAACCAACATGTTCTCAGATTATCTGCCAGAGAAAGCTCATCCCAGCTGAACTTTAGATCAATGTGCTGCAGCAGCGTCTGTCTGGCAGTGAAGCTCGGCAGCATTGAGGTAATGACGGATGTTTCAGAGCTTCTGGCTGAGCTGCAGCTCACATTAATAAACGCTGATGGGCCTGTTTTCCCTTAAAAGCTTTATTAGATGGAAGACAATAAAGGCGACAGTAGAGACGGATCGGACGACGAGGTGAAGGTCAGATGTTGAACAGCGCTAACGGAGTTCATAGAAATACAACCAGTGACTCCGCTGATGTTAAAGTCAGTCGCACATCAGAACTCTGACACAAAGTCACAGAGGCTCATTGATCAGGAGGTTTTCTGTGGAAACTTGAGAAAGATGAATTTAATTACTGTGTTCAACATCATATCCAGGTATATTCCAGAGAAAAAGCTGTATAAAGGTTTTGTGCTGGTGAACATTCTGGAGCTTTTAGCAGCTTAAAGTTAAAGATAGACATATTTCCAGGTGGTGGAGAGAAAAATGGAGCTAAAAGAGAGTGAAGGCTGTAGTGAGATGGACAACTCAAAACAACAAGTGATCACATCACTCTGTAAAGATTAATATGGCCCCAAAAGTCAATGTTTAGAGAATAAAGTGGCAAAATAATTCATTTAATATTTTAAATATAAACACACAGTTTTTCCCCCAAAATTCAAAAAGCTAAATGGATAAAGTTGCAGTAGTTTGACAGTAATAATAACAAACTGTTTCAAAATATCACCAACATATTTAACTAACCTGACAAAAGTTTCATGAAAAAGTTGTAATACACTGAGAATAAACCAAGTTTAGTATAGTATATCTAGCATACCTATATAGTATACCTCGTATATATAGCATAAATCCTAGTATTTTGGTAATAAAAGCATTATTTTTGAAGAATATTATCACAATACTACGATATTTTGGGAATAATATGTATTTTTGAGAACTTATCTGATAATTTATCATTTTAACTTAAATATTTTGACCAAAAAATAATATTTCACAAATAAAGTAATATTTTGAAGAAAAAGAAGAGCTTAAAATATTGATTTCTAATATTTTAACAAAAAATCATAATAATAATATTAGACATTATTATTATTATTATTATTAGATAACACAAATATCAGCCCATAGTATTTTGGTAATAATATTTGGACTATATGATAAATATAATGAATAAAAGTAAAGTCATAATTTTTCTTTACATAGGCAAAAAATCTTAATTTAAAAAAGGCAATATTTCTTCAATGCTACTTTAAAATAAAAGCTTTGTATATTGACAAATTGCCATAATATTATGGGATAAACCATAAACTTTCAAGAATACAGTTGGATTGTTTTTTTAAAAATAGTATTTTTTGACTAAAGCTATTAAATTTAAAACATGAGTTGATAATAAAGGCTTACTTTTTCTAGAGTAAAGTTTAAATATCTCTAAAGTTGTAATATTTCAAACACAAAGCTGTTATATTTCAAGAATAAAATATCTATGTTGAACAATAAAGCTGTAATATTATAAGATCGTAATTCTCCTCTGAATATGGAAATTGGTGTTGTTATTTCTGAAACTAAAATATGAAAACTACAGCAAAAACTAAAGAAGTATCATCTGTAAAAATGTATTTAGTGTACTCTGTGTGTGTGTGTGTGTGTGTGTGTGTGTGTGTGTGTGTGTAGAATCAATAGGAGAATGGCAGAGTTGATTAAAGCACTAACAGTGTTTGTGCAACAAGAGAAGATCAATAACAGCTTATTGTGTTGCTTATCGAACGTATGTGTGTGTTTTCGAAATGGACCACAGATAAAACAATACACACACACACACACACACACACACACACACACACAGGAAATGCAAACAGAAATGATGGATGATGGATGCAGAGCTATGAATAATCGCTTTATATTTACAGCTTAGGTAGTTTATTTCCCTCTTTTATTTTAAGATTTTTTATAGTCTTTATGTTTTATTTATTTACAGTTTTTACATGTTTATTGCATTTAATTTGCTAATTAAGCCCATCAGCTACTTTTGAATCATAATCAGTTTTATTTGTTTTTATTATTTAGGAATTTTGTCAAGTTTTTTATTGCGGTGTTAGATGGTTACATATTTGCAAATTTAGATGTTTGATATTTTTGACAAAAGTCATAACTAACAGGTGAAGTGAATAACATTGATCATATTGGTACTATGTGGTGTTCTGATGGAAAACCTTGGATTTTAACATCCATGTTGATGAGACTTAGACACCCAAATAAACATTGTCCCACAACAAGCACACTACCTCATGCAAATGGAAATCTCAAATGTCACTGGACTACCCCTGCAGGAAAATGCACCCCACCACATGGAAACAACATCAACCAATCAGGAACATGTTGAGGAACATGACAATGGTCCAACATGTAGATTTGACCTCCAAACTTCCTACATCCCATTGTGATCAAGCATCAACAGGATGCAGTGGAACAAGTTTGATTGACAGAGGCCCCACTGCACAAGCCAGAGCACCCAAAGGATCCAGTGCCAACATCCTGGTTCCAGACCCCATAGGACACCCTGAGAGGTCCTCTAGTCCATGTCCAATGGTTCAGAGCATTTATGATCACATAAGAGGGACCAACACAATATTAGGCAGGTGGTCATAATGTTATGTCTGATCGGATCAGTGTGTGTGTGTGTGTGTCTATATGTGTTGTGTGTATATATATATATGTATATATATATATATATATATATAGAGAGAGAGAGAGAGAGAGAGAGAGAGAGATATGTGTGTGTGTGTGTGTGTGTATGTTTATATGATATGTTTATTTTTATAAACAATAAACATTTTTATTTTAATTAGAAACAGTGAAAAACTGAAATATTTTGACAGAATTTGGAATATTTATAAGCACATTTTCTGCTTCCCACACACACATCCTGTTATTGAGGTTTTAATGTCAACAAGATGCATTTGGCTGAATAACAATAGCAGATGTTTAATAAAGCAATGCATATTTGTAGTTTATAAGCAAGAGAGCTGCATTTCTGTGGCAAAGATCTTAGTTTGGGTAAATCCATCCATCCATCCACTATCTATACACTACTACTATACTTAATCCTCTGTAGGGTCGCGGGGGGGCTGGAGTCTATCCCAGTCAACTCAGGCGAAGGCAGGGGACACCCTGGACAGGTCGCCAGCCTATCACAGGGCTACACATAGAGACGGACAAACAAGCACACTCTCATTCACACCTATGGACAATTTGGAATCATCAATTAACCTCAGTATGTTTTTGGACTGTGGGAGGAAGCCGGAGTACCTGGTGAAAACCCACGCATGCACAGGGAGAACATGCATAGTTTGGGTAAATGATTCTTTTAAATGGAAATAAATGTTGGCAAACAATCACCAGGGGGTGCTGCTGCACAAAAAGGTTCATGTAAAACAGCATTTGGCTACTTTTACTGATATAATAATTCTCATCTGAGCTGCTGTAAAAACATACTTAATAATTTTGAGTGTCCTGCAGAGTGTCCTTGTATTTCAGCTTCAACTCTGAGCTGTTGTCCTGCTGACCACACTGAGAATCAACAGTGTGAAAACAATGAAATAAAACAATAAATTCAGCAGTGCAGAATTACTTTAGAATTGAAAAGTGATGATAAACACATGTTTTGTTTCATGTGCCAGTCAGCAGGGGCAGAAAGTGGATTAGTTTCAGGTTACAGGTCAGATTCAGGACTGAAACATGACCCAGCAGAGAGGAAATGGTTTGTTTTCACTGGTTTCTATGTGAATACCAGGATTGTACACAACAGAGACTGAACAGAAGGCATAGCAGAGGATGATGACATCTATTGGTTTGTATTGGAGCTGAACTGAAGCCTGGAGACCAGAAGATCCCATAAATACAGAGTCAGACCAGTCCGTAAAGACATACTAACTGTTCATTAATTTCCAATTTAAATCATGATTTGAAGAAATGCATTTAGCAAATCAAAAAGGCTTCAGTTAACAGTGCGGTGATATGCAGCACGTGTGACCCTGCAGGGTTTAAACAGTTCACTATTTTATTAAGCAAAATAACAGAAAATCAACACTAAAAATGATATCATATTTATAATCTTTTGATTTAAATTGCATTTCTTTATTTAAATCTTATTATTGCTTTCATCCTAATCAGTTTTATTACTGCACACTAGTGTTTTTGTGCAATCTTCCTAGTGAACCTAAACTTCTAAATCTGAACACAACTGAGTGTTTTAAAAAAGTTTTTAAAATCGGTTATCTGTTCTACGACGGAGGCTGGGTAGGGAGCTACAGCTTTGAAACAGCCTTACTCTTCTAATTATTAACAGTTTTAACAAAAATCTCAAGATGCACTCATTTTCAGTGGCCCTTGGTTGCTCTCAATGGTCTTATTAAATTAATTTTATGTAATTTTATTCTGTTTTCTGTCATATCTTTTATGCACTTATTCCTGTTGTGGCCTTCTTATAACATATGCAGCACTTTGGTTGTTTGTTTTAAAACATGCTCAGAAATACACTTGCTTTGAATTAAATTGCAGGAAAAACTTCCAGACTTTCTATTCTGATCAATAGATAAACAAACTGACTAAACTAAATAAAGAAGCCGTAGAACCAGCTGTGACGCTTCGGTTGTCAAACAGTGACACCTGCTGATTCAGTCACGCCTGAACTCACCTGTGACCACCTGAGTTTCTCAATGAAGCTCCTACTTTTAGTTATTCTCAAGTTTTACCTTCTGAGCCTCACTCAAGGATGGAGACACCAAACGCCTCTTATTTCACATATTGAAATGGTTTTCTGTAAAACAAACACGGATTAAACATCCACTTACCGTTTGTCGGTTTTCTTCACCTTAAAGCAAAAATAGCTTCCAACATGTGACCCTGAACTCATCAAGCTGGAGGAGTCAGTATCTGGTTTTCCTTGAAAGCAGAAGAAATGAAGGAGGATGACAGGTTTAATTCAGATTTTACAATGAACATTCACAACAGAGCGTCTTTAAAGTATTTTGCTCCAATCAAACTCTTCCTGCTGATGAAAACATGGTGACAGAAGAGCATCTAACATCTAATGTCATGAATATAATCTTCACTGAGGTTAAAAAAAAAAACTTCCTACTGGAAATCTGCATAATGAGCAAAAAACCTGCAGATATATGAAACTTGGCTTCCTGCAGGATAATTAACACAGTTTCATACACTTGTAGAGCAGACTGAGGTTAGTTGGCACATTTTTTACTCTCAGCCATATTTCTTTGGCATAATTCACGGTACAATGTTCCAACCAGCAGCAGATCAGAGGTTAAAGTCTCAGCTATAACTAAATATATCCCAGTTTACACAAATTTTTCTTAAAATTAGGTGATTAAAGTCATGTTGTGCATTTGTGCCAAACACCGGAATAAGAGGGTGGGTTAAAATATAAATGTTTGCACCACTGTGACAGCTTAAGTTTAGCTAGTTTTGCCTTTTTTTGCCATGCATTTCTGTTTTCTGTGTCTTTATCATTATTAATCATATGTCAAATTTCTGTTTTATTGATGTATGATTCATGTATTCATGCACTCAACAACTTAAATAAAGATATTATCGTGCATGATGTTTCTGACATCGCTATCAAAGCGTGCAGCACAATATAATGAAGTAAAATTTGTTCTCTTGCCCATAATTTCTAGAAGCACAGCAGTTCGTTTTTGTTGTTTTTCTTATTCAGAGTATTCTTATTGTTATTAACAGAGATATTGACAAATAAAAAGTAAATCAGGTGCTTTATAAATGTTACATCTGATGTTTTTGAAGACAGAAAAATGAATAAAGTGAGCTGCCCTGACAGTCATGGTGTAGTTTGATAAATAAATAAATCTTAGCCACAAAACATTCAGAAAGGACAGAAAACCTGAATGTTTGGATTATTTTTTATATATTTCATTCAAGAAACAAATCATATATAAGGCTATAGTGGTATATGCCACATGTTTCTTGAATACATGTATATTTAGACAGATACCACATTTAAATGTCCTTTTTTCTCTTACATTGTTTTAGTTCAGCCATCAGGTTGGTTTCACTGCATTAGCTAGCAGAGTAACTGAGCTTGAACCATGCTGAATGTGCTTTATACAACCAGAAAATAAGTCAGACTAACGGCAATAAGTCTGATAAACTGGCTTTATAGAGCAGAGGCCCTGTTGTCATTATTATCTAGCTTCTTATTAACAATAAATTGATCATCTGTGAATGTTTTTATTCACTTATTTATTTATTCACTGCTCTTTAGCCGTTTTATTTCAAAATTGTAAACACACACAAACAGTGAAGCTGATTAAAAGCACAGTTCAGCTTGTTGTTGAAAATAAATCAGTCAGAACAGAAATTCAGCTCTCAAACTTAGAACATAAACCAGAAGCTGACAGTGAGTTTAAATTTAAGTTTGTTGTTTTTACTCACTGTTTCTTGTTGTAGTTTCTGAGCACCATCAGCACACCTGAGAGAAGGTGACACAGGACGAGAAACTTCCACATTCCGGCAGGTTACCGCCTTCTCGGTTAGAATGTCCAAGATGGCGGTTGAAAGACATAGGTCCCGCCCTTCAACCAAAACAGCCAATAGACTGCTTTGTCACAGCCAAGTCAGAAACATCCAGCCAATTGTGTTGCTCCTTCGATGCTAGCTCAGTGTTGTGGAGGATAACGGTTTTGAATTGAATTGAATTGAATGCTTTATTTGTCATTGCACATGTTTCAGAGCAACGAAACCTTATTTGGTGGCAAAATCAACAGACTTTTAAACTCATTTTATCTGATTTAACTAGTAAATCTATACATGCAGTTCAAACGTCCCAATAACTATTCAAACATATATAAACATTTATTTCAGTATTTATTTGGTCTCTTAGCCCGTTAGCTCTCGTTAGCCTCATTACCAAGATGGCTGCCGAGCAATAATACTTCAGGAATGTATTGTTTGTATGCTTGTTTACTTGTTCCCCCAACACTTTATTCAGGAAGTAAACAACAATAAAGATTCTTAACATGACTGATTAAAAATTTTAAAAGGAAAACAGATTAAATTTTTGAATTAAAAAGAGTTTGTTCTCCCTGTGCAGCGCCTATTGCTGTCTACTGTTACAGCAACTTATAAGCAAGAAAATTCGGTGCTTCTGTAGTTTTTTAATTGACAAAGAATCAAACCTTTCTTTCTATTTTCCTGCAGTGTCATAGAGTGTATATTATTAAATTATTATTATTATTGTTATTATTATTATTATTGTTATTGTTATTATTATTATAGCTGAATGCATCTTGTTGACATTAAAACCTCTTAACTCTGGTTCATTTGTGAACGCAAAGAATAGGAATCAGATCATGTAAAGAGTTTTGTAATTCAGATATTAATAGCTTCACTGTGAAACAAAATAAAATTAGGTGCAACTTCATTTTTTTTTAATTTTGTATTTAATGTCCCACATTTTCCCACATTTAGTGCCTATAAATTTAAATGTCTTCTTCAGTTGAGGGCTCAGCAGGAGCAGCTATGAAGCTTTAAACAGAGAAAATTAAAATCAGGTAGAAATATCTGGAGCAAAAATGCATCAAAGAGATAATAAAACTGTTTTTGAGGATAAAGACAAAAGTTTTAAAAATGCCTGAGGCTGAAACATATTTGCAGATTTTAATTCTTTAATGTAAGCAAGATAGAAACTGTTAATAGAGTTTGAACTTATCTGTACCATAAACATAAAAACCAAACAGCACAAGATAAAGAATAAAATCACCCCAAAAAAACCCCAAAAAAACACAATAAATAAACAAATAACCATAAAACACTTCTTGCTCTGCCTTCCCAGATTTGATTTGATTGTGCTTAGGGTTTTTGCGATCTTTATTTTAGTTGTGGCTTGTTCAGTACTTGTAATTATTTTATTGACTTTTTGTGACCTTTGTAACTTTTATTTAATACATTTTATACAAATTAAGATGTCACTATTGACAATAAAAGAAGAGACTCATGACCAATAATGATATTTTCAGAGGCCGACACATGAAAGTTACCATCAGATTCAGTTTAAATCAGTTGAATTAAAGATTAGTGGGGCAGAATAACTTTATTAGTTACCAGACATTTTAAAAAAGCATGACCTGATTTGAAAACAGCAGCTGACATGCAGAAACACAGCAGGAGTTGATGAAATCAACAAGACATCCTGCAGAGCGAAACACACAAATGAACTGACGTGACTGATGTTTGATTAGAAAACACAAACATATGATCAGTGATCGATGCCACAGCTTCATTAGTCAGAGATATAAAATAAGGCATTTCCAGTTGTTTCATAGGTAGAGGTGAGTGTTTGTAGCCTCATGCTGTTTTATTCTTCATACAGGAACGAGCTGAGAAGATATTACCACTTGTTAATGGAGGGGTTTGATGCTGCGTTCAGGTCACAAGGGATTGTGGGGAACTGAGTCATTTTGATCCAGTCAGATTGGAACAACTACTGGTTCCATCTCAGTAAAAATCAATACAAAATGTGGAAACTAGTGGGTTTAAAGGGAATGAAGTTTCAAAATGCTCTGATGTTTTGGCTTCATGTTGGTTTCTGTTTGAGTTGCGTGTTCACTACCATCTTCAGAGACTTTTCTGTCAGTGTTGAACATCATGAGGTTAAAGAAAGTTGTAGAGGAGAATTTATGAGGACAGAGGAAAAGACATACTGTGTTAAGAGAATCCAGCTGGGTTTTTCAGGGCTGCATCATAAGCACCTGGTAAATGGTTATCCTGACTAAACCAAACTGACTTAGACATATCTAACTGGCTTTGACTGCTCAGAATTGCATTACAGATATCTGGAAAGTTATTCAGGAAGGACAGATTCAGCTAATAAATGTGTCTGATAAAGGATGTCAGGACTGCATTGTAAGTGTCTGTTAAGAGGTGTCTCAACCGTTACTCCAACTAATCCAGACTGAAATCTCCAACTTGAATGTTCCCAATGATGTTCTATATATCTGGGTTGTTAATTCTAGACAGTCAAACTTAGCAAATAAATGCGTTCCATGAGGGATTTCAGGACTGCATTGTAAGTATCTGATAATTGATGTCTTCAACTATTATTCTGACTCATCCAAACTGAAATATCTAACCGTGGTTTTGACTGGTCAGAATGTGGTATATCTAGTATGTTAACTCTGCATAGTCAAATTCATAAAACGTATGTAATAGCTAATAAATACATCTCACAAAGTGTCTGATGAGAGGCAACTATCATTCTGACTACTCAAAATTGAATTACAGATGTATGTAACAGTGGTTTTGGCAAATCAGAATGACCTCACAGATATTGAAAATGTTAATTCTGGATAGTCAATCTCAGCTAATAAATATGTCTGATGTAAGACTCCATCGTAGGTGCCTGATAAATGTTGTCTGCAACTATTTTGCTGACTACTAATCCAAACTGAAATCTCTAACTGTGGTTTGGCTGATCAGAATGGTGTTACAAATATCTGGAATGTTTTTGTCCAGATAGACAAACTCAGCTAATAAATGTGTCTGACAAAGGATGTCAGGACTGCATTGTAAGTGTCTGGTATGTGATAACTGAAACAATCATTCTGACTAGTCCAAACTCTCTTATAAATATTTCTAACTGTGGTTTTAACTTGTCAGAATGACCTTACTAATACCTGGAATAAAAATTCGAACTGGCCAGAGGGTAACCACAACTAGTCAGATTGATATTATTGATATCTGAGTCAAACCAAATATTAAAACAGGCCCATACATTTTAGTCAGTTTGGAAAATGCATCAGTAAAAAGACTATTTAGATGTAACCCTTTTGTTGCCTGGAATGAGGCACGGCTTAAAGACCAAAGAAGGAGAAAGTGCGACTGCAGTAAACTATAACATGAAACTGAAAAACATATCTGTGGCAGCTTCAGGTACGTGTGATCTTTCTTCTAGCGCCACATGCAGGACAAAATGTTTCATAAGAAATTAAAATAAGTAGGATGTTCGTTCTTTTCGAAACTTATGTTTTTACTATCATCCCTACATGACTTGAACGCAGATCACTAACAGTCTGTATAAAAAGTCTGTATTAAAGGCTCAGTTGGGGTTTACTGTAGGGGGTGGAGTCTGTGCAGTTTTCACCACAAGCCCCTCCCCTTTTCCTGGTGACATCATAATTTCCTCAGAAGTCCTTGAACCAATCACCTGCTGCTGCTGCTGGTCACCTGCTTCATCCTGCTGTCCAGCAGGGAGAGCGGAGTCAGTCTCCAGGTCCAAGGCCACGTCAGGTAAGGGGGCAGGGTCTGTTTCTGGGATCTCAGTTCTGTCACAAGACACCTCCACTGTAAGCTCCACCCCTCTGTCTTCCAGCTGGTTCATAAACCCAGCGCACCCAGAACACCTCCTGCTGTGCTGAGGCCCCTCCTCCCTGCATGTGCCCCCCCTCCTCACACTGCCCCTCCCTCTAGGCGGAGCCTTTCTGTCCCGGCGGCTCTGATTGGTTGAAGTCCGGCTGTTCCTGCGACTCTGATTGGCTCTCTGGTTGTGGATGCGTTGGACTCTCTGCAAGGCCATGGCAGCAAGGTCCGAGTGGGAAGAGGTGCTGTCGATGAGCCGCCTGCCCAGAGCGAGCGGACGGACTGGCAGTGCCAGTCTCAACCTTAACCAAAAGCGAGAGCGCCGTGGTTCTGACCGGACGCCTCGCCACGTCACAGTGCTAACGGTGGCCAGACGCAGCTGAGCGACTTCCACGCAGGGCAGCTTGCTGACGGAGCGGAAAACCACAGCCACAATGGACGCCTGGCGGCCATGTTGGAGGTACAGACCCAGACGACACTCCAGGAGGCTGAAACTTTTCTCAGTCAGGAAGTCGGGGCTGAGGACGAAGAGAAGACGACGACTTCGCTGCATCGAGTGAAGGATTGAATCTGAGAGGTCTGATGGAGACACACAGAGAGAGTCAGGAAGAGCTGGAACAACAACAGATTTGCTTCAACACAAGCAAAGTTTAACATGAGCACTTTTTACATGGGACTACACTGTAAAAAACAAAATAATATATTTTAACTATATTTTTATTGAACAATTTACTGTTGTTTTACAGTTTTGCCGTGTTTTGTTAAATGATAGAAGAAATTATGACCATGTCAAAAATCTAAAATGTCAGAGGTCTTTACTAGTATTTTTACTTTTTCATTCTTGTACAATGTTTTATTAAATTAAATAAGCACAAAAGGTCACTGTCCTGCCCTCGCACTTTGCTAGGCAGGTAGATAACCATCACCTCAAGAAACCACACCGTTGTTCCTTTTTGTCGGGTATTTATTTGATGGATGAATTGGCATGGATTCTGATGAATGAGTGAATGGTAAAACTGTAAACAAGAAACACAGAATGCTGTGTATGAGCTGACATGTAAATAATAACGTTTTTATAATTAATCACAATGTCTCCTTACACAGTAGAGCACATCTGAAAAAGCTAACAGGCTAACGCTAGCGCGAGCTAACGGCTAATTAACGTCTATGCTAACGTCTGATAAAACACATATTTTGGGTAAATTACTGATATGAAACATCAGAAAACAACTCGTGGTAGTTAGTACTAAACATACACTTGTAAAACATATAATTTCTTGTAACTTACAGGCTGTGCTGGCTTAGGACACAGCATAGCAGGTACAGAAGAAGCTTAACCGTTAATTTTCCTCTCGTTAGACAGGAAGTGGCAGGCAGCATAACTTCCGGTGTCATACCAAAAATAAAACGTACAATGTAAAACTATTACAACAAACAAATAAGCCTGTGAGAACCAATTTAACACCAAAATATATAAGTGGCTCTTGTGGAGCCAGAACAGTCACTATGTTACAGGTATTTGTTGTTTGATTTTTGAAAGAAAAGTTATGTAGGCTATATTAGGGTGGGACAAATGGAAATCATTTTTCAGCTGTTATTTTACAAATTTCCCATTTTGTTAAGATAGTACAGATAATAAATAGCAAAATCACAGAAAAAAGTAATCATTTACAAGTTAACATCAATAAAACAGGTCAGAACTGTAAATTAAGCATCTGAATTTTTGCATATAAAAATTTGTTCCTTTACAAAGTTTGACATTAAAATTACACCTTTTTACTTATTTAAATTGGCTAAAAAAACTGCATTGTCTTGCAGAAATTTGTTGTTATTTGAAAGAAAATTATGTATATTATGGATTGAGAAATGGTAAATATATTTTTAACAGTTATTATTCAGATTTTCCCAGTTTGAAAAATTAAGACATTATCTAGCAAAGTAACTGAAAAAAGTATTCATTTATATGTTGACAGTACAAAAAAGTGAAAGAAAGGAAGAAAGAAAAAAATGTAAATGATGTCAAGCATCTGTATTTTTACAAATAACAATTTGTTCTTTCCCAGCATTTTTAGTTTTACTTAGTTAAATTAGCTAAAAATATAATTATTTTAGACAATGTAAAGAAAAAAATATGTATATGAAGAACTGAAAAATGGTAAATAACTTTTAAACTGCTATTTTACAGATTTCCTCTGTTTTGTTAAGTTACAGATATCTATAAAATCACAGAATAGACGTACTACTAAGCAAGTTGACTGTAAAATAAAAAAATAAGAAAACAGGACAAAACTTTGAATAATGTCCACATCAAAAATCTGTATTTTCACAAATAATAATTTGTTGTTTTATAACATTTGACCAGAAAATCACACAGTTTTACTGTATTTAAATCAGAAAAAACATCTTTACTTTACACACAGTGGTTTCTACTTAAAAGGAACATTATTTAGGCTATGTTACTTTTCAAAAATGGTAAATTATTCTTTAATCAGAACTATGTCTGCTTAGATAAGCACCACCTCCTCGTCCTGTCAGTTATTTCTGTCTAGACTAGAAAAGATGGACGTAGTCACTGTGACGTCATCTATATTATAACATGTCAGGATATAAAGTAGCAGCATGTTAACGATACCTCCACCACCGCTGCTAGCATGGCTATTAACTGGTTCCAAAAGAGATTTCTTACCTTCCTGGCAGCACTGCTCAAATCTGCCTTTCTTTTTAAAAAAAATGAAAAGAAAATCAACATGCAAAAACAAAAAACATAAATAATTTATCAATGTATACTTTTGAACCAGAGAATGAGGTTAAAAAAAAAAAAAAAAAACCTTAGCACATGCCTGTAAATCAACTTTGTTAAGATGCCAAACTTTACTCGTGGACATTGTGCTCAGGTGGTGTTGGTGCAAATGCATCTACACCAAATTTGGTGTAGGTGCAAATTTAGAATGCAATGCATTCTAAATTTACTTTAAAATTAAACTCAAATGTTCATTCACACACATGAAAATCTGGCAGTGTTAACTTCAGGAGTTTGTAGAAACAGTATTTTCAACCTATAAGTTCACTAAATTAATGTGTGTATTTCTGCAAATGGAAAACATGAAATGAATAAAGATGGTAACATGCTGTTAAATGAAAAATACATTTATTTAAAAAAACAAAAAAGAATGAACAAACATTAAAAACTTACACAAACCCCCAAAATTAAAGATTAACACAATCAAATACTAAAATACAAATTTTAGAGCATAACAAAGTGCAGGATGCCTTTTCCCATTACAGTTCAGATTTTATTTAAAAAGGTGTTAAAGATAAAACAAATTAATATAAAATAATAAATCTTGATGAAGCTGATTTATTGCAGATAAACTGAATGTATTAAAGTGGAAATAGTGACCAAAAAAGTGCAGCGTCATTGCACCATTTTAAAGTAATGATTAGGTGAGTTTTACTCTTTTTCTTTGAAAAATATCTGAAACCTGCAGGGCATTATAACATTTTACAGCTGTGATGCTTCTACGGGCGACTAGATATAAAACTGTAAGTCCTCCTCTATGCAGATGACACCCTGCTCCACATATGTGTTGGTTTGTTTCTTATAATGATTCCCCAAAATATCTTCTTACTAAAGTTAAACAACCATCACAGCTGAGTGTTTAAATGTATTTAAAAGCAGTTCCTCTTACAGCCACTAGATACTGGTATGTGAAAAAAACTGACAATTGAAGTGAAAAAGAAAAGTCCAAACTTTTCTCTACAGATGCAATGACGTACTGTGTTTACTCACATTTATTTATATTTTAATTTTAAAGAAAATACTGCATTTTGCAATTACTTTAGTCTAAATCTTGATACATTCAGCTCCACAGCAGGTCTAGCTTTAGGAATGACAATACTTTGGTCCAACACTTCCAGAATTTTGCACAGACATTCATGGTTAGGTGATTCTACGTGTTTTCCTGTAGCACAACCAACAAGTCAAAATGCCCTGTTTTTACCTGTAAAATGAAATTCTTGCAACTATAGCTATCCTTTTCTGCATAGTATAAACATAACGTTGGCCTAATGGACCAAAGTAAGACTGAGGATTCTTCAGATTTCTACAAATGCGTCTTAGTGTATGATGAATGATATAGTTTTGCTTTGATTGACAGGTGTCTCAGCCAATAAGCTTCCGCTGTGGCTGTTTTCTTGAGGTCCTTTTAGCACAAATATTAAGAAGCAAAACCAAACTCCAGGTTCAAAGTTTCAAAACAAGGAACCAGTAAACAAAACACTGCAGCCCGACTTCTTAAAAGCTGTGAACAAACAAGCAACATAAATTATAGTGCTAAAGATCAATAGATAGTGTGCAGAATAAAGTGATTTATAACAATGATGCTGTTGTGAGAGGACAGATAATACTGAAGCTGAGATATGGAATGTTAGTCAGTCGTTATTATTATTGATTTATGTCTTCTCTTCCTCTCTAACTTCTTAAATATCTCCTGCTCCAACCAACTCTTGGGTATCTGAGCACCTGCTGGACTGGACCACCATGAAATGTTGTGATCCACCTTCCTGATTTTGTCCTCTAGCGCCACCCTCAGGTCAAATGTTTAGCTCCACAACTGGTAAAAATAAGATATTGTAGCTGTATTTCATGTGAAGTTCAGCTAATGTAAAGTTAGCATGCTTGCTAACAACACTGCTTGTGTTAGGTGGGAAACTTTGAAAATTTTTTAGGCCATGCTAGCAGCACTGCTTCAAGGATTTAAAGAGCTACATGAAAATATCTCAGTATCTACTTACGTCTTATGAGAAATTAATTATCATCAGCTTGGACGAAATGTTTTGATTCAAGAAAAGCTACCTGTATGTTAGCATGTAAAAATGAAAATGCATAATTAGCCTCTCAGAGATGCTAGCATGGCTGTAAACTTTAAATCCCTTTGTTAGATAAAAATAAAGGCTTTGTTTTGGTGTTTTAACTGAATCTCAGGCTCTGTTTTGGTGGTAATTCCATCCAGTCTGAGTCAAAACAGATCGTAGAGAGTCAGAATCTCATTAAGACAAGAAAACAGGATCTTTTCTGTCGACAGATTCTGCCACAGATGCAAATTCCTGATCGAATCCAAAAGAAACTTTGGATTTGTTGTTTTTTTTCTGTTTAAAATCTGAAGGTCTTCATGTTGCAATGTGAAGTGCTTTGAGATGACAGATGTTGTGAACTGGTGCCACATAAATAAACTGAATTGAGTCAAACTGATGGTAGGAAACAGTCCGGCTTTAACTGTAAAGCCACATGATGCTAACAGCAGCAGCTCCATCGTTGCTACGCTGCACAGTTCAGAACCTTCTGCGGGTCTTTGACAGTGTTGCTGATGAGGCCCGTCTGTGAGTTGGTGCTGTTCTGACTGTGAAGCCTCATCAGAACCGCCTCCTTGCCGCTCCCTTCCTCCTCCTCCTCTTCCTCCCTGCCAACCCTCCTCACTGGTAGCTCCACCCTCAGCCTCTTCCAGAACCGGGACGTCAGCTTCCTGGACTTGTCTCCCTGCCACCGGACCAGCGCCAGAGCCACCCGGGCCCTCCTCAGCTCCCGGACCCAGCCCTGCCTCTGTACCGGCTTGTACTGGACCAGAATCACCCGCAGGTGTCCGCCCAGCGCCATGCCGTCGATGCCAGCCTTCAGCTCCAGCAGCGCCTGGGAGCCCTGCGAGGCGTAACCCGGACTGACCACCACCAGGAGGCGCCGACTGCGAGCCACGAAACTCAGAGTCTCATCAGTGATGGCTGCAGGGAGACGGCAGTTAATATGTTACCTGCAGGAGTACTGCAAATACTACAAGTACTGCAGTAGAAGGAGTGGTAATAGCAGAAGTACTGGCTGTAGGAGGAGCAGCAGCAAGAAGGATAAGAAGGACAAGACGCAGTAGCAGAAGTAAGAATAGTAAGCAGTAGTACTTGTGGATAAAGTACTTGGCCATGTACAAGGTGTACAAACAGAAGTAGTAAAGGAACACTAGCTGTAATATAAGTACTAAGAAGTGGACAAGGACCAAGAGAAGCAGTAGTAGCAGTAGTTGTAACAGGAGTACTACAAGTACTGAAGCAGCTGAAGTGTTAGGAGTTGTAGGAGGAGCAGTGTAGTAGGAGCAATACTGGTCAAAGTAGCAAGAATATTTGTAGTAATATGAGAAGAACGAAGACAAGAAGGACGAGACACAGTTGCAGAAGTAAGAATACTATCTGTACTACCTGTAGATGAAGTATTAATAGGTGCAGGGAGATCTGCAGTAGTAAAGGAGTACTACCTATGGCAGGAGTAGGAGAAAGAGGAGTGGTAGTAGTAGCAGCAGTTTTAGCTGTAGTAGTAGCAACAGGTGCACTTTTAGCAGGAGTACTGCAAGTAGTGAAGTAGCTGATGTAGCAGCAGTACATCTCATAGTAGTACTGCCTGTAAGAGGAGGAGCAGCAGTAGTTGTAGCAGCAATACTGGTCAAAGCAGCAAGAATATTTGCAGTAGTACCACGAGAAGCAGGAGGACAAGAAGAAGCAGTAATATTCCTATCTGTAGAACTGGTAAATGTGGTATTAGCAAGTGTGCAAACAGTGCAAGACAAGACAAAAACAAGGAGTAGCAGTACTACTAGAAATAGTAGCAGGTCTAGTAAAAACAGTAGCAGTTGTAAAGGCATATTATCTGTAGTAGTAGTACTCAGGGAGGACAAAAAACAAGATGAGTGGTAGTAGTAGCAACAGGACTATTGGACATACTGCCATAGTAATAGTAACTCTAATACTAGTACAGGCTGTAAGAGGAGGAGCAGTAGCGGCTGTAGTAGCAGCAACAATACTATTAATATTTGTAGTAGTATCAGGAGAAGGTTGTGGACAAGACAAACAAGTAGCCGTAGTAATGGGAAAAGTACTAGCAGTAGTATTTGTAGATGAAATATTAGTAGGTGGAAAACCAACAGTAGCAGTAGTAAGAGAATACTAGCTGTGGAAGAGGAGTGGTAGTAGCAGTGGTAGCAAAGTGTTCCAAGTACTGAAGTAGTGATGAAGTAGCAGTAAATCTAACAGTAGTACTGGCTGTAGGAGGAGCAGCAACGGTAGTGGCAACAACACTGGTCAAAGTAGCACAAGTATTACATTGTGTACTGCAGTATTACTGTGTGTACTGCAGTATTACTGTGTGTACTGCAGTATTACTGTGTGTACTGCAGTATTACTGTGTGTACTGCAGTATTACTGTGTGTACTGCAGTATTACTGTGTGTACTGCAGTAGTACTCACTCCCTCCAGGAAGACTGTCTCTGTCGAAGATACACACTGAGTATCCCAGCTCGTTCTCTAAAACGCTTCTCAGCGTTGACAGAACAAACTGTTCTTCTTCACTGTTCCTCGCATATGAGATGTAGATGTCGTATTCCTTATCATCTAAACACACACACACACACACACACACACACACACACACACAGGTTATTGATTATTGATTACACATAAACGTCACCGTCATGTTTATCAGATTAAAGGAAACTTTCTCTCTGACTCGTCCCTTTATCAGATCTGAGAAAGCCCCTCAGTTCACTTCCTGCTGCGTTCAGGAACATCCTGTTCATTTTTAAACTGCAGGCAGAAGCTCAGCCACAGTTGTCTTTTATCGGCTTTATATATTTTTCTGGCACCTTTGCAACCAGATTTTCATAATTTGTTTTTCACAGATTTTGTTTTTTTACAGTGTACATAAGGACTTACTGTATTAGTGTTGCTCATCTTCACTCCCAACACGGTGTTACTGTATTAACATTGTAAGAGAAAGCTGCATTTTTGGTCCACAATTTTGGAAAACTTTCCAAAATTACATACAACTCATTCAAAATGACTCAAAATGTGTTCAATATGACAATTTAAGTCTTGTTTGGAGTCTCTGCTCATCAGCTGTAGAAAGATGCCTCACCATGCTGTATGTATCTTCAACAACCTGCTCCTCTGTTCACTGGTTTTGAGCCATGCTGCATTGATTTTATCAGCTAGTCATGGCTTCATGGTTGCGTTAATTTTCGCATTCTTTCTTTGAAATATTTTTATGTATATTGTATCTTTTATATATTTTGTCACTGTAAAACTGATAACTGTACATAAAATATGTAAATGTTCTTCCCAAAGTTCCTAAAATACTACTTTAATATTCTCAGTATTATTATCTCTTGCATACAAATTATTTTAGACTCATAATAAATTCTATATTAATGTAAAATACTTCAACAGAGCTGAAAGCCTGTATGGACATATTATAATCTATATATGGCCGTATGTTGATGTTTATAAACTCTATTAGGGTTTTCACACTATATATAACTTAATGATTTATATTAATTTTTAACAGTGACTCAATAAAGTAAAACATAATCAGATAATAAGTTGTGTCCATCAATTATTATTTACTACATGTTTAAAGTAATCATGAAAAATATATGTAATATTGTAGGATCTTAACCTTATTATTTAATTTTACAAATATTTCATGTTTAAATGAAATGTTTTCTGCTCTTCGGCTCAGCAGCTATTGGTTTAAATGTGATCTATCAATGACTGAGACGACTTGAGCTGGAATTTTTGGACTTTTCTAAGTAAAAACTCCACAAAGTGATGATGAATCTTTATCTGATGCCTCACATCTTCCACAAAACAGATTCATCTGAACCTGCAAGATAACAGTGTAAAAGTTTTGCTCGACAACGGATGTTAAAAATGTTGCATTTCCGCCTTCATCAGAACGAGATAAAGCATTTTTTTTAAATGTAAAAAGCTTCAGCTGAGTCTCAAATCCCACATGCCAACCTTCAGAACCTTCACAAGTCTTATTTTTTTCCTTATTGTTGGATGTTTATTCTCATATTCTTTGTTACATTATAAGTTTTTTAATATGCATATATATATATATATATATGTATATTTAATTTGGACTTTTTCAATGTTAAAGTCTTTTCTTAGTCTTAACTTTTTCAAATTAAAAGTCTTTTCTTAGCTTTCTTTCTTTCGGCTAAACAGGTGAATTCATAAATTATAACTGTCTTTTCTATTCAGAGTTTTTTTTACATTTATTTTTAAATTGAATTTTACTGCTTCTAGTGACTTTTACAGTTAATTATTCAGTTTAATCGCCTGCATTCATTTGTTACCTGTCTGTTGTGCCGTTGTTTGTTTGTAGCGGTAAATAATAGATGTTGTTTGTGTGAATATTATCAGAGCTGTTGTGTATTTCTGTGTTTGGGAATGAAATGAGCATTCACGACTGATTAATATAATTAGATTTTGATCAATCTTAAGAATAATAAAACTAAAATATTCCTGGTTAAGCTCTTCCAGATGAGCCAATAATTTAAAATGTGTGTAATTTCAATCTTAATGTGTAGTGACACTAAACACAGGACTGACAGTTAAAACTAAAGGTGAACAGCAGCATGTTGGTGGACGTCAGGCTGTTTCAGAACAAATTAAATCTCTGCTGTAAAACTGTGAAGTGAAAAAGCTTCACTGAGCTGCTTGACTCAGAGTTTAATAATCTAAATGCTCCGACTACAGCACACAGAACGGACCATAACCAAAGAAATTTAGTGTCGGGACGTAAAAAGTGAAGTCAGTTACCTGGCAAAAGCAACTCTGCAGCTTTATGACTTAATGTGTTTCTATAATCAGACAAAAAGCTGCAGCTGAATCAGAGTGTTGCTGCGGTAAATGGAGGTAAACCCACCTGTGTGACGTTCATCAGTACCAAACCAGGACCTATAGAGCAGCAGCAGCTCCAACCAGAACACGTGATAAACCACAAACAGCAGCAGCATCAGGACCAGAGTGACGCCGAGACCACAGCCGAGCTCCACGGACGGCAGCGACACTAGAAACACAAACACAAGACAAACATGACAAAAACTGGAATCGACGTGTCCACAGTTGTTAATAACACTGGAAAATAAATGTTGTCTCCACATACTACGGATATTAACTCAACAAATGAACTTAAAATGTGTTCAAAGTCAACAACAATGTTCAAAATGACACAAAACTTCTGCAAACTCACTTAAAATTAGGGTACAAAATCTCCATACAGTGATATATCATCGTCCCTCCTCGTGTGATATGAGTATCAGTACACTGGCAACAAACATCGATACTTTAATTAATATAATAAGGTGCTCTAAACCCTGCCAGATTCCCCTGCCAGCTGCCATTTCCCCAGCGTCACTACTTAATGACTCCACATGGTGGCGTTTATCACATGAATGAGGGAAACCTGAGCGGAAATAAAATGGCCCAAGAAGAGTTTGTACAGGTATAATGGAGGACAGCGGCGGTACCGTAAGAGAGAACTCCTCGCCGAGAAAGCAATTGATGCAGCTAAGGTTTTAGTCAGCCTGCAGCCATTAATACAATGTTTAAATGTTTACAATACAATGTTTAAAGCAAAGCATCCTTTCTGGTCCCCGAGGGCCGCCAGCATTACAGCGTCCATCGCTGAGTTCATTTGCAAAGACCTCAGCCCGTACAGTGTGGTCGAATATGAAGGGTTTGGAAAAATGCTACACACACTGGAACCAAGGTGTGAATACATCCAAGTTATAGATATCATGGTGCATCATTATGTGATTGTTTTGCAATATATCGATTATCACAGTTTCACTGTATCGTATCGTATCATGATGTACCCTGTCACTCCCACCCCTACTTAAAATAACTCAAAATAACTTGAAACTCTCCAAAATTACTTGAAAACTAGTTTAGAATGGGGGAAAATGTTCTAAAATGACGATTTTTGCAATTTTTGCCAGGTTTTGAGTCTTTGCACATAAGTAACAAGAAATGTCCAAAATGACGAAAGAATTTGCCAAAATTACTCAGTGACTCAAAATAACTCAAAATGTGTTCAAAATTGAAATTCTTGAGTCATTATGGACAGTTTAAGTAATTGTGGACAGTTTCTGAGTTATTTGGAGCAATTTTAAGTCTCTGTACATCAGTTGTAGAAAGATGTTTCACCATGCTGAATGTATCTTCCAATAAATTGCTGCTCTGTGGACTGGTTTTGTCACGCCCTCCACCTAACGCTCCGCTTAGTGGCAGCTTCTCCCTTTCC